>JAAAWK010000935.1:0-655710 GCA_022496015.1 Hordeum marinum
GGCACTATTTGCCGAGATCCAAGCAGCATCCCCACATCAAAGTTTTTCCTTGTGGCATCTCGGCAAACATGTGATATTGCCAAAGGTAGGCCTCGACAACACGACAACATTTGGCAAAGCACTTTGCCGAGCCAAGCAGCATCCGCAGCGGACAAAGGTTTCTCCACGTGGAATCTCGATAAACACATGATATTGCCGAAGTAGGCTCGAATACACAACAACACTCGGCAAAGCACTATTTGCCGAGAGCCCAAGGCAGCGTCTGCATGGCAAAGTTTTTCCACGTGGCATCTCGAAAAACACATGATTTTCCCGAAAGTAGGCCTCGACAACACGACAACACTAGGCAAAGCACTATTTGCGGAGACAGAACAGCGTCTGCACGACAAAGTTTTTCCAAGTGGCGTCTTGGCAAACACATGATATTGCCGAATGCTAGGGCCTGGACAACACGACAACACACTCGGCAAATCACTATTTCCCGAAGCCATGCATCATCCGCACGGCAAAGGTTTTCAACGTGGCATCTCAGCACACACATGATATTGCCGAAATTAGGCCTCGACAACACGACAACACTCGGCAAGGCACTATTTGTCGAGATCGGAACACGTCCGCACGAAAAAGTTTTGCCACGTGGTATCTCGGCAAACACATGATATTCCCTAAAGTAGTCCTTGACAACACGACAACACTCGCCAAAGCACTATTTGCCGAGAGCCAAGCAGCATCCGCACGACAAAGGTTCTCCGCGTGGCACCTCGGCAAACACATGATATTGCTGAAAGTAGGCCTCGACAACACAACAACACTCGGCAAAGCACTATTTGCAGAGAGCCAAGTAGCGTCCGCACGGAAAAGGTTTTCCACGGCGCATCTCGTCAAACACATGATATTGCTGAAAGTATGCCTCGAAAACACGAAAACACTCGGCAAAGCACTATTTGCTGAGAGCCAAGCAACGTTCGCACGACAAAGTTTTGCCACATGGCATCTCGGAAAACACATGATATTATCGAAAGTAGGCCTCGATAACACGACGACACTTGGCAAAGCACTATTTGCCGAGATCCAGGCAGCGTCCGCAAGGCAAAGTTTTTCCACGTCGCATCTCGGCAAACATATGATATTGCAGAAAGTAGGCCTCGACAACATGACAACACTCGGCAAAGCACTATTCGCCGAGAGCCAAGGAGCGTCCGCATAGAAAAGGTTTTCCACGTGGCATCTCGGTAAACACATGATATTGTTAAAAGTACGCCTCGAAACCATGAAAACACTCGGCAAAGCACTATTTGCCGAGAGCCAAGCATTGGTGGCACGAGAAAGTTTTGCCACATGGCATCTCGGCAATCACATGATATTCCTGAAAGTAGGCCTCGACAACACAACAACAGTCAGCAAAGCACTATTTGCCGAGATCCAAGCAGCATCCCCACGGCAAAGTTTTTCCACGTGGCATCTCGGCAAACACATGATATTGCCGATAGTAAGCCTTGACAACATGACAACACTCGGCAAAGCACTATTTGTCGAGAGCCAAGCAACGTCCGCAGGACAAAGGTTTGCCACGTGGCATCTCGGCAAACACATGATATTCCTGAAAGTAGGCCTTGACAACACGACAACACTGGGCAAGGCACTATTTGCCGAGATCCAAGCAGCATCCCCACATCAAGTTTTCCTTGTGGCATCCTCGGCAAACATGTGATATTGCCAAAGGTAGGCCTCGACAACACGACAACATTTGGCAAAGCACAACAAAGGTTTTCCACATGGCATCTCGGCAAACACATGATATTGCCGAAAGTAGGCCTCGACAACACGACAACACTCGGCCAGACACTACTTGCCGAAGCCAAGCAACGTCCGCACGGCAAAGGTTTCCCACGTGGCATCTCGACAAACATGTGATATTGCCAAAAGTAGGCCTCGACAACACAACAACCATTGGCAAAGCAGTATTTACCAAGATCCAAGGAGCGTCCGCAGAGAAAAGGTTTTCCATGTTGCATCTCCGAAAACACATGATATTGCTGAAAGTAGGCCTCGACAACACGACAACACTCGACAAAGAACTATTTGCCGAGAGCCAAGCAGAGTTCGCACGACAAAGTTTTTCCACGTGGCATCTTAGCAAACACATGATATTACCGAAAGTAGGCCTCGACAACACAACAACACTTGGCAAAGCACTATTTGCCGAGATCCAAGCAGCATCCCGACGGCAAAGTTTTTCCACGTGGCATGTCGGCAAACACATGATATTGCCGAAAGTAGGCCTCGACAACATGACAATACTCCGCAAAGCACTATTTGCCATGACCCAAGCAACGTCCGGACGACAAAGGTTTGCCACGTGGCATCTTGGGGAACACATGATATTCCTGAAAGTAGGCCTCGACAACAAGACAACACTCGGCAAGGCACTATTTGCCAAGATCCAAGAAGCATCCCCATGACAAAGTTTTTCCACGTGGAATCTCGATAAACACATGATATTGCCGAAAGTAGGCCTCGAATACACAACAACACTCGGCAAAGCACTATTTTCTGAGAGCCAAGTAGCGTCCGCATGGAGAAGGCTTTCCACGTGGCATCTCGGCAAACACATGATATTCCTGAAAGTAGGACTCGACAACAAGACAACACTCGGCAAGGCACTATTTGCTAAGATCCAAGAAGCATCCCCATGACAAAGATTTCCTCGTGGCATCTCGGCAAACATGTGATATTGCCAAAGGTAGGCCTCGACAACACGACAACATTTGGCAAAGCACAACAAAGGTTTTCCACATGGCATCTCGGCAAACACATGATATTGCCGAAAGTAGGCCTCGACAACACGACAACACTCGGCCAGACACTACTTGCCGAAGCCAAGCAACGTACGCACGGCAAAGGTTTCCCACGTGGCATCTCGACAAATATGTGATATTGCCAAAAGTAGGCCTCGACAACACAACAACACTTGGCAAAGCACTATTTGCCAAGAGCCAAGGAGCGTCCGCATAGAAAAGGTTTTCCATGTTGCATCTCCGAAAACACATGATATTGCTGAAAGTAGGCCTTGACAACACGACAACACTCGACAAAGAACTATTTGCCGAGAGCCAAGCAGAGTTCGCACGACAAAGTTTTTCCACGTGGCATCTTAGCAAACACATGATATTACCGAAAGTAGGCCTCGACAACACAACAACACTTGGCAAAGCACTATTTGCCGAGATCCAAGCAGCATCCCGACGGCAAAGTTTTTCCACGTGGCATCTCGGCAAACACATGATATTGCCGAAAGTAGGCCTCGACAACATGACCACACTCCGCAAAGCACTATTTGCCATGAGCCAAGCAACGTCCGGACGACAAAGGTTTGCCACGTGGCATCTTGGCGAACCCATGATATTCCTGAAAGTAGGCCTCGACAACAAGACAACACTCGGCAAGGCACTATTTGCCAAGATCCAAGAAGCATCCCCAGGACAAAGTTTTTCCACGTGGCATCTCGGCAAACATGAGATATTGCCAAAAGTAGGCCTCGACAACACGACAACATTTGGCAAAGCACTATTTGCCGAGAGCCAAACAGCATCCGCACGACAAACGTTTTCCACGTGGAATCTCGATAAACACATGATATTGCCGA
Organism: Hordeum marinum; assembly: GCA_022496015.1. Classification (NCBI taxonomy): domain Eukaryota; kingdom Viridiplantae; phylum Streptophyta; class Magnoliopsida; order Poales; family Poaceae; genus Hordeum; species Hordeum marinum. The sequence goes on from JAAAWK010000935.1 coordinate 3,647, forward strand.
AAGTAGGCCTCGAATACACAACAACACTCGGCAAAGCACTATTTGCCGAGAGCCAAGCAGCGTCTGCATGGCAAAGTTTTTCCACGTGGCATCTCGAAAAACACATGATTTTCCCGAAAGTAGGCCTCGACAACACGACAACACTAGGCAAAGCACTATTTGCGGAGACAGAAGTAGCTTCTGCACGACAAAGTTTTTCCAAGTGGCGTCTTGGCAAACACATGATATTGCCGAATGTAGGCCTGGACAACACGACAACACTCGGCAAATCACTATTTGCCGAAGCCATGCATCATCCGCACGGCAAAGGTTTTCAACGTGGCATCTCAGCACACACATGATATTGCCGAAATTAGGCCTCAACAACACGACAACACTCGGCAAGGCACTATTTGTCGAGATCGAAACAGCGTCCGCACGACAAAGTTTTGCCACATGGTATCTCGGCAAACACATGATATTCCCTAAAGTAGTCCTTGACAACACGACAAAACCCGGCAAAGCACTATTTGCCGAGAGCCAAGCAGCATCCGCACGACAAAGGTTTTCCGCGTGGCACCTCGGCAAACACATGATATTGCTGAAAGTAGGCCTCGACAACACAACAACACTCGGCAAAGCACTATTTGCCGAGAGCCAAGTAGCGTCCGCACGGAAAAGGTTTTCCATGGCGCATCTCGGCAAACACATGATGTTGCTGAAAGTATGCCTCGAAAACACGAAAACACTCGGCAAAGCACTATTTGCTGAGAGCGAAGCAACGTTCGCACGACAAAGTTTTGCCACATGGCATCTCGGCAAACACATGATATTACCGAAAGTAGGCCTCCATAACACGACGACACTTGGCAAAGCACTATTTGCCGAGATCCCGGCAGCATCCGCAAGGCAAAGTTTTTCCACGTCGCATCTCGGCAACCATATGATATTGCAGAAAGTAGGCCTCGACAACATGACAACACTCAGCAAAGCACTATTCGCCGAGAGCCAAGGAGCGTCCGCATAGAAAAGGTTTTCCACGTGGCATCTCGGTAAACACATGATATTGTTAAAAGTACGCCTCGAAACCATGAAAACACTCGGCAAAGCACTATTTGCCGAGAGCCAAGCCTTGGTGGCACGAGAAAGTTTTGCCACATGGCATCTCGGCAATCACATGATATTCCTGAAAGTAGGCCTCGACAACACAACAACACTCGGCAAAGCACTATTTACCGAGATCCAAGCAGCATCCCCACGGCAAAGTTTTTCCACGTGGCATCTCGGCGAACACATGATATTGCCGATAGTAAGCCTTGACAACATGACAACACTTGGCAAACCACTATTTGTCGAGAGCCAAGCAACGTCCGCACGACAAAGGTTTGCCATGTGGCATCTCGGCAAACACATGATATTCCTGAAAGTAGGCCTTGACAACACGACAACACTGGGCAAGGCACTATTTGCCGAGATCCAAGCAGCATCCCCACATCAAAGTTTTTCCTCGTGGCATCTCGGCAAACATGTGATATTGCCAAAGGTAGGCCTCGACAACACGACAACATTTGGCAAAGCACAACAAAGGTTTTCCACATGGCATCTCGGCAAACACATGATATTGCCGAAAGTAGGCCTCGACAACACGACAACACTCTGCCAGACACTACTTGCCGAAGCCAAGCAACGTCCGCACGGCAAAGGTTTCCCACGTGGCATCTCGACAAACATGTGATATTGCCAAAAGTAGGCCTCGACAACACAACAACACTTGGAAAAGCACTATTTGCCAAGAGCCAAGGAGCGTCCGCATAGAAAAGGTTTTCCACGTTGCATCTCCGAAAACACATGATATTGTTGAAAGTAGGACTTGACAACACGACAACACTCGACAAAGAACTATTTGCCGAGAGCCAAGCAGAGTTCGCACGACAAAGTTTTTCCACGTGGCATCTTAGCAAACACATTATATTACCAAAAGTAGGCCTCGACAACACAACAACACTTGGCAAAGCACTATTTGCCGAGATCCAAGCAGCATCCCGACGGCAAAGTTTTTCCACGTGGCATCTCGGCAAACACATGATATTGCCGAAAGTAGGCCTCGACAACATGACAACACTCCGCAAAGCACTATTTGCCATGAGCTAAGCAACGTCCGGACGACAAAGGTTTGCCACGTGGCATCTTGGCGAACACATGATATTCCTGAAAGTAGGCCTCGACAACAAGACAACACTCGGCAAGGCACTATTTGCCAAGATCCAAGAAGCATCCCCATGACAAAGTTTTTCCACGTGGCATCTCGGCAAACATGTGATATTGCCAAAAGTAGGCCTCGACAACACGACAACATTTGGCAAAGCACTATTTGCCGAGAGCCAAGCAGCATCCACACGACAAAGGTTTTCCACGTGGAATCTTGATAAACACATGATATTGCCGAAAGTAGGCCTCGAATACACAACAACACTCGGCAAAGCACTATTTTCTGAGAGCCAAGTAGCGTCAGAATGGAAAAGGTTTTCCACGTGGCATCTCGGCAAACACATGATATTGCTGAAAGTAGGCCTCGACAACACGAAAACAGTCGGCAAAGCACTATTTACTGAGAGCCAAGCAACATACGCATGGAAAAGTTTTTCCATGTGGCATCTCGCCAAACACATGATATTGTCGAAAGTAGGCTTCGGCAACATGAAACACTCGACAAAGCACTATTTGCCGAGAGCCAAGCAGCGTCTGCATGGCAAAGTTTTTCCACGTGGCATCTCGAAAAACACATGATTTTCCCGAAAGTAGGCCTCGACAACACGACAACACTAGGCAAAGCACTATTTGCGGAGACAGAAGCAGCGTCTGCATGACAAAGTTTTTCCAAGTAGCGTCTTGGCAAACACATGATATTGCCGAATGTAGGCCTGGACAACACGACAACACTCGGCAAGGCACTATTTGTCGAGATCGAAACAGCGTCCGCACGACAAAGTTTTGCCACGTGGTATCTCGGCAAACACATGATATTCCCTAAAGTAGTCCTTGACAACACGACAACACTCGGGAAAGCACTATTTGCCGAGAGCCAAGCAGCATCCGCACGACAAAGGTATTCCGCGTGGCACCTCGGCAAACACATGATATTGCTGAAAGTAGGCCTCGACAACACAACAACACTCGGCAAAGCACTATTTGCCGAGAGCCAAGTAGCGTCCGCACGGAAAAGGTTTTCCACGGCGCATCTCGGCAAACACATGATATTGCTGAAAGTATGCCTCGAAAACACGAAAAGACTCGGCAAAGCACTATTTATTGAGAGCCAAGCAACGTTCGCATGACAAAGTTTTGCCACATGGCATCTCGGCAAACACATGTTATTACCGAAAGTAGGCCTCGATAACACGACGACACTTGGCAAAGCACTATTTGCCGAGATCCAGGCAGCGTCCGCAAGGCAAAGTTTTCCCACGTCGCATCCCGGCAAACATATGATATTGCAGAAAGTAGGCCTCGACAACATGACAACACTCGGCAAAGCACTATTCGCCGAGAGCCAAGGAGCATCCGCATAGAAAAGGTTTTCCACGTGGCATCTCGGAAAACACATGATATTGTTAAAAGTACGCCTCGAAACCATGAAAACACTCGGCAAAGCACTATTTGCCGAGAGCCAAGCATTGGTGGAACGAGAAAGTTTTGCCACATGGCATCTCGGCAATCACATGATATTCCTGAAAGTAGGCCTCGACAACACAACAACACTCGGCAAAGCACTATTTGCCGAGATCCAAGCGGCATCCCCACGGCAAAGTTTTTCCACGTGGCATCTCGGCAAACACATGATATTGCCGATAGTAGGCCTTGACAACATGACAACACTCGGCAAAGCACTATTTGTCGAGAGCCACGCAACGTCCGCACGACAAAGGTTTGCCACGTGGCATCTCGGCAAACACCTGATATTCCTGACAGTAGGCCTTGACAACACGACAACACTGGGCAAGGCACAATTTGCAGAGATCCAAGCAGCATTCCCACATCAAAGTTTTTCCTCGTGGCATCTCGGCAAACATGTGATATTGCCAAAGGTAGGCCTAGACAACACGACAACATTTGGCAAAGCACAACAAAGGTTTTCCACATGGCATCTCGGCAAACACATGATATTGCCGAAAGTAGGCCTTGACAACACGACAACACTCGGCCAGACACTATTTGCCGAAGCCAAGCAACGTCCGCACGACAAAGGTTTCCCACGTGGCATCTCGGCAAACATGTGATATTGCCAAAAGTCGGCCTCGACAACACAACAACACTTGGCAAAGCACTATTTTCCAAGAGCCAAGGAGCATCCGCATAGAAAAGGATTTCACGTGGCATCTCCGAAAACACATGATCTTGCTGAAAGTAGGCCTTGACAACACGACAACACTCGGCAAAGAACTATTTGCCGAGAGCCAAGAAGAGTTCGCACGACAAAGTTTTTCCACGTGGCATCTCAGCAAACACATGATATTACCGAAAGTAGGCCTCGACAACACAACAACACTCGGCAAAGCACTATTTGCCGAGATCCAAGCAGCATCCCAACGGCAAAGTTTGTCCACGTGGCATCTCGGCAAACACATGATATTGCCGAAAGTAGGCCTCGACAACATGACAACACTCGGCAAAGCACTATTTGCCATGAGCCAAGCAACGTCCGGACGACAAAGGTTTGCCACGTGGCATCTTGGCGAACACATGATATTCCTGAAAGTAGGCCTCGACAACAAGACAACACTCGGCAAGGCACTATTTGCCAAGATCCAAGAAGCATCCCCATGACAAAGTTTTTCCACGTGGCATCTCAGCAAACATATGATATTTTCAAAAGTAGGCCTCGACAACACGACAACATTTGGCAAAGCACTATTTGCCGAGAGCCAAGCAGCATCCGCACGACAAAGGTTTTCCACGTGGAATCTCGGCAAACACATGATATTGCTGAAAGTAGGCCTCGAATACTCAACAACACTCGGCAAAGCACTATTTGCTGAGAGCCAAGTAGCGTCCGCACGGAAAAGGTTTTCCACGTGGCATCTCGGCAAACGCATGATATTGCTGAAAGTAGGCCTCGACAACACGAAAACAGTCGGCAAAGCACTATTTACCGAGAGCCAAGCAACGTACGCACGGAATTTTTTTTCCATGTGGCATCTCGCCAAACACATGATATAGTCGAAAGTTGGCTTCGGCAACACGAAACACTCGGCAAAGCACTATTTGCCGAGAGCCAAGCAGCGTCTGCATGGCAAAGTTTTTCCAAGTGGCATCTCGGAAAACATATGATTTTCCCGAAAGTAGGCCTCGACAACACGACAACACTAGGCAAAGCTCTATTTGCGGAGACAGAAGCAGCGTCTGCACGACAAAGTTTTTCCAAGTGGCGTCTTGGCAAACACATGATATTGCCGAATGTAGGCCTGGACAACACGACAACACTCGGCAAATCACTATTTGCCGAAGCCATGCATCATCCGCACGGCAAAGGTTTTCAACGTGGCATCTCAGCAAACACATGATATTGACGAAATTAGGCCTCGACAACACGACAACACTCGGCAAGGCACTATTTGTCGAGATCGAAATAGCGTCCGCACGACAAAGTTTTGCCACGTGGTATCTCGGCAAACACATGATATTCCCTAAAGTAGTCCTTGACAAAACGACAACACTCGGCAAAGCACTATTTGCCGAGAGCCAAGCAGCATCCGCACGACAAAGGTTTTCCGCGTGGCACCTCGGCAAACGCATGATATTGCTGAAAGTAGGCCTCGACAACACAATAACACTCGGCAAAGCACTATTTGCCGAGAGCCAAGTAGCATCCGCACGGAAAAGGTTTTCCACGGCGCATCTCGGCAAACACATGATATTGCTGAAAGTATGCCTCGAAAACACGAAAACACTCGGCAAAGCACTATTTGCTGAGAGCCAAGCAACGTTCGCACGACAAAGTTTTGCCACATGGCATCTCGGCAAACACATGATATTACCGAAAGTAGGCCTCGATAACACGACGACACTTGGCAAAGAACTATTTGCCGAGATCCAGGCAGCGTCCGCAAGGCAAAGTTTTTCCACGTCGCATCTCGCCAAACATATGATATTGCAGAAAGTAGGCCTCGACAACATGACAACACTCGGCAAAGCACTATTCGCCGAGAGCCAAGAAGCGTCCGCAAGGCAAAGTTTTTCCACATGGCATCTCGGCAAACACATGATATTGCCGAAAGTAGGCCTCCACAACACGACAACACTCGGCAAAGCACTATTTGCTGAGAGCCAAGCAGTTTCCGCACAACAAAGGTTTTCCACATGGCATCTCGACAAACACATGATATTGCCGAAAGTTGGCCTCGATAACACGAAAACACTTGGCAAAGCACTATTTGCTGAGAGCCAAGCAGCGTCTGCATGGCAAAGTTTTTCTACGTGGCATCTCGGCAAACACATGATTGTCCCGAAAGTTGGCCTCGACAACACTAGGCAAAGCACTATTTACGGAGACAGAAGCAGCATCTGCACGACAAAGTTTTTCCAAGTGGCATCTTGGCAAACACATGATATTGCCGAATGTAGGCCTGGACAACACGACAACACTCGGCAAATCACTATTTGCCGAAGCCATGCAGCATCCGCACGGCAAAGGTTTTCAACGTGGCATCTCAGCAAACACATGATATTGCCAAAATTGGGCCTCGACAACACGACAACACTCGGCAAGGCACTATTTGTCGAGATCGAAACAGCGTCTGCACGACAAAGTTTTGCCGCGTGGTATCTCGGCAAACACATGATATTCCCTAAAGTAGTCCTTGACAACACGACAACACTCGGCAAAGCACTATTTGCCAAGAGCCAAGCAGCATCCGCACAACAAAGGTTTTCCGCGTGGCATCTCGGCAAACACATGATATTGCTGAAAGTAGGCCTCGACAACACAACAACACTCGGCAAAGCACTATTTGCCGAGAGCCAAGTAGCGTCCGCACGGAAAAGGTTTTCCACGGCGCATCTCGGCAAACACATGATATTGCTGAAAGTATGCCTCGAAAACACAAAAACACTCGGCAAAGCTCTATTTGCTGGGAGCCAAGCAACATTCACATCACAAAGTTTTGCCACATGGCATCTCGGCAAACACATGATATTACCGAAAGTAGGCCTCGATAACACGACGACACTTGGCAAAGCACTATTTGCCGAGATCCAAGCAGCGTCCGCAAGGGAAAGTTTTTCCACGTCGCATCTCAGCAAACACATGATATTGCAGAAAGGAGGCCTCGACAACATGACAACACTCGGCAAAGCACTATTTGCCGAGAGCCAAGCAGCGTCCGCACGGCAATGTTTTTCCACATGGCATCTCGGCAAACACATGATATTGCCGAAAGTAGGCCTCGACAACACGACAACACTCGGCAAAGCACTATTTGCTGAGAGCCAAGCAGTTTCCGCACAAGAAAGGTTTTCCACATGGCATCTCGGCAAACACATGATATTGCCGAAAGTTGGCCTCGATAACACGAAAACACTTGGCAAAGCACTATTTGCTGAGAGCCAAGCAACGTTCGCACGACAAAGTTTTGCCACATGGCATCTCGGCAAACACATGATATTACCGAAAGTAGGCCTCGATAACACGACGACACTTGGCAAAGCACTATTTGCCGAGATCCAGGCAGCGTCCGCAAGGAAAAGTTTTTCCACGTCGCATCTCGGCAAACATATGATATTGCAGAAAGTAGGCCTCGACAACATGACAACACTCAGCAGAGCACTATTCGCCAAGAGCCATGAAGCGTCCGCAAGGCAAAGTTTTTCCACATGGCATCTCGGCAAACACATGATATTGCCGAAAGTAGGCCTCCACAACACGACAACACTCGACAAAGCACTATTTGCTGAGAGCCAAGCAGTTTCCGCACAACAAAGGTTTTCCACATGGCATCTCGACAAACACATGATATTGCCGAAAGTTGGCCTCAATAACACGAAAACACTTGGCAAAGCACTATTTGCTGAGAGCCAAGCAGCGTCTGCATGGCAAAGTTTTTCTACGTGGCATCTGGGCAAACACATGATATTCCCGAAAGTTGGCCTCGACAACACTAGGCAAAGCACTATTTACGGAGACAGAAGCAGCGTCTGCACGACAAAGTTTTTCCAAGTGGCATCTTGGCAAACACATGATATTGCCGAATGTAGGCCTGGACAACACGACAACACTCGGCAAATCACTATTTGCCGAAGCCATGCAGCATCCGCACGGCAAAGGTTTTCAACGTGGCATCTCAGCAAACACATGATATTGCCAAAATTGGGCCTCGACAACACGACAACACTCGGCAAGGCACTATTTGTCGAGATCGAAACAGCGTCCGCACGACAAAGTTTTGCCACGTGGTATCTCGGCAAACACATGATATTCCCTAAAGTAGTCCTTGACAACACGACAACACTCGGCAAAGCACTATTTGCCGAGAGCCAAGCAGCATCCGCACAACAAAGGTTTTCCGCGTGGCATCTCGGCAAACACATGATATTGCTGAAAGTAGGCCTCGACAACACAACAACACTCGGCAAAGCACTATTTGCCGAGACCCAAGTAGCGTCCGCACGGAAAAGGTTTTCCACGGCGCATCTCGGCAAACACATGATATTGCTGAAAGTATGCCTCGAAAACACAAAAACACTCGGCAAAGCTCTATTTGCTGGGAGCCAAGCAACATTCACATCACAAAGTTTTGCCACATGGCATCTCGGCAAACACATGATATTACCGAAAGTAGGCCTCGATAACACGACGACACTTGGCAAAGCACTATTTTCCGAGATCCAAGCAGCGTCCGCAAGGGAAAGTTTTTCCACGTCGCATCTCAGCAAACACATGATATTGCAGAAAGGAGGCCTCGACAACATGACAACACTCGGCAAAGCACTATTTGCCGAGAGCCAAGCAGCGTCCGCACGGCAATGTTTTTCCACATGGCATCTCGGCAAACACATGATATTGCCGAAAGTAGGCCTCGACAACACGACAACACTCGGCAAAGCACTATTTGCTGAGAGCCAAGCAGTTTCCGCACAACAAAGGTTTTCCACATGGCATCTCGGCAAACACATGATATTGCCGAAAGTTGGCCTCGATAACACGAAAACACTTGGCAAAGCACTATTTGCTGAGAGCCAAGCAACGTTCGCACGACAAAGTTTTGCCACATGGCATCTCGGCAAACACATGATATTACCGAAAGTAGGCCTCGATAACACGACGACACTTGGCAAAGCACTATTTGCCGAGATCCAGGCAGCGTCCGCAAGGAAAAGTTTTTCCACGTCGCATCTCGGCAAACATATGATATTGCAGAAAGTAGGCCTCGACAACATGACAACACTCAGCAGAGCTCTATTCGCCAAGAGCCATGAAGCGTCCGCAAGGCAAAGTGTTTCCACATGGCATCTCGGCAAACACATGATATTGCCGAAAGTAGGCCTCCACAACACGACAACACTCGACAAAGCACTATTTGCTGAGAGCCAAGCAGTTTCCGCACAACAAAGGTTTTCCACATGGCATCTCGACAAACACATGATATTGCCGAAAGTTGGCCTCAATAACACGAAAACACTTGGCAAAGCACTATTTGCTGAGAGCCAAGCAGCGTCTGCATGGCAAAGTTTTTCTACGTGGCATCTGGGCAAACACATGATATTCCCGAAAGTTGGCCTCGACAACACTAGGCAAAGCACTATTTACGGAGACAGAAGCAGCGTCTGCACGACAAAGTTTTTCCAAGTGGCATCTTGGCAAACACATGATATTGCCGAATGTAGGCCTGGACAACACGACAACACTCGGCAAATCACTATTTGCCGAAGCCATGCAGCATCCGCACGGCAAAGGTTTTCAACGTGGCATCTCAGCAAACACATGATATTGCCAAAATTGGGCCTCGACAACACGACAACACTCGGCAAGGCACTATTTGTCGAGATCGAAACAGCGTCCGCACGACAAAGTTTTGCCACGTGGTATCTCGGCAAACACATGATATTCCCTAAAGTAGTCCTTGACAACACGACAACACTCGGCAAAGCACTATTTGCCGAGAGCCAAGCAGCATCCGCACAACAAAGGTTTTCCGCGTGGCATCTCGGCAAACACATGATATTGCTGAAAGTAGGCCTCGACAACACAACAACACTCGGCAAAGCACTATTTGCCGAGACCCAAGTAGCGTCCGCACGGAAAAGGTTTTCCACGGCGCATCTCGGCAAACACATGATATTGCTGAAAGTATGCCTCGAAAATACAAAAACACTCGGCAAAGCTCTATTTGCTGAGAGCCAAGCAACATTCACATCACAAAGTTTTGCCACATGGCATCTCGGCAAACACATGATATTACCGAAAGTAGGCCTCGATAACACGACGACACTTGGCAAAGCACTATTTGCCGAGATCCAAGCAGCGTCCGCAAGGGAAAGTTTTTCCACGTCGCATCTCAGCAAACACATGATATTGCAGAAAGTAGGCCTCGACAACATGACAATACTCGGCAAAGCACTATTTGCCGAGAGCCAAGCAGCGTCCGCACGGCAATGTTTTTCCACATGGAATCTCGGCAAACACATGATATTGCCGAAAGTAGGCCTCGACAACACGACAACACTCGGCAAAGCACTATTTGCTGACAGCCAAGCAGTTTCCGCACAACAAAGGTTTTCCACATGGCATCTCGGCAAACACATGATATTGCCGAATGTTGCCCTCGATAACACGAAAACACTTGGCAAAGCACTATTTGCTGAGAGCCAAGCAACGTTCGCATTACAAAGTTTTGCCACATGGCATCTCGGCAAACACATGATATTACCGAAAGTAGGCCTCGATAACACGACGACACTTGGCAAAGCACTATTTGCCGAGATCCAGGCAACGTCCGCAAGGCAAAGTTTTTCCACGTCGCATCTCGGCAAACATATGATATTGCAGAAAGTAGGCCTCGACAACATGACAACACTCAGCAAAGCACTATTCGCCAAGAGCCAAGAAGCGTCTGCAAGGCAAAGTTTTTCCACATGGCATCTCGGCAAACACATGATATTGGCGAAAGTAGGCCTCCACAACACGACAACACTCGGCAAAGCACTATTTGCTGAGAGCCAAGCAGTTTCCGCACAACAAAGGTTTTCCACATGGCATCTCGACAAACACATGATATTGCCGAAAGTTGGCCTCGATAACACGAAAACAGTTGGCAAAGCACTATTTGCTGAGAGCCAAGTAGCGTCTGCATGGCAAAGTTTTCTACGTGGCATCTCGGCAAACACATGATATTCCCGAAAGTTGGCCTCGACAACACTAGGCAAAGCACTATTTGCGGAGACAGAAGCAGCGTCTGCACGACAAAGTTTTTCCAAGTGGCGTCTTGGCAAACACATGATATTGCCGAATGTAGGCCTGGACAACACGACAACACTCGGCAAATCACTATTTGCCGAATCCATGCAGCATCCGCACGGCAAAGTTTTTCAACATGGCATCTCAGCAAACACATGATATTGCCAAAATTGGGCCTCGACAACACGACAACACTCGGCAAGGCACTATTTGTCGAGATCGAAACGGCGTCCGCACGACAAAGTTTTGCCACGTGGTATCTCGGCAAACACATGATATTCCCTAAAGTAGTCCTTGACAACACGACAACACTCGGCAAAGCACTATTTGCCGAGAGCCAAGCAGCATCCGCACGACAAAGGTTTTCCGCGTGGCATCTCGGCAAACACATGATATTGCTGAAAGTAGGCCTCGACAACACAACAACACTCGGCAAAGCACTATTTGCCGAGAGCCAAGTAGCGTCCGCACGGAAATGGTTTTCCACGGCGCATCTCGGCAAACACATGATATTGCTGAAAGTATGCCTCGAAAACACAAAAACACTCGGCAAAGCACTATTTGCTGAGAGCCAAGCAACGTTCGCATGACAAAGTTTTGCCACATGGCATCTCGGCAAACACATGATATTACCGAAAGTAGGCCTCGATAACACGACGACACTTGGCAAAGCACTATTTGCCGAGATCCAAGCAGCGTCTGCAAGGGAAAGTTTTTCCACGTCGCATCTCAGCAAACACATGATATTGCAGAAAGTAGGCCTCGACAACATGACAACACTCGGCAAAGCACTATTCGCCGAGAGCCAAGCAACGTCCACACGGCAAAGTTTTTCCACATGGCATCTCGGCAAACACATGATATTGCCGAAAGTAGGCCTTGACAACACGACAACACTCGGCAAAGCACTATTTGCTGAGAGCCAAGCAGTTTCCGCACAACAAAGGTTTTCCACATGGCATCTCGGCAAACACATGATATTGCCGAAAGTTGGCCTCGATAAAACGAAAACACTTGGCAAAGCACTATTTGCTGAGACCCAAGCAACGTTCGCACGACAAAGTTTTGCCACATGGCATCTCGGCAAACACATGATATTACCGAAAGTAGGCCTCGATAACACGACGACACTTGGCAAAGCACTATTTGCCGAGATCCAGGCAGCGTCCGCAAGGCAAAGTTTTTCCACGTCGCATCTCGGCAAACATATGATATTGCAGAAAGTAGGCCTCGACAACATGACAACACTCAGCAAAGCACTATTCGCCAAGAGCCAAGAAGCGTCCGCAAGGCAAAGTTTTTCCACATGGCATCTCGGCAAACACATGATATTGCCGAAAGTAGGCCTCCACAACACGACAACACTCGGCAAAGCACTATTTGCTGAGAGCCAAGCAGTTTCCGCACAACAAAGGTTTTCCACATGGCATATCGACAAACACATGATATTGCCGAAAGTTGGCCTCGATAACACGACGACACTTGGCAAAGCACTATTTGCTGAGAGCCAAGTAGCGTCTGCATGGCAAAGTTTTCTACGTGGCATCTCGGCAAACACATGATATTCCCGAAAGTTGGCCGCGACAACACTAGGCAAAGCACTATTTGCGGAGACAGAAGCAGCGTCTGCACGACAAAGTTTTTCCAAGTGGCGTCTTGGCAAACACATGATATTGCCGAATGTAGGCCTGGACAACACGACAACACTCGGCAAATCACTATTTGCCAAATCCATGCAGCATCCGCACGGCAAAGTTTTTCAACGTGGCATCTCAGCAAACACATGATATTGCCAAAATTGGGCCTCGACAACACGACAACACTCGGCAAGGCACTATTTGTCGAGATCGAAACAGCGTCCGCACGACAAAGTTTTGCCACGTGGTATCTCGGCAAACACATGATATTCCCTAAAGTAGTCCTTGACAACACGACAACACTCGGCAAAGCACTATTTGCCGAGAGCCAAGCAGCATCCGCACAACAAAGGTTTTCCGCGTGGCATCTCGGCAAACACATGATATTGCTGAAAGTAGGCGTCGACAACACAACAACACTCGGCAAAGCACTATTTGCCGAGACCCAAGTAGCGTCCGCACGGAAAAGGTTTTCCACGGCGCATCTCGGCAAACACATGATATTGCTGAAAGTATGCCTCGAAAACACAAAAACACTCGGCAAAGCTCTATTTGCTGAGAGCCAAGCAACATTCACATCACAAAGTTTTGCCACATGGCATCTCGGCAAACACATGATATTACCGAAAGTAGGCCTCGATAACACGACGACACTTGGCAAAGCACTATTTGCCGAGATCCAAGCAGCGTCCGCAAGGGAAAGTTTTTCCACGTCGCATCTCAGCAAACACATGATATTGCAGAAAGTAGGCCTCGACAACATGACAGCACTCGGCAAAGCACTATTTGCCGAGAGCCAAGCAGCGTCCGCACGGCAATGTTTTTCCACATGGAATCTCGGCAAACACATGATATTGCCGAAAGTAGGCCTCGACAACACGACAACACTCGGCAAAGCACTATTTGCTGAGAGCCAAGCAGTTTCCGCACAACAAAGGTTTTCCACACGGCATCTCGGCAAACACATGATATTGCCGAAAGTTGGCCTCGATAACACGAAAACGCTTGGCAAAGCACTATTTGCTGAGAGCCAAGCAACGTTCGCATGACAAAGTTTTGCCACATGGCATCTCGGCAAACACATGATATTACCGAAAGTAGGCCTCGATAACACGACGACACTTGGCAAAGCACTATTTGCCGAGATCCAGGCAGCGTCCGCAAGGCAAAGTTTTTCCACGTCGCATCTCGGCAAACATATGATATTGCAGAAAGTAGGCCTCGACAACATGACAACACTCAGCAAAGCACTATTCGCCAAGAGCCAAGAAGCGTCCGCAAGGCAAAGTTTTTCCACATGGCATCTCGGCAAACACATGATATTGGCGAAAGTAGGCCTCCACAACACGACAACACTCGGCAAAGCACTATTTGCTGAGAGCCAAGCAGTTTCCGCACAACAAAGGTTTTCCACATGGCATCTCGACAAACACATGATATTGCCGAAAGTTGGCCTCGATAACACGAAGACAGTTGGCAAAGCACTATTTGCTGAGAGCCAAGTAGCGTCTGCATGGCAAAGTTTTCTACGTGGCATCTCGGCAAACACATGATATTCCCGAAAGTTGGCCGCGACAACACTAGGCAAAGCACTATTTGCGGAGACAGAAGCAGCGTCTGCACGACAAAGTTTTTCAAAGTGGCGTCTTGGCAAACACATGATATTGCCGAATGTAGGCCTGGACAACACGACAACACTCGGCAAATCACTATTTGCCGAATCTATGCAGCATCCGCACGGCAAAGTTTTTCAACGTGGCATCTCAGCAAACACATGATATTGCCAAAATTGGGCCTCGACAACACGACAACACTCGGCAAGGCACTATTTGTCGAGATCGAAACAGCGTCCGCACGACAAAGTTTTGCCACGTGGTATCTCGGCAAACACATGATATTCCCTAAAGTAGTCCTTGACAACACGACAACACTCGGCAAAGCACTATTTGCCGAGAGCCAAGCAGCATCCGCACAACAAAGGTTTTCCGCGTGGCATCTCGGCAAACACATGATATTGCTGAAAGTAGGCCGTCGACAACACAACAACACTCGGCAAAGCACTATTTGCCGAGAGCCAAGTAGCGTCCGCACGGAAAGGTTTTCCACGGCGCATCTCGGCAAACACATGATATTGCTGAAAGTATGCCTCGAAAACACAAAAACACTCGGCAAAGCTCTATTTGCTGAGAGCCAAGCAACATTCACATCACAAAGTTTTGCCACATGGCATCTCGGCAAACACATGATATTACCGAAAGTAGGCCTCGATAACACGACGACACTTGGCAAAGCACTATTTGCCGAGATCCAAGCAGCGTCCGCAAGGGAAAGTTTTTCCACGTCGCATCTCAGCAAACACATGATATTGCAGAAAGTAGGCCTCGACAACATGACAGCACTCGGCAAAGCACTATTCGCCGAGAGCCAAGCAGCGTCCGCACGGCAATGTTTTTCCACATGGCATCTCGGCAAACACATGATATTGCCGAAAGTAGGCCTTGACAACACGACAACACTCGGCAAAGCACTATTTGCTGAGAGCCAAGCAGTTTCCGCACAACAAAGGTTTTCCACATGGCATCTCGGCAAACACATGATATTGCCGAAAGTTGGCCTCGATAACACGAAAACGATTGGCAAAGCACTATTTGCTGAGAGCCAAGCAACGTTCGCACTGACAAAGTTTTGCCACATGGCATCTCGGCAAACACATGATATTACCGAAAGTAGGCCTCGATAACACGACGACACTTGGCAAAGCACTATTTGCCGAGATCCAGGCAGCGTCCGCAAGGCAAAGTTTTTCCACGTCGCATCTCGGCAAACATATGATATTGCAGAAAGTAGGCCTCGACAACATGACAACACTCAGCAAAGCACTATTCGCCAAGAGCCAAGAAGCGTCCGCAAGGCAAAGTTTTTCCACATGGCATCTCGGCAAACACATGATATTGGCGAAAGTAGGCCTCCACAACACGACAACACTCGGCAAAGCACTATTTGCTGAGAGCCAAGCAGTTTCCGCACAACAAAGGTTTTCCACATGGCATCTCGACAAACACATGATATTGCCGAAAGTTGGCCTCGATAACACGAAAACAGTTGGCAAAGCACTATTTGCTGAGAGCCAAGTAGCGTCTGCATGGCAAAGTTTTCTACGTGGCATCTCGGCAAACACATGATATTCCCGAAAGTTGGCCTCGACAACACTAGGCAAAGCACTATTTGCGGAGACAGAAGCAGCGTCTGCACGACAAAGTTTTTCAAAGTGGCGTCTTGGCAAACACATGATATTGCCGAATGTAGGCCTGGACAACACGACAACACTCGGCAAATCACTATTTGCCGAATCTATGCAGCATCCGCACGGCAAAGTTTTTCAACGTGGCATCTCAGCAAACACATGATATTGCCAAAATTGGGCCTCGACAACACGACAACACTCGGCAAGGCACTATTTGTCGAGATCGAAACAGCGTCCGCACGACAAAGTTTTGCCACGTGGTATCTCGGCAAACACATGATATTCCCTAAAGTAGTCCTTGACAACACGACAACACTCGGCAAAGCACTATTTGCCGAGAGCCAAGCAGCATCCGGACGACAAAGGTTTTCCGCGTGGCATCTCGGCAAACACATGATATTGCTGAAAGTAGGCCTCGACAACACAACAACACTCGGCAAAGCACTATTTGCCGAGAGCCAAGTAGCGTCCGCACGGAAATGGTTTTCCACGGCGCATCTCGGCAAACACATGATATTGCTGAAAGTATGCCTCGAAAACACAAAAACACTCGGCAAAGCACTATTTGCTGAGAGCCAAGCAACGTTCGCATGACAAAGTTTTGCCACATGGCATCTCGGCAAACACATGATATTACCGAAAGTAGGCCTCGATAACACGACGACACTTGGCAAAGCACTATTTGCCGAGATCCAAGCAGCGTCCGCAAGGGAAAGTTTTTCCACGTCGCATCTCAGCAAACACATGATATTGCAGAAAGTAGGCCTCGACAACATGACAACACTCGGCAAAGCACTATTCGCCGAGAGCCAAGCAACGTCCGCACGGCAAAGTTTTTCCACATGGCATCTCGGCAAACACATGATATTGCCGAAAGTAGGCCTTGACAACACGACAACACTCGGCAAAGCACTATTTGCTGAGAGCCAAGCAGTTTCCGCACAACAAAGGTTTTCCACATGGCATCTCGGCAAACACATGATATTGCCGAAAGTTGGCCTCGATAACACGAAAACATTTGGCAAAGCACTATTTGCTGAGAGCCAAGCAACGTTCGCACGACAAAGTTTTTCCACATGGCATCTCGGCAAACACATGATATTACCGAAAGTAGGCCTCGATAACACGACGACACTTGGCAAAGCACTATTTGCCGAGATCCAGGCAGCGTCCGCAAGGCAAAGTTTTTCCACGTCGCATCTCGGCAAACATATGATATTGCAGAAAGTAGGCCTCGACAACATGACAACACTCAGCAAAGCACTATTCGCCAAGAGCCAAGAAGCGTCCGCAAGGCAAAGTTTTTCATCATGGCATCTCGGCAAACACATGATATTGCCGAAAGTAGGCCTCCACAACACGAAAACACTCGGCAAAGCACTATTTGCTGAGAGCCAAGAAGTTTCCGCACAACAAAGGTTTTCCACATGGCATCTCGACAAACACATGATATTGCCGAAAGTTGGCCTCGATAACACGACGACACTTGGCAAAGCACTATTTGCTGAGAGCCAAGTAGCGTCTGCATGGCAAAGTTTTTCTACGTGCCATCTCGGCAAACACATGATATTCCCGAAAGTTGGCCTCGACAACACTAGGCAAAGCACTATTTGCGGAGACAGAAGCAGCGTCTGCACGACAAAGTTTTTCCAAGTGGCGTCTTGGCAAACACATGATATTGCCGAATGTAGGCCTGGACAACACGACAACACTCGGCAAATCACTATTTGCCGAATCCATGCAGCATCCGCACGGCAAAGTTTTTCAACGTGGCATCTCAGCAAACACATGATATTGCCAAAATTGGGCCTCGACAACACGACAACACTCGGCAAGGCACTATTTGTCGAGATCGAAACAGCGTCCGCACGACAAAGTTTTGCCACGTGGTATCTCGGCAAACACATGATATTCCCTAAAGTAGTCCTTGACAACACGACAACACTCGGCAAAGCACTATTTGCCGAGAGCCAAGCAGCGTCCGCACGACAAAGGTTTTCCGCGTGGCATCTCGGCAAACACATGATATTGCTGAAAGTAGGGCTCGAAAACACAACAACACTCGGCAAAGCACTATTTGCCGAGAGCCAAGTAGCGTCCGCACGGAAAAGGTTTTCCACGGCGCATCTCGGCAAACACATGATATTGCTGAAAGTATGCCTCGAAAACACAAAAATACTCGGCAAAGCACTATTTGCTGAGAGCCAAGCAACGTTCGCATGACAAAGTTTTGCCACATGGCATCTCGGCAAACACATGATATTACCGAAAGTAGGCCTCGATAACACGACGACACTTGGCAAAGCACTATTTGCCGAGATCCAAGCAGCGTCCGCAAGGGAAAGTTTTTCCACGTCGCATCTCAGCAAACACATGATATTGCAGAAAGTAGGCCTCGACAACATGACAACACTCGGCAAAGCACTATTCGCCGAGAGCCAAGAAGCGTCCGCACGGCAAAGTTTTTCCACATGTTATCTCGGCAAACACATGATATTGCCGAAAGTAGGCCTTCACAACACGACAACACTCGGCAAAGCACTATTTGCTGAGAGCCAAGCAGTTTCCGCACAACAAAGGTTTTCCACATGGCATCTCGGCAAACACATGATATTGCCGAAAGTTGGCCTCGATAACACGAAAACACTTGGCAAAGCACTATTTGCTGAGAGCCAAGCAACGTTCGCACGACAAAGTTTTGCCACATGGCATCTCGGCAAACACATGATATTACCGAAAGTAGGCCTCGATAACACGACGACACTTGGCAAAGCACTATTTGCCGAGATCCAGGCAGCGTCCGCAAGGCAAAGTTTTTCCACGTCGCATCTCGGCAAACATATGATATTGCAGAAAGTAGGCCTCGACAACATGACAACACTCAGCAAAGCACTATTCGCCAAGAGCCAAGAAGCGTCCGCAAGGCAATGTTTTTCCACATGGCATCTCGGCAAACACATGATATTGCCGAAAGTAGGCCTCGACAACACGACAACACTCGGCAAAGCACTTTTTGCTGAGAGCCAAGCAGTTTCCGCACAACAAAGGTTTTCCACATGGCATCTCGACAAACACATGATATTGCCGAAAGTTGGCCTCGATAACACGAAAACACTTTGCAAAGCACTATTTGCTGAGAGCCAAGCAGCGTCTGCATGGCAAAGTTTTTCTACGTGCCATCTCGGCAAACACATGATATTCCCGAAAGTTGGCCTCGACAACACTAGGCAAAGCACTATTTGCGGAGACAGAAGTAGCGTCTGCACGACAAAGTTTTTCCATGTGGCGTCTTGGCAAACACATGATATTTCTGAATGTAGGCCTGGACAACACGACAACACTCGGCAAATCACTATTTGCCGAAGCCATGCAGCATCCGCATGGCAAAGGTTTTCAACGTGGCATCACAACAAACACATGATATTGCCGAAATTGGGCCTCGACAAAACGACAACACTCGGCAAGGCACTATTTGTCGAGATCGAAACAGCGTCCGCACGACAAAGTTTTGCCACGTGGTATCTCGGCAAACACATGATATTCCCTAAAGTAGTCCTTGACAACATGACAACACTCGGCAAAGCACTATTTGCCGAGAGCCAAGCAGCATCCGCACGACAAAGGTTTTCCGCGTGGCATCTCGGCAAACACATGATATTGCTGAAAGTAGGCCTCGACAACACAACAACACTCGGCAAAGCACTATTTTCCGAGAGCAAAGTAGCGTCCGCACGGAAAAGGTTTTCCACGGCGCATCTCGGCAAACACATGATATTGCTGAAAGTATGCCTCGAAAACACGAAAACACTCGGCAAAGCACTATTTGCTGAGAGCCAAGCAACGTTCGCATGACAAAGTTTTGCCACATGGCATCTCGGCAAACACATGATATTACCGAAAGTAGGCCTCTATAACACGACGACACTTGGCAAAGCACTATTTGCCGAGATCCAAGCAACGTCCGCACGGCAAAGGTTTGCCACGTGGCATCTCGGCAAACACATGATATTCCTGAAAGTAGGCCTCGACAACACGACAACAATCGGCAAGGCACTTTTTGCCAAGATCCAAGCAGCATCCGCACGACAATGGTTTTCCACGTGGCATCTCGGCAAACATGTGATATTGCCAAAAGTAGGCCTCGTCAACATGACAGCATTTGGCAAAGCACTATTTGCCGAGAGCCAAGCAGCATCCGCACGACAAAGGTTTTCCACCTGGAATCTCGGCAAACACATGATATTGCCGAAAGTAGGCCTCGACAACACAACAACACTCGGCAAAGCTCTATTTGCCGAGATCCAAGCAGCATCCCGACGGCAAAGTTTTTCCACGTGGCATCTCGGCAAACACATGATATTGCCGAAAGTAGGCCTCGACAACATGACACCACTCGGCAAAGAACTATTTGCCATGAGCCAAGCAACGTCCCGACGACAAAGGTTTGCGACGTGGCATCTCGGCAAACATGTGATATTGCCAAAAGTAGGACTCGACAACACGACAACATTTGGCAAAGCACTATTTGCCGAGAGCCAAGCAGCATCCGCACGACAAAGGTTTTCCACGTGGAATCTCGGCAAACACATGATATTGCCGAAAGTAGGCCTCGAATACACAACAACACTCGGCAAAGCACTATTTGCTGAGAGCCAAGTAGCGTCCGCACAGAAAAGGTTTTCCACGTGGCATCTCGGCAAACACATGATATTGCTGAAAGTAGGCCTTGACAACACGAAAACAGTCGGAAAAGCACTATTGACTGAGAGCCAAGCAACGTACGCACAAAAAAGTTGTTCCATGTGGCATCTCGCCAAACACACGATATTGTCGAAAGTAGGCTTCGGCAACACGAAACACTCGGCAAAGCACTACTTGCCGAGAGCCAAGCAGCGTCTGCATGGCAAAGTTTTTACACGTGGCATCTCGGAAAACACATGATATTCCCGAAAGTAGGTCTCGACAACACGACAACACTAGGCAAAGCACTATTTGCGGAGACAGAAGCAGCGTCTGCACGACAAAGTTTTTCCAAGTGTCGTCTTGGCAAACACATGATATTGCCGAATGTAGGCCTGGACAACACGACAACACTCGGCAAATCACTATTTGCCGAAGCCATGCATCATCCGCACGGCAAAGGTTTTCAACATGGCATCTCAGCAAACACATGATATTGCCAAAATTAGCCCTCGACAACACGACAACACTCGGCAAGGCACTATTTGTCGAGATCGAAACAGCGTCCGCACGACAAAGTTTTGCCACGTGGTATCTCGGCAAACACATGATATTCCCTAAAGTAGTCCTTGACAACACGACAACACTCGGCAAAGCACTATTTGCCGAGAGCCAAGCAGCATCCGCATGACAAAGGTTTTCCGCGTGGCACCTCGGCAAACACATGATATTGCTGAAAGTAGGCCTCGACAACACAACAACACTCGGCAAAGCACTATTTGCCGAGAGCCAAGTAGCGTCCGCACGGAAAAGGTTTTCCACGGCGCATCTCGGCAAACACATGATATTGCTGAAAGTATGCCTCGAAAACACGAAAACACTCGGCAAAGCACAATTTGCTGAGAGCCAAGCAACGTTCGCACGACATAGTTTTGCCACATGGCATCTCGGCAAACACATGATATTACCGAAAGTAGGCCTCGATAACACGACGACACTTGGCAAAGCACTATTTGCCGAGATCCAGGCAGCGTCCGCAAGGCAAAGTTTTTCCACGTCGCATCTCGGCAAACATATGATAATGCAGAAAGTAGGCCTCGACAACATGACAACACGCGGCAAAGCACTATTCGCCGAGAGCCAAGGAGCGTCCGCATAGAAAAGGTTTTCCACGTGGCATCTCAGAAAACACATGATATTGTTAAAAGTACGCCTCGAAACCATGAAAACACTCGGCAAAGCACTATTTGCCGAGAGCCAAGCATTGGTGGCACGAGAAAGTTTTGCCACATGGCATCTCGGCAATCACATGATATTCCTGAAAGTAGGCCTCGACAACACAACAACACTCGGCAAAGCACTATTTACCGAGATCCAAGCACCATCCCCACGGCAAAGTTTTTCCACGTGGCATCTCGGCAAACACATGATATTGCCGATAGTAGGCCTTGACAACATGACAACACTCGGGAAAGCACTATTTGCCGAGAGCCAAGCAACGTCCGCACGACAAAGGTTATCCACGTGGCATCTCGGCAAACACATGATATTCCTGAAAGTAGGCCTTGACAACACGACAACACTGGGCAAGGCACTATTTGCCGAGATCCAAGCAGCATCCCCACATCAAAGTTTTTCCTCGTGGCATCTCGGCAAACATGTGATATTGCCAAAGGTAGGCCTCGACAACACGACAACATTTGGCAAAGCACAACAAAGGTTTTCCACATGGCATCTCGGCAAACACATGATATTGCCGAAAGTAGGCCTCGACAACACGACAACACTCAGCCAGACACTACTTGCCGAAGCCAAGCAACGTCCGCACGGCAAAGGTTTCCCACATGGCATCTCGGCAAACATGTGGTATGGCCAAAAGTAGGCCTCGACAACACAACAACACTTGGCAAAGCACTATTTGCCAAGAGCCAAGGAGCGTCCGCATAGAAAAGGTTTTCCACGTGGCATCTCCGAAAACACATGATATTGCTGAAAGTAGGCCTTGACAACACGACAACACTTGGCAAAGAACTATTTGCCGAGAGCCAAGCAGAGTTCGCACGACAAAGTTTTTCCACGTGGCATCTCAGCAAACACATGATATTACCGAAAGTAGGCCTCGACAACACAACAACACTCGGCAAAGCACTATTTGCCGAGATCCAAGCAGCATCCCGACGGCAAATTTTTTCCACGTGGCATCTCGGCAAACACATGATATTGCCGAAAGTAGGCCTCGACAACATGACAACACTCGGCAAAGCACTATTTGCCATGAGCCAAGCAACGTCCGGACGACAAAGGTTTGCCACGTGGCATCTTGGCGAACACATGATATTCCTAAAAGTAGGCCTCGACAACAAGACAACACTCGGCAAGGCACTATTTGCCAAGATCCAAGAAGCATCCCCATGACAAAGTTTTTCCACGTGGCATCTCGGCAAACATGTGATATTGCCAAAAGTAGGCCTCGAGAACACGACAACATTTGGCAAAGTACTATTTGCCGAGAGCCAAGCAGCATCCGCACGACAAAGGTTTTCCACGTGGAATCTCGGCAAACACTCGGCAAGGCACTATTTGTCGAGATCGAAACAGCGTCCGCACGACAAAGTTTTGCCACGTGGTATCTCGGCAAACACATGATATTCCCTAAAGTAGTCCTTGACAACACGACAACACTCGGCAAAGCACTATTTGCCGAGAGCCAAGCAGCATCCGCATGACAAAGGTTTTCCGCGTGGCACCTCGGCAAACACATGATATTGCTGAAAGTAGGCCTCGACAACACAACAACACTCGGCAAAGCACTATTTGCCGAGAGCCAAGTAGCGTCTGCACGGAAAAGGTTTTCCACGGCGCATCTCGGCAAACACATGATATTGCTGAAAGTATGCCTCGAAAACACGAAAACACTCGGCAAAGCACTATTTGCTGAGAGCCAAGCAACGTTCGCACGACAAAGTTTTCCCACATGGCATCTCGGCAAACACATGATATTACCGAAAGTAGGCCTCGATAACACGACGACACTTGGCAAAGCACTATTTGCCGAGAACCAGGCAGCATCCGCAAGGCAAAGTTTTTCCACGTTGCATCTCGGCAAACATATGATATTGCAGAAAGTAGGCCTCGACAACATGACAACACTCGGCAAAGCACTATTCGTCGAGAGCCAAGGAGCGTCCGCATAGAAAAGGTTTTCCACGTGGCATCTCGGAAAACACATGATATTGTTAAAAGTACGCCTCGAAACCATGAAAACACTCGGCAAAGCACTATTTGCCGAGAGCCAAGCATTGGTGGCACGAGAAAGTTTTGCCACATGGCATCTCGGCAATCACATGATATTCCTGAAAGTAGGCCTCGACAACACAACAACACTCGACAAAGCACTATTTGCCGAGATCCAAGCACCATCCGCACGACAAAGTTTTTCCACGTGGCATCTCGGCAAACACATGATATTGCCGATAGTAGGCCTTGACAACATGACAACACTCGGCAAAGCACTATTTGCCGAGAGCCAAGCAACGTCCGCACGACAAAGGTTTGCCACGTGGCATCTCGGCAAACACATGATATTCCTGAAAGTAGGCCTTGACAACACGACAACACTGGGCAAGGCACTATTTGCCGATATCCAAGCAGCATCCCCACATCAAAGTTTTTCCTCGTGGAATCTCGGCAAACATGTGATATTGCCAAAGGTAGGCCTCAACGACACGACAACTTTTGGCAAAGCACAACAAAGGTTTTCCACATGGCATCTCTGCAAACACATGATATTGCCGAAAGTAGGCCTCGACAACACGACAACACTCGGCCACACACTACTTGCCGAAGCCAAGCAACGTCCGCACGGCAAAGGTTTCCCACATGGCATCTCGGCAAACATGTGATATTGCCAAAAGTAGGCCTCGACAACACAACAACACTTGGCAAAGCACTATTTGCCAAGAGCCAAGGAGCGTCCACATATAAAAGGTTTTCCACGTGGCATCTCCGAAAACACATGATATTGCTGAAAGTAGGCCTTGACAACACGACAACACTCGGCAAAGAATTATTTGCCGAGAGCCAAGCAGAGTTCGCACGACAAAGTTTTTCCACGTGGCATCTCAGCAAACACATGATATTACCGAAAGTAGGCCTCGACAACACAACAACACTCGGCAAAGCACTATTTGCCGAGATCCAAGCAGCATCCCGACGGCAAAGTTTTTCCATGTGGCATCTCGGCAAACACATGATATTGCCGAAAGTAGGCCTCGACAACATGACAACACTTGGCAAAGCACTATTTGCCATGAGCCAAGCAACGTCCGGACGACAAAGGTTTGCCACGTGGCATCTTGGCGAACACATGATATTCCTGAAAGTAGGCCTCGACAACAAGACAACACTCGGCAAGGCACTATTTGCCAAAATCGAAGAAGCATCCCCATGACAAAGTTTTTCCACGTGGCATCTCGGCAAACATGTGATATTGCCAAAAGTAGGCCTCGAGAACACGACAACATTTGGCAAAGCACTATTTGCCGAGAGCCAAGCAGCATTCGCACGACAAAGGTTTTCCACGTGAAATCTCGGCAAACACATGATATTGCCGAAAGTAGGCCTCGAATACACAACAACACTCGGCAAAGCACTATTTGCCGAGAGCCAACAGCGTCTGCATGGCAAAGTTTCTCCATGTGGCATCTCGAAAAACACATGATTTTCCTGAAAGTAGGCCTCGATAACACGACAACACTAGGCAAAGCAGTATTTGCGGAGACAGAAGCAGCGTCCGCACGACAAAGTTTTTCCAAGTGGCGTCTTGGCAAACACATGATATTGCCGAATGTATGCCTGGACAACACGACAACACTCGGCAAATCACTATTTGCCGAAGCCATGCATCATCCGCACGGCAAAGGTTTTCAACGTGGCATCTCAGCACACACATGATATTGCCGAAATTAGGCCTCGACAACACGACAAGACTCGGCAAGGCACTATTTGTCGAGATCGAAACAGCGTCCGCACGACAAAGTTTTGCCACGACGTATCTCGGCAAACACATGATATTCCCTAAAGTAGTCCTTGACAACACGACAACACTCGGCAAAGCACTATTTGCCGAGAGCCAAGCAGCATCCGCACGACAAAGGTTTTCCGCGTGGCACCTCGGCAAACACATTATATTGCTGAAAGTAGGCCTCGACAACACAACAACACTCGGCAAAGCACTCTTTGCCGAGAGCCAAGTAGCGTCCGCACGGAAAAGGTTTTCCACGGCGCATCTCGGCAAACACATGATATTGCTGAAATTATGCCTCGAAAACACGAAAACACTCGGCAAAGCACTATTTGCTGAGAGCCAAGCAACGTTCGCACGACAAAGTTTTGCCACACGACATCTCGGCAAACACATGATATTACCGAAAGTAGGCCTCGATAACACTACGACACTTGGCAAAGCACTATTTGCCGAGAGCCAAGCAACGTCCGCCCGACAAAGGTTTGCCACGTGGCATCTCGGCAAAAAGATGATATTCCTGAAAGTAGGCCTTGACAACACGACAACACTGGGCAAGGCACTATTTGCCGAGATCCAAGCAGCATCCCCACATCAAAGTTTTTCCTCGTGGCATCTCGACAAACATGTGATATTGCCAAAGGTAGGCCTCGACAACACGACAACATTTGGCAAAGCACAACAAAGGTTTTCCACATGGCATCTCGGCAAACACATGATATTGCCGAAAGTAGGCCTCGACAACACGACAACACTCGGCCAGACACTACTTGCCGAAGCCAAGCAACGTCCGCACGGCAAAGGTTTCCCACATGGCATCTCGGCAAACATGTGATATTGCCAAAAGTAGGCCTCGACAACACAACAACACTTGGCAAAGCACTATTTGCCAAGAGCCAAGGAGCGTCCGCATAGAAAAGGTTTTCCACGTGGCATCTCCAAAAACACATGATATTGCTGAAAGTAGGCCTTGACAACACGACAACACTCGGCAAAGAACTATTTGCCGAGAGCCAAGCAGAGTTCGCACGACAAAGTTTTTCCACGTGGCATCTCAGCAAACACATGATATTACCGAAAGTAGGCCTCGACAACAAAACAACACTCGGCAAAGCACTATTTGCCGAGATCCAAGCAGCATCCCGACGGCAAAGTTTTTCCACGTGGCATCTCGGCAAACACATGATATTGCCGAAAGTAGGCCTCGACAACATGACAACACTCGGCAAAGCACTATTTTCCATGAGCCAAGCAATGTCCGGACGACAAAGGTTTGCCAGGTGGCATCTTGGCGAACACATGATATTCCTGAAAGTAGGCCTCGACAACAAGACAACACTCGGCAAGGCACTATTTGCCAAGATCCAAGAAGCATCCCCATGACAAAGTTTTTCCACGTGGCATCTCGGCAAACATGTGATATTGCCAAAAGTAGGCCTCGAGAACACCACAACATTTGGCAAAGCACTATTTGCCGAGAGCCAAGCAGCATCCGCACGACAAAGGTTTTCCACGTGGAATCTCGACAAACACATGATATTGCCGAAAGTAGGCCTCGAATACACAACAACACTCGGCAAAGCACTATTTGCTGAGAGCCAAGTAGCGTCCGCATGGAAAAGGTTTTCCACGTGGCATCTCGGCAAACACATGATATTGCTGAAAGTAGGCCTCGACAACACGAAAACAGTCGGCAAAGCACTATTTACCGAGAGCCAAGCAACGTACGCACGGAAAAGTTTTTCCATGTGGCATCTCGCCAAACACATGATATTGTCGAAAGTAGGCTTCGGCAACACGAAACACTCGGCAAAGCACTATTTGCCGAGAGCCAAGCAGCGTCTGCATGGCAAAGTTTTTCCACGTGGCATCTCGAAAAACACATGATTTTCCCGAAAGTAGGCCTCGACAACACGACAACACTAGGCAAAGCACTATTTGCGTAGACAGAAGGAGCGTCTACACGACAAAGTTTTTCCAAGTGGCGTCTTGGCAAACACATGATATTGCCGCATGTAGGCCTGGACAACACGACAACACTCGGCAAATCACTATTTGCCGAAGCCATGCAGCATCCGCACGGCAAAGGTTTTCAACGTGGCATCTCAGCAAACACATGATATTGCCAAAATTGGGCCTCGACAACACGACAACACTCGGCAAGGCACTATTTGTCGAGATCGAAACAGCGTCCGCATGACAAAGTTTTGCCACGTGGTATCTCGGCAAACACATGATATTCCCTAAAGTAGTCCTTGACAACACGACAACACTCGGCAAAGCACTATTTGCCGAGAGCCAAGCAGCATCCGCACAACAAAGGTTTTCCGTGTGGCATCTCGGCAAACACATGATATTGCTGAAAGTAGGCCTCGACAACACAACAACTCTCGGCAAAGCACTATTTCCCGAGAGCCAAGTAGCATCCGCACGGAAAAGGTTTTCCACGGCGCATCTCGGCAAACACATGATATTGCTGAAAGTATGCCTCGAAAACACAAAAACACTCGGCAAAGCACTATTTGCTGAGAGCCAAGCAACATTCACATCACAAAGTTTTGCCACATGGCATCTCGGAAAACACATGATATTACCGAAAGTAGGCCTCGATAACACGACGACACTTGGCAAAGCACTATTTGCCGAGATCCAAGCAGCGTCCGCAAGGGAAAGTTTTTCCACGTCGCATCTCAGCAAACACATGATATTGCAGAAAGTAGGCCTCGACAACATGATAACACTCGGCAAAGCACTATTCGCCGAGAGCCAAGCAGCGTCCGCACGGCAATGTTTTTCCACATGGCATCTTGGCAAACACATGATATTGCCGAAAGTAGGCCTCGGCAACACGACAACACTCGGCAAAGCACTATTTGCTGAGAGCCAAGCAGTTTCCGCACAACAAAGGTTTTCCACATGGCATCTCGGCAAACACATGATATTGCCGAAAGTTGGCCTCGATAACATGAAAACACTTGGCAAAGCACTATTTGCTGAGAGCCAAGCAGCGTCTGCATGGCAAAGTTTTTCTACGTGGCATCTCGGCAAACACATGATATTCCCGAAAGTTGGCCTCGACAACACTAGGCAAAGCACTATTTGCTGAGACAGAAGCAGCGTCTGCACGACAAAGTTTTTCCAAGTGGCGTCTTGGCAAACACATGATATTGCCGAATGTAGCCCTGGACAACACGACAACACTCGGCAAATCACTATTTGCCGAAGCCATGCAGCATCCGCACGGCAAAGGTTTTCAATATGGCATCTGAGCAAACACATGATGTTGCCAAAATTGGGCCTCGACAACACGACAACACTCGGCAAGGCACTATTTGTCGAGATCGAAATAGCGTCCGCACGACAAAGTTTTGCCACGTGGTATCTCCGCAAACACATGATATTCCCTAAAGTAGTCCTTGACAACACGACAACACTCGGCAAAGCACTATTTGCCGAGACCCAAGCAGCATCCGCACGACACAGGTTTTCCGCGTGGCATCTCGGCAAACACATGATATTGCTGAAAGTAGGCCTCGACAACACAACAACACTCGGCAAAGCACTATTTGCCGACAGCCAAGTAGCGTCCGCACGGAAAAGGTTTTCCACGGCGCATCTTGGCAAACACATTATATTGCTGAAAGTATCCCTCGAAAACACAAAAACACTCGGCAAAGCATTATTTGCTGAGAGCCAAGCAACGTTCGCATGACAAAGTTTTGCCACATGGCATCTCGGCAAACACATGATATTACCGAAAGTAGGCCTCGATAACACGACGACACTTGGCAAAGCACTATTTGCCGAGATCCAAGCAGCGTCCGCAAGGGAAATTTTTTCCACGAAGCATCTCAGCAAACACATGATATTGCAGAAAGTAGGCCTCGACAACATGACAGCACTCGGCAAAGCACTATTCGCCGAGAGCCAAGCAGCGTCCGCACGGCAAAGTTTTTCCACATGGCATCTCGGCAAACACATGATATTGCCGAAAGTAGGCCTTGACAACATGACAACACTCAGCAAAGCACTATTTGCTGAGAGCCAAGCAGTTTCCGCACAACAAAGGTTTTCCACATGGCATCTCGGCAAACACATGATATTGCCGAAAGTTGGCCTCGATAACACTAAAACACTTGGCAAAGCACTATTTGCGGAGAGCCAAGCAACGTTCGCATGACAAAGTTTTGCCACATGGCATCTCGGCAAACACATGATATTGCAGAAAGTAGGCCTCGACAACATGACAGCACTCGGTAAAGCACTATTCGCCGAGAGACAAGCAGCGTCCGCACGGCAAAGTTTTTCCACATGGCATCTCGGGAAACACATGATATTGCCAAAAGTAGGCCTTGACAACATGACAACACTCGGCAAAGCACTATTTGCTGAGAGCCAAGCAGTTTCTGCACAAGAAAGGTTTTTCACATGGATCTCGGCAAACACATGATATTGCCGAAAGTTGGCCTCGATAATACGAAAACACTTGGCAAAGCACTATTTGCGGAGAGCCAAGCAACGTTCGCACGACAAAGTTTTGCCACATGGCATCTCGGCAAACACATGATATTACCGAAAGTAGGCCTCGATAACAGGACGACACTTGGCAAAGCACTATTTGTCGAGATCCAGGCAGCGTCCGCAAGGCAAAGTTTTTCCACGTCGCATCTCGGCAAACATATGATATTGCAGAAAGTAGGCCTCGACAACATGACAACACTCGGCAAAGCACTATTCGCCAAGAGCCAAGAAGCGTCCGCAAGGCAAAGTTTTTCCACATGGCATCTCGGCAAACACATGATATTGCCGAATGTAGGCCTGGACAACACGACAACACTTGGCAAATCACTATTTGCCGAAGCCATGCAGCATCCGCACGGCAAAGGTTTTCAACGTGGCATCTCAGCAAACACATGATATTGCCAAAATTGGGCCTCGACAACACGACAACACTCGGCAAGGCACTATTTGTCGAGATCGAAACAGCGTCCGCACGACAAAGTTTTGCCACGTGGTTTCTCGGCAAACACATGATATTCCCTAAAGTAGTCCTTGACAACACGACAACACTCGGCAAAGCACTATTTGCCGAGAGCCAAGAAGCATCCGCACAACAAAGGTTTTCCGTGTGGCATCTCGGCAAACACATGATATTGCTGAAAGTAGGCCTCGACAACACAACAACTCTCGGCAAAGCACTATTTGCCGAGAGCCAAGTAGCATCCGCACGGAAAAGGTTTTCCACGGCGCATCTCGGCAAACACATGATATTGCTGAAAGTATGCCTCGAAAACACAAAAACACTCGGCAAAGCACTATTTGCTCAGAGCCAAGCAACATTCACATCACAAAGTTTTGCCACATGGCATCTCGGCAAACAGATGATATTACCGAAAGTAGGCCTCGATAACACGACGACACTTGGCAAAGCACTATTTGCCGAGATCCAAGCAGCGTCCGCAAGGGAAAGTTTTTCCACGTCGCATCTCAGCAAACACATGATATTGCAGAAAGTAGGCCTCGACAACATGACAACACTTGGCAAAGCACTATTCGCCGAGAGCCAAGCAGCGTCCGCACGGCAATGTTTTTCCACATGGCATCTTGGCAAACACATGATAGTGCCGAAAGTAGGCCTCGACAACACGACAACACTCGGCAAAGCACTATTTGCTGAGAGCCAAGCAGTTTCCGCACAACAAAGGTTTTCCACATGGCATCTCGGCAAACACATGATATTGCCGAAAGTTGGCCTCGATAGCACGAAAACACTTGGAAAAACACTATTTGCTGAGAGCCAAGCAGCGTCTGCATGGCAAAGTTTTTCTACGTGGCATCTCGGCAAACACATGCTATTCCCGAAAGTTGGCCTCGACAACACTAGGCAAAGGACTATTTGCTGAGACAGAAGCAGCGTCTGCACGACAAAGTTTTTCCAAGTGGCGTATTGGCAAAGACATGATATTGCCGAATGAAGCCCTGGACAACACGACAACACTCGGCAAATCACTATTTGCCGAAGCCATGCAGCATCCGCACGGCAAAGGTTTTCAACATGGCATCTGAGCGAACACATGATGTTGCCAAAATTGGGCCTCGACAACACGACAACACTCGGCAAGGCACTATTTGTCGAGATCGAAACAGCGTCCGCACGACAAAGTTTTGCCACGTGGTATCTCGGCAAACAGATGATATTCCCTAAAGTAGTCCTTGACAACACGACAACACTCGGCAAAGCACTATTTGCCGAGAGCCAAGCATCATCCGCACGACACAGGTTTTCCACGTGGCATCTCGGCAAACACATGACATTACTGAAAGTAGGCCTCGACAACACAACAACACTCGACAAAGCACTATTTGCCGAGAGCCAAGTAGCGTCCGCACGGAAAAGGTTTTCCACGGCGCATCTCGGCAAACACATGATATTGCTGAAAGTATGCCTCGAAAACACAAAAACACTCGGCAAAGCATTATTTGCTGAGAGCCAAGCAACGTTCGCATGACAAAGTTTTGCCACATGGCATCTCGGCAAACACATGATATTACCGAAAGTAGGCCTCGATAACACGACGACACTTGGCAAAGCACTATTTGCCGAGATCCAAGCAGCGTCCGCAAGGGAAATTTTTTCCACGTCGCATCTCAGCAAACACATGATATTGCAGAAAGTAGGCCTCGACAACATGACAGCACTCGGCAAAGCACTATTCGCCGAGAGCCAAGCAGCGTCCGCACGGCAAAGTTTTTCCACATGGCATCTCGGCAAACACATGATATTGCCGAAAGTAGGCCTTGACAACATGACAACACTCGGCAAAGCACTATTTGCTGAGAGCCAAGCAGTTTCCGCACAACAAAGGTTTTCCACATGGAATCTCGGCAAACACATGATATTGCCGAAAGTTGGCCTCGATAACACTAAAACACTTGGCAAAGCACTATTTGCGGAGAGCCAAGCAACGTTCGCACGACAAAGTTTTGCCACATGGCATCTTGGCAAACACATGATATTGCAGAAAGTAGGCCTCGACAACATGACAGCACTCGGTAAAGCACTATTCGCCGAGAGCCAAGCAGCGTCCGCACGGCAAAGTTTTTCCACATGGCATCTCGGCAAACACATGATATTGCCAAAAGTAGGCCTTGACAACATGACAACACTCGGCAAAGCACTATTTGCTTAGAGCCAAGCAGTTTCCGCACAACAAAGGTTTTCCACATGGCATCTCGGCAAACACATGATATAGCCGAAAGTTGGCCTCGATAACACGAAAACACTTGGCAAAGCACTATTTGCGGAGAGCCAAGCAACGTTCGCACGACAAAGTTTTGCCACATGGCATCTCGGCAAACACATGATATTACCAAAAGTAGGCCTTGATAACAGGACGATACTTGGCAAAGCACTATTTGTCGAGATCCAGGCAGCGTCCGCAAGGCAAAGTTTTTCCACGTCGTATCTCGGCAAACATATGATATTGCAGAAAGTAGGCCTCGACAACATGACAACACTCGGCAAAGCACTATTTGGCCTCGATAACACGAAAACACTTGGCAAAGCACTATTTGCTGAGAGCCAAGCAGCGTCTGGACGACGAAGTTTTTCCAATTGGCGTCTTGGCAAACACATGATATTGCCGAATGTAGGCCTGGACAACACGACAACACTCGGCAAATCACTATTTGCCGAAGCCATGCAGCATCCGCACGGCAAAGGTTTTCAACGTGGCATCTCAGCAAACACATGATGTTGCCGAAATTGGGTCTTGACAACATGACAACACTCGGCAAGGCACTATTTGTCGAGATCGAAACAACGTCCGCACGACAAAGTTTTGCCACGTGGTATCTCGGCAAACACATGATATTCCCTAAAGCAGTCCTTGACAACACGACAACACTCGGCAAAGAACTATTTGCCGAGAGCCAAGCAGCATCTGCACGACAAAGGTTTTCCGCGTGGCATCTCGGCAAACACATGATATTGCTGAATGTAGGCCTCGACAACACAACAACACTCGGCAAAGCACTATTTGCCGAGAGCCAAGTAGCGTCCGCACGGAAAAGGTTTTCCACGGCGCATCTCGGCAAACACATGATATTGCTGAAAGTATGCCTCGAAAACACAAAAACACTCGGCAAAGCACTATTTCCTGAGAGCCAAGCAACGTTCGCATGACAAAGTTTTGCCACATGGCATCTCGGCAAACACATGATATTACCGAAAGTAGGCCTCGATAACACGGCGACACTTGGCAAAGAACTATTTGCCGAGATCCAAGTAGCGTCCGCAAGGGAAAGTTTTTCCACGTTGCATCTCGGCAAACACATGATATTGCAGAAAGTAGGCCTCGACAACATGACAACACTTGGCAAAGCACTATTCGCCGAGAGCCAAGCAGCGTCCTCACGGCAATGTTTTTCCACATGGCATCTTGGCAAACACATGATATTGCCGAAAGTAGGCCTCGACAACACGACAACACTCGGCAAAGCACTATTTGCTAAGAGCCAAGCAGTTTCCGCACAACAAAGGTTTTCCACATGGCATCTCGGCAAACACATGATATTGCCGAAAGTTGGCCTCGATAACACGAAAACACTTGGCAAAGCACTATTTGCTGAGAGCCAAGCAACGTCTGCATGGCAAAGTTTTTCTACGTGGCATCTCGGCAAACACATGATATTCCCGAAAGTTGGCCTCGACAACACTCGGCAAAGCACTATTTGCGGAGACAGAAGCAGCGTCTGCACGACAAAGTTTTTCCAAGTGGCGTCTTGGCAAACACATGATATTGCCAAATGTAGGCCTGGACAACACGACAACACTCGGCAAATCACTATTTGCCGAAGCCATGCAGCATCCGCACGGCAAAGGTTTTCAACGTGGCACCTCAGCAAACACATGATATTGCCAAAATTGGGCCTCGACAACACGACAACACTCGGCAAGGCACTATTTGTCGAGATCGAAACAGCGTCCGCACGACAAAGTTTTGCCACGTGGTATCTCGGCAAACACATGATATTCCCTAAAGTAGTCCTTGACAACACGACAACACTCGGCAAAGCACTATTTGCCGAGAGCCAAGCAGCATCCGCACAACAAAGGTTTTCCGTGTGGCATCTCGGCAAACAC
Source organism: Hordeum marinum (assembly GCA_022496015.1). NCBI lineage: Eukaryota > Viridiplantae > Streptophyta > Magnoliopsida > Poales > Poaceae > Hordeum > Hordeum marinum. The sequence continues at coordinate 38,804 of JAAAWK010000935.1, forward strand.
ATGATATTGCTGAAAGTAGGCCTCGACAACACAACAACTCTCAGCAAAGCACTATTTGCCGAGAGCCAAGTAGCGTCCGCACGGAAAAGGTTTTCCACGGCGCATCTCGGCAAACACATGATATTGCTGAAAGTATGCCTCGAAAACACAAAAACACTCGGCAAAAGCACTATTTGCTGAGAGCCAAGCAACATTCACATCACAAAGTTTTGCCACATGGCATCTCGGCAAACACATCATATTACCGAAAGTAGGCCTCGATAACACGACGACACTTGGCAAAGCACTATTTGCCGAGATCCAAGCAGCGTCCGCAAGGGAAAGTTTTTCCACGTCGCATCTCAGCAAACACAAGATATTGCAGAAAGTAGGCCTCGACAACATGACAACACTTGGCAAAGCACTATTCGCCGAGAGCCAAGCAGCGTCCTCACGGCAATGTTTTTCCACATGGCATCTTGGCAAACACATGATATTGCCGAAAGTAGGCCTCGACAACACGACAACACTCGGCAAAGCACTATTTGCTAAGAGCCAAGCAGTTTCCGCACAACAAAGGTTTTCCACATGGCATCTCGGCAAACACATGATATTGCCGAAAGTTGGCCTCGATAACACGAAAACACTTGGCAAAGCACTATTTGCTGAGAGCCAAGCAGCGTCTGCATGGCAAAGTTTTTCTACGTGGCATCTCGGCAAACACATGATATTCCCGAAAGTTGGCCTCGACAACACTAGGCAAAGCACTATTTGCTGAGACAGAAGCAGCGTCTGCACGACAAAGTTTTTCCAAGTGGCGTCTTGGCAAACACATGATATTGCCGAATGTAGCCCTGGACAACACGACAACACTCGGCAAATCACTATTTGCCGAAGCCATGCAGCATCCGCACGGCAAAGGTTTTCAACATGGCATCTGAGCAAACACATGATGTTGCCAAAATTGGGCCTCGACAACACGACAACACTCGGCAAGGCACTATTTGTCGAGATCGAAACACCGTCCGCACGACAAAGTTTTGCCACGTGGTATCTCGGCAAACAGATGATATTCCCTAAAGTAGTCCTTGACAACACGACAACACTCGGCAAAGCACTATTTGCGGAAAGCCAAGCAGCATCCGCACGACACAGGTTTTCCGCGTGGCATCTCGGCAAACACATGATATTGCTGAAAGTAGGCCTCGACAACACAACAACACTCGGCAAAGCACTATTTGCCGAGAGCCAAGTAGCGTCCGCACGGAAAAGGTTTTCCACGGCGCATCTCGGCAAATACATGATATTGCTGAAAGTATGCCTCGAAAACACAAAAACACTCGGCAAAGCATTATTTGCTAAGAGCCAAGCAACGTTCGCATGACAAAGTTTTGCCACATGGCATCTCGGCAAACACATGATATTACCGAAAGTAGGCCTCGATAACACGACGACACTTGGCAAAGCACTATTTGCCGAGATCCAAGCAGCGTCCGCAAGGGAAATTTTTTCCACGTCGCATCTCAGCAAACACATGATATTGCAGAAAGTAGGCCTCGACAACATGACAGCACTCGGCAAAGCACTATTCGCCGAGAGCCAAGCAGCGTCCGCACGGCAAAGTTTTTCCACATGGCATCTCGGCAAACACATGATATTGCCGAAAGTAGGCCTTGACAACATGACAACACTCGGCAAAGCACTATTTGCTGAGAGCCAAGCAGTTTCCGCACAACAAAGGTTTTCCACATGGAATCTCGGCAAACACATGATATTGCCGAAAGTTGGCCTCGATAACACTAAAACACTTGGCAAAGCACTATTTGCGGAGAGCCAAGCAACGTTCGCACGACAAAGTTTTGCCACATGGCATCTTGGCAAACACATGATATTGCAGAAAGTAGGCCTCGACAACATGACAGCACTCGGTAAAGCACTATTCGCCGAGAGCCAAGCAGCGTCCGCACGGCAAAGTTTTTCCACATGGCATCTCGGCAAACACATGATATTGCCAAAAGTAGGCCTTGACAACATGACAACACTCGGCAAAGCACTATTTGCTTAGAGCCAAGCAGTTTCCGCACAACAAAGGTTTTCCACATGGCATCTCGGCAAACACATGATATAGCCGAAAGTTGGCCTCGATAACACGAAAACACTTGGCAAAGCACTATTTGCGGAGAGCCAAGCAACGTTCGCACGACAAAGTTTTGCCACATGGCATCTCGGCAAACACATGATATTACCAAAAGTAGGCCTTGATAACAGGACGATACTTGGCAAAGCACTATTTGTCGAGATCCAGGCAGTGTCCGCAAGGCAAAGTTTTTCCACGTCGTATCTCGGCAAACATATGATATTGCAGAAAGTAGGCCTCGACAACATGACAACACTCGGCAAAGCACTATTTGGCCTCGATAACACGAAAACACTTGGCAAAGCACTATTTGCTGAGAGCCAAGCAGCGTCTGGACGACGAAGTTTTTCCAATTGGCGTCTTGGCAAACACATGATATTGCCGAATGTAGGCCTGGACAACACGACAACACTCGGCAAATCACTATTTGCCGAAGCCATGCAGCATCCGCACGGCAAAGGTTTTCAACGTGGCATCTCAGCAAACACATGATGTTGCCGAAATTGGGTCTTGACAACACGACAACACTCGGCAAGGCACTATTTGTCGAGATCGAAACAGCGTCCGCACGACAAAGTTTTGCCACGTGGTATCTCGGCAAACACATGATATTCCCTAAAGCAGTCCTTGACAACACGACAACACTCGGCAAAGAACTATTTGCCGAGAGCCAAGCAGCATCCGCACGACAAAGGTTTTCCGCGTGGCATCTCGGCAAACACATGATATTGCTGAATGTAGGCCTCGACAACACAACAACACTCGGCAAAGCACTATTTGCCGAGAGCCAAGTAGCGTCCGCACGGAAAAGGTTTTCCACGGCGCATCTCGGCAAACACATGATATTGCTGAAAGTATGCCTCGAAAACACAAAAACACTCGGCAAAGCACTATTTCCTGAGAGCCAAGCAACGTTCGCATGACAAAGTTTTGCCACATGGCATCTCGGCAAACACATGATATTACCGAAAGTAGGCCTCGATAACACGGCGACACTTGGCAAAGCACTATTTGCCGAGATCCATGTAGCGTCCGCAAGGGAAAGTTTTTCCACGTTGCATCTCGGCAAACACATGATATTGCAGAAAGTAGGCCTCGACAACATGACAACACTCGGCAAAGCACTATTCGCCAAGAGCCAAGCAGCGTCCGCACGGTAAAGTTTTTCTACATGGCATCTCGGCAAACACATGATATTGCCGAAAGTAGGCCTCGACTACACGACAACACTCGGAAAAGCACTATTTGCTGAGAGCCAAGCAGTTTCCGCGCAACAAAGGTTTTCCACATGGCATCTCGGCAAACACATGATATTGCCGAAAGTTGGCCTCGATAACACAAAACACTTGGCAAAGCACTATTTGCTGAGAGCCAAGCAGCGTCTGCATGGCAAAGTTTTTCTACGTGGCATCTCGGCAAACACATGATATTCCCGAAAGTTGGCCTCGACAACACGACAACACTCGGCAAAGCACTATTTGCCGAGAGTCAAGGAGCGTTCGCATAGAAAAGGTTTTCCACGTGGCATCTCGGAAAAAAAAATGATATTGCTGAAAGTACGCCTCGACAACACGAAAGCACTCGGCAAAGCACTATTTGCCGAGAGCCAACCAATGTTGGCACGGCAAATTTTTGCCACATGCCATCTCGGCAAACACATGATATTCCTGAAAGTAGGCCTCGACAACACAACAACACTCGGCAAAGCACTATTTTCCCAGATCCAAGCAGCATCCCCACGGCAAAGTTTTTCCACGTGGCATCTCGGGAAACACATGATATTGCCAAAAGTAGGCCTCGACAACATGACAACACTCGGCAAAGCACTATTTGCCGATAGCCAAGCAACGTCCGCACGGCAAAGGTTTGCCACGTGGCATCTCGGCAAACACATGATATTCCTGAAAGTAGGCCTCGACAACACGACAACAATCGGCAAGGCACTATTTGCCAAGATCCAAGCAGCATCTGCACGACAAAGGTTTTCCACGTGGAATCTCGGCAAACATGTGATATTGCCAAAAGTAGGCCTCGACAACATGACAACATTTGGCAAAGCACTATTTGCCGAGAGCCAAGCAGCATCCGCACGACAAAGGTTTTCCACGTGGAATCTCTCCAAACACAAGATATTGCCGAAAGTAGGCCTCGACAACACTACAACACTCGGCAAAGCACTATTTGCCGAGAGCCAAGTAGCGTCCGCACGGAAAAGGTTTTCCACGTGGCATCTCGGCTAACACATGATATTGCTGAAAGTAGGCCTCGACAACACGAAAACACTCGGCAAAGCACTATTTACCGAGACCCAAGCAGCGTCCGCAAGGCAAAGTTTTTCCACGTCGCATCTCGCCAAACACATGAGATTGCCGAAAGTAGGCTTCCACAAAATGAAAACACTCGGCAAGGCACTATTTGCCGAGAGCCAAGTAGCGTCTGCACGACAAAGTTTTTCCACGTGGCATTTCGCCAAACACATGATATTCCCGAAAGTAGGCCTCGACAACACGACAACACTTGGCAAAGCACTATTTGCTGATTCCCAAGCAGCGTCCGCAGGACAAAGGTTTTCCACATGGAATCTCGGCAGACGCATGATATTGCTGAAAGTTGGCCTCGACAACACGAAAACACTTGGCAAATCACTATTTGCCGAGAGCCAAGCAGCGTCTGCACGATAAAGTTTTTCTACGTGGCATCTCGGCAAAAACATGATATTCCCGAAAGTAGGCCTCGACACCACGACAACACTCGGCAAAGCACTATTTGCCGAGAGCCAAGCAACTACGCACAACAAAGTTTTGCCATGTGGTATCTCGCCAAACACATGATATTGCCGAAAGTAGGCTTCGGCAACACGAAAACACTCGGCAAAGCACTATTTGCCGAGAGCCAAGCAGCGTCTGCATGGCAAAGTTTTTCCACGTGGCATCTCGGAAAACACATGATATTCCCGAAAGTAGGCCTTGGCAACATGACAACACTAGGCAAAGCACTATTTGCGGAGACACAAGAAGCGTCTGCACGACAAAGTTTTTCCACGTGCCGTCTTGGCAAACACATGATATTGCTGAATGTAGGCCTGGACAACACGACAACACTCGGAAATCACTATTTGCTGAAGCCATGCAGCATCCGCACGACAAAGGTTTTCAACGTGGCATCTCAGCAAACACATGATATTGCCGAAAGTAGGCCTTGACAACACGACAACACTCGGCAAGGCACTATTTGCCGAGATCGAAACAGCGTCCGCACGACAAAGTTTTGCCACGTGGCATCTCGGCAAACACATGATATTCCCTAAAGTAGTCCTTGACAACACGACTACACTCGGCAAAGCACTATTTGCCGAGAGCCAAGCAGCATCCGCACGACAAAGGTTTTCCACGTGGCATCTCGGCAAACACATGATATTGCTGAAAGTAGGCCTCGAGAACACAACAAAACTCGGCAAAGCACTATTTGTCGAGAGCCAAGTAGCATCCGCACGGAAAAGGTTTTCCACGTCACATCTCGGCAAACACATGATATTGCTGAAAGGATGCCTCGAAAACACGAAAACACTCGGCAAAGCACTATTCGCTGAGAGCCAAGTAGCATCCGCACGGCAAAGTTTTTCCACATGGCATCTCGGCAAACACTTGATATTGCTGAAAGTAGGCCTCGACAACACAAGAAAACTCGGCAAAGCTCTATTTGTCGAGAGCCAAGTAGCATCCGCACGGAAAAGGTTTTCCACTTCGCATCTCGGCAAACACATGATATTGCTGAAAGTATGCCTCGAAAACACGAAAACACTCGGCAACGCACAATTCGCTGAGAGCCAAGTAGCGTCCGTACGGCAAAGTTTTTCCAAATGGCATCTCGGCAAACACAGGATATTGCCGAAAGGAGGCCTCGACAACACGACAACACTCGGCAAAGCACTATTTGCTGCGAGCCAAGCAATTTCCGCACAACAAAGGTTTTCCACATGACATCTCGGCAAACACATGATATTGCCGAAAGTTTGCCTCGATAACACGAAAACACTTGGCAAAGCACTATTTGCTGAGAGCCAAGCAGCGTATGCATGGCAAAGTTTCTCTACGTGGCATCTCGGCAAACACATGATATTCCCGAAAGTTGGCCTCGACAACACGACAACACTCGGCAAAGCACTATTTGCTGAGAGGCAAGGAGCATTCGCATAGAAAAGGTTTTCCACGTGGCATCTCGGAAAACACATGATATTGCTGAAAGTACGCCTCGACAACACGAAAGCACTCGGCAAAGCACGACAAATTTTTGCCACATGCCATCTCAGCAAACACATGATATTCCTGAAAGTAGGCCTCGACAACACAACAACACTCGGCAAAGCACTATTTGCCCAGATCCAAGCAGCATCCCCACGGCAAAGTTTTTCCACGTGGCATCTCGGCAAACACATGATATTGCCAAAAGTAGTTCTCGACAACGTGACAACACTTGGCAAAGCACTATTTGCCGATAGCCAAGCAACGTCCGCACGGCAAAGGTTTCGCACGTGGCATCTCGGCAAACACATGATATTCCTGAAAGTAGGCCTCGACAACACGACAACAATCGGCAAGGCACTATTTGCCAAGATCCAAGCAGTATCCGCACGACAAAGGTTTTCCACGTGGAATCTCGGCAAACATGTGATATTGCCAAAAGTAGGCCTCGACAACATGACAACATTTGGCAAAGCACTATTTGCCGAGAGCCAAGTAGCATCCGCACGACAAAGGTTTTCCATGTGGAATCTCGGCAAACACAAGATATTGCCGAAAGTAGGCCTCGACAACACGACAACACTCGGCAAAGCACTATTTGCCGAGAGCCAAGTAGCGTCTGCACGGAAAAGATTTTCCACGTGGCATCTCGGCTAACACATGATATTGCTGAAAGTAGGCCTCGACAACACGAAAACACTCAGCAAAGCACTATTTACCGAGATCCAAGCAGCGTCCGCAAGGCAAAGTTTTTCCACGTCGCATCTCGCCAAACACATGAGATTGCCGAAAGTAGGCTTCCACAAAATGAAAACACTCGGCAAGGCACTATTTGCCGAGAGCCAAGTAGCGTCTGCACGACAAAGTTTTTCCACGTGGCATTTCGCCAAACACATGATATTCCCGAAAGTAGGCCTCGACAACACGACAACACTTGGCAAAGCACTATTTGCTGATTCCCAAGCAGCGTCCGCAGGACAAAGGTTTTCCACATGGAATCTCGGCAGACGCATGATATTGCTGAAAGTTGGCCTCGACAACACGAAAACACTTGGCAAATCACTATTTGCCGAGAGCCAAGCAGCGTCTGCACGATAAAGTTTTTCTACGTGGCATCTCGGCAAAAACATGATATTCCCGAAAGTAGGCCTCGACACCACGACAACACTCGGCAAAGCACTATTTGCCGAGAGCCAAGCAACTACGCACAACAAAGTTTTGCCATGTGGTATCTCGCCAAACACATGATATTGCCGAAAGTAGGCTTCGGCAACACGAAAACACTCGGCAAAGCACTATTTGCCGAGAGCCAAGCAGCGTCTGCATGGCAAAGTTTTTCCACGTGGCATCTCGGAAAACACATGATATTCCCGAAAGTAGGCCTTGGCAACATGACAACACTAGGCAAAGCACTATTTGCGGAGACACAAGAAGCGTCTGCACGACAAAGTTTTTCCACGTGCCGTCTTGGCAAACACATGATATTGCTGAATGTAGGCCTGGACAACACGACAACACTCGGAAATCACTATTTGCTGAAGCCATGCAGCATCCGCACGACAAAGGTTTTCAACGTGGCATCTCAGCAAACACATGATATTGCCGAAAGTAGGCCTTGACAACACGACAACACTCGGCAAGGCACTATTTGCCGAGATCGAAACAGCGTCCGCACGACAAAGTTTTGCCACGTGGCATCTCGGCAAACACATGATATTCCCTAAAGTAGTCCTTGACAACACGACTACACTCGGCAAAGCACTATTTGCCGAGAGCCAAGCAGCATCCGCACGACAAAGGTTTTCCACGTGGCATCTCGGCAAACACATGATATTGCTGAAAGTAGGCCTCGAGAACACAACAAAACTCGGCAAAGCACTATTTGTCGAGAGCCAAGTAGCATCCGCACGGAAAAGGTTTTCCACGTCACATCTCGGCAAACACATGATATTGCTGAAAGGATGCCTCGAAAACACGAAAACACTCGGCAAAGCACTATTCGCTGAGAGCCAAGTAGCATCCGCACGGCAAAGTTTTTCCACATGGCATCTCGGCAAACACTTGATATTGCTGAAAGTAGGCCTCGACAACACAAGAAAACTCGGCAAAGCTCTATTTGTCGAGAGCCAAGTAGCATCCGCACGGAAAAGGTTTTCCACTTCGCATCTCGGCAAACACATGATATTGCTGAAAGTATGCCTCGAAAACACGAAAACACTCGGCAACGCACAATTCGCTGAGAGCCAAGTAGCGTCCGTACGGCAAAGTTTTTCCAAATGGCATCTCGGCAAACACAGGATATTGCCGAAAGGAGGCCTCGACAACACGACAACACTCGGCAAAGCACTATTTGCTGCGAGCCAAGCAATTTCCGCACAACAAAGGTTTTCCACATGACATCTCGGCAAACACATGATATTCCCGAAAGTTGGCCTCGACAACACGACAACACTCGGCAAAGCACTATTTGCTGAGAGGCAAGGAGCATTCGCATAGAAAAGGTTTTCCACGTGGCATCTCGGAAAACACATGATATTGCTGAAAGTACGCCTCGACAACACGAAAGCACTCGGCAAAGCACGACAAATTTTTGCCACATGCCATCTCAGCAAACACATGATATTCCTGAAAGTAGGCCTCGACAACACAACAACACTCGGCAAAGCACTATTTGCCCAGATCCAAGCAGCATCCCCACGGCAAAGTTTTTCCACGTGGCATCTCGGCAAACACATGATATTGCCAAAAGTAGTTCTCGACAACGTGACAACACTTGGCAAAGCACTATTTGCCGATAGCCAAGCAACGTCCGCACGGCAAAGGTTTCGCACGTGGCATCTCGGCAAACACATGATATTCCTGAAAGTAGGCCTCGACAACACGACAACAATCGGCAAGGCACTATTTGCCAAGATCCAAGCAGTATCCGCACGACAAAGGTTTTCCACGTGGAATCTCGGCAAACATGTGATATTGCCAAAAGTAGGCCTCGACAACATGACAACATTTGGCAAAGCACTATTTGCCGAGAGCCAAGTAGCATCCGCACGACAAAGGTTTTCCATGTGGAATCTCGGCAAACACAAGATATTGCCGAAAGTAGGCCTCGACAACACTACAACACTCGGCAAAGCACTATTTGCCGAGAGCCAAGTAGCGTCTGCACGGAAAAGATTTTCCACGTGGCATCTCGGCTAACACATGATATTGCTGAAAGTAGGCCTCGACAACACGAAAACACTCAGCAAAGCACTATTTACCGAGATCCAAGCAGCGTCCGCAAGGCAAATTTTTTCCACGTCGCATCTCGCCAAACACATGAGATTGCCAAAAGTAGGCTTCCACAAAATGAAAACACTCGGCAAGGCACTATTTGCCGAGAGCCAAGTAGCGTCTGCACGGCAAAGTTTTGCCACGTGGCATCTCGGCAAACACATGATATTCCCGAAAGTAGGCCTCGACAACACGACAACACTAGGCAAAGCACTATTTGCTGATTCCCAAGCAGCGTCCGCAGGACAAAGGTTTTCCACATGGAATCTCGGCAGACGCATGATATTGCCGAAAGTTGGCCTCGACAACACGAAAACACTTGGCAAAGCACTATTTGCCGAGAGCCAAGCAGCGTCTGCACGATTAAGTTTTTCTACGTGGCATCTCGGCAAACATGTGATATTGCCAAAAGTTGTCCTCGACAACATGACAACATTTGACAAAGCACTATTTGCCGAGAGCCAAGCAGCATCCACACGACAAAGGTTTTCCACGTGGCATCTCGGCAAACACATGATATTGTTGAAAGTTGGCCTCGACAACACAACAAAACTCGGCAAAGCACTATTTGTCGAGAGCGAAGTAGCATCCGCACGGAAAAGGTTTTCCACTTCGCATCTCGGCAAACACATGATATTGCTGAAAGTATGCCTCGAAAACACGACAACACTCGGCAAAGCACTATTTGCTGAGAGCCAAGCAGTTTCCGCACAACAAAGGTTTTCCACATGACATCTCGGCAAACACATGATATTGCCGAAAGTTGGCCTCGACAACATGACCACATTTGACAAAGCACTATTTGCCGAGAGCCAAGCAGCATCCGCACGACAAAGGTTTTCCACGTGGCATCTCGGCAAACACATGATATTGCTGAAAGTAGGCCTCGACAACACAACAAAACTCGGCAAAGCACTATTTGTCGAGAGCCAAGTAGCATCCGCACGGAAAAGGTTTTCCACTTCGCATCTCGGCAAACACATGATATTGCTGAAAGTATGCCTCGAAAACACGAAAACACTCGGCAAAGCAATATTTGCTGAGAGCCAAGCAGCGTCCGCACAACAAAGGTTTTCCACATGGCATCTCGGCAAACACATGATATTGCCGAAAGTTGGCCTCGATAACACGAAAACACTTGGCAAAGCACTATTTGCTGAGAGGCAAGCAGCGTCTGCACGGCAAAGTTTTTCTACGTGGCATCTCGGCAAAAACATGATATTCCCGAAAGTAGGCCTCGACAACAAGACAACACTCGCCAAAGCACTATTTGCCGAGAGGCAAGGAGCGTCCACATAGAAAAGGTTTTCCACGTGGCATCTCCGGAAACACATGATATTGCTGAAAGTACGCCTCGGCAACAGGAAAACACTCGGCAAAGCACTATTTGCCGATAGCCAAGCAATGTTGGCACGCCAAATTTTTGCCACATGGCATCTCGGCAAACACATGATATTGCTGAAAGTATGCCTCGAAAACACGAAAACACTCGGCAAAGCACTATTCGCTGAGAGCCAAGTAGCGTCCGCACGGGAAAGTTTTTCCACATGGCATCTCGGCAAACGCAGGATATTGCCGAAAGGAGGCCTCGACAACACGACAACACTAGGCAAAGCACTATTTGGTGAGAGCCAAGCAGTTTCCGCACAACAAAGGTTTTCCACATGACATCTCGGCAAACACATGATATTGCCGAAAGTTGGCCTCGATAACACGAAAACACTTCGCAAAGCACTATTTGCTGAGAGCCAAGCAGCGTCTGCGTGGCAAAGTTTCTCTACGTGGCATCTCGGCAAACACATGATATTCCCGAAAGTTGGCCTCGACAACACGACAACACTCGGCAAAGCACTATTTGCTGAGAGCCAAGGAGCATTCGCGTAGAAAAGGTTTTGCACGTGGCATCTCGGAAAACACATGATATTGCTGAAAGTACACCTCGACAACACGAAAGTACTCGGCAAAGCACTATCTGCCGAGAGCCAAGCAATGTTGGCACGACAATTTTTTGCCACGTGCCATCTCGGCAAACACATGATATTCCTGAAAGTAGGCCTCGACAACACAACAACACTCGGCAAAGCACTATTTGCCCAGATCCAAGCAACATCCCCACGGCAAAGTTTTTCCACGTGGCATCTCGGCAAACACATGATATTGCCAAAAGTAGGCCTCGACACCATGACAACACTTGGCAAATCACTATTTGCCGATAGCCAAGTAACGTCAGCACGGCAAAGGTTTCCCACGTGGCATCTCGACAAACACATGATATTCCTGAAAGTAGGCCTCGACAACACGACAACAATCGGCAAGGCACTATTTGCCAAGATCCAAGCAGCATCCGCACGACAAAGGTTTTCCACGTGGCATCTCGGCAAACATGTGATATTGCCAAAAGTAGGCCTCGACAACATGACAACAGTTGACAAAGCACTATTTGCCGAGAGCCAAGCAGCATCCGCACGACAAAGGTTTTCCACGTGGTATCTCGGCAAACACATGATATTGCCGAAAGTAGGCCTCGACAACACAACAACACTCGGCAAAGCACTATTTGCCGAGAGCCAAGTAGCGTCCGCACGGAAAAGGTTTTCCACGTGGCATCTCGGCTAACACATGATATTGCTGAAAGTAGGCCTCGACAACACAAAAACACTCGGCAAAGCACTATTTACCGAGATCCAAGCAGCATCCGCAAGGCAAAGTTTTTCCACATCGCATCTCGCCAAACACATGAGATTGCCAAAAGTAAGCTTCCGCCAAACGAAAACACTCGGCAAGGCACTATTTGCCGAGAGCCAAGTAGCGTCGGCACGGCAAAGTTTTTCCACGTGGCATCTCGGCAAACACATGATATTCCCGAAAGTAGGCCTCGACAACACGACAACACTAGGGAAAGCACTATTTGCTGATTCCCAAGCAGCGTCCGCAGGACAAAGGTCTTCCACATGGAATCTCGGAAGACGCATGATATTGCCGAAAGTTGGCCTCGAGAACATGAAAACACTTGGCAAAGCACTATTTGCCGAGAGCCAAGAAGCGTCTGCACGATAAAGTTTTTCTACGTGGCATCTCGGCAAAAACATGATATTCCCGAAAGTATGCCTCGACAACACGACAACACTCGGCAAAGCACTATTTGCCGAGAGCCAAGCAACGTACGCACAGCAAAGTTTTGCCATGTGGTATCTCGCCAAACACATGATATTGCCGAAAGTAGGCTTCGGCAACACGAAAACACTCGGCAAAGCACTATTTGCCGAGAGCCAAGCAGCGTCTGCATGGCAAAGTTTTTCCACGTGGCATCTCGGAAAACACATGATATTGCCGAATGTAGGCCTGGACAACACGACAACACTCGGCAAATCACTATTTGCCGAAGCCATGCAGCATCCGCACGCCAAAGGTTTTCAACGTGGCATCTCAGCAAACACATGATATTGCCGAAAGTAGGCCTCGACAACACGACAACACTCGGCAAGGCACTATTTGCCGAGATCGAAACAGCGTTCGCACGACAAAGTTTTGCCACGTGGCATCTCGGCAAACACATGATATTCCCTAAAGTAGTCCTTGACAACACGACAACACTCGGCAAAGCACTATTTGCCGAGAGCCAAGCAACATCCGCACGACAAAGGTTTTCCACGTGGCATCTTGGCAAACACATGATATTGCTGAAAGTAGGCCTCGACAACACAACAAAACTCGGCAAAGAACTATTTGTCGAGAGCCAAGTAGCATCCGGACGGAAAAGGTTTTCCACTTCGCATCTCGGCAAACACATGATATTGCTGAAAGTATGCCTCGAAAACACGAAAACACTCAGCAAAGCACTATTTGCTGAGAGCCAAGCGGCGTCCGCACAACAAAGGTTTTCCACATGGCATCTCGGCAAACACATGATATTGCCGAAAGTTGGCCTCGATAACACGAAAATACTTGGCAAAGCACTATTTGCTGAGAGGCAAGCAGCGTCTGCACGACAAAGTTTTTCTACGTGGCATCTCGGCAAAAACATGATATTCCCGAAAGTAGGCCTCGACAACACGACAACACTCGCCAAAGCACTATTTGCCGAGAGCCAAGGAGCGTCCGCATAGAAAAGGTTTTCCACGTGGCATCTCGGAAAACACATGATATTGCTGAAAGTACACCTCGGCAACAGGAAAACACTCGGCAAAGCACTATTTGCCGAGAGCCAAGCAATGTTGGCACGACAAAGTTTTGCCACATGGCATCTCGGCAAACACATGATATTCCTGAAAGTAGGCCTAGACAACACGACAACATTTGGCAAAGCACTATTTACCGAGATCCAAGCAGCATCCCCACGGCAAAGTTTGTCCACGTGGCATCTCGGCAGACACATGATATTGCCGAAAGTAGGCCTCGACAACATGACAACACTCGGCAAAGCACTATTTGCCGAGAGCCAAGCAACGTCCGCACCGCAAAGGTTTGCCACGTGGCAACTCGGCAAACACATGATATTCCTGAAAGTAGGCCTCGACAACACGACAACACTCGGCAAGTCACTATTTGCCGAGATCCAAGCAGCGTACGCAAGGCAAAGTTTTTCCACGTCGCATCTCGGCAAACACATGATATTGCCGAAACTAGGCCTCAACAACATGAAAACACTCGGCAAAGCACTATTCGCCGAGAGCCAAGTAGTGTCCGCATGGCAAAGTTTTTCCACATGGCATCTCGGCAAACACATGATATTGCCGAAAGGAGGCCTCGACTACACGACAACACTCGGCAAAGCACTATTTGCTGAGAGCCAAGCAGCATCCGCACGACAAAGGTTTTCCACGTGGAATCTCGGCAAACACATGATATTGCTGAAACTAGGCCTCGACAACACCACAACACTCGGCGAAGCACTATTTGCCGAGAGCCACGCAGCGTCTGCATGGCAAAGTTTTTCCACGTGGCATGTCGGCAAACACATGATATTCCCGAAAGTAGGCCTCGACAACACGACAACACTAGGCAAAGCACTATTTGCAGAGACCCAAGCAGCATCCTCACGACAAAGTTTTTCCACGTGGCATCTTGGCAAACACATGATATTGCGGAATGTAGGCCTGGACAACACGACAACACTCGACAAAGTAGTATTGGCCGACACCAAGCAGCGTCCGCACGACAAAGGTTTTTCATGTGGCATCTCTGCAAACAAATGATATTGCCGAAAGTAGGCCTCGACAACACGACAGAACTCAGCAAAGCACTATTTGCATAGAGCCAAGCAGCGTCCGCATGGCAAAGTTTTGCCACGTGGCATCTCGGCAAACACATGATATTCCCGAAAGGAGACCTCGACAACACGACAACACTCGGCAAAGCACTATTTGCCGAGAGCCAAGAAGTGTCCGCATGACAAAGTTTTTCCACGTGGCATCTTGGCAAACACATGATATTGCCAAAAGTTGGCCTCGACAACACAGCAACACTCGACAAAGCACTATTTGGCAAGATCCAAGCAGCATCCCCGCAGGATAGTTTTTCCACGTGGCATCTCGGCAAACACATCTATTGCCAAAAGTAGGCCTCGACTACTCGAAAACACTCGGTATAGCACTATTTGCCAAGAGCCAAGCAGCGTCCGCACGACAAAGGTTTTCCACGTGGCATCTCGGCAAACACATGATATCGCGGAAAGTCGGCCTCGACAACACGACAACACTCGGCAAAGCAATATTTGTCGAGAGCCAAGCAATGTCCGCACGGCAAAGGTTTGCCACATGGCATCTTGGCAAACACATAATATTCCTGAAAGTTGGCCTCGACAACACGATGACACTCGAGAAAGCACTATTTGCCGAGATCGAAGCAGCATCCCCACGACAAAGTTTTTCCACGTGGCATCTCGGCAAACACGTGATATTGCCGAAAGTAGGCCTTGGCAACACGACAACACTTGGCAAAGCACTATTTGCCGAGAGCCAAGCAACGTCCGCACGGCAAAGGTTTGCCGCGTGGCATATCGGCAAACACAAGATACTCCTGAAAGTAAGCCTCCACAACATGACAACACTCGGCAAGGCACTATTTGCCGAGATCCGAGCAGCGTCCGCAAGGCAAAGTTTTTCCACGTCGCATCTCGACAAACACATGATATTGCCGAAAGTAGGCCTCAGCAACATGAAAACATTCAGCAAAGCACTATTCGCAGAGAGCCAAGCAGCATCTGCACGGAAAAGTTTTTCCACATGGCATCTCGGCAAACACATGATATTGCCGAAAGGAGGCCTCGACAACACGACAACACTCGGCAAAGCACTATTTGCGGAGAGCCAAGCAGCGTCCTCACGACAAAGGTTTTCCAGGTGGAATCTCGGCAAACACGTGATATTGCCGAAAGTAGGCCTTGACAACACGACAACACTCGGCAGAGCACTATTTGCCGAGAGCCAAGCATCATCCGCACGACAAAGGTTTTCGACGTGGCATATCGGCAAACACATGATATTGCCAAAAGTAGGCCTCGACTACACGAAAACACTCGGTAAAGCACTATTTGCCGAGAGCCAAGCAGCGTCCGCACGACAAGGTTTTTCCACGTCGCATCTCGGCAAACACATGATATTGCCGAAAGTAGGCCTCGACAACATCAAAACACTCGGCAAAGCACTATTCGTCGAGAGCCAAGCAGCGTCCGCATGGCAAAGTTTTTCCACATGGCATCTCGGCAAACACATGATATTGCCGAAAGGAGGCCTCGACAACACGACAACACTCGGCAAAGCACTATTTGCCGAGAGCCAAGGAACGTCTGCACGATAAAGTTTTGCCATGTGGCATCTCGCCAAACAGATGATATTGCCGAAAGTAGGCATCGGGAACACGAAAACACTCGGCAAAGCACTATTTGCCGACAGCCAAGTAGCGTCTGCACGGCAAAGTTTTTCCACATGGTATCTTGGCGAACACATGATATTCCCGAAAGTATGCCTCGACAACACGACAACACTAGGAAAAGCACTATTTGCGGAGACACAACCAGCGTCCGCACGACAAAGTTTTTCCACGTGGCGTCTTGGCAAACACATGATATTGCCGAATGTAGGCCTGGACAACACGACAACACTCGGCAAAGCACTATTTGCCGAAGCCAAGCAGCGTCCGCACGGCAAAGGTTTTCCACGTGGCATCTCAGCAAACATACGATATTGCCGAAAGTAGGCCTCGACAACACGACAACACTCGGCAAGGCACTATTTGCCGAGATCGAAGCAGCGTCCGCACGACAAAATTTTGCCACGTGGCATCTCGGCAAACACAAGATATTCCTAAAAGTAGTCCTTGACAACACGACAACACTCGGAAAAGCACTATTTGCCGAGAGCCAAGCAGCATCCGCACGACAAAGGTTTCCACGTGGCATCTCGGCAAACACATGATATTTGGCTTAAAGTAGGCCTCGACAACACAACACTCGGCAAAGCACTATTTTCAAGAGCCAAGTAGCGTCCGCACGGAAAAGGTTTTCCACGTCGCATCTCGGCAAACACATGATACTGCTGAAAGTATGCCTCGAAAACACGAAAACACTCGGCAAAGCACTATTTGCTGAGAGCCAAGCAACGTTCGCACGAAAAAGTTTTTCCACATGGCATCTCGACAAACACATGATATTGCCGAAATTAGGCCTCGATAACATGACAACACTTGGCAAAGCACTATTTGCCGAGAGCCAAGCAGCGTCCGCAAGGCAAAGTTTTTCCACGTCGTATCTTAGCAAACATATGATATTACCGAAAGTACGCCTCGACAACACGACAACACTCGGCAAACCACTATTTGCCGAGATCCAAGCAGCGTCCGCACGGCAAAAATTTTCCACATGGCATCTCGGCAAACAGATGATATTGCCGAAAGTAGGCCTCGACAACACGACAACACTCGGCAAAGCACTATTTGCTGAGAGCCAAGCAGCATCCGCACAGCAAAGGTTTTCCACATGGCATCTCGGCAAACACATGATATTGCAGAAAGTTGGCCTTGATAACACGAAAACACTTGGCAAAGCACTATTTGCTTAGAGCCAAGCAGCATCTGCACGGCAATGTTTTTCTACGTGGCATCTCGGCAAACACATGATATTCCCGAAAGTAGGCCTCGACAACACGACAACACTCGCCAAAGCACTATTTGCCAAGAGGCAAGGAGCATCCGTATAGAAAAGGTTTTCGACGTGGCATCTCGGAAAACACATGATATTGCTGAAAGTAGACCTCAACAACACGAAAACACTCGGCAAAGCTCTATTTGGTGAGAGCCAAGCAATGTTGGCATGACAAAGTTTTGCCACATGGCATCTCGGCAAACAGATGATATTCCAGAAAGTAGGCCTCGACAGCACAACAACACTCGGCAAAGCACTATTTGCCAAGATCTAAGAAGCATCCCCACGACAAAGTTTTTCCACGTGGCATCTCGGCAAACATGTGATGTTGCCGAAAGTAGGCCTCGACAACACGACAACATTTGGCAAAGCACTATTTGCCGAGAGCCAAGCAGCATCCGCACGACAAAGGTTTTCCACGTGGAATCTCGGCAAACACATGATATTGCCGAAAGTAGGCCTCGACAACATAACAACACTCGGCAAAGCACTATTTGCTGAGAGCCAAGTAGCGTATGCATGGCAAAGTTTCTCTACGTGGCATCTCGGCAAACACATGATATTCCCGAAAGTTGGCCTCGACAACACGACAACACTCGGCAAAGCACTATTTGCTGAGAGGCAAGGAGCATTCGCATAGAAAAGGTTTTCCACGTGGCATCTCGAAAAACACATGATATTGCTGAAAGTACGCCTCGACAACACGAAAGCACTCGGCAAAGCACTATTTGCCGAGAGCCAAGCAATGTTGGCACGACAAATTTTTGCCACATGCCATCTCAGCAAACACACGATAGTCCTGAAAGTAGGCCTCGACAACACAACAACACTCGGCAAAGTAGTCCAAGCAGCATCCCCACGGCAAAGTTTTTCCACGTGGCATCTCGGCAAACACATGATATTGCCAAAAGTAGTTCTCGACAACATGACAACACTTGGCAAAGCACTATTTGCCGATAGCCAAGCAACGTCCGCACGGCAAAGGTTTCGCACGTGGCATCTCGGCAAACACATGATATTCCTGAAAGTAGGCCTCGACAACACGACAACAATCGGCAAGGCACTATTTGCCAAGATCCAAGCAGTATCCGCACGACAAAGGTTTTCCACGTGGAATCTCGGCAAACATGTGATATTGCCGAAAGTAGGCCTCGACAACATGACAACATTTGGCAAAGCACTATTTGCCGAGAGCCAAGTAGCATCCGCACGACAAAGGTTTTCCATGTGGAATCTCGGCAAACACAAGATATTGCCGAAAGTAGGCCTCGACAACACTACAACACTCGGCAAAGCACTATTTGCCGAGAGCCAAGTAGCGTCTGCACGGAAAAGATTTTCCACGTGGCATCTCGGCTAACACATGATATTGCTGAAAGTAGGCATCGACAACACGAAAACACTCGGCAAAGCACTATTTACCGAGATCCAAGCAGCGTCCGCAAGGCAAAAAATTTCCACGTCGCATCTCACCAAACACATGAGATTGCCAAAAGTAGGCTTCCACAAAATGAAAACACTCGGCAAGGCACTATTTGCCGAGAGCCAAGTAGCGTCTGCACGGCAAAGTTTTGCCACGTGGCATCTCGGCAAACACATGATATTCCCGAAAGTAGGCCTCGACAACACGACAACACTAGGCAAAGCACTATTTGCTGATTCCCAAGCAGCGTCCATAGGACAAAGGTTTTCCACATGGAATCTTGGAAGACGCATGATATTGCCGAAAGTTGGCCTCGACAACACGAAAACACTTGGCAAAGCACTATTTGCCGAGAGCCAAGCAGCGTCTGCACGATAAAGTTTTTCTACGTGGCATCTCGGCAAACATGTGATATTGCCAAAAGTTGGCCTCGACAACATGACAACATTTGACAAAGCACTATTTGCCGAGAGCCAAGCAGCATCCACATGACAAAGGTTTTCCACGTGGCATCTCGGCAAACACATGATATTGCTGAAAGTTCGCCTCGACAACACAACAAAACTCGGCAAAGCACTATTTGTCGAGAGCGAAGTAGCATCCGCACGGAAAAGGTTTTCCACTTCGCATCTCGGCAAACACATGATATTGCTGAAAGTATGCCTCGAAAACACGACAACACTCGGCAAAGCACTATTTGCTGAGAGCCAAGCAGTTTCCGCACAACAAAGGTTTTCCACATGACATCTCGGCAAACACATGATATTGCCGAAAGTTGGCCTCGAAAACATGACAACATTTGACAAAGCACTATTTGCCGAGAGCCAAGCAACATCCGCACGACAAAGGTTTTCCACGTGGCATCTCGGCAAACACATGATATTGCTGAAAGTAGGCCTCGACAACACAACAAAACTCGGCAAAGCACTATTTGTCGAGAGCCAAGTAGCATCCGCACGGAAAAGGTTTTCCACTTCGCATCTCGGCAAACACATGATATTGCTGAAAGTATGCCTCGAAAACACGAAAACACTCGGCAAAGCAATATTTGCTGAGAGCCAAGCAGCGTCCGCACAACAAAGGTTTTCCACATGGCATCTCGGCAAACACATGATATTGCCGAAAGTTGGCCTCGATAACACGAAAACACTTGGCAAAGCACTATTTGCTGAGAGGCAAGCAACGTCTGCACGGCAAAGTTTTTCTACGTGGCATCTCGGCAAAAACATGATATTCCCGAAAGTAGGCCTCGACAACAAGACAACACTCGCCAAAGCACTATTTGTCGAGAGGCAAGGAGCGTCCGCATAGAAAAGGTTTTCCACGTGGCATCTCCGAAAACACATGATATTGCTGAAAGTACGCCTCGGCAACAGGAAAACACTCGGCAAAGCACTATTTGCCGATAGCCAAGCAATGTTGGCACGACAAATTTTTGCCACATGGCATCTCGGCAAACACATGATATTGCTGAAAGTATGCCTCGAAAACACGAAAACACTCGGCAAAGCACTATTCGCTGAGAGCCAAGTAGCGTCCGCACGGGAAAGTTTTTCCACATGGCATCTCGGCAAACACAGGATATTGCCGAAAGGAGGCCTCGACAACACGACAACACTCGGCAAAGCACTATTTGCTGAGAGCCAAGCAGTTTCCGCAAAACAGAGGTTTTCCACATGACATCTCGGCAAACACATGATATTGCCGAAAGTTGGCCTCGATAACACGAAAACACTTGGCAAAGCACTATTTGCTGAGAGCCAAGCAGCGTCTGCGTGGCAAAGTTTCTCTACGTGGCATCTCGGCAAACACATGATATTCCCGAAAGTTGGCCTCGACAACACGACAACACTCGGCAAAGCACTATTTGCTGAGAGCCAAGGAGCGTTCGCATAGAAAAGGTTTTGCACGTGGCATCTCGGAAAACACATGATATTGCTGAAAGTACACCTCGACAACACGAAAGTACTCGGCAAAGCACTATTTGCCGAGAGCCAAGCAATGTTGGCACGACAATTTTTTGCCACGTGCCATCTCGGCAAACACATGATATTCCTGAAAGTAGGCCTCGACAACACGACAACAATCGGCAAGGCACTATTTGCCAAGATCCAAGCAGCATCCGCACGACAAAGGTTTTCCACGTGGCATCTCGGCAAACATGTGATATTGCCAACAGTAGGCCTCGACAACATGACAACATTTGACAAAGCACTATTTGCCGAGAGCCAAGCAGCATCCGCACAACAAAGGTTTTCCACGTGGTATCTCGGCAAACACATGATATTGCCGAAAGTAGGCCTCGACAACACAACAACACTCGGCAAAGCACTATTTGCCGAGAGCCAAGTAGGGTCCGCACGGAAAAGGTTTTCCACGTGGCATCTCGGCTAACACATGATATTGCTGAAAGTAGGCCTCGACAACACGAAAACACTCGGCAAAGCACTATTTACCGAGATCCAAGCAGCGTCCGCAAGGCAAAGTTTTTCCACATCGCATCTCGCAAAACACATGAGATTGCCAAAAGTAGGCTTCCGCCAAACGAAAACACTCGGCAAGGCACTATTTGCCGAGAGCCAAGTAGCGTCGGCACGGCAAAGTTTTTCCACGTGGCATCTCGGCAAACACATGATATTCCCGAAAGTAGGCCTCGACAACACGACAACACTAGGGAAAGCACTATTTGCTGATTCCCAAGCAGCGTCCGCAGGACAAAGGTCTTCCACATGGAATCTCGGCAGACGCATGATATTGCCGAAAGTTGGCCTCGACAACATGAAAACACTTGGCAAAGCACTATTTGCCGAGAGCCAAGAAGCATCTGCACGATAAAGTTTTTCTACGTGGCATCACGGCAAAAACATGATATTCCCGAAAGTAGGCCTCGACAACACGACAACACTCGGCAAAGCACTATTTGCCGAGAGCCAAGCAACGTACGCACAACAAAGTTTTGCCATGTGGTATCTCGCCAAACACATGATATTGCCGAAAGTAGGCTTCGGCAACACGAAAACACTCGGCAAAGCACTATTTGCCGAGAGCCAAGCAGCGTCTGCATGGCAAAGTTTTTCCACGTGGCATCTCGGAAAACACATGATATTGCCGAATGTAGGCCTGGACAACACGACAACACTCGGCAAATCACTATTTGCCGAAGCCATGCAGCATCCGCACGGCAAAGGTTTTCAACGTGGCATCTCAGCAAACACATGATATTGCCGAAAGTAGGCCTCGACAACACGACAACACTCGGCAAGGCACTATTTGCCGAGATTGAAACAGCGTTCGCATGACAAAGTTTTGCCAAGTGGCATCTCGGCAAACACATGATATTCCCTAAAGTAGTCCTTGACAACACGACAACACTCGGCAAAGCACTATTTGCCGAGAGCCAAGCAACATCCGCACGACAAAGGTTTTCCACGTGGCATCTTGGCAAACACATGATATTGCTGAAAGTAGGCCTCGACAACACAACAAAACTCGGCAAAGCACTATTTGTCGAGAGCCAAGTAGCATCCGGACGGAAAAGGTTTTCCACTTCGCATCTCGGCAAGCACATGATATTGCTGAAAGTATGCCTCGAAAACACGAAAACACTCAGCAAAGCACTATTTGCTGAGAGTCAAGCGGGGTCCGCACAACAAAGGTTTTCACATGGCATCTCGGCAAACACATGATATTGCCGAAAGTTGGCCTCGATAACACGAAAATACTTGGCAAAGCACTATTTGCTGAGAGGCAAGCAGCGTCTGCACGACAAAGTTTTTCTACGTGGCATCTCGGCAAAAACATGATATTCCCGAAAGTAGGCCTCGACAACACGACAACACTCGCCAAAGCACTATTTGCCGAGAGCCAAGGAGCGTCCGCATAGAAAAGGTTTTCCACGTGGCATCTCGGAAAACACATGATATTGCTGAAAGTACACCTCGGCAACAGGAAAACACTCGGCAAAGCACTATTTGCCGAGAGCCAAGCAATGTTGGCACGACAAAGTTTTGCCACATGGCATCTCGGCAAACACATGATATTCCTGAAAGTAGGCCTAGACAACATGACAACATTTGGCAGAGCACTATTTACCGAGATCCAAGCAGCATCCCCACGGCAAAGTTTGTCCACGTTGCATCTCGGCAGACACATGATATTGCCGAAAGTAGGCCTCGACAACATGACAACACTCGGCAAAGCACTATTTGCCGAGAGCCAAGCAACGTCCGCACCGCAAAGGTTTGCCACGTGGCATCTCGGCAAACACATGATATTCCTGAAAGTAGGCCTCGACAACACGACAACACTCGGCAAGTCACTATTTGCCGAGATCCAAGCAGCGTACGCAAGGCAAAGTTTTTCCACGTCGCATCTCGGCAAACACATGATATTGCCGAAAGTAGGCCTCAACAACATGAAAACACTCGGCAAAGCACTATTCGCCGAGAGCCAAGAAGCGTCCGCATGGCAAAGTTTTTCCACATGGCATCTCGGCAAACACATGATATTGCCGAAAGGAGGCCTCGACTACACGACAACACTCGGCAAAGCACTATTTGCTGAGAGCCAAGCAGCGTCCGCACGACAAAGGTTTTCCACGTGGAATCTCGGCAAACACATGATATTGCTGAAACTAGGCCTCGACAACACCACAACACTCGGCAAAGCACTATTTGCCGAGAGCCACGCAGCGTCTGCATGGCAAAGTTTTTCCACGTGGCATGTCGGCAAACACATGATATTCCCGAAAGTAGGCCTCGACAACACGACAACACTAGGCAAAGCACTATTTGCAGAGACCCAAGCAGCATCCTCACGACAAAGTTTTTCCACGTGGCATCTTGGCAAACACATGATATTGCCGAATGTAGGCCTGGACAACACGACAACACTCGACAAAGTAGTATTGGCCGACACCAAGCAGCGTCCGCACGACAAAGGTTTTTCATGTGGCATCTCAGAAAACACATGATATTGCCGAAAGTAGGCCTCGATAACACGACAGAACTCGGCAAAGCACTATTTGCCGAGAGCCAAGCAGCGTCTGCATGGCAAAGTTTTGCCACGTGGCATCTCGGCAAACACATGATATTCCCGAAAGGAGACCTCGACAACACGACAACACTCGGCAAAGCACTATTTGCGAGAGCCAAGAAGTGTCCGCATGACAAAGTTTTTCCACGTGGCATCTTGGCAAACACATGATATTGCCAACAGTTGGCCTCGACAACACAGCAACACTCGACAAAGCACTATTTGCCAAGATCCAAGCAGCATCCCCGCAGGATAGATTTTCCACGTGGCATCTCGGCAAACACATGATATCGCGGAAAGTAGGCCTCGACAACACGACAACACTCGGCAAAGCAATATTTGTCGAGAGCCAAGCAATGTCCGCACGGCAAAGGTTTGCCACATGGCATCTTGGCAAACACATAATATTCCTGAAAGTTGGCCTCGACAACACGATGACACTCGAGAAAGCACTATTTGCCGAGATCGAAGCAGCATCCCCACGACAAAGTTTTTCCACGTGGCATCTCGGCAAACACGTGATATTGCCGAAAGTAGGCCTTGACAACACGACAACACTTGGCAAAGCACTATTTGCCGAGAGCCAAGCAACGTCCGCACGGCAAAGGTTTGCCGCGTGGCATATCGGCAAACACAAGATACTCCTGAAAGTAAGCCTCGACAACATGACAACACTCGGCAAGGCACTATTTGCCGAGATCCGAGCAGCGTCCGCAAGGCAAAGTTTTTCCACGTCGCATCTCGACAAACACATGATATTGCCGAAAGTAGGCCTCGACAACATGAAAACACTCGGCAAAGCACTATTCGCGGAGAGCCAAGCAGAATCTGCACGGAAAAGTTTTTCCACATGGCATCTCGGCAAACACATGATATTGCCGAAAGGAGGCCTCGACAACACGACAACACTCGGCAAAGCACTATTTGCGGAGAGCCAAGCAGCGTCCTCACGACAAAGGTTTTCCAGGTGGAATCTCGGCAAACACGTGATATTGCCGAAAGTAGGCCTTGACAACGCGACAACACTCGGAAGAGCACTATTTGCCGAGAGCCAAGCATCATCCGCACGACAAAGGTTTTCGACGTGGCATATCGGCAAACACATGATATGGCCAAAAGTAGGCCTCGACTACACGAAAACACTCGGTAAAGCACTATTTGCCGAGAGCCAAGCAGCGTCCGCACGACAAGGTTTTTCCACGTCGCATCTCGGCAAACACATGATATTGCCGAAAGTAGGCCTCGACAACATCAAAACACTCGGCAAAGCACTATTCGCCGAGAGCCAAGCAGCGTCCGCATGGCAAAGTTTTTCCACATGGCATCTCGGCAAACACATGATATTGCCGAAAGGAGGCCTCGACCACACGACAACACTCGGCAAAGCACTATTTGCCAACAGCCAAGTAGCGTCTGCACGGCAAAGTTTTTCCACATGGTATCTTGGCGAACACATGATATTCCCGAAAGTATGCCTCGACAACACGACAACACTAGGAAAAGCACTATTTGCGGAGACACAACCAGCGTCCGCACGACAACACTCAGCAAAGCACTATTTGCTGAGAGCCAAGCAGTTTCCGCACAACAAAGGTTTTCCACATGACATCTCGGCAAACACATGATATTGCCGAAAGTTGGCCTCGAAAACATGACAACATTTGACAAAGCACTATTTGCCGAGAGCCAAGCAGCATCCGCACGACAAAGGTTTTCCACGTGGCATCTCGGCAAACACATGATATTGCTGAAAGTAGGCCTCGACAACACAACAAAACTCGGCAAAGCACTATTTGTCGAGAGCCAAGTAGCATCCGCACGGAAAAGGTTTTCCACTTCGCATCTCGGCAAACACATGATATTGCTGAAAGTATGCCTCGAAAACACGAAAACACTCGGCAAAGCAATATTTGCTGAGAGCCAAGCAGCGTCCTCACAACAAAGGTTTTCCACATGGCATCTCGGCAAACACATCATATTGCCGAAAGTTGGCCTCGATAACACGAAAACACTTGGCAAAGCACTATTTGCTGAGAGGCAAGCAGCGTCTGCACGGCAAAGTTTTTCTACGTGGCATCTCGGCAAAAACATGATATTCCCGAAAGTAGGCCTCGACAACAAGACAACACTCGCCAAAGCACTATTTGCCGAGAGGCAAGGAGCGTCCGCATAGAAAAGGTTTTCCACGTGGCATCTCCGAAAACACATGATATTGCTGAAAGTACGCCTCGGCAATAGGAAAACACTCGGCAAAGCACTATTTGCCGATAGCCAAGCAATGTTGGCACGACAAATTTTTGCCACATGGCATCTCGGCAAACACATGATATTGCTGAAAGTATGCCTCGAAAACACGAAAACACTCGGCAAAGCACTATTCGCTGAGAGCCAAGTAGCGTCCGCACGGGAAAGTTTTTCCACATGGCATCTCGGCAAACACAGGATATTGCCAAAAGCAGGCCTCGACAACACGACAACACTCGGCAAAGCACTATTTGCTGAGAGCCAAGCAGTTTCCGCAAAACAGAGGTTTTCCACATGACATCTCGGCAAACACATGATATTGCCGAAAGTTGGCCTCGATAACACGAAAACACTTGGCAAAGCACTATTTGCTGAGAGCCAAGCAGCGTCTGCGTGGCAAAGTTTCTCTACGTGGCATCTCGGCAAACACATGATATTCCCGAAAGTTGGCCTCGACAACACGACAACACTCGGCAAAGCACTATTTGCTGAGAGCCAAGGAGCGTTCGCATAGAAAAGGTTTTGCACGTGGCATCTCGGAAAACACATGATATTGCTGAAAGTACACCTCGACAACACGAAAGTACTCGGCAAAGCACTATTTGCCGAGAGCCAAGCAATGTTGGCACGACAATTTTTTGCCACGTGCCATCTCGGCAAACACATGATATTCCTGAAAGTAGGCCTCGACAACACGACAACAATCGGCAAGGCACTATTTGCCAAGATCCAAGCAGCATCCGCACGACAAAGGTTTTCCACGTGGCATCTCGGCAAACATGTGATATTGCCAACAGTAGGCCTCGACAACATGACAACATTTGACAAAGCACTATTTGCCGAGAGCCAAGCAGCATCCGCACAACAAAGGTTTTCCACGTGGTATCTCGGCAAACACATGATATTGCCGAAAGTAGGCCTCGACAACACAACAACACTCGGCAAAGCACTATTTGCCGAGAGCCAAGTAGGGTCCGCACGGAAAAGGTTTTCCACGTGGCATCTCGGCTAACACATGATATTGCTGAAAGTAGGCCTCGACAACACGAAAACACTCGGCAAAGCACTATTTACCGAGATCCAAGCAGCGTCCGCAAGGCAAAGTTTTTCCACATCGCATCTCGCCAAACACCTGAGATTGCCAAAAGTAGGCTTCCGCCAAACGAAAACACTCGGCAAGGCACTATTTGCCGAGAGCCAAGTAGCGTCGGCACGGCAAAGTTTTTCCACGTGGCATCTCGGCAAACACATGATATTCCCGAAAGTAGGCCTCGACAACACGACAACACTAGGGAAAGCACTATTTGCTGATTCCCAAGCAGCGTCCGCAGGACAAAGGTCTTCCACATGGAATCTCGGCAGACGCATGATATTGCCGAAAGTTGGCCTCGACAACATGAAAACACTTGGCAAAGCACTATTTGCCGAGAGCCAAGAAGCATCTGCACGATAAAGTTTTTCTACGTGGCATCACGGCAAAAACATGATATTCCCGAAAGTAGGCCTCGACAACACGACAACACTCGGCAAAGCACTATTTGCCGAGAGCCAAGCAACGTACGCACAACAAAGTTTTGCCATGTGGTATCTCGCCAAACACATGATATTGCCGAAAGTAGGCTTCGGCAACACGAAAACACTCGGCAAAGCACTATTTGCCGAGAGCCAAGCAGCGTCTGCATGGCAAAGTTTTTCCACATGGCATCTCGGAAAACACATGATATTGCCGAATGTAGGCCTGGACAACACGACAACACTCGGCAAATCACTATTTGCCGAAGCCATGCAGCATCCGCACGGCAAAGGTTTTCAACGTGGCATCTCAGCAAACACATGATATTGCCGAAAGTAGGCCTCGACAACACGACAACACTCGGCAAGGCACTATTTGCCGAGATTGAAACAGCGTTCGCACGACAAAGTTTTGCCACGTGGCATCTCGGCAAACACATGATATTCCCTAAAGTAGTCCTTGACAACACGACAACACTCGGCAAAGCACTATTTGCCGAGAGCCAAGCAACATCCGCACGACAAAGGTTTTCCACGTGGCATCTTGGCAAACACATGAAATTGCTGAAAGTAGGCCTCGACAACACAACAAAACTCGGCAAAGCACTATTTGTCGAGAGCCAAGTAGCATCCGGACGGAAAAGGTTTTCCACTTCGCATCTCGGCAAACACATGATATTGCTGAAAGTATGCCTCGAAAACACGAAAACACTCAGCAAAGCACTATTTGCTGAGAGCC
The DNA here is from genome assembly GCA_022496015.1 of Hordeum marinum. Taxonomy (NCBI): domain Eukaryota; kingdom Viridiplantae; phylum Streptophyta; class Magnoliopsida; order Poales; family Poaceae; genus Hordeum; species Hordeum marinum. The sequence continues at coordinate 67,526 of JAAAWK010000935.1, forward strand.
AAGCGGGGTCCGCACAACAAAGGTTTTCACATGGCATCTCGGCAAACACATGATATTGCCGAAAGTTGGCCTCGATAACACGAAAATACTTGGCAAAGCACTATTTGCTGAGAGGCAAGCAGCGTCTGCACGACAAAGTTTTTCTACGTGGCATCTCGGCAAAAACATGATATTCCCGAAAGTAGGCCTCGACAACACGACAACACTCGCCAAAGCACTATTTGCCGAGAGCCAAGGAGCGTCCGCATAGAAAAGGTTTTCCACGTGGCATCTCGGAAAACACATGATATTGCTGAAAGTACACCTCGGCAACAGGAAAACACTCGGCAAAGCACTATTTGCCGAGAGCCAAGCAATGTTGGCACGACAAAGTTTTGCCACATGGCATCTCGGCAAACACATGATATTCCTGAAAGTAGGCCTAGACAACATGACAACATTTGGCAGAGCACTATTTACCGAGATCCAAGCAGCATCCCCACGGCAAAGTTTGTCCACGTTGCATCTCGGCAGACACATGATATTGCCGAAAGTAGGCCTCGACAACATGACAACACTCGGCAAAGCACTATTTGCCGAGAGCCAAGCAACGTCCGCACCGCAAAGGTTTGCCACGTGGCATCTCGGCAAACACATGATATTCCTGAAAGTAGGCCTCGACAACACGACAACACTCGGCAAGTCACTATTTGCCGAGATCCAAGCAGCGTACGCAAGGCAAAGTTTTTCCACGTCGCATCTCGGCAAACACATGATATTGCCGAAAGTAGGCCTCAACAACATGAAAACACTCGGCAAAGCACTATTCGCCGAGAGCCAAGTAGCGTCCGCATGGCAAAGTTTTTCCACATGGCATCTCGGCAAACACATGATATTGCCGAAAGGAGGCCTCGACTACACGACAACACTCGGCAAAGCACTATTTGCTGAGAGCCAAGCAGCGTCCGCACGACAAAGGTTTTCCACGTGGAATCTCGGCAAACACATGATATTGCTGAAACTAGGCCTCGACAACACCACAACACTCGGCAAAGCACTATTTGCCGAGAGCCACGCAGCGTCTGCATGGCAAAGTTTTTCCACGTGGCATGTCGGCAAACACATGATATTCCCGAAAGTAGGCCTCGACAACACGACAACACTAGGCATAGCACTATTTGCAGAGACCCAAGCAGCATCCTCACGACAAAGTTTTTCCACGTGGCATCTTGGCAAACACATGATATTGCCGAATGTAGGCCTGGACAACACGACAACACTCGACAAAGTAGTATTGGCCGACACCAAGCAGCGTCCGCACGACAAAGGTTTTTCATGTGGCATCTCAGAAAACACATGATATTGCCGAAAGTAGGCCTCGATAACACGACAGAACTCGGCAAAGCACTATTTGCCGAGAGCCAAGCAGCGTCCGCATGGCAAAGTTTTGCCACGTGGCATCTCGGCAAACACATGATATTCCAGAAAGGAGACCTCGACAACACGACAACACTCGGCAAAGCACTATTTGCGAGAGCCAAGAAGTGTCCGCATGACAAAGTTTTTCCACGTGGCATCTTGGCAAACACATGATATTGCCAAAAGTTGGCCTCGACAACACAGCAACACTCGACAAAGCACTATTTGCCAAGATCCAAGCAGCATCCCCGCAGGATAGATTTTCCACGTGGCATCTCGGCAAACACAGGTATTGCCAAAAGTAGGCCTCGACTACTCGAAAACACTCAGTATAGCACTATTTGCCAAGAGCCAAGCAGCGTCCGCACGACAAAGGTTTTCCACGTGGCATCTCGGCAAACACATGATATCGCGGAAAGTAGGCCTCGACAACACGACAACACTCGGCAAAGTAATATGTGTCGAGAGCCAAGCAATGTCCGCACGGCAAAGGTTTGCCACATGGCATCTTGGCAAACACATAATATTCCTGACAGTTGGCCTCGACAACACGATGACACTCGAGAAAGCACTATTTGCCGAGATCGAAGCAGCATCCCCACGACAAAGTTTTTCCACGTGGCATCTCGGCAAACACGTGATATTGCCGAAAGTAGGCCTTGACAACACGACAACACTTGGCAAAGCACTATTTGCCGAGAGCCAAGCAACGTCCGCACGGCAAAGGTTTGCCGCGTGGCATATCGGCAAACACAAGATACTCCTGAAAGTAAGCCTCGACAACATGACAACACTCGGCAAGGCACTATATGCCGAGATCCGAGCAGCGTCCGCAAGGCAAAGTTTTTCCACGTCGCATCTCGACAAACACATGATATTGCCGAAAGTAGGCCTCGACAACATGAAAACACTCGGCAAAGCACTATTCGCGGAGAGCCAAGCAGCATCTGCACGGAAAAGTTTTTCCACATGGCATCTCGGCAAACACATGATATTGCCGAAAGGAGGCCTCGACAACACGACAACACTCGGCAAAGCACTATTTGCGGAGAGCCAAGCAGCGTCCTCACGACAAAGGTTTTCCAGGTGGAATCTCGGCAAACACGTGATATTGCCGAAAGTAGGCCTTGACAACGCGACAACACTCGGAAGAGCACTATTTGCCGAGAGCCAAGCATCATCCGCACGACAAAGGTTTTCGACGTGGCATATCGGCAAACACATGATATTGCCAAAAGTAGGCCTCGACTACACGAAAACACTCGGTAAAGCACTATTTGCTGAGAGCCAAGCAGCGTCCGCACGACAAGGTTTTTCCACGTCGCATCTCGGCAAACACATGATATTGCCGAAAGTAGGCCTCGACAACATCAAAACACTCGGCAAAGCACTATTCGCCGAGAGCCAAGCAGCGTCCGCATGGCAAAGTTTTTCCACATGGCATCTCGGCAAACACATGATATTGCCGAAAGGAGGCCTCGACCACACGACAACACTCGGCAAAGCACTATTTGCCGAGAGCCAAGGAACGTCCGCACGATAAAGTTTTGCCATGTGGCATCTCGCCAAACAGATGATATTGCCGAAAGTAGGCATCGGGAACACGAAAACACTCGGCAAAGCACTATTTGCCGACAGCCAAGTAGCGTCTGCACGACAAAGTTTTTCCACATGGTATCTTGGCGAACACATGATATTCCCGAAAGTATGCCTCGACAACACGACAACACTAGGAAAAGCACTATTTGCGGAGACACAACCAGCGTCCGCACGACAAAGTTTTTCCACGTGGCGTCTTGGCAAACACATCATATTGCCGAATGTAGGCCTGGACAACACGACAACACTCGGCAAAGCACTATTTGCCGAAGCCAAGCAGCGTCCGCACGGCAAAGGTTTTCCACGTGGCATCTCAGCAAACATATGATATTGCCGAAAGTAGGCCTCGACAACACGACAACACTCGGCAAGGCACTATTTGCCGAGATCGAAGCAGCGTCCGCACGGCAAAGTTTTGCCACGTGGCATCTCGGCAAACACAAGATATTCCTAAAAGTAGTCCTTGACAACACGACAACACTCGGCAAAGCACTATTTGCCGAGAGCCAAGCAGCATCCGCACGACAAAGGTTTCCACGTGTCATCTCGGCAAACACATGATATTTGGCTTAAAGTAGGCCTCGACAACACAACAACACTCGGCAAAGCACTATTTTCAAGAGCCAAGTAGCGTCCGCACGGAAAAGGTTTTCCACGTCGCATCTCGGCAAACACATGATACTGCTGAAAGTATGCCTCGAAAACACGAAAACACTCGGCAAAGCACTATTTGCTGAGAGCCAAGCAACGTTCGCACGAAAAAGTTTTTCCACATGGCATCTCGGCAAACACATGATATTGCCGAAAGTAGGCCTCGATAACATGACAACACTTGGCAAAGCACTATTTGCCGAGAGCCAAGCAGCGTCCGCAAGGCAAAGTTTTTCCACGTCGTATCTTAGCAAACACATGATATTACCGAAAGTAGGCCTCGACAACACGACAACACTCGGCAAACCACTATTTGCCGAGAGCCAAGCAGCGTCCGCACGGCAAAAAATTTCCACATGGCATCTCGGCAAACACATGATATTGCCGAAAGTAGGCCTCGACAACACGACAACACTCGGCAAAGCACTATTTGCTGAGAGCCAAGCAGCATCCGCACAACAAAGGTTTTCCACATGGCATCTCGGCAAACACATGATATTGCAGAAAGTTGGCCTTGATAACACGAAAACACTTGGCAAAGCACTATTTGCTTAGAGCCAAGCAGCATCTGCACGGCAATGTTTTTCTACGTGGCATCTCGGCAAACACATGATATTCCCGAAAGTAGGCCTCGACAACACGACAACACTCGCCAAAGCACTATTTGCCAAGAGGCAAGGAGCGTCCGTATAGAAAAGGTTTTCGACGTGGCATCTCGGAAAACACATGATATTGCTGAAAGTAGACCTCAACAACACGAAAACACTCGGCAAAGCTCTATTTGGTGAGAGCCAAGCAATGTTGGCATGACAAAGTTTTGCCACATGGCATCTCGGCAAACAGATGATATTCCAGAAAGTAGGCCTCGACAACACAACAACACTCAGCAAAGCACTATTTGCCAAGATCTAAGCAGCATCCCCACGACAAAGTTTTTCCACGTGGCATCTCGGCAAACATGTGATGTTGCCGAAAGTAGGCCTCGACAACACGACAACATTTGGCAAAGCACTATTTGTCGAGAGCCAAGCAGCATCCGCACGACAAAGGTTTTCCACGTGGAATCTCGGCAAACACATGATATTGCCGAAAGTAGGCCTCGACAACATAACAACACTCGGCAAAGCACTATTTGCTGAGAGCCAAGTAGCGTCCGCACGGAAAAGGTTTTCCACGTGGCATCTCGGCAAACACATGATATTGCTGAAGGTAGGGCTCGAAAACAGGAAAACACTCGGCAAAGCACTATTTGCCGAGAGCCAAGCAACGTCTGCACGACAAAGTTTTGACATTTGGCATCTCGCAAACATTTGATATTGCCGAAAGTAGGCATCGAGAACACCAAAATACTCGGCAAAGCACTATTTGCCGAGAGCCAAGTAGCGTCTGCACGGCAAAGTTTTTCCACATGGCATCTCGGCAAACACATGATATTCCCGAAAGTAGGCCTCGACAACACGACAACACTAGGCAAAGCACTATTTGCTGAGACCCAAGCTACATCCACATGACAAAGGTTTTCCACGTGGAATCTCGGCACACGCATGATACTGGCCAAAGTTAGGCCTCAACAACACAACAACACTAGGCAAAGCACTATTTGCCGAGAGCCAAGTAGCGTCCGCATGGAAAAGGTTTTCCACGTGACCTCTCGGCAAACACATGATATTGCCGAAAGTAGGCCTCAACAACACGAAAACACTCGGCAAAGCACTATTTGCCGAGAGCCATGCAACATATGCACGGAAAAGTTTTGCCGTGTGGCATCTCGCCAAACACATGATATTGTCGAAAGTAGGCTTCGGCAACACGAAAACACTCGGCAAAGCACTATTTGCCGAGAGCCAAGCAGCGTCTGCATGGCAAAGTTTTTCCACGTGGCATCTCGGAAAACACATGATATTCCCGAAAGTAGGCCTCGACAACACGCAAACACTAGGCAAAACACTATTTGTGGAGACACAAGCAGCGTCCGCATGACAAAGTTTTTCCACGTGGCGTCTTGGCAAGCACATGATATTGCCGAATGTAGGCCTGGACAACACGACAACACTCGGCAAGGCACTATTTGCAAAGATGCAGGCAGCATCCCCACGACAAAGTTTTTCCACGTGGCATCTCGGCACACATGTGATATTGCCAAAAGTAGGCCTCGACAACACGACAACATTTGGCAAAGCACTATTTGCCGAGAGCCAAGCAGCATCCGCACGACAAAGGTATTCCGCATGGAATCTCGGCAAACACATGATATTGCCGAAAGTAGGCCTCGACAACACAATAAGACTCGGCAAAGCACTATTTGACGAGAGCCAAGTAGCGTCCGCACGGAAAAGGTTTTCCACGTGGCATCTCGGCAAACACATGATATTGCTGAAAGTAGGCCTCGACAACACGACAACACTCGCCAAAGCACTATTTGCCGAGAGCCAAGGAGCGTCCGCATAGAAAAGGTTTTCCACGTGGCATCTCGGAAAACACATGATATTGCTGAAAGTACACCTCGGCAACAGGAAAACACTCGGCAAAGCACTATTTGCCGAGAGCCAAGCAATGTTGGCACGACAAAGTTTTGCCACATGGCATCTCGGCAAAAACATGATATTCCTGAAAGTAGGCCTCGACAACACGACAACACTCGCCAAAGCACTATTTGCCGAGAGCCAAGGAGCGTCCGCATAGAAAAGGTTTTCCACGTGGCATCTCGGAAAACACATGATATTGCTGAAAGTACACCTCGGCAACAGGAAAACACTCGGCAAAGCACTATTTGCCGAGAGCCAAGCAATGTTGGCACGACAAAGTTTTGCCACATGGCATCTCGGCAAACACATGATATTCCTGAAAGTAGGCCTAGACAACATGACAACATTTGGCAGAGCACTATTTACCGAGATCCAAGCAGCATCCCCATGGCAAAGTTTGTCCACGTTGCATCTCGGCAGACACATGATATTGCCGAAAGTAGGCCTCGACAACATGACAACTCTCGGCAAAGCACTATTTGCCGAGAGCCAAGCAACGTCCGCACCGCAAAGGTTTGCCACGTGGCATCTCGGCAAACACATGATATTCCTGAAAGTAGGCCTCGACAACACGACAACACTCGGCAAGTCACTATTTGCCGAGATCCAAGCAGCGTACGCAAGGCAAAGTTTTTCCACGTCGCATCTCGGCAAACACATGATATTGCCGAAAGTAGGCCTCAACAACATGAAAACACTCGGCAAAGCACTATTCGCCGAGAGCCAAGTAGCGTCCGCATGGCAAAGTTTTTCCACATGGCATCTCGGCAAACACATGATATTGCCGAAAGGAGGCCTCGACTACACGACAACACTCGGCAAAGCACTATTTGCTGAGAGCCAAGCAGCGTCCGCACGACAAAGGTTTTCCACGTGGAATCTCGGCAAACACATGATATTGCTGAAACTAGGCCTCGACAACACCACAACACTCGGCAAAGCACTATTTGCCGAGAGCCACGCAGCGTCTGCATGGCAAAGTTTTTCCACGTGGCATGTCGGCAAACACATGATATTCCCGAAAGTAGGCCTCGACAACACGACAACACTAGGCATAGCACTATTTGCAGAGACCCAAGCAGCATCCTCACGACAAAGTTTTTCCACGTGGCATCTTGGCAAACACATGATATTGCCGAATGTAGGCCTGGACAACACGACAACACTCGACAAAGTAGTATTGGCCGACACCAAGCAGCGTCCGCACGACAAAGGTTTTTCATGTGGCATCTCAGAAAACACATGATATTGCCGAAAGTAGGCCTCGATAACACGACAGAACTCGGCAAAGCACTATTTGCCGAGAGCCAAGCAGCGTCCGCATGGCAAAGTTTTGCCACGTGGCATCTCGACAAACACATGATATTCCCGAAAGGAGACCTCGACAACACGACAACACTCGGCAAAGCACTATTTGCGAGAGCCAAGAAGTGTCCGCATGACAAAGTTTTTCCACGTGGCATCTTGGCAAACACATGATATTGCCAAAAGTTGGCCTCGACAACACAGCAACACTCGACAAAGCACTATTTGCCAAGATCCAAGCAGCATCCCCGCAGGATAGATTTTCCACGTGGCATCTCGGCAAACACAGGTATTGCCAAAAGTAGGCCTCGACTACTCGAAAACACTCGGTATAGCACTATTTGCCAAGAGCCAAGCAGCGTCCGCACGACAAAGGTTTTCCACGTGGCATCTCGGCAAACACATGATATCGCGGAAAGTAGGCCTCGACAACACGACAACACTCGGCAAAGTAATATGTGTCGAGAGCCAAGCAATGTCCGCACGGCAAAGGTTTGCCACATGGCATCTTGGCAAACACATAATATTCCTGAAAGTTGGCCTCGACAACACGATGACACTCGAGAAAGCACTATTTGCCGAGATCGAAGCAGCATCCCCACGACAAAGTTTTTCCACGTGGCATCTCGGCAAACACGTGATATTGCCGAAAGTAGGCCTTGACAACACGACAACACTTGGCAAAGCACTATTTGCCGAGAGCCAAGCAACGTCCGCACGGCAAAGGTTTGCCACGTGGCATATCGGCAAACACAAGATACTCCTGAAAGTAAGCCTCGACAACATGACAACACTCGGCAAGGCACTATTTGCCGAGATCCGAGCAGCGTCCGCAAGGCAAAGTTTTTCCACGTCGCATCTCGACAAACACATGATATTGCCGAAAGTAGGCCTCGACAACATGAAAACACTCGGCAAAGCACTATTCGCGGAGAGCCAAGCAGCATCTGCACGGAAAAGTTTTTCCACATGGCATCTCGGCAAACACATGATATTGCCGAAAGGAGGCCTCGACAACACGACAACACTCGGCAAAGCACTATTTGCGGAGAGCCAAGCAGCGTCCTCACGACAAAGGTTTTCCAGGTGGAATCTCGGCAAACACGTGATATTGCCGAAAGTAGGCCTTGACAACGCGACAACACTCGGAAGAGCACTATTTGCCGAGAGCCAAGCATCATCCGCACGACAAAGGTTTTCGACGTGGCATATCGGCAAACACATGATATTGCCAAAAGTAGGCCTCGACTACACGAAAACACTCGGTAAAGCACTATTTGCTGAGAGCCAAGCAGCGTCCGCACGACAAGGTTTTTCCACGTCGCATCTCGGCAAACACATGATATTGCCGAAAGTAGGCCTCGACAACATCAAAACACTCGGCAAAGCACTATTCGCCGAGAGCCAAGCAGCGTCCGCATGGCAAAGTTTTTCCACATGGCATCTCGGCAAACACATGATATTGCCGAAAGGAGGCCTCGACCACACGACAACACTCGGCAAAGCACTATTTGCCGAGAGCCAAGGAACGTCCGCACGATAAAGTTTTGCCATGTGGCATCTCGCCAAACAGATGATATTGCCGAAAGTAGGCATCGGGAACACGAAAACACTCGGCAAAGCACTATTTGCCGACAGCCAAGTAGCGTCTGCACGGCAAAGTTTTTCCACATGGTATCTTGGCGAACACATGATATTCCCGAAAGTATGCCTCGACAACACGACAACACTAGGAAAAGCACTATTTGCGGAGACACAACCAGCATCCGCACGACAAAGTTTTTCCACGTGGCGTCTTGGCAAACACATCATATTGCCGAATGTAGGCCTGGACAACACGACAACACTCGGCAAAGCACTATTTGCCGAAGCCAAGCAGCGTCCGCACGGCAAAGGTTTTCCACGTGGCATCTCAGCAAACATATGATATTGCCGAAAGTAGGCCTCGTCAACACGACAACACTCGGCAAGGCACTATTTGCCGAGATCGAAGCAGCGTCCGCACGACAAAGTTTTGCCACGTGGCATCTCGGCAAACACAAGATATTCCTAAAAGTAGTCCTTGAGAACACGACAACACTCGGCAAAGCACTATTTGCCGAGAGCCAAGCAGCATCCGCACGACAAAGGTTTCCACGTGTCATCTCGGAAAACACATGATATTTGGCTTAAAGTAGGCCTCGACAACACAACAACACTCGGCAAAGCACTATTTTCAAGAGCCAAGTAGCGTCCGCACGGAAAAGGTTTTCCACGTCGCATCTCGGCAAACACATGATACTGCTGAAAGTATGCCTCGAAAACACGAAAACACTCGGCAAAGCACTATTTGCTGAGAGCCAAGCAACGTTCGCACGAAAAAGTTTTTCCACATGGCATCTCGGCAAACACATGATATTGCCGAAAGTAGGCCTCGATAACATGACAACACTTGGCAAAGCACTATTTGCCGAGAGCCAAGCAGCGTCCGCAAGGCAAAGTTTTTCCACGTCGTATCTTAGCAAACACATGATATTACCGAAAGTAGGCCTCGACAACACGACAACACTCGGCAAACCACTATTTGCCGAGAGCCAAGCAGCGTCCGCATGGCAAAAAATTTCCACATGGCATCTTGGCAAACACATGATATTGCCGAAAGTAGGCCTCGACAACACGACAACACTCGGCAAAGCACTATTTGCTGAGAGGCAAGGAGCGTCCGTATAGAAAAGGTTTTCGACGTGGCATCTCGGAAAACACATGATATTGCTGAAAGTAGACCTCAACAACACGAAAACACTCGGCAAAGCTCTATTTGGTGAGAGCCAAGCAATGTTGGCATGACAAAGTTTTGCCACATGGCATCTCGGCAAACAGATGATATTCCAGAAAGTAGGCCTCGACAACACAACAACACTCAGCAAAGCACTATTTGCCAAGATCTAAGCAGCATCCCCACGACAAAGTTTTTCCACGTGGCATCTCGGCAAACAAGTGATGTTGCCGAAAGTAGGCCTCGACAACACGACAACATTTGGCAAAGCACTATTTGCCGAGAGCCAAGCAGCATCCGCACGACAAAGGTTTTCCACGTGGAATCTCGGCAAACACATGATATTGCCGAAAGTAGGCCTCGACAACATAACAACACTCGGCAAAGCACTATTTGCTGAGAGCCAAGTAGCGTCCGCACGGAAAAGGTTTTCCACGTGGCATCTCGGCAAACACATGATATTGCTGAAGGTAGGGCTCGAAAACAGGAAAACACTCGGCAAAGCACTATTTGCCGAGAGCCAAGCAACGTCTGCACGACAAAGTTTTGACATTTGGCATCTCGCAAACATTTGATATTGCCGAAAGTAGGCATCGAGAACACCAAAATACTCGGCAAAGCACTATTTGCCGAGAACCAAGTAGCGTCTGCACGGCAAAGTTTTTCCACATGGCATCTCGGCAAACACATGATATTCCCGAAAGTAGGCCTCGACAACACGACAACACTAGGCAAAGCACTATTTGCTGAGACCCAAGCTACATCCACAAGACAAAGGTTTTCCACGTGGAATCTCGGCACACGCATGATACTGGCCAAAGTTAGGCCTCAACAACACAACAACACTAGGCAAAGCACTATTTGCCGAGAGCCAAGTAGCGTCCGCATGGAAAAGGTTTTCCACGTGACCTCTCGGCAAACACATGATATTGCCGAAAGTAGGCCTCAACAACACGAAAACACTCGGCAAAGCACTATTTGCTGAGAGCCATGCAACGTACGCACGGAAAAGTTTTGCCGTGTGGCATCTCGCCAAACACATGATATTGTTGAAAGTAGGCTTCGGCAACACGAAAACACTCGGCAAAGCACTATTTGCCGAGAGCCAAGCAGCGTCTGCATGGCAAAGTTTTTCCACGTGGCATCTCGGAAAACACATGATATTCCCGAAAGTAGGCCTCGACAACACGCAAACACTAGGCAAAGCACTATTTGTGGAGACACAAGCAGCGTCCGCATGACAAAGTTTTTCCACGTGGCGTCTTGGCAAGCACATGATATTGCCGAATGTAGGCCTGGACAACACGACAACACTCGGCAAGGCACTATTTGCAAAGATGCAGGCAGCATCCCCACGACAAAGTTTTTCCACGTGGCATCTCGGCACACATGTGATATTGCCAAAAGTAGGCCTCGACAACACGACAACATTTGGCAAAGCACTATTTGCCGAGAGCCAAGCAGCATCCCCACGACAAAGGTATTCCGCATGGAATCTCGGCAAACACATGATATTGCCGAAAGTAGGCCTCGACAACACAATAAGACTCGGCAAAGCACTATTTGACGAGAGCCAAGTAGCGTCCGCACGGAAAAGGTTTTCCACGTGGCATCTCGGCAAACACATGATATTGCTGAAAGTAGGCCTCGACAACACGAAAACACTCGGCAAAGCACTATTTGCCGAGAGCCAAGCAATGTCCGGACGGCAAAGTTTTGCCATGTGGCATCTCGCCAAACATATGATATTGCCGAAGGTAGGCCTCGGCAACACGAAAACACTCAGCAAACCACTAATTGACGAGAGCCAAGTAGCGTGTGCACGGCAAAGTTTTATCACATGACATCTCGGCAAACACATGATATTGCCAAAAGTAGGCCTCGACAAAACGACAACACTCGGCAAAGCACTATTTGCTGAGAGCCACGCAGCGTCCGCACGGCAAAGGTTTTCCACATGGCATCTCGGCAAACACATGATATTGCCGAAAGTTGGCCTCGATAACACGAAAACACTTGGCAAAGTACTATTTGCTAAGAGCCAAGCAGCGTCTGCACGGAAAAGTTTTCTACGTGGCATATCGGCAAACACATGATATTCCCAAAAGTAGGCCTCGACAACACGACAACACTCAGCAAAGCACTATTTGCCGAGAGCCAAGGAGCGTCCGCATAGAAAAGGTTTTCAACGTGCCATCTCGGAAAACACCTGATATTGCTGAAAGCAGGCCTCAACAATACGAAAACACTCGGCAAAGCACTATTTGCTAAGAGCCAAGCAATGTTGGCACGACAAAGTTTTGCCACATGGCAGCTCGGCAAACACATGATTTTCTCGAAAGTAGGCCGCAACAACACGACAACACTAGGCAAAGCACTATTTGCCGACAGCCAAGCAGCGTCCGCAAGGCAATGTTTTTCCATGTGGCATCTCAGCAAACACATCATATTGCCGAAAGTAGGCCTCGACAACACGACAATACTTGGCAAAGGACTATTTGCAGAGAGCCAAGAAGCGTCCGCACGACAAAGGTTTTCCAGCTGGCATCTCGGCTAACACATGATATTGCCAAAAGTAGGCCTCGACAACACGACAGCACTCGGCAAAGCAATATTTGTCGAGATCCAAGCAAGGTCCGCACAACAAAGGTTTGCCACGTGGCATCTTGGCAAACACATGATATTCCTGAAAGTAGGCCTCGACAACACGACAACACTCGGCAAGGCACTATTTGCCGAGAGCCAAGCAGCGTCCGCACGACAAAGGTTTTCCACGTGGCATCTCGGCAAACACCTGATATCGCTGAAAGTAGGGATTGACAACACAACTACACTCGGCAAAGCACTATTTGACGAGAGCCAAGTGGCGTCCGAACGGAAAAGGTTTTCCACGTGCCATCTCGGCAAATACATGATATTGCTAAAAGTAGGCCTCGAAAACACGAAAACACTCGGAAAAGCACTATTTGCTGAGAGCCAAGCAACGTTCGCACGACAAAGTTTTTCCACATGGCATCTCGGCAAACACATGATATTGCCGAAAGTAGGCCTTGACAACACGACAACACTCGGCAAAGCACTATTTGCTGAGAGCCAAGCAGCGTCCGCACGACAAACGTTTTCCACATGGCATCTCGGCAAACACATGATATTGCCGAAAGTTGGCCTCGATAACACGAAAACACTTGGCAAAGCACTATTTGCTGAGAGCCAAGCAACGTCTGCACGGAAAAGTTTTTCTACGTGGCATCTCGGCAAACACATGATATTCCCAAAAGTAGGCCTCGACAACACGACAACACTCAGCAAAGCACTATTTGCCGAGAGCCAAGGAGCGTCCGCATAGAAAAGGTTTTCAACGTCGCATCTCGGAAAACACCTGATATTGCTGAAAGTAGGCCTCAACAATACGAAAACACTCGGCAAAGCACTATTTGCTAAGAGCCAAGCAATGTTGGCACGACAAAGTTTTGCCACATGGCAGCTTGGCAAACACATGATTTTCTCGAAAGTAGGCCGCAACAACACGACAACACTAGGCAAAGCACTATTTGCCGACAGCCAAGCAGCGTCCGCAAGGCAATGTTTTTCCATGTGGCATCTCAGCAAACACATGATATTGCCGAAAGTAGGCCTCGACAACACGATAGAACTCGGCAAAGCACTATTTGCCGAGAGCCAAGCAGCGTCCGCATGGCAAAGTTTGGCCACGTGGCATCTCGGCAAACACATGATATTCCCGAAAGGAGACCTCGACAACATGACAACACTCGGCAAAGCACTATTTGCCGAGAGCCAAGAAGTGTCCGCATGACAAAGTTTTTCCACGTGGCATCTTGGCAAACACATGATATTGCCAAAAGTTGGCCTCGACAACACAGCAACACTCGACAAAGCACTATTTGCCAAGATCCAAGCAGCATCCCCGCAGGATAGTTTTTCCACGTGGCATCTCGGCAAACACATGTATTGCCAAAAGTAGGCCTCGACTACTCGAAAACACTCGGTATAGCACTATTTGCCAAGAGCCAAGCAGTGTCCGCACGACAAAGGTTTTCCACGTGGCATCTCGGCAAACACATGATATCGCGGAAAGTAGGCCTCGACAACACGACAACACTCGGCAAAGCAATATTTGTCGAGAGCCAAGAAATGTCCGCACGACAAAGGTTTGCCACATGGCATCTTGGCAAACACATAATATTCCTGAAAGTTGGCCTCGACAACACGATGACACTCGAGAAAGCACTATTTGCCGAGATCGAAGCAGCATCCCCACGACAAAGTTTTTCCACGTGGCATCTCGGCAAACACGTGATATTGCCGAAAGTAGGCCTTGACAACACGACAACACTTGGCAAAGCACTATTTGCCGAGAGCCAAGCAACGTCCGCACGGCAAAGGTTTGCCGCGTGGCATATCGGCAAACACAAGATACTCCTGAAAGTAAGCCTCGACAACATGACAACACTCGGCAAGGCACTATTTGCCGAGATCCGAGCAGCGTCCGCAAGGCAAAGTTTTTCCACGTCGCATCTCGACAAACACATGATATTGCCGAAAGTAGGCCTCGACAACATGAAAACACTCGGCAAAGCACTATTCACAGAGAGCCAAGCAGCATCTGCACGGAAAAGTTTTTCCACATGGCATCTCGGCAAACACATGATATTGCCGAAAGGAGGCCTCGACAACACGACAACACTCGGCAAAGCACTATTTGCGGAGAGCCAAGCAGCGTCCTCACGACAATGGTTTTCCAGGTGGAATCTCGGCAAACACGTGATATTGCCGAAAGTAGGCCTTGACAACACGACAACACTCGGCAGAGCACTATTTGCCGAGAGCCAAGCATCATCCGCACGACAAAGGTTTTCGACGTGGCATATCGGCAAACACATGATATTGCCAAAAGTAGGCCTCGACTACACGAAAACACTCGGTAAAGCACTATGTGCCGAGAGCCAAGCAGCGTCCGCACGACAAGGTTTTTCCACGTCGCATCTCGGCAAACACATGATATTGCCGAAAGTAGGCCTCGACAACATCAAAACACTCGGCAAAGCACTATTTGCCGAGAGCCAAGCAGCGTCCGCATGGCAAAGTTTTTCCACATGGCATCTCGGCAAACACATGATATTGCCGAAAGGAGGCCTCGACAACACGACAACACTCGGCAAAGCACTATTTGCCGAGAGCCAAGGAACGTCTGCACGATAAAGTTTTGCCATGTGGCATCTCGCCAAACAGATGATATTGCCGAAAGTAGGCATCGGGAACACGAAAACACTCGGCAAAGCACTATTTGCCGACAGCCAAGTAGCGTCTGCACGGCAAAGTTTTTCCACATGGTATCTTGGCGAACACATGATATTCCCGAAAGTATGCCTCGACAACACGACAACACTAGGAAAAGCACTATTTGCGGAGACACAACCAGCGTCCGCACGACAAAGTTTTTCCACGTGGCGTCTTGGCAAACACATGATATTGCCGAATGTAGGCCTGGACAACACGACAACACTCGGCAAAGCACTATTTGCCGAAGCCAAGCAGCGTCCGCACGGCAAAGGTTTTCCACGTGGCATCTCAGCAAACATATGATATTGCCGAAAGTAGGCCTCGACAACACGACAACACTCGGCAAGGCACTATTTGCCGAGATCGAAGCAGCGTCCGCACGACAAAGTTTTGCCACGTGGCATCTCGGCAAACACAAGATATTCCTAAAAGTAGTCCTTGACAACACGACAACACTCGGCAAAGCACTATTTGCCGAGATCCAAGCAGCATCCGCACGACAAAGGTTTCCACGTGGCATCTCGGCAAACACATGATATTTGGCTTAAAGTAGGCCTCGACAACACAACAACACTTGGCAAAGCACTATTTTCAAGAGCCAAGTACCGTCCGCACGGAAAAGGTTTTCCACGTCGCATCTCGGCAAACACATGATACTGCTGAAAGTATGCCTCGAAAACACGAAAACACTCGGCAAAGCACTATTTGCTGAGAGCCAAGCAACGTTCGCACGAAAAAGTTTTTCCACATGGCATCTCGGCAAACACATGATATTGCCGAAAGTAGGCCTCGATAACATGACAACACTTGGCAAAGCACTATTTGCCGAGAGCCAAGCAGCGTCCGCAAGGCAAAGTTTTTCCACGTCGTATCTTAGCAAACAAATGATATTACCGAAAGTAGGCCTCGACAACACGACAACACTCGGCAAACCACTATTTGCCGAGAGCCAAGCAGCGTCCGCACGGCAAAAATTTTCCACATGGCATCTCGGCAAACACATGATATTGCCGAAAGTAGGCCTCGACAACACGACAACACTCGGCAAAGCACTATTTGCCGAGAGCCAAGCAGCATCCGCACAGCAAAGGTTTTCCACATGGCATCTCGGCAAACACATGGTATTGCAGAAAGTTGGCCTTGATAACACGAAAACACTTGGCAAAGCACTATTTGCTTAGAGCCAAGCAGCATCTGCACGGCAATGTTTTTCTACGTGGCATCTCGGCAAACACATGATATTCCCGAAAGTAGGCCTCGACAACACGACAACACTCGCCAAAGCACTATTTGCCAAGAGGCAAGGAGCGTCCGTATAGAAAAGGTTTTCGACGTGGCATCTCGAAAAACACATGATATTGCTGAAAGTAGACCTCAACAACACGAAAACACTCGGCAAAGCTCTATTTGGTGAGAGCCAAGCAATGTTGGCATGACAAAGTTTTGCCACATGGCATCTCGGCAAACAGATGATATTCCAGAAAGTAGGCCTCGACAACACAACAACACTCGGCAAAGCACTATTTGCCAAGATCTAAGCAGCATCCCCACGACAAAGTTTTTCCACGTGGCATCTCGGCAAACATGTGATGTTGCCGAAAGTAGGCCTCGACAACACGACAACATTTGGCAAAGCACTATTTGTCGAGAGCCAAGCAGCATCCGCACGACCAAGGTTTTCCACGTGGAATCTCGGCAAACACATGATATTGCCGAAAGTAGGCCTCGGCAACATAACAACACTCGGCAAAGCACTATTTGCTGAGAGCCAAGTAGCGTCCGCACGGAAAAGGTTTTCCACGTGGCATCTCAGCAAACACATGATATTGCTGAAGGTAGGGCTCGAAAACAGGAAAACACTCGGGAAAGCACTATTTGCCGAGAGCCAAGCAACGTCTGCACGACAAAGTTTTCACATTTGGCATCTCGCAAACATTTGATATTGCCGAAAGTAGGCATCGAGAACACCAAAATACTCGGCAAAGCACTATTTGCCGAGAGCCAAGTAGCGTCTGCACGGCAAAGTTTTTCCACATGGCATCTCAGCAAACACCTGATATTCCCGAAAGTAGGCCTCGACAACACGACAACACTAGGCAAAGCACTATTTGCTGAGACCCAAGCTGCATCCACATGACAAAGGTTTTCCACGTGGAATCTCGGCACACGCATGATACTGGCCAAAGTTAGGCCTCAACAACACAACAACACTAGGCAAAGCACTATTTGCCGAGAGCCAAGTAGCGTCCGCATGGAAAAGGTATTCCACGTGACCTCTCGGCAAACACATGATATTGCCGAAAGTAGGCCTCAACAACACGAAAACACTCGGCAAAGCACTATTGGCCGAGAGCCATGCAACGTACGCACGGAAATGTTTTGCCGTGTGGCATCTCGCCAAACACATGATATTGTCGAAAGTAGGCTTCGGCAACACGAAAACACTCGGCAAAGCACTATTTGCCGAGAGCCAAGCAGCGTCTGCATGGCAAAGTTTTTCCACGTGGCATCTCGGAAAACACATGATATTCCCGAAAGTAGGCCTCGACAACACGAAAACACTAGGCAAAGCACTATTTGTGGAGACACAAGCAGCGTCCGCATGACAAAGTTTTTCCACGTGGCGTCTTGGCAAACACATGATATTGCCGAATGTAGGCCTGGACAACACGACAACACTCGGCAAGGCACTATTTGCAAAGATGCAGGCAATGTTGGCATGACAAAGTTTTGCCACATGGCATCTCGGCAAACAGATGATATTCCAGAAAGTAGGCCTCGACAACACAACAACACGCGGCAAAGCACTATTTGCCAAGATCTAAGCAGCATCCCCACGACAAAGTTTTTCCACGTGGCATCTCGCCACACATGTGATATTGCCAAAAGTAGGCCTCGACAACACGACAACATTTGGCAAAGCACTATTTGCCGAGAGCCAAGCAGCATCCGCACGACAAAGGTATTCCACATGGAATCTCGGCAAACACATGATATTGCCGAAAGTAGGCCTCGACAACACAATAACACTCGGCAAAGTACTATTTGACGAGAGCCAAGTAGCGTCCGCACGGAAAAGGTTTTCCACGTGGCATCTCGGCAAACACATGATATTGCTGAAAGTAGGCCTCGACAACACGAAAACACTCGGCAAAGCACTATTTGCCGAGAGCCAAGCAATGTCCGGACGGCAAAGTTTTGCCATGTGGCATCTCGCCAAACATATGATATTGCCGAAGGTAGGCCTCGGCACCACGAAAACACTCGGCAAACCACTAATTGACGAGAGCCAAGTAGCGTGTGCACGGCAAAGTTTTATCACATGACATCTCGGCAAACACATGATATTGCCAAAAGTAGGCCTCGACAAAACGACAACACTCGGCAAAGCAGTATTTGCTGAGAGCCAAGCAGTGTCCGCACGGCAAAGGTTTTCCACATGGCATCTCGGCAAACACATGATATTGCCGAAAGTTGGCCTCGATAACACGAAAACACTTGGCAAAGTACTATTTGCTGAGAGCCAAGCAGCGTCTGCACGGAAAAGTTTTCTACGTGGCATCTCGGCAAACACATGATATTCCCAAAAGTAGGCCTCGACAACACGACAACACTCAGCAAAGCACTATTTGCCGAGAGCCAAGGAGCGTCCGCATAGAAAAGGTTTTCAACGTGGCATCTCGGAAAACACCTGATATTGCTGAAAGTAGGCCTCAACAATACGAAAACACTCGGCAAAGCACTATTTGCTAAGAGCCAAGCAATGTTGGCACGACAAAGTTTTGCCACATGGCAGCTCGGCAAACACATGATTTTCTCGAAAGTAGGCCGCAACAACACGACAACACTAGGCAAAGCACTATTTGCCGACAGCCAAGCAGCATCCGCAAGGCAATGTTTTTCCATGTGGCATCTCAGCAAACACATGATATTGCCGAAAGTAGGCCTCGACAACACGACAATACTTGGCAAAGGACTATTTGCCGAGAGCCAAGAAGCGTCCGCACGACAAAGGTTTTCCAGCTGGCATCTCGTCTAACACATGATATTGCCGAAAGTAGGCCTCGACAACACGACAGCACTCGGCAAAGCAATATTTGTCGAGATCCAAGCAAGGTCCGCACAACAAAGGTTTGCCACGTGGCATCTTGGCAAACACATGATATTCCTGAAAGTAGGCCTCGACAACACGACAACACTCGGCAAGGCACTATTTGCCGAGAGCCAAGCAGCGTCCGCACGACAAAGGTTTTCCACGTGGCATCTCGGCAAACACCTGATATTGCTGAAAGTAGGGATTGACAACACAACTACACTCGGCAAAGCACTATTTGACGAGAGCCAAGTGGCGTCCGAACGGAAAAGGTTTTCCACGTGCCATCTCGGCAAATACATGATATTGCTAAAAGTAGGCCTCGAAAACACGAAAACACTCGGAAAAGCACTATTTGCTGAGAGCCAAGCAACGTTCGCACGACAAAGTTTTTCCACATGGCATCTCGGCATACACATGATATTGCCGAAAGTAGGCCTTGACAACACGACAACACTCGGCGAAGCACTATTTGCTGAGAGCCAAGCAGCGTCCGCACGACAAACGTTTTCCACATGGCATCTCGGCAAACACATGATATTGCCGAAAGTAGGCCTCGATAACATGAAAACACTCGGCAAACCACTATTTGCCGAGAGCCAAGCAGCGTCCGCACGGCAAAAAATTTCCACATGGCATCTCGGCAAACACATGATATTGCCGAAAGTAGGCCTCGACAACACGACAACACTCGGCAAAGCACTATTTGCCGAGAGCCAAGCAGCATCCGCACAGCAAAGGTTTTCCACATGGCATCTCGGCAAACACATGGTATTGCAGAAAGTTGGCCTTGATAACACGAAAACACTTGGCAAAGCACTATTTGCTTAGAGCCAAGCAGCATCTGCACGGCAATGTTTTTCTACGTGGCATCTCGGCAAACACATGATATTCCCGAAAGTAGGCCTCGACAACACGACAACACTCGCCAAAGCACTATTTGCCAAGAGGCAAGGAGCGTCCGTATAGAAAAGGTTTTCGACGTGGCATCTCGAAAAACACATGATATTGCTGAAAGTAGACCTCCACAACACGAAAACACTCGGCAAAGCTCTATTTGGTGAGAGCCAAGCAATGTTGGCATGACAAAGTTTTGCCACATGGCATCTCGGCAAACAGATGATATTCCAGAAAGTAGGCCTCGACAACACAACAACACTCGGCAAAGCACTATTTGCCAAGATCTAAGCAGCATCCCCACGACAAAGTTTTTCCACGTGGCATCTCGGCAAACATGTAATGTTGCCGAAAGTAGGCCTCGACAACACGACAACATTTGGCAAAGCACTATTTGTCGAGAGCCAAGCAGCATCCGCACGACAAAGGTTTTCCACGTGGAATCTCGGCAAACACATGATATTGCCGAAAGTAGGCCGCGACAACATAACAACACTCGGCAAAGCACTATTTGCTGAGAGCCAAGTAGCGTCCGCAAGGAAAAGGTTTTCCACGTGGCATCTCAGAAAACACATGATATTGCTGAAGGTAGGGCTCGAAAACAGGAAAACACTCGGGAAAGCACTATTTGCCGAGAGCCAAGCAACGTCTGCACGACAAAGTTTTGACATTTGGCATCTCGCAAACATTTGATATTGCCGAAAGTAGGCATCGAGAACACCAAAATACTCGGCAAAGCACTATTTGCCGAGAGCCAAGTAGCGTCTGCACGGCAAAGTTTTTCCACATGGCATCTCAGCAAACACATGATATTCCCGAAAGTAGGCCTCGACAACACGACAACACTAGGCAAATCACTATTTGCTGAGACCCAAGCTGCATCCACATGACAAAGGTTTTCCACGTGGAATCTCGGCACACGCATGATACTGGCCAAAGTTAGGCCTCAACAACACAACAACACTAGGCAAAGCACTATTTGCCGAGAGCCAAGTAGCGTCCGCATGGAAAAGGTATTCCACGTGACCTCTCGGCAAACACATGATATTGCCGAAAGTAGGCCTCAACAACACGAAAACACTCGGCAAAGCACTATTTGCCGAGAGCCATGCAACGTACGCACGGAAATGTTTTGCCGTGTGGCATCTCGCCAAACACATGATATTGTCGAAAGTAGGCTTCGGCAACACGAAAACACTCGGCAAAGCACTATTTGCCGAGAGCCAAGCAGCGTCTGCATGGCAAAGTTTTTCCACGTGGCATCTCGGAAAACACATGATATTCCCGAAAGTAGGCCTCGACAACACGAAAACACTAGGCAAAGCACTATTTGTGGAGACACCAGCAGCGTCCGCATGACAAAGTTTTTCCACGTGGCGTCTTGGCAAACACATGATATTGCCGAATGTAGGCCTGGACAACACGACAACACTCGGCAAGGCACTATTTGCAAAGATGCAGGCAATGTTGGCATGACAAAGTTTTGCCACATGGCATCTCGGCAAACAGATGATATTCCAGAAAGTAGGCCTCGACAACACAACAACACTCGGCAAAGCACTATTTGCCAAGATCTAAGCAGCATCCCCACGACAAAGTTTTTCCACGTGGCATCTCGGCACACATGTGATATTGCCAAAAGTAGGCCTCGACAACACGACAACATTTGGCAAAGCACTATTTGCCGAGAGCCAAGCAGCATCCGCACGACAAAGGTATTCCACATGGAATCTCGGCAAACACATGATATTGCCGAAAGTAGGCCTCGACAACACAATAACACTCGGCAAAGTACTATTTGACGAGAGCCAAGTAGCGTCCGCACGGAAAAGGTTTTCCACGTGGCATCTCGGCAAACACATGATATTGCTGAAAGTAGGCCTCGACAACACGAAAACACTCGGCAAAGCACTATTTGCCGAGAGCCAAGCAATGTCCGGACGGCAAAGTTTTGCCATGTGGCATCTCGCCAAACATATGATATTGCCGAAGGTAGGCCTCGGCACCACGAAAACACTCGGCAAACCACTAATTGACGAGAGCCAAGTAGCGTGTGCACGGCAAAGTTTTATCACATGACATCTCGGCAAACACATGATATTGCCAAAAGTAGGCCTCGACAAAACGACAACACTCAGCAAAGCACTATTTGCCGAGAGCCAAGGAGCGTCCGCATAGAAAAGGTTTTCAACGTGGCATCTCGGAAAACACCTGATATTGCTGAAAGTAGGCCTCAACAATACGAAAACACTCGGCAAAGCACTATTTGCTAAGAGCCAAGCAATGTTGGCACGACAAAGTTTTGCCACATGGCAGCTCGGCAAACACATGATTTTCTCGAAAGTAGGCCGCAACAACACGACAACACTAGGCAAAGCACTATTTGCCGACAGCCAAGCAGCATCCGCAAGGCAATGTTTTTCCATGTGGCATCTCAGCAAACACATGATATTGCCGAAAGTAGGCCTCGACAACACGACAATACTTGGCAAAGGACTATTTGCCGAGAGCCAAGAAGCGTCCGCACGACAAAGGTTTTCCAGCTGGCATCTCGTCTAACACATGATATTGCCGAAAGTAGGCCTCGACAACACGACAGCACTCGGCAAAGCAATATTTGTCGAGATCCAAGCAAGGTCCGCACAACAAAGGTTTGCCACGTGGCATCTTGGCAAACACATGATATTCCTGAAAGTAGGCCTCGACAACACGACAACACTCGGCAAGGCACTATTTGCCGAGAGCCAAGCAGCGTCCGCACGACAAAGGTTTTCCACGTGGCATCTCGGCAAACACCTGATATTGCTGAAAGTAGGGATTGACAACACAACTACACTCGGCAAAGCACTATTTGACGAGAGCCAAGTGGCGTCCGAACGGAAAAGGTTTTCCACGTGCCATCTCGGCAAATACATGATATTGCTAAAAGTAGGCCTCGAAAACACGAAAACACTCGGAAAAGCACTATTTGCTGAGAGCCAAGCAACGTTCGCACGACAAAGTTTTTCCACATGGCATCTCGGCAAACACATGATATTGCCGAAAGTAGGCCTTGACAACACGACAACACTCGGCGAAGCACTATTTGCTGAGAGCCAAGCAGCGTCCGCACGACAAACGTTTTCCACATGGTATCTCGGCAAACACATGATATTGCCGAAAGTTGGCCTCGATAACACGAAAACACTTGGCAAAGCACTATTTGCTGAGAGCCAAGCAGCGTCTGCACGGAAAAGTTTTTCTACGTGGCATCTCGGCAAACACATGATATTCCCAAAAGTAGGCCTCGACAACACGACAACACTCAGCAAAGCACTATTTGCCGAGAGCCAAGGAGCGTCCGCATAGAAAAGGTTTTCAACGTGGCATCTCGGAAAACACCTGATATTGCTGAAAGTAGGCCTCAACAATACGAAAACACTCGGCAAAGCACTATTTGCTAAGAGCCAAGCAATGTTGGCACGACAAAGTTTTGCCACGTGGCAGCTTGGCAAACACATGATTTTCTCGAAAGTAGGCCGCAACAACACGACAACACTAGGCAAAGCACTATTTGCCGACAGCCAAGCAGTGTCCGCAAGGCAATGTTTTTCCATGTGGCATCTCAGCAAACACATGATATTGCCGAAAGTAGGCCGCGACAACACGACAATACTTGGCAAAGCACTATTTGCCGAGAGCCAAGAAGCGTCCGCACGACAAAGGTTTTCCAGGTGGCATCTCGGCTAACGCGTGATATTGCCGAAAGTAGGCCTCGACAACACGACAGCACTCGGCAAAGCAATATTTGCCGAGATCCAAGCAAGGTCCGCACAGCAAAGGTTTGCCACGTGGCATCTTGGCAAACACATGATATTCCTGAAAGTAGGCCTCGACAACACGACAACACTCGGCAAGGCACTATTTGCTGAGAGCCAAGCAGCGTCCGCAAGGCAATGTTTTTCCATGTGGCATCTTGGCAAACACCTGATATTGCCGAAAGTAGGCCTCGACGACACGACAATACTTGGCAAAGCACTATTTGCCGAGAGCCAAGAAGCGTCCGCACGGAAAAGGTTTTCCACGTGGCATCTTGGCAAACATATGATATTGCCAAATGTAGGCCTCGACAACACGACAACACTCGGCAAAGCACTATTTGCTGAGAGCCAAGCAGCGTCCGCACGACAAAGGTTTTCCACATGGCATCTCGGCAAACACATGATATTGCCGAAAGTTGGCCTCGATAACACGAAAACACTTGGTAAAGCACTATTTGCTGAGAGCCAAGCAGCGTCTGCACGGAAAAGTTTTCTACGTGGCATCTCGGCAAACACATGATATTTTTCCAAAAGTAAGCCTCGACAACACGACAACACTCAGCAAAGCACTATTTGCCGAGAGCCAAGGAGCGTCCGCATAGAAAAGGTTTGCAACGTGGCATCTCGGAAAACACCTGATATTGCTGAAAGTAGGCCTCAACAATACGAAAACACTCGGCAAAGCACTATTTGCTAAGAGCCAAGCAATGTTGGCATGACAAAGTTTTGCCACATGGCAGCTCGGCAAACACTTGATTTTCTCGAAAGTAGGCCGCAACAACACGACAACACTAGGCAAAGCACTATTTGCCGACAGCCAAGCAGCGTCCGCAAGGCAATGTTTTTCCATGTGGCATCTCAGCAAACACATGATATTGCCGAAAGTAGGCCTCGACAACACGACAATACTTGGAAAAGCACTATTTGCCGAGAACCAAGAAGCGTCCGAACGACAAAGGTTTTCCAGGTGGCATCTCGGCTAACACATGATATTGCCGAAAGTAGGCCTCGACAACACGACAACACTCGGCAAAGCAATATTTGCCGAGATCCAAGCAAGGTCCGCACAGCAAAGGTTTGCCACGTGGCATCTTGGCAAACACATGATATTCCTGAAAGTAGGCCTCGACAACACGACAACACTCGGCAAGGCACTATTTGCCGAGAGCCAAGCAGCGTCCGCACGACAAAGGTTTTCCACGTGGCATCTCGGCAAACACCTGATATTGCTGAAAGTAGGCATTGACAACACAACAACACTCGGCAAAGCACTATTTGACGAGAGCCAAGTGGCGTCCGAACGGAAAAGGTTTTCCACGTGGCATCTCGGCAAATACATGATATTGCTAAAAGTAGGCCTCGAAAACACGAAAACACTCGGAAAAGCACTATTTGCTGAGAGCCAAGCAACGTTCGCACGACAAAGTTTTTCCACATGGCATCTCGGCAAACACATGATATTGCCGAAAGTAGGCCTCGACCAAACGACAACACTCGGCAAAGCAATATTTGCTGAGAGCCAAGCAGCGTCCGCACGGCAAACGTTTTCCACATGGCATCTCGGCAAACACATGATATTGCCGAAAGTTGGCCTCGATAACACGAAAACACTTGGCAAAGCACTATTTGCTGAGAGCCAAGCAGCGCCTGCACGGAAAAGTTTTTCTACGTGGCATCTCGGCAAACACATGATATTCCCAAAAGTAGGCCTCGACAACACGACAACACTCAGCAAAGCACTATTTGCCGAGAGCCAAGGAGTGTCCGCATAGAAAAGGTTTTCAACGTGGCGTCTCAGAAAACACCTGATATTGCTGAAAGTAGGCCTCAACAGTACGAAAACACTCGGCAAACCACTATTTGCTAAGAGCCAAGCAATGTTGGCACGACAAAGTTTTGCCACATGGCAGCTCGGCAAACACATGATTTTCTCGAAAGTAGGCCGCAACAACACGACAACACTAGGCAAAGCACTATTTGCCGACAGCCAAGCAGCGTCCGCAAGGCAATGTTTTTCCATGTGGCATCTCAGCAAACACATGATATTGCCGAAAGTAGGCCTCGACAAAACGACAATACTTGGCAAAGCACTATTTGCTGAGAGCCAAGAAGCGTCCGCACGACAAAGGTTTTCCAGGTGGCATCTCGGCTAACACATGATATTGCCGAAAGTAGGCCTCGACAACACGACAGCACTCGGCAAAGCAATATTTGCCGAGATCCAAGCAAGGTCCGCACAACAAAGGTTTGACACGTGGCATCTTGGCAAACACATGATATTCCTGAAAGTAGGCCTCGACAACACGACAACACTCGGCAAGGCACTATTTGCCGAGAGCCAAGCACCGTCCGCACGACAAAGGTTTTCCACGTGGCATCTCGGCAAACACCTGATATTGCTGAAAGTAGGCATTGACAACACAACAACACTCGGCAAAGCACTATTTGACGAGATCCAAGTGGCGTCCGCACGGAAAAGGTTTTCCACGTGGCATCTCGGCAAATACATGATATTGCTAAAAGTAGGCCTCGAAAACACGAAAACACTCGGAAAAGCACTATTTGCTGAGAGCCAAGCAACGTTCGCACGACAAAGTTTTTCCACATGTCATCTCGGCAAACACATGATATTGCCGAAACTAGGCGTCGACAACACGACAACACTCGGCAAAGCACTATTTGTTGAGAGCCAAGCAGCGTCCGCACGGCAAACGTTTTCCACATGGCATCTCGGCAAACACATGATATTGCCGAAAGTTGGCCTCGATAACACGAAAACGCTTGGCAAAGGACTATTTGCTGAGAGCCAAGCAGCGTCTGCACGACAAAGTTTTTCTACATGGCATCTCGGCAAACACATGATATTCCCGAAACTAGGACTCGACAAAACGACAACACTCGGCAAAGCACTATTTGCCGAGAGCCAAGGAGCGTCCGCATAGAAAAGGTTTTCCACGTGGCATCTCCGAAAACACATGATATTGCTAAAAGTAGGCCTTGACAACACGAAAACACTCGACAAAGCACTATTTGCCGAGAGCGAAGCAACGTTGGCACGATAATGTTTTGCCACATGGAAGCTCGGCAAACACATGATTTTCTTGAAAGTAGGCCGTGACAACATGACAACACTTGGCAAAGCACTATTTGCCGACGGCCAAGCAGCGTCCGCAAGGCAAAGTTTTTCCACGTGGCATCTCAGCAAACACATGATATTGCCGAAAGTAGGCCTCGACAACACGACAACACTCGGAAAAGCACTATTTGCCGAGAACCAAGCAGCATCAGCACGGAAAAGTTTTTGCACGTGGAATCTCGGCAAACCCATGATATTGCCAAAAGTAGGCCTCGACAATAGGACAACAATAGGCAAAGCACTATTTGCCGAGAGCCAAGCAGCATCCTCACAGCAAAGCTTTTCCACATGGCATCTCGGCAAACCCATGATATTGCCGAAAGTAGGCCTCGACAACACGAAAACACTCGGCAAAGCACTATTTGCCGAGAGCCAAGCAGCATCGGCACGGCAAAGTTTTTCCATGTAACTTCTCAGCAAACACATGATATTCCCGAAAGTAGGCCTCGACAACACGACAACACAAGGCAAAGCACTATTTGCCGAGAGCCAAGCAGCGTTCGCATGACAAAGTTTTTCCACGTGGCATCTTGGCAAACACATGATATTCCCGAAAGTAGGCCTCGACAACACGACAACACTCGGCAAAGCACTATTTGCTGAGAGCCAAGCATCGTCCGCACGACAAAGTTTTTCCACGTGGCATCTCGGCAAACATGTGATATTGCCGAAAGTAGGCCTCGGCAACACGAAAACACTTGGCAAAGCACTATTTGCCGAGATCCAAGCAACGTCCACACGACAAAGTTTTGCCGCGTGGCATCTCGGCAAACACATGATATTGCTGAAAGTAGGCCTCGACAACACGAAAACACTCGGCAAAGCACTATTTGCCGAGAGCCAAGCAACGTCCGCACGGCAAAGTTTTGCCATGTGGCATCTCGCCAAACATATGATATTGCCGAAGGTAGGCCTCGGCAACACGAAAACACTCGGCAAAGCACTTTTTGCCGAGAGCCAAGTAGCGTCTGCACGACAAAGTTTTTCCACATGGCATCTCGGCAAACACATGATATTGCCGAAAGTAGGCCTTGACAACACGAAAACACTCGGCAAAGCACTATTTGCCGAGAGCCAAGCAACGTCGGTAGGACAAAGTTTTGCGACATGCAGCTCGGCAAACACATGATTTTCTCGAAAGTAGGCCGCGACAACACGACAACACTTGGCAAAGCACTATTTGCCGACAGCCAAGCAGCGTCCGCAAGGCAAAGTTTTTCCATGTGGCATCTCACCAAACACATGATATTGCCGAAAGTAGGCCTCGACAACACGACAACACTTGGCGAAGCACTATTTGCTGAGAGCCAAGCAGCGTCCGCACGGCAAAGGTTTTCCATATGGCATCTCGGCAAACACATGATATTGCCGAAAGTTGCCCTCGATAACACGAAAACACTTGGCAAAGCACTATTTGCCGAGAGCCAAGGAGCGTCCGCATGGAAAAGGTTTTCAACATGGCATCTCAAAAAACACATGTATTGCTGAAAGTAGCCCTCAGCAACACGAAAACACTCGGCAAAGCACTATTTGCCGAGAGACAAGCAATGTTGGCACGACAAAGTTTTGCCATAGGGCAGCTCGGCAAACACATGATTTTCTCGAAAGTAGGCCGCGACAACACGACAACACTAGGCAAAGCACTATTTGCCGACAGCCAAGCAATGTCCGCAAGGCAAAGTTTTTCCACGTGGAGTCTCAGCAAACACATGATATTGCCGAAAGTAGGCCTCGACAACACGACAATACTCGGTAAAGCACTATTTGCCGAGAGCCAAGCATCGTTTGCCCGACAAAGGTTTTCCGCGTGGCATCTCGACAGACACATGATATTGCCGAAAGTAGGCCTCAACAACACGACAACACTCCGCAAAGCAATATTTGCCGAGAGCCAAGTGGCGTCTGCATGGAAAATGTTTTCCACGTGGCATCTCGGCAAACACATGATATTGCTAAAAGTTGGCCTCGAAAACACGAAAACACTCGGAAAAGCACTTTTTGCTGAGAGCCAAGCAACGTTCGCAGGAGAAAGTTTTTCCACATGGCATCTCGGCAAATACATGATATTGCCGAAAGTAGGCCTCGATAACACGACAACACTTGGCAAAGCACTATTTGCCAAGGGCCAACCATTGTTCGCAAGGCAAAGTTTGTCCACGTCGCATCTCGGCAAACACATGATATTGCCGAAAGTAGTCATCGACAAAATGACAAGACTCGACAAAGCACTATTCGCCGAGAGACAAGCAGTGTCTGCACGGCAAAGTTTTTCCACATGGCATCTCGGCAAACACATGATATTGCCGAAAGTAGGCCTCGACAACACGACAACACTCGGCAAAGCACTATTTGCTGAGAGCCAAGCAACGTCCGCACGGTAAACGTTTTCCACATGGCATCTCAGCAAACACATGATATTGCCGAAAGTTGGCCTCGATAACGCGAAAACACTTGGCAAAGCACTATTGGCTGAGAGCCAAGCAGCGTCTGCACGGCAAAGTTTTTCTACGTGGCATCTCGGTAAACACATGATATTCCCGAAAGTAGGCCTCGACAAAATGACAACAGTCGGCAAAGCACTATTTGTCGAGAGCCAAGGAGCGTCCGCATAAGAAAAGGTTTTCCACGTGGCATCTCCGAAAACACATGATATTGCTGAAAGTAGGCCTTGACACCACGAAAACACTCGACAAAGCACTATTTGCCGAGAGCCAAGCAACGTTGGCATGACAAAGTTTTGCCACATGGCAGCTCGGCAAACACTTGATTTTCACACGAAAACACTCGACAAAGCACTATTTGCCGAGAGCCAAGCAGCGTCCGCACGACAAAGTTTTGCCACGTGGCATCTCGGCAAACGCATGATATTCCCGAAAGTAGGCCTCGACAACACGACAACACTCGGCAAAGCTCTATTTGCTGAGAGCCAAGCAGTTTCCGCACAACAATGGTTTTCCAGATGGCATCTCGGCAAACACATGATATTGCCGAAAGTTGGCCTCGATAACACGAAAACACTTCGCAAAGCACTATTTGCTGAGAGCCAAGCAGCGTCTGCATGGCAAAGTTTTTCTTTGTGGCATCTCGGCAATGTAGTATTTGCCGAGAGTCAAGCAGCGTTCGCATAGAAAACGTTTTCCACGTGGCATCTCAGAAAACACATGATACTGCTGAAAGTACGCCTCGACAACACGAAAGCACTCGGCAAAGCACTATTTGCCGAGAGCCAAGCAATGTTGGCACGACAAATTTTTGCCACATGCCATCTCGGCAAACACATGATATTCCTTAAAGTAGGCCTCGACAACACAACAACACTCGGCAAAGCACTATTTGCCCAGATCCAAGCAGCATCCCCACGGCAAAGTTTTTCCATGTGGCATCTCGGCAAACACATGATATTGCCAAATGTAGGCCTCGACAACATGACAACACTCGGCAAAGCACTATTTGCCGATAGCCAAGCAACGTCCGCACGACAAAGTTTATCCATGTGGCATCTCAGCAAACATGTGATATTGCCAAAAGTAGGCAACGACAACACGACAACATTTGGCAAAGCACTATTTGCCGAGAGCCAAGCAGCATCCGCACAACAAAGGTTTTCCACGTGGAGTCTTGGCAAACACATGATATTGCCGATAGTAGGCCTCGACAACACAACAACACTCGACAAAGCACTATTTGCCAAGAGCCAAGTAGTGTCCACACGGAAAAGGTTTTCCACGTGGCATCTCGGCAAACACATGATATTGCTGAAAGTAGGCCATGAGAACACAAAAACACTGGGCAAAGCACTATTTGCCGAGAGCCAAGCAACGTCCGCACGCCAAAGTTTTGCCATGTGGCATCTCGCCAAACATATGATATTGCCGAAGGTAGGCCTGGGCAACACGAAAACACTTGGCAAAGCACTATTTACTGAGAGCCAAGCAGCGTCTGCACGGCAATGGTTTTCTACGTGGCATCTCGGCAAACACATGA
The DNA here is from genome assembly GCA_022496015.1 of Hordeum marinum. Classification (NCBI taxonomy): domain Eukaryota; kingdom Viridiplantae; phylum Streptophyta; class Magnoliopsida; order Poales; family Poaceae; genus Hordeum; species Hordeum marinum. Next base: position 98,970 of record JAAAWK010000935.1, read on the forward strand.
TATTGCCGAAAGTAAGCCTCGACAACACGACAACACTCGGCAAAGCACTATTTGCTGAGAGCCAAGCAGCGTCTGCACGGCAATGGTTTTCTACGTGGCATCTCGGCAAACACATGATATTGCCGAAAGTAAGCCTCGACAACAGGACAACACTCGGCAAAGCACTATTTGCTTAGAGCCAAGCAGTGTCCGCATAGAAAAGGTTTTGAACGTGGCATCTCGGAAAACACATGATATTGCTGAAAGTAGGCCTCAACAACACGAAAACACTCGGCAAAGCACTATTTGCCGACAGCCAAGCAATGTTGGCACGACAAAGTTTTGCCACATGGCAGCTCGACAAACACATGATTTTCTCGAAAGAAGGCCGCGACAACAGGACAACACTAGGCAAAGCACTATTTGCCGACAGCCAAGCAGCGTCCGCAAGGCAAAGTTTTTCCACGTGGCATCTCAACAAACACATGGTATTGCCGAAAGTAGGCCTCTACAACACGATAATACTCGCAAAGCACTATTTGCCGAGAGCCAAGCAGCATCCGCACGACAAAGGTTTTCCACGTGGCATCTCGGCAAACACATGATATTGCCGAAAGTAGGCCTCGACAACACGACAACACTCGGCAAAGCAATATTTGCCGAGAGCCAAGCAAGTTCCGCACGTTAAAGGTTTGCCACGTGGCATCTTGGCAAACACATGATATTCCTGAAAGTAGGCCTCAACAACAACACAACACTCGGGAAGGCACTATTTGCCGAGAGCCAAGCAGCGTCCGCACGACAAAGGTTTTCCACGTGGCATCTCGGCAAACACCTGATATTGCAGAAAGTAGGCCTCGACAACACAACAACACTCGGCAACAGCACTATTTGCCGAGAGCCAAGTGGCGTCCGCAAGGAAAAGGTTTTCCATGTGGCATCTCGGCAAACACATGATATTGCTAAAAGTTGGCCTCGAAAACACGAAAACACTCGGCAAAGCACTATTTGCCGAGAGCCAAGCAGCGTCCGCACGACAAAGTTTTGCCGCGTGGCATCTCGGCAAACACATGATATTGCTGAAAGTAGGCCTCGACAACACGAAAACACTCGGCAAAGCACTATTTGCCGAGAGCCAAGCAACGTCCGCACGGCAAAGTTTTGCCATGTGGCATCTTGCCAAACATATGATATTGCCGAAGGTAGGCCTCGGCAACACGAAAACACTCGACAAAGCACTTTTTGCCGAGAGCCAAGTAGCGTCTGCACGACAATGTTTTTCCACATGGCATCTCGGCAAACACATGATATTGCCGAAAGTAGGCCTTGACAAAACGAAAACACTCGGCAAAGCACTATTTGCCGAGAGCCAAGCAACGTCCGCACGCCAAAGTTTTGCCATGTGGCATCTCGCCAAACACATGATATTGCCAAAAGTAGGCCTCGACAACATGACAACACTCGGCAAAGCACTATTTGCCGATAGCCAAGCAACGCCCGCACGACAAAGTTTATCCATGTGGCATCTCAGCAAACATGTGATATTGCCAAAAGTAGGCCACGACAACACGACAACATTTGGCAAAGCACTATTTGCCGAGAGCCAAGCAGCATCCGCACAACAAAGGTTTTCCACGTGGAGTCTTGGCAAACACATGATATTGCCGATAGTAGGCCTCGACAACACAACAACACTCGACAAAGCACTATTTGCCGAGAGCCAAGTAGTGTCCGCACGGAAAAGGTTTTCCACGTGGCATCTCGGCAAACACATGATATTGCTGAAAGTAGGCCATGAGAACACAAAAACACTGGGCAAAGCACTATTTGCCGAGAGCCAAGCAACGTCCGCACGCCAAAGTTTTGCCATGTGGCATCTCGCCAAACATATGATATTGCCGAAGGTAGGCCTCGGCAACACGAAAACACTTGGCAAAGCACTATTTGCTGAGAGCCAAGCAGCGTCTGCACGACAATGGTTTTCTACGTGGCATCTCGGCAAACACATGATATTGCCGAAAGTAAGCCTCAACAACACTTGGCAAAGCACTATTTCCTGAGAGCCAAGCAGCGTCTGCACGGCAATGGTTTTCTACGTGGCATCTCGGCAAACACATGATATTGCCGAAAGTAAGCCTCGACAACAGGACAACACTCGGCAAAGCACTATTTGCCGAGAGCCAAGCAGTGTCCGCATAGAAAAGGTTTTCAACGTGGCATCTCGGAAAACACATGATATTGCTGAAAGTAGGCCTCAACAACACGAAAACACTCGGCAAAGCACTATTTGCCGACAGCCAAGCAATGTTGGCACGACAAAGTTTTAACACATGGCAGCTCGACAAACACATGATTTTCTCGAAAGAAGGCCGCGACAACACGACAACACTAGGCAAAGCACTATTTGCCGACAACCATGCAGCGTCCGCAAGGCAAAGTTTTTCCACGTGGCATCTCAACAAACACATGGTATTGCCGAAAGTAGGCCTCTACAACACGATAATACTCGCAAAGCACTATTTGCCGAGAGCCAAGCAGCATCCGCACGACAAAGGTTTTCCACGTGGCATCTCGGCAAACACATGATATTGCCGAAAGTAGGCCTCGACAACACGACAACACTTGGCAAAGCAATATTTGCCGAGAGCCAAGCAAGTTCCGCACGTTAAAGGTTTGCCACGTGGCATGTTGGCAAACACATGATATTCCTGAAAGTAGGCCTCGACAACAAGACAACACTCGGGAAGGCACTATTTGCCGAGAGCCAAGAAGCGTCCGCAGGACAATGGTTTTCCACGTGGCATCTCGGCAAACACCTGATATTGCAGAAAGTAGGCCTCGACAACACAACAACACTCGGCAACAGCACTATTTGCCGAGAGCCAAGTGGCGTCCGCACGGGAAAGGTTTTCCATGTGGCATCTCGGCAAACACATGATATTGCTAAAAGTAGGCCTCCAAAACACGAAAACACTCGGCAAAGCACTATTTGCCGAGAGCCAAGCAGCGTCCGCACGACAAAGTTTTGCCGCGTGGCATCTCGGCAAACACATGATATTGCTGAAAGTAGGCCTCGACAACACGAAAACACTCGGCAAAGCACTATTTGCCGAGAGCCAAGCAACGTCCGCACGGCAAAGTTTTGCCATGTGGCATCTTGCCAAACATATGATATTGCCGAAGGTAGGCCTCGGCAACACGAAAACACTCGGCAAAGCACTTTTTGCCGAGAGCCAAGTAGTGTCTGCACGACAAAGTTTTTCCACATGGCATCTCGGCAAACACATGATATTGCCGAAAGTAGGCCTTGACAAAACGAAAACACTCGGCAAAGCACTATTTGCCGAGAGCCAAGCAACGTCGGCACGACAAAGTTTTGCGACATGGCAGCTCGGCAAACACATGATTTTCTCGAAAGTAGGCCGCGACAACACGACAACACTTGGCAAAGCACTATTTGCCGACAGCCATGCAGCGTCCGCAAGGCAAAGTTTTTCCATGTGGCATCTCACCAAACACATTATATTGCCGAAAGTAGGCCTCGACAACACGACAACACTCGGCAAAGCACTATTTGCTGAGAGCCAAGCAGGTTCCGCACGGCAAAGGTTTTCCATATGGCATCTCGGCAAACACATGATATTGCCGAAAGTTGGCGTCGATAACACGAAAACACTTGGCAAAGCACTATTTGCCGAGAGCCAAGGAGCGTCCGCATGGAAAAGGTTTTCAACATGGCATCTCAGAAAACACATGTATTGCTGAAAGTAGCCCTCAAGAACACGAAAACACTCGGCAAAGCACTATTTGCCGAGAGACAAGCAATGTTGGCACGACAAAGTTTTGCCATATGGCAGCTCGGCAAACACATGATTTTCTCGAAAGTAGGCCGCGACAACACGACAACACTAGGCAAAGCACTATTTGCCGACAACCAAGCAATGTCCACAAGGCAAAGTTTTTCCACGTGGAGTCTCAGCAAACACATGATATTGCCGAAAGTAGTCCTCGACAACACGACAATACTCGGCAAAGCACTATTTGCCGAGAGCCAAGCATCGTTCGCCCGACAAAGGTTTTCCGCGTGGCATCTCGACAAACACATGATATTGCCGAAAGTAGGCCTCGACAACACGACAACACTCGGCAAAGCAATATTTGCCGAGAGCCAAGTGGCGTCTGCATGGAAAATGTTTTCCACGTGGAATGTCGGCAAACACATGATATTGCTAAAAGTTGGCCTCGAAAACACGAAAACACTCGGAAAAGCACTTTTTGCTGAGAGCCAAGCAACGTTCGCACGAGAAAGTTTTTCCACATGGCATCTCGACAAATACATGATATTGCCGAAAGTAGGCCTCGATAACACGACAACACTTGGCAAAGAACTATTTGCCAAGGGCCAACCATTGTTCGCAACGCAAAGTTTGTCCACGTCGCATCTCGGCAAACACATGATATTGCCGAAAGTAGTCATCGACAAAATGACAAGACTCGACAAAGCACTATTCGCCGAGAGACAAGCAGTGTCTGCATGGCAAAGTTTTTCCACATGGCATCTCGGCAAACACATGATATTGCCGAAAGTAGGCCTCGACAACACGACAACACTTGGCAAAGCACTATTTGCTGAGAGCCAAGTAGCGTCCGCACGGCAAACGTTTTCCACATGGCATCTCGGCAAACACATGATATTGCCGAAAGTTGGCCTCGATAACGCGAAAACACTTGGCAAAGCACTATTGGCTGAGAGCCAAGCAGCGTCTGCACGGCAAAGTTTTTCTACGTGGCATCTCGGCAAACACATGATATTCCCGAAAGTAGGCCTCGACAAAATGACAACACTCGGCAAAGCACTATTTGTCGAGAGCCAAGGAGCGTCCGCATAAGAAAAGGTTTTCCACGTGGCATCTCCGAAAACACATGATATTGCTGAAAGTAGGCCTTGACAACACGAAAACACTCGGCAAAGCACTATTTGCCGAGAGCCAAGCAACGTTGGCATGACAAAGTTTTGCCACATGGCAGATCGGCAAACACTTGATTTTCACACGAAAACACTCGACAAAGCACTATTTGCCGAGAGCCAAGCAGCGTCCGCACGACAAAGTTTTGCCACGTGGCATCTCGGCAAACACATGATATTCCCGAAAGTAGGCCTCGACAACACGACAACACTCGGCAAAGCTCGATTTGCTGAGAGCCAAGCAGTTTCCGCACAACAAGGGTTTTCCAGATGGCATCTCGGCAAACACATGATATTGCCGAAAGTTGGCCTCGATAACACGAAAACACTTCGCAAAGCACTATTTGCTGAGAGTCAAGCAGCGCCTGCATGGCAAAGTTTTTCTACGTGGCATCTCGGCAAACACATGATATTCCTGAAAGGTGGCCTCGACAACACGACAACACTCGGCAATGTAGTATTTGCCGAGAGTCAAGGAGCGTTCGCATAGAAAAGGTTTTCCACGTGGCATCTCAGAAAACACATGATATTGCTGAAAGTACGCCTCGACAACACAAAAGCACTCGGCAAAGCACTATTTGCCGAGAGCCAAGCAATGTTGGCACGACAAATTTTTGCCACATGCCATCTCGGCAAACACATGATATTCCTTAAAGTAGGCCTCGACAACACAACAACACTCGGCAAAGCACTATTTGCCCAGATCCAAGCAGCATCCCCACGGCAAAGTTTTTCCACGTGGCATCTAGGCAAACACATGATATTGCCAAAAGTAGGCCTCGACAACATGACAACACTCGGCAAAGCACTATTTGCCGATAGCCAAGCAACGTCTGCACGACCAAGTTTATCCATGTGGCATCTCAGCAAACATGTGATATTGCCAAAAGTAGGCCACGACAACACGACAACATTTGGCAAAGCACTATTTGCCGAGAGCCAAGCAGCATCCGCACAACAAAAGTTTTCCACGTGGAGTCTTGGCAAACACATGATATTGCCGATAGTAGGCCTCGACAACACAACAACACTCGACAAAGCACTATTTGCCGAGAGCCAAGTAGTGTCCGCACGGAAAAGGTTTTCCACGTGGCATCTCGGCAAACAGATGATATTGCTGAAAGTAGGTCATGAGAACACAAAAACACTGGGCAAAGCACTATTTGCCGAGAGCCAAGCAACGTCCGCACGCCAAAGTTTTGCCATGTGGCATCTCGCCAAACATATGATATTGCCGAAGGTAGGCCTCGGCAACACGAAAACACTTGGCAAAGCACTATTTGCTGAGAGCCAAGCAGCGTCTGCACGGCAATGGTTTTCTACGTGGCATCTCGGCAAACACATGATATTGCCGAAATTAAGCCACGACAACACGACAACACTCGGCAAAGCACTATTTGCTGAGAGCCAAGCAGCGTCTGCACGACAATGGTTTTCTACGTGGCATCTCGGCAAACACATGATATTGCCGAAAGTAAGCCTCGACAACAGGACAACACTCGGCAAAGCACTATTTGCCAAGAGCCAAGCAGTGTCCGCATAGAAAAGGTTTTCAACGTGGCATCTCGGAAAACACATGATATTGCTGAAAGTAGGCCTCAACAACACGAAAACACTCGGCAAAGCACTATTTGCCGACAGCCAAGCAATGTTGGCATGACAAAGTTTTGCCACATGGCAGCTCGACAAACACATGATTTTCTCGAAAGAAGGCCGCGACAACACGACAACACTAGGCAAAGCACTATTTGCCGACAGCCAAGCAGCGTCCGCAAGGCAAAGTTTTTCCACGTGGCATCTCAACAAACACATGGTATTGCCGAAAGTAGGCCTCTACAACACGACAATACTCGCAAAGCACTATTTGCCGAGAGCCAAGCAGCATCCGCACGACAAAGGTTTTCCACGTGGCATCTCGGCAAACACATGATATTGCCGAAAGTAGGCCTCGACAACACGACAACACTCGGCAAAGCAATATTTGCCGAGAGCCAAGCAAGTTCCTCACGTTAAAGGTTTGCCACGTGGCATCTTGGCAAACACATGATATTCCTGAAAGTAGGCCTCGACAACAAGACAACACTCGGGAAGGCACTATTTGCCGAGAGCCAAGCAGCGTCCACACGACAAAGGTTTTCCACGTGGCATCTCGGCAAACACCTGATATTGCAGAAAGTAGGCCTCGACAACACAACAACACTCGGCAAAAGCACTATTTGCCGAGAGCCAAGTGGCGTCCGCACGGAAAAGGTTTTCCATGTGGCATCTCGGCAAACACATGATATTGCTAAAAGTAGGCCTCGAAAACACGAAAACACTCGGAAAAACACTATTTGCTGAGAGCCAAGGAAAGTTCGCACGACAAAGTTTTTCCACATGGCATCTCGGCAAATACATGATATTGCCAAAAGTAGGCCTGGATAACACGACAACACTTGGCAAAGCACTATTTGCCGACAGCAAGGCAGCGTTCGCACGGCAAAGTTTCTCCACGTCGCATCTTGGCAAACACATGATATTGCCGAAAGTAGGCCTCGACAACACAACAACACTCGGCAAAGCAATATTTGCCGAGAGCCAAGCAAGTTCCGCACGGCAAAGGTTTTCCACGTGGCATCTTGGAAAACACATGATATTCCTGAAAGTAGGCCTCGACAACACGACAACACTCGGGAAGGCACTATTTGCCGAGAGCCAAGCAGCGTCCGCACGACAAAGGTTTTCCACGTGGCATCTCGGAAAACACCTGATATTTCTGAAAGTAGGCCTCGACAACACAACAACACTCGGCAAAAGAACTATTTGCCGAGAGCCATGTGGCGTCCGCACGGAAAAGGTTTTCCACGTGGCATCTCCGCAAACACATGATATTGCTAAAAGTAGGGCTCGACAACACGAGAACACTCGGCAAAGCACTATTTGCTAAGAGCCAAGCAGCGTCCGCATGGCAAACGTTTTCCAAAAGGCATCTCGGCAAACACATGATATTGCCGAAAGTTGGCCTCGATAACACGAAGACACTTGGCAAAGCACTATTTGCTGAGAGCCAAGTAGCGTGTGGACGGCAAAGTTTTTCTACGTGGCATCTCGGCAAACACATGATATTTGCGAAAGTAGGCCTCGACAAAACGACAACACTCGGCAAAGCACTATTTGCCGAGAGCCAAGGAGCGTCCGCATAGAAAAGGTTTTCCACCTGGCATCTCCGAAAACTCATGATATTGCTGAAAATTTTCCTTGACAACACGAAAATACTCGGCAAAGCACTATTTGCCGAGAGCCAAGGAACGTTGGCACGACAAAGTTTTGCCACATGGCAGCTCGGCAAACACTTGATTTTCTCAAAAGTAGGTTGTGACAAAACGACAACACTTGGCAAAGCATTATTTGCCGACAGCCAAGCAGCGTTCGCACGGCAAAGTTTTTCCATGTGGCATCTCAGCAAACACATGATATTGCCGAAAGTAGGCCTCGACAACACGACAACACTCGGCAAAGCAATATTTGCTGAGAGCCAAGCAGCGTCTGCACGGCAATGGTTTTCTACGTGGCATCTCGGCAAACACATGATATTGCCGAAAGTAAGCCTCGACAACAGGACAACACTCGGCAAAGCACTATTTGCCGAGAGCCAAGCAGTGTCCGCATAGAAAAGGTTTTCAACGTGGCATCTCGGAAAACACATGATATTGCTGAAAGTAGGCCTCAACAACACGAAAACACTCGGCAAAGCACTATTTGCCGACAGCCAAGCAATGTTGGCACGACAAAGTTTTGCCACATGGCAGCTCGACAAACACATGATTTTCTCGACAGAAGGCCGCGACAACACGACAACACTAGGCAAAGCACTATTTGCCGACAGCCAAGCAGCGTCGGCAAGGCAAAGTTTTTCCACGTGGCATCTCAACAAACACATGGTATTGCCGAAAGTAGGCCTCTACAACACGACAATACTCGCAAAGAACTATTTGCCGAGAGCCAAGCACCATCCGCACGACAAAGGTTTTCCACGTGGCATCTCGGCAAACACATGATATTGCCGAAAGTAGGCCTCGACAACACGACAACACTCGGCAAAGCAATATTTGCCGAGAGCCAAGCAAGTTCCGCACATTAAAGGTTTGCCACGTGTCATCTTGGCAAACACATGATATTCCTGAAAGTAGGCCTCGAGAACAAGACAACACTCGGGAAGGCACTATTTGCCGAGAGCCAAGCAGCGTCCGCACGACAAAGGTTTTCCACGTGGCATCTCGGCAAACACCTGATATTGCAGAAAGTAGGCCTCGACAACACAACAACACTCGGCAAAATCACTATTTGCCGAGAGCCAAGTGGCGTCCGCACGGAAAATGTTTTCCATGTGGCATCTCGGCAAACACATGATATTGCTAAAAGTATGCCTCGAAAACACGAAAACACTCGGAAAAACACTATTTGCTGAGAGCCAAGGAATGTTCGCACGACAAAGTTTTTCCACATGGCATCTCGGCAAATACATGATATTGCCAAAAGTAGGCCTGGATAACACGACAACACTTGGCAAAGCACTATTTGCCGACAGCAAGGCAGCGTTCGCACGGCAAAGTTTCTCCACGTCGCATCTTGGCAAACACATGATATTGCCGAAAGTAGGCCTCGACAACACGACAACACTCGGAAAAGCAATATTTGCCGAGAGCCAAGCAAGTTCCGCACGGCAAAGGTTTGCCACGTGGCATCTTGGAAAACACATGATATTCCTGAAAGTAGGCCTCGACAACACGACAACACTCGGGAAGGCACTATTTGCTGAGAGCCAAGCAGCGTCCGCACGACAAAGGTTTTCCACGTGGCATCTCGGAAAACACCTGATATTGCTGAAAGTTGGCCTCGACAACACAACAATACTCGGCAAAAGAACTATTTGCCGAGAGCCAAGTGGAGTCCGCACGGAAAAGGTTTTCCACGTGGCATCTCCGCAAACACATGATATTGCTAAAAGTAGGGCTCGACAACACGACAACACTCGGCAAAGCACTATTTGCTAAGAGCCAAGCAGCGTCCGCATGGCAAACGTTTTCCACATGGCATCTCGGCAAACACATGATATTGCCGAAAGTTGGCCTCGATAATACGAAAACACTTGGCAAAGCACTATTTGCTGAGAGCCAAGTAGCGTGTGGATGGCAAAGTTTTTCTACGTGGCATCTCGGCAAACACATGATATTTGCGAAAGTAGGCCTCGACAAAACGATAACACTCGGCAAAGCACTATTAGCCGAGAACCAAGGAGCGTCCGCATAGAAAAGGTTTTCCACCTGGCATCTCCGAAAACTCATGATATTGCTGAAAATTTTCCTTGACAACACGAAAATACTCGGCAAAGCACTATTTGCCGAGAGCCAAGCAACGTTGGCACGACAAAGTTTTGCCACATGGCAGCTCGGCAAACACTTGATTTTCTCAAAAGTAGGTTGTGACAACACGACAACACTTGGCAAAGCATTATTTGCCGACAGCCAAGCAGCGTTTGCACGGCAAAGTTTTTCCATGTGGCATCTCAGCAAACACATGATATTGCCGAAAGTAGGCCTCGACAACACAACAACACTCGGCAAAGCAATATTTGCTGAGAGCCAAGCAGCGTCTGCACGGCAATGGTTTTCTACGTGGCATCTCGGCAAACACACGATATTGCCGAAAGTAAGCCTCGACAACAGGACAACACTCGGCAAAGCACTATTTGCCGAGAGCCAAGCAGTGTCCGCATAGAAAAGGTTTTCAACGTGGCATCTCGGAAAACACATGATATTGCTGAAAGTAGGCCTCAACAACACGAAAACACTCGGCAAAGCACTATTTGCCGACAGCCAAGCAATGTTGGCACGACAAAGTTTTGCCACATGGCAGCTCGACAAACACATGATTTTCTCGACAGAAGGCCGCGACAACACGACAACACTAGGCAAAGCACTATTTGCCGACAGCCAAGCAGCGTCGGCAAGGCAAAGTTTTTCCACGTGGCGTCTCAACAAACACATGGTATTGCCGAAAGTAGGCCTCTACAACACGACAATACTCGCAAAGCACTATTTGCCGAGAGCCAAGCAGCATCCGCACGACAAAGGTTTTCCACGTGGCATCTCGGCAAACACATGATATTGCCGAAAGTAGGCCTCGACAACACGACAACACTCGGCAAAGCAATATTTGCCGAGAGCCAAGCAAGTTCCGCACATTAAAGGTTTGCCACGTGGCATCTTGGCAAACACATGATATTCCTGAAAGTAGGCCTCGACAACAAGACAACACTCGGGAAGGCACTATTTGCCGAGAGCCAAGCAGCGTCCGCACGACAAAGGTTTTCCACGTGGCATCTCGGCAAACACCTGATATTGCAGAAAGTAGGCCTCGACAACACAACAACACTCGGCAAAATCACTATTTGCCGAGAGCCAAGTGGCGTCCGCACGGAAAAGGTTTTCCATGTGGCATCTCGGCAAACACATGATATTGCTAAAAGTATGCCTCGAAAACACGAAAACACTCGGAAAAACACTATTTGCTGAGAGCCAAGGAAAGTTCGCACGACAAAGTTTTTCCACATGGCATCTCGGCAAATACATGATATTGCCAAAAGTAGGCCTGGATAACACGACAACACTTGGCAAAGCACTATTTGCCGACAGCAAGGCAGCGTTCGCACGGCAAAGTTTCTCTACGTGGCATCTCGGCAAACACATGATATTTGCGAAAGTAGGCCTCGACAAAACGACAACACTCGGCAAAGCACTATTTGGTGAGAGCCAAGGAGCGTCCGCATCGAAAAGGTTTTCCACTTGGCATCTCCGAAAACTCATGATATTGCTGAAAATTTTCCTTGACAACACGAAAATACTCGGCAAAACACTATTTTCCGAGAGCCAAGCAACGTTGGCACGACAAAGTTTTACCACATGGCAGCCCGGCAAACACTTGATTTTCTCAAAAGTAGGCTGTGACAACACGACAACACTTGGCAAAGCACTATTTGCCGACAGCCAAGCAGCGTTCGCACGGCAAAGTTTTTCCATGTGGCATCTCAGCAAACACATGATATTGCCGAAAGTAGGCCTCGACAACACGACAACACTCGGCAAAGCAATATTTGCCGAGAGCCAAGCAAGTTCCGCACGACAAAGGTTTGCCACGTGGCATCTAGGCAAACACATGATATTCCTGAAAGTAGGCCTCAACAACACGACAACACTCGGGAAGGCACTATTTGCCGAGAGCCAAGCAGCGTCCGCACGACAAAGGTTTTCCACGTGGCATCTCGGCAAATACCTGATATTGCTGAAAGTTGGCCTCGACAACACAACCACACTCGGCAACAGAACTATTTGCCGAGAGCCAAGTGGCATCCGGACGGGAAAGGTTTTCCACGTGGCATCTCGGCAAACACATGATATTGCTAAAAGTAGGCCTCGAAAACACGAAAATACTCGGAAAAACACTATTTGCTGAGAGCCAAAGAACGCTCGCTCGACAAAGTTTTTCCACATGGCATCTCGGCAAATACATGATATTGCCAAAAGTAGGCCTGGATAACACGACAACACTTGGCAAAGAACTATTTGCCGAGGGCCAAGCATTGTTCGCAAGGCAAATTTGTCCACGTCGCATCTTGGTAAACACATAATATTGCCGAAAGTACGTCTCGACAACACGACAACACTCGGCAAAGCACTATTCGCCGAGAGCCAAGCAACGTCCGCACGGCAAAGGTTTTCCACATGGCATCTCGGCAAACACATGATATTGCCGAAAGTAGGGCTCGACAACACGACAACACTCGGCAAAGCACTATTTGCTGAGAGCCAAGCAGCGTCCGCATGGCAAACGTTTTCCACATGGCATCTCGGCAAACACATGATATTGCCGAAAGTTGGCCTCGATAACACGAAAACACTTGGCAAAGCACTATTTACTGAGAGCCAAGCAGCGTCTCCACGGCAAAGTTTTTCTACGTGGCATCTCGACAAACACATGATATTCGCGAAAGTAGGCCTCGACAAAACGACAACACTCGGCAAAGCACTATTTGCCGAGAGCCAAGGAGCGTCCGCATAGAAAAGGTTTCCCACGTGGCATCTCCGAAAACTCATGATATTGCTGAAAATTTTCCTTGACAACACGAAAACACTCGGCAAAGCACTATTTGCCGAGAGCCAAGCAACGTTGGCATGACCAAGTTTTGCCACATGGCAGCTCGGCAAACACTTGATTTTCTCGAAAGTAGGCCGTGACAACACGACAACACTTGGCAAAGCACTATTTGCCGACAGCCAAGCAGCGTTCGCACGGCAAAGTTTTTCCATGTGGCATCTCAGCAAACACATGATATTGCCGAAAGTAGGCCTCGACAACACGACAACACTCGGCAAAGCAATATTTGCCGAGAGCCAAGCAAGTTCCGCACGGCAAAGGTTTGCCACGTGGCATCTTGGCAAACACATGATATTCCCAAAAGTAGGCCTCGACAACACGACAACACTCGGGAAGGCACTATTTGCCGAGAGCCAAGCAGCGTTCGCACGACAAAGGTTTTCCACGTGGCATCTCGGCAAACACCTGATATTGCTGAAAGTAGGCCTCGACAACACAACAACACTCGGCAAAAGAACTATTTGCCAGGAGCAAAGTGGCATCCGCACGGAAAAGGTTTTCCACGTGGCATCTCGGCCAACACATGATATTGCTAAAAGTAGGCCTCGAAAACACGAAAACACTCGGAAAAACACTATTTGCTGAGAGCCAAAGAACGCTCGCACGACAAAGTTTTTCCACATGGCATCTCGGCAACTACATGAATTTACCAAAAGTAGGCCTGGATAACACGACAACACTTGGCAAAGAACTATTTGCCGAGGGCCAAGCATTGTTCCCAAGGCAAAGTTTGTCCACGTCGCATCTTGGCAAACACATGATATTGCCGAAAGTAGGCCTCGACAACACGACAACACTCGGCAAAGCACTATTCGCCGAGAGCCAAGCAACGTCCGCACGGCAAAGGTTTTCCACATGGCATCTTGGCAAACATATCATATTGCCGAAAGTAGGGCTCGACAACACGACAACACTCGGCAAAGCACTATTTGCTGAGAGACAAGCAGCTTCCGCATGGCAAACGTTTTCCACACGGCATCTCGGCAAACACATGATATTGCCAAAAGTTCGCCTCGATAACACGAAAACACTTGGCAAAGCACTATTTGCTGAGAGCCAAGCAGCGTCTGCACGGCAAAGTTTTTCTACATGGCATGTCGGCAAACTCATGATATTCGCGAAAGTAGGCCTCGACAAAACGACAACACTCGACAAAGCACTATTTGCCGAGAGCCAAGGAGCGTCCGCATAGAAAAGGTTTTCCACGTGGCATCTCCGAAAACTCATGATGTTGCTGAAAGTAGGCCTCGACAACACGAAAACACTCGACAAAGCACTATTTGCCGAGAGCCCAGCAACGTTGGCACGACAAAGTTTTGCCACATGGCAGCTCGACAAACACTTGATTTTCTCGAAAGTAGGCCGTGAAAACACGACAACACTTGGCAAAGCACTATTTGCTGACAGCCAAGCAGCGGTCGCACGGCAAAGTTTTTCCATGTGGCATCTCAGCAAACACTTGATATTGCCGAAAGTAGGCCTCGACAACACGACAACACTCGGAAAAGCACTATTTGCTGAGAGCCAAGCAGCGTCCGCATGGCAAACGTTTTCCACATGGCATCTCGGCAAACACATGATATTGCCGAAAGTTGGCCTCGATAACACGAAAACGCTTGGCAAAGCACTATTTGCTGAGAGCCAAGCAGCGTCTGCACGGCAATGTTTTTCTACGTGGCATCTCGGCAAACACATGATATTCGCGAAAGTAGGCCTCGACAAAACGACAACACTCGGCAAAGCACTATTTGCCGAGAGCCAAGGAGCGTCCGCATAGAAAAGGTTTTCCACGTGGCATCTCCGAAAACTCATGATATTGCTGAAAGTAGGCCTCGACAACACGAAAACACTCGACAAAGCACTATTTGCCGAGAGCCCAGCAACGTTGGCACGACAAAGTTTTGCCACATGGAAGCACGACAAACACTTGATTTTCTCGAAAGTAGGCCGTGAAAACACGACAACACTTGGCAAAGCACTATTTGCTCAGAGCCAAGCAGCGGTCGGACGGCAAAGTTTTTCCATGTGGCATCTCAGCAAACACTTGATATTGCCGAAAGTAGGCCTCGACAACACGACAACACTCGGAAAAGCACTATTTGCCAAGAGCCAAGCAGCATCAGCACGACAAAGATTTTGCACGTGGAATCTCGGCAAACTCATGATATTGCCAAAAGTAGGCCTCGACAACAGGACAACAATAGGCAAAGCACTATTTGCCGAGAGCGAAGCAGCATCCTCACAGAAAAGGTTTTCCACGTGGCATCTTGGCAAACACATGATATTGCCGAAAGTAGGCCTCGACAACACGAAAACACTCGGCAAAGCACAATTTGTCGAGAGCCAAGAAGCGTCTGCAAGACAAAGTTTTTCCATGTAACTTCTCAGCAAACACATGATATTCCTGAAAGTAGGCCCCGACAAGACGACAACACAAGGAAAAGCACTATTTGCCGAGAGCCAAGCAGCGTCCGCATCACAAAGTTTTTCCACGTGGCATATTGGCAAACACACGATATGCCGAAAGTAGGCCTCGACAACACGACAACACTCGGCAAAGCAGTATTTGCCGAAGCCATGCAGCGTCCGCACGGCAAACGTTTTCCACATGGCATCTCGGCAAACACATGATATTGCCGAAAGTTGGCCCCGATAACACGAAAACACTTGCCAAAGCACTATTTTCTAAGAGCCAAGCAGCGTCTGCACGGCAAAGTTTTTCTACGTGGCATCTCGGCAAACAAATGATATTCCCGAAAGTAGGCCTCGACAAAATGACAACACTCGGCAAAGCACTATTTGCCGAGAGCCAAGGAGCGTCCGCATAGAAAAGGTTTTCCACGTGGCATCTCCGTAAACACATGATATTGCTGAAAGTAGGCCTTCACAACACGAAAACACTCGGCAAAGCACTATTTGCCGAGAGCCAAGCAACGTTGGCACGACAAAGTTTTGCCACATGGCAGCTCGGCAAACACTTGATTTTCTCGAAAGTAGGCCGTGACAACGCGACAACACTTGGCAAAGCACTATTTGCCGACAGCCAAGCAGCGTTCGCATGGCAAAGTTTTTCCATGTGGCATCTCAGCAAACACATGATATTGCCGAAAGTAGGCCTCGACAACACGACAACACTCGGCAAAGCAATATTTGCCGAGAGCCAAGCAAGTTCCGCACGGCAATGGTTTGCCACGTGGCATCTTGGCAAACACATGATATTCCTGAAAGTAGGCCTCGACAACACGACAACACTCGGGAAGGCACTATTTGCCGAGAGCCAAGCATCGTCCGCACGACAAAGGTTTTCCATGTGGCATCTTGGCAAACACCTGATATTGCTGAAAGTAGGCCTCGACAACACAACAACACTCGACAAAAGCACTATTTGCCGAGAGCCAAGTGGCGTCCGCATGGCAAAGGTTTTCCACGTGGCATCTCGGCAAACACATGATATTGCTAAAAGGAGGCCTCGAAAACACGAAAACACTCGGAAAAACACTATTTGCTGAGAGCCAAGGAACGTTCGCACGACAATGTTTTTCTACATGGCATCTTGGCAAATACATGATATTGCCAAATGTTGGCCTCGATAACACGACAACACTTGGCAAAGCACTATTTGCCGAGGGCCAAGCATTGTTCGCAAGGCAAAGTTTGTCCACGTCGCATCTTGGCAAACACACAATATTGCCGAAAGTAGGCCTCGACAACACGACAACACTCGGCAAAGCACTATTCGCCGAGAGCCAAGCAGCGTCCGCATGGCAAACGTTTTCCACACGGCATCTCGGCAAACACATGATATTGCCAAAAGTTCGCCTCGATAACACGAAAACACTTGGCAAAGCACTATTTGCTAAGAGCCAAGCAGCGTCTGCACGGCAAAGTTTTTCTACGTGGCATGTCGGCAAACAAATGATATTCGCGAAAGTAGGCCTCGACAAAACGACAACACTCGGCAAAGCACTATTTGCCGAGAGCCAAGGAGCGTCCGCATAGAAAAGGTTTTCCACGTGGCATCTCCGAAAACTCATGATATTGCTGAAAGTAGGCCTCGACAACACGAAAACACTCGACAAAGCACTATTTGCCGAGAGCCCAGCAACGTTGGCACGACAAAGTTTTGCCACATGGCAGCTCGACAAACACTTGATTTTCTCGAAAGTAGGCCGTGAAAACACGACAACACTTGGCAAAGCACTATTTGCTGACAGCCAAGCAGCGGTCGCACGGCAAAGTTTTTCCATGTGGCATCTTAGCAAACACTTGATATTGCCGAAAGTAGGCCTCGACAACACGACAACACTCGGAAAAGCACTATTTGCTGAGAGCCAAGCAGCGTCCGCATGGCAAACGTTTTCCACATGGCATCTCGGCAAACACATGATATTGCCGAAAGTTGGCCTCGATAACACGAAAACGCTTGGCAAAGCACTATTTGCTGAGAGCCAAGCAGCGTCTGCACGGCAATGTTTTTCTACGTGGCATCTCGGCAAACACATGATATTCGCGAAAGTAGGCCTCGACAAAACGACAACACTCGGCAAAGCACTATTTGCCGAGAGCCAAGGAGCGTCCGCATAGAAAAGGTTTTCCACGTGGCATCTCCGAAAACTCATGATATTGCTGAAAGTAGGCCTCGACAACACGAAAACACTCGACAAAGCACTATTTGCCGAGAGCCCAGCAACGTTGGCACGACAAAGTTTTGCCACATGGAAGCACGACAAACACTTGATTTTCTCGAAAGTAGGCCGTGAAAACACGACAACACTTGGCAAAGCACTATTTGCTCACAGCCAAGCAGCGGTCGGACGGCAAAGTTTTTCCATGTGGCATCTCAGCAAACACTTGATATTGCCGAAAGTAGGCCTCGACAACACGACAACACTCGGAAAAGCACTATTTGCCAAGAGCCAAGCAGCATCAGCACGACAAAGATTTTGCACGTGGAATCTCGGCAAACTCATGATATTGCCAAAAGTAGGCCTCGACAACAGGACAACAATAGGCAAAGCACTATTTGCCGAGAGCGAAGCAGCATCCTCACAGAAAAGGTTTTCCACGTGGCATCTTGGCAAACACATGATATTGCCGAAAGTAGGCCTCGACAACACGAAAACACTCGGCAAAGCACAATTTGTCGAGAGCCAAGAAGCGTCTGCAAGACAAAGTTTTTCCATGTAACTTCTCAGCAAACACATGATATTCCTGAAAGTAGGCCCCGACAAGACGACAACACAAGGAAAAGCACTATTTGCCGAGAGCCAAGCAGCGTCCGCATCACAAAGTTTTTCCACGTGGCATATTGGCAAACACACGATATGCCGAAAGTAGGCCTCGACAACACGACAACACTCGGCAAAGCAGTATTTGCCGAAGCCATGCAGCGTCCGCACGGCAAACGTTTTCCACATGGCATCTCGGCAAACACATGATATTGCCGAAAGTTGGCCCCGATAACACGAAAACACTTGGCAAAGCACTATTTGCTAAGAGCCAAGCAGCGTCTGCACGGCAAAGTTTTTCTACGTGGCATCTCGGCAAACAAATGATATTCCCGAAAGTAGGCCTCGACAAAATGACAACACTCGGCAAAGCACTATTTGCCGAGAGCCAAGGAGCGTCCGCATAGAAAAGGTTTTCCACGTGGCATCTCCGTAAACACATGATATTGCTGAAAGTAGGCCTTCACAACACGAAAACACTCGGCAAAGCACTATTTGCCGAGAGCCAAGCAACGTTGGCACGACAAAGTTTTGCCACATGGCAGCTCGGCAAACACTTGATTTTCTCGAAAGTAGGCCGTGACAACGCGACAACACTTGGCAAAGCACTATTTGCCGACAGCCAAGCAGCGTTCGCATGGCAAAGTTTTTCCATGTGGCATCTCAGCAAACACATGATATTGCCGAAAGTAGGCCTCGACAACACGACAACACTCGGCAAAGCAATATTTGCCGAGAGCCAAGCAAGTTCCGCACGGCAATGGTTTGCCACGTGGCATCTTGGCAAACACATGATATTCCTGAAAGTAGGCCTCGACAACACGACAACACTCGGGAAGGCACTATTTGCCGAGAGCCAAGCATCGTCCGCACGACAAAGGTTTTCCACGTGGCATCTTGGCAAACACCTGATATTGCTGAAAGTAGGCCTCGACAACACAACAACACTCGACAAAAGCACTATTTGCCGAGAGCCAAGTGGCGTCCGCATGGCAAAGGTTTTCCACGTGGCATCTTGGCAAACACATGATATTGCTAAAAGGAGGCCTCGAAAACACGAAAACACTCGGAAAAACACTATTTGCTGAGAGCCAAGGAACGTTCGCACGACAATGTTTTTCTACATGGCATCTTGGCAAATACATGATATTGCCAAATGTTGGCCTCGATAACACGACAACACTTGGCAAAGCACTATTTGCCGAGGGCCAAGCATTGTTCGCAAGGCAAAGTTTGTCCACGTCGCATCTTGGCAAACACACAATATTGCCGAAAGTAGGCCTCGACAACACGACAACACTCGGCAAAGCACTATTCGCCGAGAGCCAAGCAGCCTCCGCACGGCAATGTTTTTCCACATGGCATCTCGGCAAACACATGATATTGCCGAAAGTAGGGCTCGACAACACGAAAACACTTGGCAAAGCACTATTTGCTAAGAGCCAAGCAGCGTCTGCACGACAAAGTTTTTCTACGTGTCATCTCGGCAAACAAATGATATTCCCGAAAGTAGGCCTCGACAAAATGACAACACTCGGCAAAGCACTATTTGCCGAGAGGCAAGGAGCGTCCGCATAGAAAAGGTTTTCCACGTGGCATCTCCGAAAACTCATGATATTGCTGGAAGTTGGCCTTGACAACACGAAAACACTCGGCAAAGCACTATTTGCCGAGAGCCAAGCAACGTTGGCACGACAAAGTTTTGCCACATGGCAGCTCGGCAAACACTTGATTTTCTCGAAAGTAGGCCGTGACAACACGACAACACTTGGCAAAGCACTATTTGCCGACAGCCAAGCAGCATTCGCACGGCAAAGTTTTTCCATGTGGCATCTCAGCAAACACATGATATTGCCGAAAGTAGGCCTCGACAACACGACAACACTCGGCAAAGCAATATTTGCCGAGAGCCAAGCAAGTTCCGCACGGCAAAGGTTTGTCACGTGGCATCTTGGCAAACACATGATATTCCTGAAAGTAGGCCTCGACAACACGACAACACTCGCGAAGGCACTATTTGCCGAGAGCCAAGCAGCGTCCGCACGACAAAGGTTTTCGACGTGGCATCTCGGCAAACACCTGATATTGCTGAAAGTAGGCCTCGACAACACAACAACACTCGACAAAAGCACTATTTAACGAGAGCCAAGTGGCGTCCGCACGGAAAAGGTTTTCCACGTGGCATCTCGGCAAACACATGATATTGCTGAAAGTAGGCCTCGAAAACACGAAAACACTCGGAAAAACACTATTTGCTGAGAGCCAAGGAACGTTCGCACAACAAAGTTTTTCCACATGGCATCTCGACAAATACATGATATTGCCAAAAGTAGGCCTTGATAACACGACAACACTTGGCAAAGCACTGTTTGTTGAGGGCCAAGCATTGTTCGCAAGGCAAAGTTTGTCCACGTCGCATCTTGGCAAACACATGATATTGCCGAAAGTAGGCCTCGACTACACGACAACACTCGGCAAAGCACTATTCGCTGAGAGCCAAGCAGCGTCCGCACGGCAATGTTTTTCCACATGGCATCTCGGCAAACACATGATATTGCCGAAAGTAGGGCTCGACAACACGACAACACTCGGCAAAGCACTATTTGCTAAGAGCCACGCAGCGTCCGCATGGAAAACGTTTTCCACATGGCATCTCGGCAAACACAAGATATTGCCGAAAGTTGGCCTCGATAACACGAAAACGCTTGGCAAAGCACTATTTTCTGAGAGCCAAGCAGCGTCTGCACGGCAAAGGTTTTCTACGTGGCATCTCGGCAAACACATGATATTCGCGAAAGTAGGCCTCGACAAAATGACAACACTCGGCAAAGCACTATTTGCCGAGAGCCAAGGAGCGTCCGCATAGAAAAGGTTTTCCACGTGGCATCTCCGAAAACTCATGATATTGCTGAAAGTAGGCCTCGACAACAAGAAAACAATCGGCAAAGCACTATTTGCCGAGAGCTAAGCAACGTTAGCACGACAAAGTTTTGCCACATGGCAGCTCGGCAAACACTTGATTTTCTCGAAAGTAGGCCGTGACAACACGACAACACTTGGCAAAGCACTATTTGCTGACAGCCAAGCAGCGGTTGCACGGCAAAGTTTTTCCATGTGGCATCTCAGCAAACACATGATATTGCCGAAAGTTGGCCTCGACAACACGACAACACTCGGAAAAGCACTATTTGCCGAGAGCCAAGCAGCATCAGCGCGACAAAGATTTTGCACGTGGAATCTCGGCAAACTCATGATATTGCCAAAAGTAGGCCTCGGCAACAGGACAACAATAGGCAAAGCACTATTTGCCGAGAGCGAAGCAGCATCCTCACAGCAAAGGTTTTCCACGTGGCATCTTGGCAAACACATGATATTGCCGAAAGTAGGCCTCGACAACACGAAAACACTCGGCAAAGCACAATTTGTCGAGAGCCAAGAAGCGTCTGCAAGGCAAAGTTTTTCCATGTAACTTCTCAGCAAACACATGATATTCCTGAAAGTAGGCCTCGACAAGACGACAACACAAGGAAAAGCACTATTTGCCGAGGGCCAAGCAGCGTCCGCATGACAAAGTTTTTCCACGTGGCATCTTGGCAAACACACGATATTCCTAAAAGTAGGCCTCGACAACACGACAACACTCGAGAAGGCACTATTTGCCGAGAGCCAAGCAGCGTCCGCACGACAAAGGATTTCCACGTGGCATCTCGACAAACACCTGATATTGCTGAAAGTGGCCTCGACAACACAACAACACTCGACAAAAGCACTATTTGCCGAGAGCCAAGTGGCGTCCGCACGGAAAAGGTTTTCTACGTGGCATCTTGGCAAACACATGATATTGCTAAAAGTAGGCCTCGAAAACACGAAAACACTCAGAAAAACACTATTTGCTGAGAGCCAAGGAACGTTCGCACGACAAAGTTTTTCCACATGGCATCTCGGCAAATACATGATATTGCCAAAAGTAGGCCTCGATAACACGAGAACACTTGGCAAAGCACTATTTGCCGAGGGCCAAGCATTGTTCGCAAGGCAAAGTTTGACCACGTCGCATCTTGGCAAACACACGATATTGCCGAAAGTAGGCCTCGACAACACGACAACACTCGGCAAAGCACTATTCGCCGAGAGCCAAGCAGCGTCCGCACGGCAATGTTTTTCCACATGGCATCTCGGCAAACACATGATATTGCCGAAAGTAGGGCTCGACAACACGACAACACTCGGCAAAGCAGTATTTGCCGATGCCAAGCAGCGTCCACACGACAAAGTTTTGCCACATGGCATCTCGGCAAACACATGATATTCCCGAAAGTAGGCCTCGACAACTCGACAACACTCGGCAAAGCACTATTTGCCGAGAGCCAAGCAACGTCCGCACGACAAAGTTTTTCCACGTGGCATCTCGGCAAACATGTGATATTGCCAAAAGTAGGCCTCGACAAAACGACAACACTCGGCAAAGCACTATTTGCCGAGAGCCAAGGAGCGTCCGCATAGAAAAGGTTTTCCACGTGGCATCTCCGAAAACTCATGATATTGCTGAAAGTAGGCCTCGACAACACGAAAACACTCGGCGAAGCACTATTTGCCGAGAGCCAAGCAACGTTGGCACGACAAAGTTTTGCCACATCGCAGCTCGGCAAACACTTGATTTTCTCGAAAGTAGGCCGCGACAACACGACAACACTTGGCAAAGCACTATTTGCTGACAGCCAAGCAGCGGTCGCACGGCAAAGTTTTTCCATGTGGCATCTCAGCAAACACATGATATTGCCGAAAGTAGGCCTCGACAACACGACAACACTCGGCAAAGCAATATTTGCCGAGAGCCAAGCAAGTTCCGCACGGAAAAGGTTTGCCACGTGGCATCTTGGCAAACACATGATATTCCTGAAAGTAGGCCTCGACAACACGACACCACTCGGGAAGGCACTATTTGCCGAGAGCCAAGCAGCGTCCACACGACAAAGGTTTTCCACGTGGTATCTCGGCAAACACCTGATATTGCTGAAAGTAGGCCTCGACAGCACAACAACACTCGACAAAAGCATTATTTGCCGAGAGCCAAGTGGCGTCCGCACGGAAAAGGTTTTCCACATGGCATCTCGGCAAACACATGATATTGCTAAAAGTAGGCCTCGAAAACACGAAAACACTCGGAAAAACACTATTTGCTGAGAGCCAAGGAACGTTCGCACGACAAATTTTTTCCACATGGCATCTCGGCAAATACATGATATTGCCAAAAGTAGGCCTCGATAACACGACAACACTTGGCAAAGCACTATTTGCCGAGGGCCAAGCATTGTTCGCAAGGCAAAGTTTGTCCACGTCGCATCTTGGCAAACACATGATATTGCCGAAAGTAGGCCTCGACAACATGACAACACTCGGCAAAGCACTATTCGCCGAGAGCCAAGCAGCGTCTGCACGGCAATGTTTTTCCACATGGCATCTCGGCAAACACATGATATTGCCGAAAGTAGGGCTCGACAACACGAGAACACTCGACAAAGCACTATTTGCCGAGAGCCAAGCAGCATCCACACGACAAAGTTTTGCCACATGGCATCTCGGCAAACACATGATATTCCCGAAAGTAGGCCTCGACAACTCGACAACACTCGGCAAAGCACTATTTGCCGAGAGCCAAGCAACGTCCGCACGACAAAGTTTTTCCACGTGGCATCTCGGCAAACATGTGATATTGCCAAAAGTAGGCCTCGACAAAACGACAACACTCGGCAAAGCACTATTTGCCGAGAGCCAAGGAGCGTCCGCATAGAAAAGGTTTTCCACGTGGCATCTCCGAAAACTCATGATATTGCTGAAAGTAGGCCTCGACAACACGAAAACACTCGGCGAAGCACTATTTGCCGAGAGCCAAGCAACGTTGGCACGACAAAGTTTTGCCACATAGCAGCTCGGCAAACACTTGATTTTCTCGAAAGTAGGCCGCGACAACACGACAACACTTGGCAAAGCACTATTTGCTGACAGCCAAGCAGCGGTCGCACGGCAAAGTTTTTCCATGTGGCATCTCAGCAAACACATGATATTGCCGAAAGTAGGCCTCGACAACACGACAACACTCGGAAAAGCACTATTTGCCGAGAGCCAAGGAGCGTCTGCATAGAAAAGGTTTTCCACGTGGCATCTCCGAAAAATCTTGATATTGCTGAAAGTTGGCCTTGACAACACGAACACACTCGGCAAAGCACTATTTGCCGAGAGCCAAGCAACGTTGGCACGACAAAGTTTTGCCACATGGAAGCTCGGCAAACACTTGATTTTCTCGAAAGTAGGCCGTGACAACACGACAAAACTTGGCAAAGCACTATTTGCCGACAGCCAAGTAGCATTCGCACGGCAAAGTTTTTCCATGTGGCATCTCAGCAAACACATGATATTGCCGAAAGTAGGCCTCGACAACACGACAACACTCGGCAAAGCAATATTTGCCGAGAGCCAAGAAAGTTCCGCACGACAAAGGTTTGCCACGTGGCATCTTGGCAAACACATGATATTCCTGAAACTAGGCCTCGACAACACGACAACACTCGGGAAGGCACTATTTGCCGAGAGCCAAGCAGCGTCCGCAGGACAAAGTTTTTCCACGTGGCATCTCGGCAAACACCTGATATTGCTGAAAGTAGGGCTCTACAACACAACAACACTCGGCAAAAGCACTATTTTCCGAGAGCCAAGTGGCGTCCGCACGGAAAAGGTTTTCCACGTGGCATCTCGGCAAACACATGATATTACTGAAAGTAGGCCTCGAAAACACGAAAACACTCGGAAAAACACTATTTGCTGAGAGCCAAGGAACGTTCGCACGACAAAGTTTTTCCACATGGCATCTCGAAAAATACATGATATTGCCAAAAGTAGGCCTCGATAACACGACAACACTTGGCAAAGCACTATTTGCCGAGGGCCAAGCATTGTTCGCAAGGCAAAGTTTGTCCACGTCGCATCTTGGCAAACACATGATATTGCCGAAAGTAGGCCTCGACAACACGACAACACTCGGCAAAGCACTATTCGCCGAGAGCCAAGCAGCGTCCGCATGGCAAAGTTTTTCCACATGGTATCTCGGCAAACACATGATATTGCCGAAAGTAGGGCTCGACAACACGACAACACTCGGCAAAGCACTATTTGCTGAGAGCCAAGCAGCGTCCGCATGGCAAACGTTTTCCACATGGCATCTCGGCAAACACATGATATTGCCGAAAGTTGGCCTCGATAACACGGAAACACTTGGCAAAGCACTATTTGCTGAGAGCCAAGCAGCGTCTGCACGACAAAGTTTTTCTACGTGGCATCTCGGCAAACACATGATATTCGCGAAAGTAGGCCTCGACAAAACGACAACACTCGGCAAAGCACTATTTGCCGAGAGCAAAGGAGCGTCCACATAGAAAAGGTTTTCCACATGGCATCTCGGCAAACACATGATATTGCCGAAAGTAGGCCTCGACAACATGACAACACTCGGCAAAGCACTATTTGCTGAGATCCAACAGCGTCCGCACGGCAAAAGTTTTCCACATGGCTTCTCAGCAAACACATGATATTGCCGAAAGTTGGCCTCGATAACACGAAATCACTTGGCAAAGGACTATTTCCTGACAGCCAAGAAGCGTCAGAACGGCAATGTTTTTGTACGTGGCATCTCGACAAACACATGCTATTCCCGAAAGTAGGCCTCGACAACATGACAACACTCGGAAAAGCACTATTTGCCGAGAGCCAAGCAGCATCAGCACGACAAAGATTTTGCACGTGGAATCTCGGCAAACTCACGATATTGCCAAAAGTAGGCCTCGACAACAGGACAACAATAGGCAAAGCACTATTTGCCGACAGCCAAGCAGCATCCACACAGCAAAGGTTTTCCACGTGGCATCTCCGAAAACACATGATATTGCTGAAAGTAGGCTTTGACAACACAAAAACACTCGGCAAAGCACTATTTGCCGAGAGCCAAGCAACGTTGGCACGACAAAGTTTTGCCACATGGCAGCTCGGCAAACACTTGATTTTAACACGACAACACTCGGCAAAGCACTATTTGTCGAGAGCCAAGCAGCGTCCGCACGACAAAGGTTTTCCACGTGGCATCTCGGCAGAGACCTAATATTGCTGAAAGTAGGCCTCGACAACACGACAACACTCGGCAAAGCACTATTTGTCGAGAGCCAAGCAACGTCCGCACGACAAAGTTTTTCCATGTGGCATCTCGGCAAACATGTGATATTGCCAAAAGTAGGCCACGACAACATGACAACATTTGGCAAACCACTGTTTGCCGAGAGCCAAGCAGCATCCGCACGGAAAAGGTTTTCCACGTGGCATCTCGACAAACACATGATATTGCTGAAAGTAGGCCACGACAACACAAAAACACTCGGCAAAGCACTATTTGCCGAGAGCCAAGCAACGTCCGCATGGCAAAGTTTTGCCATGTGGCATCTCGCCAAACATATGATATTGCCGAAGGTAGGCCTCGGCAACACGAAAACACTCGGCAAAGCACTATTTGCCGAGAGCCAAGTAGCGTGTGCACGGCAAAGTTTTTCCACATGGCATCTCGGCAAACACATGATATTGCCGAAAGTAGGCCTCGACAACACGACAACACTCGGCAAAGCACTATTTGCAGAGAGTCAAGCAGCGTCTGCACGGCAATGTTTTTCTACGTGGCATCTCGGCAAACACATGATATTGCCGAAAGTAGGCCTCGACAACACGACAACACTCGGCAAAGCACTATTTGCCGAGAGCCAAGCAGCGTCCGCATAGAAAAGGTTTTCACCGTGGCATCTCAGAAAACACATGATATTGCTGAAAGTAGGCCTCAACAACACGAAAACACTCGGCAAAGCACTATTTGCCGACAGCCAAGCAATGTTGGCACGACAAAGTATTGCCACATGGCAGCTCGGCAAACACATGATTTTCTCCAAAGAAGGCTGCGACAACACGAAAACACGACAACACTAGGCAAAGCACTATTTGCTGACAGCCAAGCAGCGTCCGCAAGGCAAAGTTTTTCCACGTGGCATCTCAGAAAACACATGGTATTGCCGAAAGTACGCCTCGACAACACGACAACACTCGGCAAAGCACTATTTGTCGAGAGCCAAGCAGCGTCCGCACGACAAAGGTTTTCCACGTGGCATCTCGGCAGAGACCCAATATTGCTGAAAGTAGGCCTCGACAACACAACAACACTCGGCAAAAGCACTATTTGCCGAGAGCCATGTGGCGTCCGCACGGAAAAGGTTTTCCACGTGGCATCTTGGCAAACACATGATATTGCTAAAAGTAGGCCTCGAAAACACGAAAACACTCGGAAAAAAACTATTTGCTGAGAGCCAAGCAACGTTCGCACGACAAAGTTTTTCCACATGGCAACTCGGCAAATACATGATATTGCTAAAAGTAGGCCTCGATAACACGAACAAACTTGGCAAAGCACTATTTGCCGAGGGCCAAGCATTGTTCGCAAGGCAAAGTTTGTCCACGTCGCATCTTGGCAAACACATGATTTTGCCGAAAGTAGGCCTCGACAACACGACAACACTCGGCAAAGCACTATTCGCCGAGAGCCAAGCAGCGTCCGCACGGCAAACTTTTTCCACATGGCATCTCGGCAAACACATGATATTGCCGAAAGTTGCCCTCGATAACACGAAAACACTTGGCAAAGCACTATTTGCTGAGAGCCAAGCAGCGTCTACACGGCAAAGTTTTTCTACGTGGCATCGCGGCAAATACATGATATTCCTGAAAGTAGGCCTCGACAAAATGACAACACTCGGCAAAGCACTATTTTCCGAGAGCCAAGGAGCGTCCGCATAGAAAAGGTTTTCCACGTGGCATCTCCGAAAACACATGATATTGCTGAAAGTAGGCCTTCACAACACGAAAACACTCGGCAAAGCACTATTTGCCGAGAGCCAAGCAACGTTGGCACGACAAAGTTTTGCCACATGGCAGCTCGGCAAACACTTGATTTTCTCGAAAGTAGGCCGTGAGAACACGACAACACTTGGCAAAGCACTATTTGCCGACAGCCAAGTAGCTTTCGTACGGCAAAGTTTTTCCATGTGGCATCTCAGCAAACACATGATATTGCCGAAAGTAGGCCTCGACAACACGACAACACTCGGCAAATTAATATTTGCCGAGAGCCAAGAAAGTTCCGCACGGCAAAGGTTTGCCACGTGGCATCTTGGTAAACACATGATATTCCTGAAACTAGGCCTCGACAACACGACAACACTCGGGAAGGCACTATTTGCCGAGAGCCAAGCAGCGTCCGCACGACAAAGTTTTTCCACGTGGCATCTCGGCAAACACCTGATATTGCTGAAAGTAGGGCTCGACAACACAACAACACTCGGCAAAAGCACTATTTTCCGAGAGCCAAGTGGCGTCCGCACGGAAAAGGTTTTCCACGTGGCATCTCGGCAAACACATGATATTACTGAAAGTAGGCCTCGAAAACACGAAAACACTCGGAAAAACACTATTTGCTGAGAGCCAAGGAACGTTCGCACGACAAAGTTTTTCCACATGGCATCTCGAAAAATACATGATATTGCCAAAAGTAGGCCTCGATAACACGACAACACTTGGCAAAGCACTATTTGCCGAGGGCCAAGCATTGTTCGCAAGGCAAAGTTTGTCCACGTCGCATCTTGGCAAACACATGATATTGCCGAAAGTAGGCCTCGACAACACGACAACACTCGGCAAAGCACTATTCGCCGAGAGCCAAGCAGCGTCCGCATGGCAAAGTTTTTCCACATGGCATCTCGGCAAACACATGATATTGCCGAAAGTAGGGCTCGACAACACGACAACACTCGGCAAAGCACTATTTGCTGAGAGCCACGCAGCGTCCGCATGGCAAACGTTTTCCACATGGCATCTCGGCAAACACATGATATTGCCGAAAGTTGGCCTCGATAACACGGAAACACTTGGCAAAGCACTATTTGCTG
This sequence comes from Hordeum marinum, assembly GCA_022496015.1. Taxonomy (NCBI): domain Eukaryota; kingdom Viridiplantae; phylum Streptophyta; class Magnoliopsida; order Poales; family Poaceae; genus Hordeum; species Hordeum marinum. The sequence goes on from JAAAWK010000935.1 coordinate 128,360, forward strand.
AGAGCCAAGCAGCGTCTGCACGACAAAGTTTTTCTACGTGGCATCTCGGCAAACACATGATATTCGCGAAAGTAGGCCTCGACAAAACGACAACACTCGGCAAAGCACTATTTGCCGAGAGCAAAGGAGCGTCCACATAGAAAAGGTTTTCCACATGGCATCTCGGCAAACACATGATATTGCCGAAAGTAGGCCTCGACAACATGACAACACTCGACAAAGCACTATTTGCTGAGATCCAACAGCGTCCGCACGGCAAAAGTTTTCCACATGGCATCTCAGCAAACACATGATATTGCCGAAAGTTGGCCTCGATAACACAAAATCACTTGGCAAAGGACTATTTCCTGAGAGCCAAGAAGCGTCAGCACGACAATGTTTTTGTACGTGGCATCTCGACAAACACATGCTATTCCCGAAAGTAGGCCTCGACAACACGACAACACTCGGAAAAGCACTATTTGCCGAGAGCCAAGCAGCATCAGCACGACAAAGATTTTGCACGTGGAATCTCGGCAAACTCACGATATTGCCAAAAGTAGGCCTCGACAACAGGAAAACAATAGGCAAAGCACTATTTGCCGAGAGCCAAGCAGCATCCTCACAGCAAAGGTTTTCCACGTGGCATCTCCGAAAACACATGATATTCCTGAAAGTAGGCCTCGACAAAATGACAACACTCGGCAAAGCACTATTTGCCGAGAGCCAAGGAGCGTCCGCATAGAAAAGGTTTTCCACGTGGCATCTCCGAAAACACATGATATTGCTGAAAGTAGGCCTTCACAACACGAAAACACTCGGCAAAGCACTATTTGCCGAGAGCCAAGCAACGTTGGCACGACAAAGTTTTGCCACATGGCAGCTCGGCAAACACTTGATTTTCTCGAAAGTAGGCCGTGACAACACGACAACACTTGGCAAAGCACTATTTGCCGACAGCCAAGTAGCGTTCGTACGGCAAAGTTTTTCCATGTGGCATCTCAGCAAACACATGATATTGCCGAAAGTAGGCCTCGACAACACGACAACACTCGGAAAAGCAATATTTGCCGAGAGCCAAGAAAGTTCCGCACGGCAAAGGTTTGCCACGTGGCATCTTGGCAAACACATGATATTCCTGAAACTAGGCCTCGACAACACGACAACACTCGGGAAGGCACTATTTGCCGAGAGCCAAGCAGCGTCCGCACGACAAAGTTTTTCCACGTGGCATCTCGGCAAACACCTGATATTGCTGAAAGTAGGCCTCGACAACACAACAACACTCGGCAAAAGCACTATTTGCCGAGAGCCAAGTGGCGTCCGCAAGGAAAAGGTTTTCCACGTGGCATCTCGGCAAACACATGATATTACTAAAAGTAGGCCTCGAAAACACGAAAACACTCGGAAAAACACTATTTGCTGAGAGCCAAGGAACGTTCGCACGACAAAGTTTTTCCACATGGCATCTCGAAAAATACATGATATTGCCAAAAGTAGGTCTCGATAACACGACAACACTTGGCAAAGCACTATTTGCCGAGGGCCAAGCATTGTTCGCAAGGCAAAGTTTGTCCACGTCGCATCTTGGCAAACACATGATATTGCCGAACGTAGGCCTCGACAACACGACAACACTCGGCAAAGCACTATTCGCCGAGAGCCAAGCAGCGTCCGCATGGCAAAGTTTTTCCACATGGCATCTCGGCAAACACATGATATTGCCGAAAGTAGGGCTCGACAACACGACAACACTCGGCAAAGCACTATTTGCTGAGGGCCAAGCAGCGTCCGCATGGCAAACGTTTTCCACATGGCATCTCGGCAAACACATGATATTGCCGAAAGTTGGCCTCGATAACACGAAAACACTTGGCAAAGCACTATTTGCTGAGAGCCAAGCAGCGTCTGCACGACAAAGTTTTTCTACGTGGCATCTCGGCAAACACATGATATTCGCGAAAGTAGGCCTCGACAAAACGACAACACTCGGCAAAGCACTATTTGCCGAGAGCAAAGGAGTGTCCACATAGAAAAGGTTTTCCACATGGCATCTCGGCAAACACATGATATTGCCGAAAGTAGGCCTCGACAACATGACAACTCTCGGCAAAGCACTATTTGCTGAGATCCAACAGCGTCCGCACGGCAAAAGTTTTCCACATGGCATCTCAGCAAACACATGATATTGCCGAAAGTTGGCCTCGATAACACGAAATCACTTGGCAAAGGACTATTTCCTGAGAGCCAAGAAGCGTCAGCACGGCAATGTTTTTGTACGTGGCATCTCGACAAACACATGCTATTCCCGAAAGTAGGCCTCGACAACACGACAACACTCGGAAAAGCACTATTTGCCGAGAGCCAAGCAGCATCAGCACGACAAAGATTTTGCACGTGGAATCTCGGCAAACTCACGATATTGCCAAAAGTAGGCCTCGACAACAGGACAACAATAGGCAAAGCACTATTTGCCGAGAGCCAAGCAGCATCCTCACAGCAAAGGTTTTCCACGTGGCATCTCCGAAAACACATGATATTCCTGAAAGTAGGCCTCGACAAAATGACAACACTCGGCAAAGCACTATTTGCCGAGAGCCAAGGAGCGTCCGCATAGAAAAGGTTTTCCACGTGGCATCTCCGAAAACACATGATATTGCTGAAAGTAGGCCTTCACAACACGAAAACAGTCGGCAAAGCACTATTTGCCGAGAGCCAAGCAACGTTGGCACGACAAAGTTTTGCCACATGGCAGCTCGGCAAACACTTGATTTTCTCGAAAGTAGGCCGTGACAACACGACAACACTTGGCAAAGCACTATTTGCCAACAGCCAAGTAGCGTTCGTACGACAAAGTTTTTCCATGTGGCATCTCAGCAAACACATGATATTGCCGAAAGTAGGCCTCGACAACACGACAACACTCGGAAAAGCAATATTTGCCGAGAGCCAAGAAAGTTCCGCACGGCAAAGGTTTGCCACGTGGCATCTTGGCAAACACATGATATTCCTGAAACTAGGCCTCGACAACACGACAACACTCGGGAAGGCACTATTTGCCGAGAGCCAAGCAGCGTCCGCACGACAAAGTTTTTCCACGTGGCATCTCGGCAAACACCTGATATTGCTGAAAGTAGGCCTCGACAACACAACAACACTCGGCAAAAGCACTATTTGCCGAGAGCCAAGTGGCGTCCACAAGGAAAAGGTTTTCCACGTGGCATCTCGGCAAACACATGATATTACTAAAAGTAGGCCTCGAAAACACGAAAACACTCGGAAAAACACTATTTGCTGAGAGCCAAGGAACGTTCGCACGACAAAGTTTTTCCACATGGCATCTCGAAAAATACATGATATTGCCAAAAGTAGGTCTCGATAACACGACAACACTTGGCAAAGCACTATTTGCCGAGGGCCAAGCATTGTTCGCAAGGCAAAGTTTGTCCACGTCGCATCTTGGCAAACACATGATATTGCCGAACGTAGGCCTCGACAACACGACAACACTCGGCAAAGCACTATTCGCCGAGAGCCAAGCAGCGTCCGCATGGCAAAGTTTTTCCACATGGCATCTCGGCAAACACATGATATTGCCGAAAGTAGGGCTCGACAACACGACAACACTCGGCAAAGCACTATTTGCTGAGGGCCAAGCAGCGTCCGCATGGCAAACGTTTTCCACATGGCATCTCGGCAAACACATGATATTGCCGAAAGTTGGCCTCGATAACACGAAAACACTTGGCAAAGCACTATTTGCTGAGAGCCAAGCAGCGTCTGCACGACAAAGTTTTTCTACGTGGCATCTCGGCAAACACATGATATTCGCGAAAGTAGGCCTCGACAAAACGACAACACTCGGCAAAGCACTATTTGCCGAGAGCAAAGGAGTGTCCACATAGAAAAGGTTTTCCACATGGCATCTCGGCAAACACATGATATTGCCGAAAGTAGGCCTCGACAACATGACAACACTCGGCAAAGCACTATTTGCTGAGATCCAACAGCGTCCGCACGGCAAAAGTTTTCCACATGGCATCTCACCAAACACATGATATTGCCGAAAGTTGGCCTCGATAACACGAAATCACTTGGCAAAGGACTATTTCCTGAGAGCCAAGAAGCGTCAGCACGGCAATGTTTTTGTACGTGGCATCTCGACAAACACATGCTATTCCCGAAAGTAGGCCTCGACAACACGACAACACTCGGAAAAGCACTATTTGCCGAGAGCCAAGCAGCATCAGCACGACAAAGATTTTGCACGTGGAATCTCGGCAAACTCACGATATTGCCAAAAGTAGGCCTCGACAACAGGACAACAATAGGCAAAGCACTATTTGCCGAGAGCCAAGCAGCATCCTCACAGCAAAGGTTTTCCACGTGGCATCTCCGAAAACACATGATATTCCTGAAAGTAGGCCTCGACAAAATGACAACACTCGGCAAAGCACTATTTGCCGAGAGCCAAGGAGCGTCCGCATAGAAAAGGTTTTCCACGTGGCATCTCCGAAAACACGTGATATTGCTGAAAGTAGGCCTTCACAACACGAAAACAGTCGGCAAAGCACTATTTGCCGAGAGCCAAGCAACGTTGGCACGACAAAGTTTTGCCACATGGCAGCTCGGCAAACACTTGATTTTCTCGAAAGTAGGCCGTGACAACACGACAACACTTGGCAAAGCACTATTTGCCAACAGCCAAGTAGCGTTCGTACGACAAAGTTTTTCCATGTGGCATCTCAGCAAACACATGATATTGCCGAAAGTAGGCCTCGACAACACGACAACACTCGGAAAAGCAATATTTGCCGAGAGCCAAGAAAGTTCCGCACGGCAAAGGTTTGCCACGTGGCATCTTGGCAAACACATGATATTCCTGAAACTAGGCCTCGACAACGCGACAACACTCGGGAAGGCACTATTTGCCGAGAGCCAAGCAGCGTCCGCACGACAAAGTTTTTCCACGTGGCATCTCGGCAAACACCTGATATTGCTGAAAGTAGGCCTCGACAACACAACAACACTCGGCAAAAGCACTATTTGCCGAGAGCCAAGTGGCGTCCGCACGGAAAAGGTTTTCCACGTGGCATCTCGGCAAACACATGATATTACTAAAACTAGGTCTCGAAAACACGAAAACACTCGGAAAAACACTATTTGCTGAGAGCCAAGGAACGTTCGCACGACAAAGTTTTTCCACATGGCATCTCGAAAAATACATGATATTGCCAAAAGTAGGCCTCGATAACACGACAACACTTGGCAAAGCACTATTTGCCGAGGGCCAAGCATTGTTCGCAAGGCAAAGTTTGTCCACGTCGCATCTTGGCAAACACATGATATTGCCGAAAGTAGGCCTCGACAACACGACAACACTCGGCAAAGCACTATTCGCCGAGAGCCAAGCAGCGTCCGCATGGCAAAGTTTTTCCACATGGCATCTCGGCAAACACATGATATTGCCGAAAGTAGGGCTCGACAACAGGACAACACTCGGCAAAGCACTATTTGCTGAGAGCCAAGCAGCGTCCACATGGCAAACGTTTTCCACATGGCATCTCGGCAAACACATGATATTGCCGAAAGTTGGCCTCGATAACACGAAAACACTTGGCAAAGCACTATTTGCTGAGAGCCAAGCAGCGTCTGCACGACAAAGTTTTTCTACGTGGCATCTCGGCAAACACATGATATTCGCGAAAGTAGGCCTCGACAAAACGACAACACTCGGCAAAGCACTATTTGCCGAGAGCAAAGGAGCGTCCACATAGAAAAGGTTTTCCACATGGCATCTCGGCAAACACATGATATTGCCGAAAGTAGGCCTCGACAACATGACAACACTCGGCAAAGCACTATTTGCTGAGATCCAACAGCGTCCGCACGGCAAAAGTTTTCCACATGGCATCTCAGCAAACACATGATATTGCCGAAAGTTGGCCTCGATAACACGAAATCACTTGGCAAAGGACTATTTCCTGAGAGCCAAGAAGCGTCAGCACGGCAATGTTTTTGTACGTGGCATCTCGACAAACACATGCTATTCCCGAAAGTAGGCCTCGACAACACGACAACACTCGGAAAAGCACTATTTGCCGAGAGCCAAGCAACATCAGCACGACAAAGATTTTGCACGTGGAATCTCGGCAAACTCACGATATTGCCAAAAGTAGGCCTCGACAACAGGACAACAATAGGCAAAGCACTATTTGCCGAGAACCAAGCAGCATCCTCACAGCAAAGGTTTTCCACGTGGCATCTCTGAAAACACATGATATTGCTGAAAGTAGGCTTTGACAACACAAAAACACTCGGCAAAGCACTATTTGCCGAGAGCCAAGCAACGTTGGCACGACAAAGTTTTGCCACATGGCAGCTCGGCAAACACTTGATTTTCACACGACAACACTCGACAAAGCACTATTTGCCGAGAGCCAAGCAGCATCCACACGACAACTTTTGCCACATGGCATCTCGGCAAACACATGATATTCCCGAAAGTAGGCCTCAACAACTCGACAACACTCGGCAAAGCACTATTTGTCGAGAGCCAAGCAACGTCCGCACGACAAAGTTTTTCCACGTGGCATCTCGGCAAACATGTGATATTGCCAAAAGTAGGCCACGACAACATGACAACATTTGGCAAACCACTATTTGCCGAGAGCTAAGCAGCATCCGCACGGAAAAGGTTTTCCGCGTGGCATCTCGACAAACACATGATATTGCTGAAAGTAGGCCACGACAACACAAAAACACTCGGCAAAGCACTATTTGCCGAGAGCCAAGCAACGTCCGCACGGCAATGTTTTGCCATGTGGCATCTCGCCAAACATATGATATTGCCGAAGGTAGGCCTCGGCAACACGAAAACACTCGGCAAAGCACTATTTGCCGAGAGCCAAGTAGCGTCTGCACGGCAAAGTTTTTCCACATGGCATCTCGGCAAACACATGATATTGCCGAAAGTAGGCCTCGACAACACGACAACACTCGGCAAAGCACTATTTGCAGAGAGTCAAGCAGCGTCTGCACGGCAATGTTTTTCTACGTGGAATCTCGGCAAACACATGATATTGCCGAAAGTAGGCCTCGACAACACGACAAAACTCGGCAAAGCACTATTTGCCGAGAGCCAAGCAGCGTCCGCATAGAAAAGGTTTTCACCGTGGCATCTCAGAAACACATGATATTGCTGAAAGTAGGCCTCAACAACACGAAAACACTCGTTAAAGCACTATTTGCCGACAGCCAAGCAATGTTGGCACGACAAAGTTTTGCCACGTGGCAGCTCGTCAAACACATGATTTTCTCGAAAGAAGGCCGCGACAACACGAAAACACGACAACACTAGGCAAAGCACTTTTGGCCGACAGCCAAGCAGCGTCCGCAAGGCAAAGTTTTTCCACGTGGCATCTCAGCAAACACATGGTATTGCCGAAAGTAGGCCTCGACAACATGACAATACTCGGCAAAGCACTATTTGTCGAGAGCCAAGCAGCGTCCGCATGACAAAGGTTTTCCACGTGGCATCTCGGCAAACACATGACATTGCCGAAAGTAGGCCTCGACAACACGACAACACTCGGCAAAGCAATATTTGCCGAGAGCCAAGCAAGTTCCGCACGGCAAAGGTTTGCCACCTGGCATCTTGGCAAACACATGATATTCCTGAAAGTAGGCCCCGACAACACGACAACACTCAGGAAGGCACTATTTGCCGAGAGCCAAGCAGCGTCCGCACGACAAAGGTTTTCCACGTGGCATCTCGGCAGAGACCTAATATTGCTGAAAGTAGGCCTCGACAATACAACAACACTCGGCAAAGCACTATTTGCCGAGAGCCAAGTAGCGTCTGCACGGCAAAGTTTTTCCACATGGCATCTCGGCAAACACATGATATTGCCGAAAGTAGGCCTCGACAACACGACAACACTCGGCAAAGCACTATTTGCAGAGAGTCAAGCAGCGTCTGCACGGCAATGTTTTTCTACGTGGAATCTCGGCAAACACATGATATTGCCGAAAGTAGGCCCCGACAACACGACAAAACTCGGCAAAGCACTATTTGCCGAGAGCCAAGCAGCGTCCGCATAGAAAAGGTTTTCACCGTGGCATCTCAGAAACACATGATATTGCTGAAAGTAGGCCTCAACAACACGAAAACACTCGTTAAAGCACTATTTGCCGACAGCCAAGCAATGTTGGCACGACAAAGTTTTGCCACGTGGCAGCTCGTCAAACACATGATTTTCTCGAAAGAAGGCCGCGACAACGCGAAAACACGACAACACTAGGCAAAGCACTTTTGGCCGACAGCCAAGCAGCGTCCGCAAGGCAAAGTTTTTCCACGTGGCATCTCAGCAAACACATGGTATTGCCGAAAGTAGGCCTCGACAACATGACAATACTCGGCAAAGCACTATTTGTCGAGAGCCAAGCAGCGTCCGCATGACAAAGGTTTTCCACGTGGCATCTCGGCAAACACATGACATTGCCGAAAGTAGGCCTCGACAACACGACAACACTCGGCAAAGCAATATTTGCCGAGAGCCAAGCAAGTTCCGCACGGCAAAGGTTTGCCACGTGGCATCTTGGCAAACACATGATATTCCTGAAAGTAGGCCCCGACAACACGACAACACTCAGGAAGGCACTATTTGCCGAGAGCCAAGCAGCGTCCGCACGACAAAGGTTTTCCACGTGGCATCTCGGCAGAGACCTAATATTGCTGAAAGTAGGCCTCGACAATACAACAACACTCGGCAAAGCACTATTTGCCGAGAGCCAAGTAGCGTCTGCACGGCAAAGTTTTTCCACATGGCATCTCGGCAAACACATGATATTGCCGAAAGTAGGCCTCGACAACACGACAACACTCGGCAAAGCACTATTTGCAGAGAGTCAAGCAGCGTCTGCACGGCAATGTTTTTCTACGTGGAATCTCGGCAAACACATGATATTGCCGAAAGTAGGCCTCGACAACACGACAAAACTCGGCAAAGCACTATTTGCCGAGAGCCAAGCAGCGTCCGCATAGAAAAGGTTTTCACCGTGGCATCTCAGAAACACATGATATTGCTGAAAGTAGGCCTCAACAACACGAAAACACTCGTTAAAGCACTATTTGCCGACAGCCAAGCAATGTTGGCACGACAAAGTTTTGCCACGTGGCAGCTCGTCAAACACATGATTTTCTCGAAAGAAGGCCGCGACAACGCGAAAACACGACAACACTAGGCAAAGCACTTTTGGCCGACAGCCAAGCAGCGTCCGCAAGGCAAAGTTTTTCCACGTGGCATCTCAGCAAACACATGGTATTGCCGAAAGTAGGCCTCGACAACATGACAATACTCGGCAAAGCACTATTTGTCGAGAGCCAAGCAGCGTCCGCATGACAAAGGTTTTCCACGTGGCATCTCGGCAAACACATGACATTGCCGAAAGTAGGCCTCGACAACACGACAACACTCGGCAAAGCAATATTTGCCGAGAGCCAAGCAAGTTCCGCACGGCAAAGGTTTGCCACGTGGCATCTTGGCAAACACATGATATTCCTGAAAGTAGGCCCCGACAACACGACAACACTCAGGAAGGCACTATTTGCCGAGAGCCAAGCAGCGTCCGCACGACAAAGGTTTTCCACGTGGCATCTCGGCAGAGACCTAATATTGCTGAAAGTAGGCCTCGACAATACAACAACACTCGGCAAAGCACTATTTGCCGAGAGCCAAGTAGCGTCTGCACGGCAAAGTTTTTCCACATGGCATCTCGGCAAACACATGATATTGCCGAAAGTAGGCCTCGACAACACGACAACACTCGGCAAAGCACTATTTGCAGAGAGTCAAGCAGCGTCTGCACGGCAATGTTTTTCTACGTGGAATCTCGGCAAACACATGATATTGCCGAAAGTAGGCCTCGACAACACGACAAAACTCGGCAAAGCACTATTTGCCGAGAGCCAAGCAGCGTCCGCATAGAAAAGGTTTTCACCGTGGCATCTCAGAAACACATGATATTGCTGAAAGTAGGCCTCAACAACACGAAAACACTCGTTAAAGCACTATTTGCCGACAGCCAAGCAATGTTGGCACGACAAAGTTTTGCCACGTGGCAGCTCGTCAAACACATGATTTTCTCGAAAGAAGGCCGCGACAACGCGACAACACGACAACACTAGGCAAAGCACTATTTGCCGACAGCCAAGCAGCGTCCGCAAGGCAAAGTTTTTCCACGTGGCATCTCGGCAAACACATGGTATTGCCGAAAGTAGGCCTCGACAACATGACAATACTCGGCAAAGCACTATTTGTCGAGAGCCAAGCAGCGTCCGCATGACAAAGGTTTTCCACGTGGCATCTCGGCAAACACATGACATTGCCGAAAGTAGGCCTCGACAACACGACAACACTCGGCAAAGCAATATTTGCCGAGAGCCAAGCAAGTTCCGCACGGCAAAGGTTTGCCACGTGGCATCTTGGCAAACACATGATATTCCTGAAAGTAGGCCCCGACAACACGACAACACTCAGGAAGGCACTATTTGCCGAGAGCCAAGCAGCGTCCGCACGACAAAGGTTTTCCACGTGGCATCTCGGCAGAGACCTAATATTGCTGAAAGTAGGCCTCGACAATACAACAACACTCGGCAAAAGCACTATTTGCCGAGAGCCATGTGGCGTCCGCACGGAAAAGGTTTTCCACGTGGCATCTCGGCAAACACATGATATTGCTAAAAGTAGGCCTCGAAAACACGAAAACACTCGGAAAAACACTATTTGCTGAGAGCCAAGCAACGGTCGCACGACAAAGTTTTTCCACATGGCAACTCGGCAAATACATGATATTGCTAAAAGTAGGCCTCGATAACACGAACAAACTTGGCAAAGCACTATTTGCCGAGGGCCAAGCATTGTTCGCAAGGCAAAGTTTGTCCACGTCGCATCTTGGCAAACACATGATATTGCCGAAAGTAGGCCTCGACAACACGACAACGCTCGGCAAAGCACTATTCGCCGAGAGCCAAGCAGCGTCCGCACGGCAAAGTTTTTCCACATGGCATCTCGGCAAACACATGATATTGCCGAAAGTTGGCCTCGATAACACGAAAACACTTGGCAAAGCACTATTTGCTGAGAGCCAAGCAGCGTCTACACGGCAAAGTTTTTCTACGTGGCATCTCGGCAAATACATGATATTCCTGAAAGTAGGCCTCGACAAAATGACAACACTCGGCAAAGCACTATTTGCCGAGAGCCAAGGAGCGTCCGCATAGAAAAGGTTTTCCACGTGGCATCTCCGAAAACACATGATATTGCTGAAAGTAGGCCTTCACAACACGAAAACACTCGGCAAAGCACTATTTGCCGAGAGCCAAGCAACGTTGGCACGACAAAGTTTTGCCACATGGCAGCTCGGCAAACACTTGATTTTCTCGAAAGTAGGCCGTGACAACACGACAACACTTGGCAAAGCACTATTTGCCGACAGCCAAGTAGCGTTCCTACGGCAAAGTTTTTCCATGTGGCATCTCAACAAACACATGATATTGCCGAAAGTAGGCTTCGACAACACGACAACACTCGGCAAAGCAATATTTGCCGAGAGCCAAGAAAGTTCCGCACGGCAAAGGTTTGCCACGTGGCATCTTGGCAAACACATGATATTCCTGAAACTAGGCCTCGACAACACGACAACACTCGGGAAGGCACTATTTGCCGAGAGCCAAGTAGCGTCCGCAGGACAAAGTTTTTCCACGTGGCATCTTGGCAAACACCTGATATAGCTGAAAGTAGGCCTCGACAACACAACAACACTCGGCAAAAGCACTATTTGCCGAGAGCCAAGTGGCGTCCGCACGGAAAAGGTTTTCCACGTGGCATCTCGGCAAACACATGAGATTACTAAAAGTAGGCCTCAAAAACACGAAAACACTCGGAAAAACACTATTTGCTGAGAGCCAAGGAACGTTCGCACGACAAAGTTTTTCCACATGGCATCTCGGAAAATACATGATATTGCCAAAAGTAGGCCTCGATAACACGACAACACTTGGCAAAGCACTATTTGCCGAGGGCCAAGCATTGTTCGCAAGGCAAAGTTTGTCCACGTCGCATCTTGGCAAACACATGATATTGCCGAAAGTAGGCCTCGACAACACGAGAACACTCGGCAAAGCACTATTCGCCGAGAGCCAAGCAGCGTCCGCACGGCAAAGTTTTTCCACATGGCATCTCGGCAAACACATGATATTGCCGAAAGTAGGGCTCGACAACACGACAACACTCGGCAAAGCACTATTTGCTGAGAGCCAAGCAGCGTCCGCGTGGCAAACGTTTTCCACATGGCATCTCGGCAAACACATGATATTGCCGAAAGTTGGCCTCGATAACACGAAAACACTTGGCAAAGCACTATTTGCTAAGAGCCAAGCAGCGTCTGCACGACAAAGTTTTTCTACGTGGCATCTCGGCAAACACATGATATTCGCGAAAGTAGGCCTCGACAAAACGACAACACTCGGCAAAGCACTATTTGCCGAGAGCCAAGGAGCGTCCACATAGAAAAGGTTTTCCACATGGCATCTCGGCAAACACATGATATTGCCGAAAGTAGGCCTCGACAACATGACAACACTCGGCAAAGCACTATTTGCTAAGATCCAACAGCGTCCGCACGGCAAAAGTTTTCCACATGGCATCTCAGCAAACACATGATATTGCCGAAAGCTGGCCTCGATAACACCAAATCACTTGGCAAAGGACTATTTCCTGAGAGCCAAGAAGCGTCTGCACGGCAATGTTTTTGTACGTGGCATCTCGACAAACACATGCTATTCCCGAAAGTAGGCCTCGACAACACGACAACACTCGGAAAAGCACTATTTGCCGAGAGCCAAGCAGCATCAGCACGACAAAGATTTTGCACGTGGAATCTCGGCAAACTCACGATATTGCCAAAAGTAGGCCTCGACAACAGGACAACAATAGGCAAAGCACTATTTGCCGAGAGCCAAGCAGCATCCTCACAGCAAAGGTTTTCCACGTGGCATCTCCGAAAACACATGATATTGCTGAAAGTAGGCTTTGACAACACAAAAACACTCGGCAAAGCACTATTTGCCGAGAGCCAAGCAATGTTGGCACGAAAAAGTTTTGCCACATGGCAGCTCGGCAAACACTTGATTTTCACACGACAACACTCGACAAAGCACTATTTGCCGAGAGCCAAGCAGCATCCACACGACAAAGTTTTGCCACATGGCATCTCGGCAAACACATGATATTCCCGAAAGTAGGCCTCGAGAACTCGACAACACTCAGCAAAGCACTATTTGTCGAGAGCCAAGCAATGTCCGCACGACAAAGTTTTTCCACGTGGCATCTCGGCAAACATGTGATATTGCCAAAAGTAGGCCACGACAACATGACAACATTTGGCAAACCACTATTTGCCGAGAGACAAGCAGCATCCGCACGGAAAAGGTTTTCCACGTGGCATCTCGGCAAACACATGATATTGCTGAAAGTAGGCCACGACAACACAAAAACACTCGGCAAAGCACTATTTGCCGAGAGCCAAGCAACGTCCGCACGACAAAGTTTTGCCATGTGGCATCTCGCCAAACATATGATATTGCCGAAGGTAGGCCTCGGCAACACGAAAACACTCGGCAAAGCACTAGTTGCCGAGAGCCAAGTACCGTCTGCACGGCAATGTTTTTCCACATGGCATCTCGGCAAACACATGATATTGCCGAAAGTAGGCCTCGACAACACGACAACACTCGGCAAAGCACTATTTGGAGAGAGCCAAGCAGCGTCTGCACGGCAATGTTTTTCTACGTGGCATCTCGGCAAACACATGATATTGCCGAAAGTAGGCCTCGACAACACGACAACACTCGGCAAAGCACTATTTGCCGAGAGCCAAGCAGCGTCCGCATAGAAAAGGTTTTCACCGTGGCATCTCATAAAACACATGATATTGCTGAAAGTAGGCCTCAACAACACGAAAACACTTGGCAAAGCACTATTTGCCGACAGCCAAGCAATGTTGGCACGACAAAGTTTTGCCACATGGCAGCTCGGCAAACACATGATTTTCTCGAAAGAAGGCCGCGACAACACGACAACACTAGGCAAAGCACTATTTGCCGACAGCCAAGCAGCGTCCGCAAGGCAAAGTTTTTCCACGTGGCATCTCAGCAAACACATGGTATTGCCGAAAGTAGGCCTCGACAACACGACAATACTCGGCAAAGCACTATTTGTCGAGAGCCAAGCAGCGTCCGCATGACAAAGGTTTTCAACGTGGCATCTCGGCAAACACATGATATTGCCGAAAGTAGGCCTCGACAACACGACAACACTCGGCAAAGCAATATTTGCCGAGAGCCAAGCAAGTTCCGCATGGCAAAGGTTTGCCACGTGGCATCTTGGCAAACACATGATATTCCTGAAGGTAGGCCCCGACAACACGACAACACTCGGGAAGGCACTATTTGCCGAGAGCCAAGCAGCGTCCGCACGACAAAGGTTTTCCACGTGGCATCTCGGCAGAGACCTAATATTGCTGAAAGTAGGCCTCGACAACACAACAACACTGGGCAAAAGCACTATTTGCCGAGAGCCATGTGCGCGGAAAAGGTTTTCCACGTGGCATCTCGGCAAACACATGATATTGCTAAAAGTATGCCTCGAAAACACGAAAACACTCGGAAAAACACTATTTGCTGAGAGCCAAGCAACGTTCGCAAGACAAAGTTTTTCCACTTGGCAACTCGGCAAATACATGATATTGCTAAAAGTAGGCCTCGATAACACGAACAAACTTGGCAAAGCACTATTTGCCAAGGGCCAAGCATTGTTCGCAAGGCAAAGTTTGTCCACGTCGCATCTTGGCAAACACATGATATTGCCGAAAGTAGGCCTCGAGAACACGACAACACTCGGCAAAGCACTATTCGCCGAGAGCCAAGCAGCGTCCGCACGGCAAAGTTTTTCCACATGGCATCTCGGCAAACACATGATATTGCCGAAAGTTGGCCTCGATAACACGAAAACACTTGGCAAAGCACTATTTGCTGAGAGCCAAGCAGCGCCTACACGGCAAAGTTTTTCTACGTGGCATCTCGGCAAATACATGATATTCCTGAAAGTAGGCCTCGACAAAATGACAACACTCGGCAAAGCACTATTTGCCGAGAGCCAAGGATCGTCCGCATAGAAAAGGTTTTCCACGTGGCATCTCCGAAAACACATGATATTGCTGAAAGTAGGCCTTCACAACACGAAAACACTCGGCAAAGCACTATTTGCCGAGAGCCAAGCAACGTTGGCACGACAAAGTTTTGCCACATGGCAGCTCGGCAAACACTTGATTTTCTCGAAAGTAGGCCGTGACAACACGACAACACTTGGCAAAGCACTATTTGCCGACAGCCAAGCAGCGTTCGCACGGCAAAGTTTTTCCATGTGGCTGTTGGAAATATGCCCTAGAGGCAATAATAAAATGGTTATTATTGTATTTCCTTGTTCATGATAATTGTCTATTGTTCATGCTATAATTGTGTTAACCGGAAACCATAATACATGTGTGAATACATAGACCACAACATGTCCCTAGTAAGCCTCTAGTTGGCTAGCTCGTTGATCAATAGATGGTCACGGTTTCATGGCCATGGACATTGGATGTCATTGATAACGGGATCACATCATTAGGAGAATGATGTGATGGACAAGACCGAATCCTAAGCATAGCACAAGATCGTGTAGTTCGTTTGCTAAAGCTTTTCAATGTCAAGTATCGTTTCCTTAGACCATGAGATTGTGCAACTCCCGGATACCGTAGGAATGCTTTGGGTGTGCCAAACATCACAACGTAACTGGGTGGCTATAAAGGTACGCTACGGGTATCTCCGAAAGTATCTGTTGGGTTGGCACGAATCGAGACTGGGATTTGTCACTCCGTGTGACGGAGAGGTATCTCTGGGCCCACTCGGTAAGACATCATCATAATGAGCTCAATGTGACTAAGGAGTTAGCCACGGGATGATGTATTACGGAACGAGTAAAGAGACTTGCCAGTAACGAGATTGAACAAGGTATAGGGATACCGACGATCGAATCTCGGGCAAGTATCATACCGATAGACAAAGGGAATTGTATACGGGATTGATTGAATCCTTGACATCGTGGTTCATCCGATGAGATCATCGTGGAGTACGTGGGAGCCAACATGGGTATCCAGATCCCGCTGTTGGTTATTGACCGGAGAGGTGTCTCGGTCATGTCTACGTGTCTCCCGAACCCGTAGGGTCTACACACTTAAGGTTCGATGACGCTAGGGTTATAGGGAAATGGTATACGTGATTACCGAAGGTTGTTCGGAGTCCCGGATGAGATCCCGGACGTCACGAGGAGCTCCGGAATGGTCCGGAGGTAAAGATTGATATATAGGAAGTCCAGTTTCGGTCACCGGAAAGTTTTCGGGCTCATCGGTATTGTACCGGGAGTGCCGGGAGGGTGCCGGAGGACCCCCGGGAGGGGTGTGACGACCAGAGGACTTCATGGGCTGTTAGATAAAGTGTGTCAGCCCTTTTTGGGCTGGGAAATACTTTTGCTAAAGGCCCATGTGGCTGGAGATAAGGAGATAAGGCAAAAAGGATTTAAAAGGAGGAGATCCACCTCCCTTGTGGGAGGTGGACTCTCCCTTTAATTCGGCCGGCCATCTCCTCTTTGGAGTAGAGGCCAAGCCAGCCCTCCACGTCCCTCCTCCTATATATACTTGAGGTTTTGGATGTTTTGAGATAAGATTTGATCTCTCTCTCTCACGGCGAAGCCCTACCTCTCTTCTTCCTCCTCCGCAGCGCTTAGGCGAAGCCCTGTCGGAATACCTTGCTACTCCACCACCACCACGCCGTCGTGCTGCTGTTGGAGCCCTTCCCCAACCTCTCCTTCCTCCTTGCTGGATCAAGGTGTTGGAGACGTCACCGGGCTGCACGTGTGTTGAACGCGGAGGTGCCGTCCGTTCGGCACTTGATCGGATCTACCGCGATCTGAATCGCTGCGAGTACGACTCCATCAACCGCGTTCTTGTAACGCTTCCGCTTAGCGATCTTCAAAGGTATGAAGATCCACTCTCCCCTTGCTCGTTGCTGGTTTCTCCATAGATGGATCTTGGTGAACGCGTAGGAAAATTTTTGATTTACTACTACGTCTCCCAACAGTGGCATCATGAGCTAGGTCTATGCGTAGAATCTATGCACGAGTAGAACACAAAGCAGTTGTGGGCGTCGAGTTTGTTAATTTGCTTGCCGCTACTAGTCTTATCTTGATTCGGCGGTATTGTGGGATGAAGCGGCCCGGACCAACTTTACACGTACGCTTACGTGAGACCGGTTCCACCGCCTGACATGCACTAGATGCATAAGGTGGCTAGCGGGTGTCTGTCTCTCCTACCTTAGTCGGATCGGATTCGATGAAAAGGGTCCTTATGAAGGGTAAATAGCAATTGGCAAATCACGTTGTGGTGTTGACGTAGGTAAGAAACGTTCTTGCTAGTAACCTATAGCAGCCACGTAAAAAACTTGCAACTACAAATTAGAGGACGTCTAACTTGTTTTTGCAGCATGTGCCTTGTGATGTGATATGGCCAAAGGATGTGATGTGATGCATTGTGATGTATGAATTGATCATGTTCTTGTAATAGGATTCACGACTTGCATGTCGATGATTATGACAACCGGCAGGAGCCATAGGAGTTGTCTTATTTATTGTATGACCTGCGTGTCAATCATAAACGCCATGTAATTACTTTACTTTATTGCTAAGCGTTAGCCATAGTAGTAGAAGTAATAGTTGGCGAGACAACTTCATGAAGACACAATGATGGAGATCATGATGATGGAGATCATGGTGTCGTGCCGGTGACAGTGATGATCATGGTGCCCCGAAGATGGAGATCATAGGAGCAAAATGATATTGGCCATATCATGTCACTATATTGATTGCATGTGATGTTTATCATGTTTACATCTTATTTGCATAGAACGACGGTAGTAAATAAGATGATATCTCAATAAAATTTCAAGAAAGGTGTTCACCCTAACTGTGCACCGTTGCTAAGGATCGTCGTTCCGAAGCACCACGTGATGATCGGGTGTGATAGGTTCTAACGTTCGCATACAACGGGTGTAAGCCAGATTTACACATGCGAAACACTTAGGTTGACTTGACGAGCCTAGCATGTACAGACATGGCCTCGGAACACGGAAGACCGAAAGGTCGAACATGAGTCGTATAGAAGATACGATCAACATAGAGATGTTCACCATGGATGACTAGTCCGTCTCACGTGATGATCGGACACGGGCTAGTTGACATGGATCATGTATCACTTGGAAGACTAGAGAGATGTCTATCTAAGTGGGAGTTCATTAATAATTTGATTAAATGAACTTAATTATCATGAACTTAGTCTAAAAATGTCCTTGCAAATTATGTCGTAGATAGCTCGCGCTGTAGCTCCCCAGTTTTATTGATACAATCCTAGAGAAAAGTAAGTTGAAAGTTGATGGTAGCAATAATGCGGACTGGGTCCGTGATCTGAGGATTGTCCTCATTGCTGCACAGAAAGCTTATGTTTTTGATGTACCGCTAACTGCATCACTCCCTCAAGCGTTGTCTGTAGATGTTGTGAACATATGACAGGCACTTTTTGATGACTACGTGATAGTTCAGTGCGTCATGCATTACGGCTTAGAATTGAGGCTTCAAAATGTTTTGAACGTCACAGAACATATGAGATGTTCTAGGAGCTGAGATTGTGATCTCAAGCTCGTGCCTATGTTGAGAGGTATGAGACCTCCACCAAGATTCTTTGCCTGCAAGATAAAGGAGAATAGCTTAATCGGTGAGCGTGTTCTCAGATTGTCTGGGTGCTACAATCACTTGAATCAAGTGGGAGTTAATCTTCCAGATGAGATAGTGATTAATGCAGTTCTCCAAGTCACTGCCACCAAGCTACTAGAGCTTCGTGATGAACTATAACATGCCAGGGATGGATAAGATGATCCCTGAGTTGTTCGTGATGTTTGACACCACGAAGGTAGAAATCAATAAGGAGCATCAAGTGTTGATGGTTAAGTGAAAACCACTAGTTTCAAAAGGGGCAAGGGCAAGAAGGGAAAAACTTCAGGAATGGCAAGCCAGTTGTTGCTCTAGTGAAGAAACCCAAGGTTGAGCCCGAACCCGAGACTAAGTGCTTCTGTTATGAGGAGAATGTTCGCTGAAGCGGAAAAACCCTAGATGATTGGTAGATAAGAAGGCTGGTAATGTCAATGGAAGTATATTTGATATACGTGTTAGTGATGTGTACCTTGCTGGTACTCCTAGTAGCACCTGGGTATTAGATACCGGTTCGGTTGCTAAGTGTTAGCAACTCGAAATAAAAGCTACGGAGTAAATGGAGACTAGCTAGGTGAAAGGTGACGATGTGTGTTGGAAGTATTTCCAAGATTGATGTGATCACCATCGCACGCTCTCTCTACCTTCAGGATTTGTGATAAACCTAAATAAATGTTATTTGGTGTTTGCGTTGAGCATAAACGTGATTAGATCATGATTAGTGCGATACGGTTATTCATATAAGTTAGAGAATAATGGTTATTCTGTTTACATGGATAATGCCTTCAATGGTCATGCACCCACTCGAAATGGTTTATCGAATCATGATCGTAGTAGTACACATATTCATAACATTGGTACCAAAAGATACAAAGTTAATAATGATAGTACCACATGCTTGTGGCACTGCCACGTAATGTCATATTGGTATAAATCGCATGAAGAAACTCCATGATGATGGATGTTTTTTGACTCACTCGATTTCGAATCGGTTGAGACATGCGAGCCATGCCTCTTGGGCAAGATGACTAAGACCCCGTCATCCAATATGATGGAGCGGGCAAGTGGCTTATTGGAATTAATACATGTTGATGTATGTGGTCCAATGAGTGTTGAAACACACAGTGGATATCGTTGCTTTTCTTTACCTTCACTGATGATTTGAGTAAATATGGGGATATTTACTTAATGAAACACGAATCTGAAATGTTTGAAAGGTTCAAGGAGTTTCAGAGTGAAGTTAAAGATCATCGTGACAAGAAGATAAATGTCTATGATATGATCATGGAGGTGAATATCTAAGTTACGAGTTTGGTATGCAATTTTGGACAATGTGGAAATTGTTTCACAGCTCACGCCTCCTGGAACACCATAGTGTGATGGTGTGTTCGAACGTCGTAGTCGTGCTCTATTGGATATAGTGAGTACTATGATGTCTCTTATCGTTTTACCACTATCGTTATGGGGTTATGCATTAAAGACAAATCCATTCACTTTAACAGGGCACCATCTAAGTCTGTTGAGATGACACCGTGAGAATTATGGTTTGACAGAAGCCTAAGCTGTCATTTCTTAATGTTTGGGGCTGCGACGCTTATGTGAAAATGGGTTTTTCACCTAGCGAGCTCGAACTCAAAGCAGACAAATGCATCTTCATAGAATACCCTAATGAGACATTGGGTATACCTTCTATCTCAGATCCAAGCGCAAAAGGTGTTTGTTGCTAAGAACGGGTCCTTTCTTGAGAAAGAGTTTCTCTCGAAAGAATTGAGTGGGAGGAAGATAGAACTTGATAAGGTTGTTGAACCTTTGTTTCAACCAGAGAATAGCGCAACACAGAAAGATGTTTCTGTAGAGCCCACTCAGTTGAAAAGGAAGTTAATGATGATGATCATGAAGCTTCGGATCAAGTCACTATCGAACCTCGTAGGTCGACAAGGACGTGTACTGCTCCTGAGTAGTATGACAACCCTGTCTTAGAAATCATGTTGTTGGACAACGATGAACCTACGAACTATGGAGAAGCGATGGTGGGCCCGGATTCCAACAAATGGCTAGGAGCCATGAAATCCGAGAAAGGATCCATGTATGAAAATCAAGTATGGACTTTGGTAGCCTTGCCTGTTGAATGGCGGGTCATTGAGTACAAATGGACCTTTGAGATAAACATAGACGCTAATGGTGAATTGTCACCGTTTATAAAGCTCGACTTGTCGCAAAGAAGTTTCCGCCAAGTTCAAGGAGTTGACTGCGATGAGATTGTCTCATCTGTAGCATTGCTAAAAGTCTATTAAAATTTTGTTAGCAGTTGCTGCATTTTTCGATTATGAAATCTGGCAGATGGATGACAAAACAAGGTTTCCGTAATGGTTTCTGTGAGGAAGAGTTGTATGTGATACAACCAGAAGGTTTTGTCAATCCTAAGGATGCTAATAATATGCAAACTCCAGCAATCCTTCTATGGACTGGAGCAAGCATCTCGGAGTTGGAATATATGCTTTGATGAGGTGATCAAAGTGTTTAAGTTTATACAAAGTTTATGAGAAACTTGTATTTGCAAGAAAGTGAGTGGGAGCACTATAGAATTTCTTATAAGAATATGTAGTTGACATATTATTGATCGGAAATGATGTAGAATTTCTGGAAGAGCATGAAGGGTTGTTTGAAAAGAGTTTTTTCAAAGGAAGACCCAGATAAAGCTACTATTTTATTGAGCATCAAGATCTATAGGGATAGATCAATTCGCTTGATAAGTTTTTTCGACGAAGACATACCTTGACAAGTTTTTGAAGGAGTTCAAAATAGAAGGGTCAAAGAAGGAGTTCTTGACTGTATTGTAAGGTGTGAAATTGAGTAAGACTCAATACCCGACCACGGCAGAAGATAAAGAAAAGATGAGTGTCATCTCCTATGCTTTAGCCATAGGCTCTATATAGTATGCCATGCTGTGTACCGCACCTGTGTGCCTTGCCATGAGTTTGTGAAGGGGTACAAGAGTAATCCAAGAGTGGATCACTGGACAATGGTCAAAGTTATCCTTAGTAACTTGAGAACTAAGGAAATATTTCTCGAATATGGAGGTGATAAAGAGTTCATCGTAAAGGGTTACGATGATGCAAGCTTTAACTCTAATCCGGATGACTCTTAGTAGAAGTCTGGCTACGTATAGTGGAGCAGCCATTTGGAATAGCTCCAAGTGGAGCATGGGAGTAGTATCTACAAATATGACATGGAAAGTTTGCAAGGTACACACGGATCTGAATGTCGCAGACCCATTGACTAAAAACCTCTTTCACGAGCAGAACATGAACAAACCCCAGAACTTATTGGGTGTTAATCACATGATGATATGATCACATGGTGATGTAAGTGTTAATCACATGGTGATGTGAACTAGATTATTGACTCTAGTGCAAGTGGGAGACTGTTGGAAATATGCCCTAGAGGCAATAATAAAATGGTTATTATTGTATTTCCTTGTTCATGATAATTGTCTATTGTTCATGCTATAATTGTGTTAACCGGAAACCATAATACATGTGTGAATACATAGACCACAACATGTCCCTAGTAAGCCTCTAGTTGGCTAGCTCGTTGATCAATAGATGGTCACGGTTTCATGGCCATGGACATTGGATGTCATTGATAACGGGATCACATCATTAGGAGAATGATGTGATGGACAAGACCCAATCCTAAGCATAGCACAAGATCGTGTAGTTCGTTTGCTAAAGCTTTTCAATGTCAAGTATCGTTTCCTTAGACCATGAGATTATGCAACTCCCGGATACCGTAGGAATGCTTTGGGTGTGCCAAACATCACAACGTAACTGGGTGGCTATAAAGGTACGCTACGGGTATCTCCGAAAGTATCTGTTGGGTTGGCACGAATCGAGACTGGGATTTGTCACTCCGTGTGACGGAGAGGTATCTCTGGGCCCACTCGGTAAGACATCATCATAATGAGCTCAATGTGACTAAGGAGTTAGCCACGGGATGATGTATTACGGAACGAGTAAAGAGACTTGCCAGTAACGAGATTGAACAAGGTATAGGGATACCGACGATCGAATCTCGGGCAAGTATCATACCGATAGACAAAGGGAATTGTATACGGGATTGATTGAATCCTTGACATTGTGGTTCATCCGATGAGATCATCGTGGAGTACGTGGGAGCCAACATGGGTATCCAGATCCCGCTGTTGGTTATTGACCGGAGAGGTGTCTCGGTCATGTCTACGTGTCTCCCGAACCCGTAGGGTCTACACACTTAAGGTTCGATGACGCTAGGGTTATAGGGAAATGGTATACGTGATTACCGAAGGTTGTTCGGAGTCCCGGATGAGATCCCGGACGTCACGAGGAGCTCCGGAATGGTCCGGAGGTAAAGATTGATATATAGGAAGTCCAGTTTCGGTCACCGGAAAGTTTTCGGGCTCATCGGTATTGTACCGGGAGTGCCGGGAGGGTGCCGGAGGACCCCCGGGAGGGGTGTGACGACCAGAGGACTTCATGGGCTGTTAGATAAAGTGTGTCAGCCCTTTTTGGGCTGGGAAATACTTTTGCTAAAGGCCCATGTGGCTGGAGATAAGGAGATAAGGCAAAAAGGATTTAAAAGGAGGAGATCCACCTCCCTTGTGGGAGGTGGACTCTCCCTTTAATTCGGCCGGCCATCTCCTCTTTGGAGTAGAGGCCAAGCCAGCCCTCCACGTCCCTCCTCCTATATATACTTGAGGTTTTGGATGTTTTGAGATAAGATTTGATCTCTCTCTCTCACGGCGAAGCCCTACCTCTCTTCTTCCTCCTCCGCAGCGCTTAGGCGAAGCCCTGTCGGAATACCTTGCTACTCCACCACCACCACGCCGTCGTGCTGCTGTTGGAGCCCTTCCCCAACCTCTCCTTCCTCCTTGCTGGATCAAGGTGTTGGAGACGTCACCGGGCTGCACGTGTGTTGAACGCGGAGGTGCCGTCCGTTCGGCACTTGATCGGATCTACCGCGATCTGAATCGCTGCGAGTACGACTCCATCAACCGCGTTCTTGTAACGCTTCCGCTTAGCGATCTTCAAAGGTATGAAGATCCACTCTCCCCTTGCTCGTTGCTGGTTTCTCCATAGATGGATCTTGGTGAACGCGTAGGAAAATTTTTGATTTACTACTACGTCTCCCAACAGTGGCATCTCAGCAAACACATGATATTGCCGAAAGTAGGCCCCGACAACACGAAAACATTCGGAAAAGCAGTATTTGCCGAGAGCCAAGCAGCATCAGCACGACAAAGATTTTGCACGTGGAATCTCGACAAACTCACGATATTACCAAAAGTAGGCCTCGACAACAGGACAATACTCGGCAAAGCACTATTTGTCGAGAGCCAAGCAGCGTCCGCATGACATACGTTTTCCACGTGGCATCTCGGCATACACATGATATTGCCGAAAGTAGGCCTCGACAACACGACAACACTCGGCAAAGCAATATTTGCCGAGAGCCAAGCAAGTTCCGCACGGCAAAGGTTTGCCACGTGGTATCTTGGCAAACACATGATATTCCTGAAAGTAGGCCCCGACAACATGACAACACTCGGGAAGGCACTATTTGCCGAGAGCCAAGCAGCGTCCGCACGACAAAGGTTTTCCACGTGGCATCTCGGCAGAGACCTAATATTGCTGAAAGTAGGCCTCGACAACACAACAACACTCGGCAAAAGAACTATTTGCCGAGAGCCATGTGGCGTCCGCACGGAAAAGGTTTTCCACGTGGCATCTCGGCAAACACATGATATTGCTAAAAGTAGGCCTCGAAAACACGAAAACACTCGGAAAAACACTATTTGCTGAGAGCCAAGCAACGTTCGCACGACAAAGTTTTTCCACATGGCAACTCGGCAAATACATGATATTGCTAAAAGTAGGCCTCGATAACATGACAAAACTTGGCAAAGCACTATTTGCCGAGGGCCAAGCATTGTTCGCAAGGCAAAGTTTGTCCATGTCGCATCTTGGCAAACACATGATATTGCCGAAAGTAGGCCTCAACAACACGACAACACTCGGTAAAGCACTATTCGCCGAGAGCCAAGCAGCGTCCGCACGGCAAAGTTTTTCCATGTGGCATCTCCGCAAACACATGATATTGCCGAAAGTTGGCCTCGACAACACGAAAACACTCGGAAAAGCACTATTTGCCGAGAGCCAAGCAGCATCAGCACGGAAAAGATTTTGCACGTGGAATCTCGACAAACTCACGATATTGCCAAAAGTAGGCCTCGACAACAGGACAACAATAGGCAAAGCACTATTTGCCGAGAGCCAAGCAGCATCCTCACAGCAAAGGTTTTCCACGTGGCATCTTCGAAAACACATGATATTGCTGAAAGTAGGCTTTGACAACACGAAAACACTCGGCAAAGCACTATTTGCCGAGAGCCAAGCAACGTTGGCACGACAAAGTTTTGCCACATAGCAGCTCGGCAAACACTTGATTTTCACACGACAACACTCGACAAAGCACTATTTGCCGAGAGCCAAGCAGCATCCACACGACAAAGTTTTTCCACGTGGCATCTCGGCAAACATGTGATATTGCCAAAAGTAGGCCACGACAACACGACAACATTTGGCAAAGCACTATTTGCCGAGAGCCAAGCAGCATCCGCACAACAAAGGTTTTCCACGTGGAATCTTGGCAAACACATGATATTGCCGAAAGTAGGCCTCGACAACACAGCAACACTCGGCAAAGCACTATTTGCCGAGAGCCAAGTAGCGTCCGCACGGAAAAGGTTTTCCACGTGGCATCTCGACAAACACATGATATTGCTGAAAGTAGGCCATGACAACAGAAAAACACTCGGCAAAGCACTATTTGCCGAGAGCGAAGCAACGTCCGCACGGCAAAGTTTTGCCACGTGGCATCTCGCCAAACATATGATATTGCCGAAGGTCGGCCTCGGCAACACGAAAACACTCGGCAAAGCACTATTTGCCAAAAGCCAAGTAGCGTCTGCACGACAAAGTTTTTCCACATGGCATCTCAGCAAACACATGATATTCCCGAAAGTCGGCCTCGACAAAACGACAACACTCGACAAAGCACTATTTGCCAAGAGCCAAGCAGCGTCCGCATAGAAAAGGTTTTCACCGTGGCATCTCAGAAAACACATGATATTGCTGAAAGTAGGGCTCAACAAAATGGAAACACTCGGCAAAGCACTATTTGCCGACAGCCAAGCAATGTTGGCACGACAAAGTTTTGCCACATGGCAGCTCCGCAAACACATGATTTTCTCGAAAGAAGGCCGCGACAACACGACAACACTAGGCAAAGCACTATTTGCCAACAACACTAGGCCAAGCAGCGTCCGCAAGGCAAAGTTTTTCCACGTGGCATCTCAGCAAACACATGGTATTGCCGAAAGTAGGCCTCGACAACACGACAACACTCGGCAAAGCAATATTTGCCGAGAGCCAAGAAAGTTCCGCACGACAAAGGTTTGCCACGTGGCATCTTGGCAAACACATGATATTCCTGAAAGTAGGCCCCGACAACACGACAACACTCGGGAAAGGCACTATTTGCCGAGAGCCAAGCAGCGTCCGCACGACAAAGGTTTTCCACGTGGCATCTCGGCAAACACCTAATATTGCTGAAAGTAGGCCTCGACAACACAACAACACTCGGCAAAGGCATTATTTGCCGAGAGCCATGTGGCGTCCGCACGGAAAAGGTTTTCCAGGTGGCATCTCGGCAAACACATGATATTGCTAAAAGTAGGCCTCGAAAACACGAAAACACTCGGAAAAACACTATTTGCTGAGAGCCAAGCAACGTTTGCATGACAAAGTTTTTCCACATGGCAACTTGGCAAATACATGATATTGCTAAAAGTAGGCCTCGATAACACGACAAAACTTGGCAAAGCACTATTTGCCGAGGGCCAAGCATTGTTCTCAAGGCAAAGTTTGTCCACGTCGCATCTTGGCAAACACATGATATTGCCGAAAGTAGGTCTCGACAACACGACAACACTCGGCAAAGCACTATTCGCCGAGAGCCAAGCAGCGTCCGCACGGCAAAGTTTTTCCACATGGCATCTCGGCAAACACATGATATTGCCGAAAGTAGGGCTCGACAACACGACAACACTCGGCAAAGCACTATTTGCTGAGAGCCAAGCAGCGTCCGCATGGCAAACGTTTTCCACATGGCATCTCGGCAAACACATGATATTGCCGAAAGTTGGCCTCGATAACACGAAAACACTTGGCAAAGCACTATTTGCTGAGAGCCAAGCAGCGTCTGCACGACAAAGTTTTTCTACGTGGCATCTCGGCAAACACATGATATTCGCGAAAGTAGGCCTCGACAAAACGACAACACTCGGCAAAGCACTATTTGCCGAGAGCGAAGGAGCGTCCACATAGAAAAGGTTTTCCACATGGCATCTCGGCAAACACATGATATTGCCGAAAGTAGGCCTCGAGAACATGACAACACTCGGCAAAGCACTATTTGCTGAGATCCAACAGCGTCCACACGGCAAAAGTTTTCCACATGGCATCTCAGCAAACACATGATATTGCCGAAAGCTGGCCTCGATAACACGAAATCACTTGGCAAAGGACTATTTCCTGAGAGCCAAGAAGCGTCTGCACGGCAATGTTTTTGTACGTGGCATCTCGACAAACACATGCTATTCCCGAAAGTAGGCCTCGACAACACGACAACACTCGGAAAAGCACTATTTGCCGAGAGCCAAGCAGCATCAGCACGACAAAGATTTTGCACGTGGAATCTCGGCAAACTCACGATATTGCCAAAAGTAGGCCTCGACAACAGGACAACAATAGGCAAAGCACTATTTGCCGAGAGCCAAGCAGCATCCTCACAACAAAGGTTTTCCACGTGGCATCTCCGAAAACACATGATATTGCTGAAAGTAGGCTTTAACCACACAAAAACACTCGGCAAAGCACTATTTGCCGAGAGCCAAGCAACGTTGGCACGAAAAAGTTTTGCCACATGGCAGCTCGGCAAACACTTGATTTTCACACGACAACACTCGGCAAAGCACTATTTGTCGAGAGCCAAGCAATGTCCGCACGACAAAGTTTTTCCACGTGGCATCTCGGCAAACATGTGATATTGCCAAAAGTAGGCCACGACAACATGACAACATTTGGCAAATCACTATTTGCCGAGAGCCAAGCAGCATCCGCACGGAAAAGGTTTTCCACGTGGCATCTCGACAAACACATGATATTGCAGAAAGTAGGCCACGACAACACAAAAACACTCGGCAAAGCACTATTTGCCGAGAGCCAAGCAACGTCCGCACGGCAAAGTTTTGCCATGTGGCATCTCGCCAAACATATGATATTGCCGAAGGTAGGCCTCGGCAACACGAAAACACTCGGCAAAGCACTATTTGCCGAGAGCCAAGTAGCGTCTGCACGGCAAAGTTTTTCCACATGGCATCTTGGCAAACACATGATATTGCCGAAAGTAGGCCTCGACAACACGACAACATTCGGAAAAGCAGTATTTGCCGAGAGCCAAGCAGCATCAGCACGACAAAGATTTTGCACGTGGAATCTCGACAAACTCACGATATTACCAAAAGTAGGCCTCGACAACAGGACAATACTCGGCAAAGCACTATTTGTCGAGAGCCAAGCAGCGTCCGCATGACAAACGTTTTCCACGTGGCATCTCGGCATACACATGATATTGCCGAAAGTAGGCCTCGACAACACGACAACACTCGGCAAAGCAATATTTGCCGAGAGCCAAGCAAGTTCCGCACGGCAAAGGTTTGCCACGTGGTATCTTGGCAAACACATGATATTCCTGAAAGTAGGCCCCGACAACATGACAACACTCGGGAAGGCACTATTTGCCGAGAGCCAAGCAGCGTCCGCACGACAAAGGTTTTCCACGTGGCATCTCGGCAGAGACCTAATATTGCTGAAAGTAGGCCTCGACAACACAACAACACTCGGCAAAAGAACTATTTGCCGAGAGCCATGTGGCGTCCGCACGGAAAAGGTTTTCCACGTGGCATCTCGGCAAACACATGATATTGCTAAAAGTAGGCCTCGAAAACACGAAAACACTCGGAAAAACACTATTTGCTGAGAGCCAAGCAACGTTCGCACGACAAAGTTTTTCCACATGGCAACTCGGCAAATACATGATATTGCTAAAAGTAGGCCTCGATAACATGACAAAACTTGGCAAAGCACTATTTGCCGAGGGCCAAGCATTGTTCGCAAGGCAAAGTTTGTCCATATCGCATCTTGGCAAACACATGATATTGCCGAAAGTAGGCCTCAACAACACGACAACACTCGGTAAAGCACTATTCGCCGAGAGCCAAGCAGCGTCCGCACGGCAAAGTTTTTCCATGTGGCATCTCCGCAAACACATGATATTGCCGAAAGTTGGCCTCGACAACACGAAAACACTCGGAAAAGCACTATTTGCCGAGAGCCAAGCAACATCAGCACGGAAAAGATTTTGCACGTGGAATCTCGACAAACTCACGATATTGCCAAAAGTAGGCCTCGACAACAGGACAACAATAGGCAAAGCACTATTTGCCGAGAGCCAAGCAGCATCCTCACAGCAAAGGTTTTCCACGTGGCATCTTCGAAAACACATGATATTGCTGAAAGTAGGCTTTGACAACACGAAAACACTCGGCAAAGCACTATTTGCCGAGAGCCAAGCAACGTTGGCACGACAAAGTTTTGCCACATAGCAGCTCGGCAAACACTTGATTTTCACACGACAACACTCGACAAAGCACTATTTGCCGAGAGCCAAGCAGCATCCACACGACAAAGTTTTTCCACGTGGCATCTCGGCAAACATGTGATATTGCCAAAAGTAGGCCACGACAACACGACAACATTTGGCAAAGCACTATTTGCCGAGAGCCAAGCAGCATCCGCACAACAAAGGTTTTCCACGTGGAATCTTGGCAAACACATGATATTGCCGAAAGTAGGCCTCGACAACACAGCAACACTCGGCAAAGCACTATTTGCCGAGAGCCAAGTAGCGTCCGCACGGAAAAGGTTTTCCACGTGGCATCTCGACAAACACATGATATTGCTGAAAGTAGGCCATGACAACAGAAAAACACTCGGCAAAGCACTATTTGCCGAGAGCGAAGCAACGTCCGCACGGCAAAGTTTTGCCACGTGGCATCTCGCCAAACATATGATATTGCCGAAGGTCGGCCTCGGCAACACGAAAACACTCGGCAAAGCACTATTTGCCAAAAGCCAAGTAGCGTCTGCACGACAAAGTTTTTCCACATGGCATCTCAGCAAACACATGATATTCCCGAAAGTCGGCCTCGACAAAACGACAACACTCGACAAAGCACTATTTGCCAAGAGCCAAGCAGCGTCCGCATAGAAAAGGTTTTCACCGTGGCATCTCAGAAAACACATGATATTGCTGAAAGTAGGGCTCAACAAAATGGAAACACTCGGCAAAGCACTATTTGCCGACAGCCAAGCAATGTTGGCACGACAAAGTTTTGCCACATGGCAGCTCCGCAAACACATGATTTTTTCGAAAGAAGGCCGCGACAACACGACAACACTAGGCAAAGCACTATTTGCCAACAACACTAGGCCAAGCAGCGTCCGCAAGGCAAAGTTTTTCCACGTGGCATCTCAGCAAACACATGGTATTGCCGAAAGTAGGCCTCGACAACACGACAACACTCGGCAAAGCAATATTTGCCGAGAGCCAAGAAAGTTCCGCACGACAAAGGTTTGCCACGTGGCATCTTGGCAAACACATGATATTCCTGAAAGTAGGCCCCGACAACACGACAACACTCGGGAAAGGCACTATTTGCCGAGAGCCAAGCAGCGTCCGCACGAGAAAGGTTTTCCACGTGGCATCTTGGCAAACACCTAATATTGCTGAAAGTAGGCCTCGACAACACAACAACACTCGGCAAAGGCATTATTTGCCGAGAGCCATGTGGCGTCCGCACGGAAAAGGTTTTCCAGGTGGCATCTCGGCAAACACATGATATTGCTAAAAGTAGGCCTCGAAAACACGAAAACACTCGGAAAAACACTATTTGCTGAGAGCCAAGCAACGTTTGCATGACAAAGTTTTTCCACATGGCAACTTGGCAAATACATGATATTGCTAAAAGTAGGCCTCGATAACACGACAAAACTTGGCAAAGCACTATTTGCCGAGGGCCAAGCATTGTTCTCAAGGCAAAGTTTGTCCACGTCGCATCTTGGCAAACACATGATATTGCCGAAAGTAGGTCTCGACAACACGACAACACTCGGCAAAGCACTATTCGCCGAGAGCCAAGCAGCGTCCGCACGGCAAAGTTTTTCCACATGGCATCTCGGCAAACACATGATATTGCCGAAAGTAGGGCTCGACAACACGACAACACTCGGCAAAGCACTATTTGCTGAGAGCCAAGCAGCGTCCGCATGGCAAACGTTTTCCACATGGCATCTCGGCAAACACATGATATTGCCGAAAGTTGGCCTCGATAACACGAAAACACTTGGCAAAGCACTATTTGCTGAGAGCCAAGCAGCGTCTGCACGACAAAGTTTTTCTACGTGGCATCTCGGCAAACACATGATATTCGCGAAAGTAGGCCTCGACAAAACGACAACACTCGGCAAAGCACTATTTGCCGAGAGCGAAGGAGCGTCCACATAGAAAAGGTTTTCCACATGGCATCTCGGCAAACACATGATATTGCCGAAAGTAGGCCTCGACAACATGACAACACTCGGCAAAGCACTATTTGCTGAGATCCAACAGCGTCCGCACGGCAAAAGTTTTCCACATGGCATCTCAGCAAACACATGATATTGCCGAAAGCTGGCCTCGATAACACGAAATCACTTGGCAAAGGACTATTTCCTGAGAGCCAAGAAGCGTCTGCACGGCAATGTTTTTGTACGTGGCATCTCGACAAACACATGCTATTCCCGAAAGTAGGCCTCGACAACACGACAACACTCGGAAAAGCACTATTTGCCGAGAGCCAAGCAGCATCAGCACGACAAAGATTTTGCACGTGGAATCTCGGCAAACTCACGATATTGCCAAAAGTAGGCCTCGACAACAGGACAACAATAGGCAAAGCACTATTTGCCGAGAGCCAAGCAGCATCCTCACAACAAAGGTTTTCCACGTGGCATCTCCGAAAACACATGATATTGCTGAAAGTAGGCTTTAAGCACACAAAAACACTCGGCAAAGCACTATTTGCCGAGAGCCAAGCAACGTTGGCACGAAAAAGTTTTGCCACATGGCAGCTCGGCAAACACTTGATTTTCACACGACAACACTCGGCAAAGCACTATTTGTCGAGAGCCAAGCAATGTCCGCACGACAAAGTTTTTCCACGTGGCATCTCGGCAAACATGTGATATTGCCAAAAGTAGGCCACGACAACATGACAACATTTGGCAAATCACTATTTGCCGAGAGCCAAGCAGCATCCGCACGGAAAAGGTTTTCCACGTGGCATCTCGACAAACACATGATATTGCAGAAAGTAGGCCACGACAACACAAAAACACTCGGCAAAGCACTATTTGCCGAGAGCCAAGCAACGTCCGCACGGCAAAGTTTTGCCATGTGGCATCTCGCCAAACATATGATATTGCCGAAGGTAGGCCTCGGCAACACGAAAACACTCGGCAAAGCACTATTTGCCGAGAGCCAAGTAGCGTCTGCACGGCAAAGTTTTTCCACATGGCATCTTGGCAAACACATGATATTGCCGAAAGTAGGCCTCGACAACACGACAACACTCGGCAAAGCACTATTTGTAGAGAGCCAAGCAGCGTCTTCACGGCAATGTTTTTCTATGTGGCATCTCGGCAAACACATGATATTGCCGAAAGTAGGCCTCGACAACACGACAACACTCGGCAAAGCACTATTTGCCGAGAGCCAAGCAGCGTCCGCATAGAAAAGGTTTTCACCGTGGTATCTCATAAAACACATGATATTGCTGAAAGTAGGCCTCAACAACACGAAAACACTCGGCAAAGCACTATTTGCCGACAGCCAAGCAATGTTGGCACGACAAAGTTTTGCCACATGGCAGCTCGGCAAACACATGATTTTCTCGAAAGAAGGCCGCGACAACACGACAACACTAGGTAAAGCACTATTTGCCGACAGCCAAGCAGCGTCCGCAAGGCAAAGTTTTTCCACGTGGCATCTCAGCAAACACACGGTATTGCCGAAAGTAGGCCTCGACAACACGACAATACTCGGTAAAGCACTATTTGTCGAGAGCCAAGCAGCGTCCGCATGACAAAGGTTTTCCACGTGGCATCTCGGCAAACACATGATATTGCCGAAAGTAGGCCTCGACAACACGACAACACTCGGCAAAGCAATATTTGCCGAGAGCCAAGCAAGTTCCGCACGGCAAAGGTTTGCCACGTGGCATCTTGGCAAACACATGATATTCCTGAAAGTAGGCCTCGACAACACCACAACACTCGGGAAGGCACTATTTGCCGAGAGCCAAGCAGCGTCCGCACGACAAAGGTTTTCCACGTTGCATCTCGGCAAACACCTAATATTGCTGAAAGTAGGCCTGGACAACACAACAACACTCGGCAAAAGCACTATTTGCCGAGAGCCATGTGGCGTCCGCACGGAAAAGGTTTTCCACGTGGCATCTCTGCAAACACATGATATTGCTAAAAGTAGGCCTCGAAAACACGAAAATAATCGGAAAAACACTATTTGCTGAGAGCCAAGCAACGTTTGCACGAGAAAGTTTTTCCACATGGCATCTCGGCAAATACATAATATTGCCAAAAGTAGGCCTCGATAACATGACAAGACTTGGCAGAGCACTATTTGCCGAGGGCCAAGCATTGTTCGCAAGGCAAAGTTTGTGCACGTCGCATCTTGGCAAACACATGATATTGCCGAAAGTAGGCCTCGACAACACGACAACACTTGGCAAAGCACTATTCGCCGAGAGCCCAGCAGCGTCCGCACGGCAAAGTTTTTCCACATGGCATCTCGGCAAACACATGATATTGCCGAAAGTAGGGCTCGACAACACGACAACACTCGGCAAAGCACTATTTGCTGAGAGCCAAGCAGCGTCCGCACGGCAAACATTTTCCACATGGCATCTCAGCAAACACATGATATTGCCGAAAGTTGGCCTCGATAACACGAAAACAGTTGGCAAAGCACTATTTGCTGAGAGCCAAGCAGCGTCTTCACGGCAAAGTTTTTCTACGTGGCATCTCGGCAAAGACATGATATTGTTGAAAGCAGGCCTTGACAACACGAAAACACTCGGCAAAGCACTATTTGCCGAGAGCCAAGCAACGTTGGCACGACAAAGTTTTGCCACATGGCAGCTCGGCAAACACTTGGTTTTCTCGAAAGTAGGTCGTGACAACACGACAACACTTGGCAAAGCACTATTTGCCGACAGCCAAGCAGCGTTCGCAAGGCAAAGTTTTTCCATGTGGCATCTCAGCAAACACATGATATTGCCGAAAGTAGGCCTCGACAACACGACAACACTTGGAAAAGCACTATTTGCCGAGAGCCAAGCAGCATCCACACGACAAAGTTTTTCCACGTGGCATCTCGGCAAACATGTGATATTGCCAAAAGTAGGCCACGACAACACGACAACATTTGGCAAAGCACTATTTGCCGAGAGCCAAGCAGCATCCGCACAACAAAGGTTTTCCACGTGGAATCTTGGCAAACACATGATATTGCCGAAAGTAGGCCTCGACAACACAGCAACACTCGGCAAAGCACTATTTGCCGAGAGCCAAGTAGCGTCCGCACGGAAAAGGTTTTCCACGTGGCATCTCGACAAACACATGATATTGCTGAAAGTAGGCCATGACAACAGAAAAACACTCGGCAAAGCACTATTTGCCGAGAGCGAAGCAACGTCCGCACGGCAAAGTTTTGCCACGTGGCATCTCGCCAAACATATGATATTGCCGAAGGTCGGCCTCGGCAACACGAAAACACTCGGCAAAGCACTATTTGCCAAAAGCCAAGTAGCGTCTGCACGACAAAGTTTTTCCACATGGCATCTCAGCAAACACATGATATTCCCGAAAGTCGGCCTCGACAAAACGACAACACTCGACAAAGCACTATTTGCCAAGAGCCAAGCAGCGTCCGCATAGAAAAGGTTTTCACCGTGGCATCTCAGAAAACACATGATATTGCTGAAAGTAGGGCTCAACAAAATGGAAACACTCGGCAAAGCACTATTTGCCGACAGCCAAGCAATGTTGGCACGACAAAGTTTTGCCACATGGCAGCTCCGCAAACACATGATTTTCTCGAAAGAAGGCCGCGACAACACGACAACACTAGGCAAAGCACTATTTGCCAACAACACTAGGCCAAGCAGCGTCCGCAAGGCAAAGTTTTTCCACGTGGCATCTCAGCAAACACATGGTATTGCCGAAAGTAGGCCTCGACAACACGACAATACTCGGCACAACACCATTTGTCGAGAGCCAAGCAGCGTCCGCACGACAAAGGTTTTCCACGTGGCATCTCGGCAAACACATGATATTGCCGAAAGTAGGCCTCGACAACACGACAACACTCGGCAAAGCAATATTTGCCGAGAGCCAAGCAAGTTCCGCACGACAAAGGTTTGCCACGTGGCATCTTGGCAAACACATGATATTCCTGAAAGTAGGCCCCGACAACACGACAACACTCGGGAAAGGCACTATTTGCCGAGAGCCAAGCAGCGTCCGCACGACAAAGGTTTTCCACGTGGCATCTCGGCAAACACCTAATATTGCTGAAAGTAGGCCTCGACAACACAACAACACTCGGCAAAGGCATTATTTGCCGAGAGCCATGTGGCGTCCGCACGGAAAAGGTT
The DNA here is from genome assembly GCA_022496015.1 of Hordeum marinum. Taxonomy (NCBI): domain Eukaryota; kingdom Viridiplantae; phylum Streptophyta; class Magnoliopsida; order Poales; family Poaceae; genus Hordeum; species Hordeum marinum. The sequence goes on from JAAAWK010000935.1 coordinate 164,192, forward strand.
TTCCAGGTGGCATCTCGGCAAACACATGATATTGCTAAAAGTAGGCCTCGAAAACACGAAAACACTCGGAAAAACACTATTTGCTGAGAGCCAAGCAACGTTTGCATGACAAAGTTTTTCCACATGGCAACTTGGCAAATACATGATATTGCTAAAAGTAGGCCTCGATAACACGACAAAACTTGGCAAAGCACTATTTGCCGAGGGCCAAGCATTGTTCTCAAGGCAAAGTTTGTCCACGTCGCATCTTGGCAAACACATGATATTGCCGAAAGTAGGTCTCGACAACACGACAACACTCGGCAAAGCACTATTCGCCGAGAGCCAAGCAGCGTCCGCACGGCAAAGTTTTTCCACATGGCATCTCGGCAAACACATGATATTGCCGAAAGTAGGGCTCGACAACACGACAAAACTCGGCAAAGCACTATTTGCTGAGAGCCAAGCAGCGTCCGCATGGCAAACGTTTTCCACATGGCATCTCGGCAAACACATGATATTGCCGAAAGTTGGCCTCGATAACACGAAAACACTTGGCAAAGCACTATTTGCTGAGAGCCAAGCAGCGTCTGCACGACAAAGTTTTTCTACGTGGCATCTCGGCAAACACATGATATTCGCGAAAGTAGGCCTCGACAAAACGACAACACTCGGCAAAGCACTATTTGCCGAGAGCGAAGGAGCGTCCACATAGAAAAGGTTTTCCACATGGCATCTCGGCAAACACATGATATTGCCGAAAGTAGGCCTCGACAACATGACAACACTCGGCAAAGCACTATTAGCTGAGATCCAACAGCGTCCGCACGGCAAAAGTTTTCCACATGGCATCTCAGCAAACACATGATATTGCCGAAAGCTGGCCTCGATAACACGAAATCACTTGGCAAAGGACTATTTCCTGAGAGCCAAGAAGCGTCTGCACGGCAATGTTTTTGTACGTGGCATCTCGACAAACACATGCTATTCCCGAAAGTAGGCCTCGACAACACGACAACACTCGGAAAAGCACTATTTGCCGAGAGCCAAGCAGCATCAGCACGACAAAGATTTTGCACGTGGAATCTCGGCAAACTCACGATATTGCCAAAAGTAGGCCTCGACAACAGGACAACAATAGGCAAAGCACTATTTGCCGAGAGCCAAGCAGCATCCTCACAACAAAGGTTTTCCACGTGGCATCTCCGAAAACACATGATATTGCTGAAAGTAGGCTTTAACCACACAAAAACACTCGGCAAAGCACTATTTGCCGAGAGCCAAGCAACGTTGGCACGAAAAAGTTTTGCCACATGGCAGCTCGGCAAACACTTGATTTTCACACGACAACACTCGGCAAAGCACTATTTGTCGAGAGCCAAGCAATGTCCGCACGACAAAGTTTTTCCACGTGGCATCTCGGCAAACATGTGATATTGCCAAAAGTAGGCCACGACAACATGACAACATTTGGCAAATCACTATTTGCCGAGAGCCAAGCAGCATCCGCACGGAAAAGGTTTTCCACGTGGCATCTCGACAAACACATGATATTGCAGAAAGTAGGCCACGACAACACAAAAACACTCGGCAAAGCACTATTTGCCGAGAGCCAAGCAACGTCCGCACGGCAAAGTTTTGCCATGTGGCATCTCGCCAAACATATGATATTGCCGAAGGTAGGCCTCGGCAACACGAAAACACTCGGCAAAGCACTATTTGCCGAGAGCCAAGTAGCGTCTGCACGGCAAAGTTTTTCCACATGGCATCTTGGCAAACACATGATATTGCCGAAAGTAGGCCTCGACAACACGACAACACTCGGCAAAGCACTATTTGTAGAGAGCCAAGCAGCGTCTTCACGGCAATGTTTTTCTATGTGGCATCTCGGCAAACACATGATATTGCCGAAAGTAGGCCTCGACAACACGACAACACTCGGCAAAGCACTATTTGCCGAGAGCCAAGCAGCGTCCGCATAGAAAAGGTTTTCACCGTGGTATCTCATAAAACACATGATATTGCTGAAAGTAGGCCTCAACAACACGAAAACACTCGGCAAAGCACTATTTGCCGACAGCCAAGCAATGTTGGCACGACAAAGTTTTGCCACATGGCAGCTCGGCAAACACATGATTTTCTCGAAAGAAGGCCGCGACAACACGACAACACTAGGTAAAGCACTATTTGCCGACAGCCAAGCAGCGTCCGCAAGGCAAAGTTTTTCCACGTGGCATCTCAGCAAACACACGGTATTGCCGAAAGTAGGCCTCGACAACACGACAATACTCGGTAAAGCACTATTTGTCGAGAGCCAAGCAGCGTCCGCATGACAAAGGTTTTCCACGTGGCATCTCGGCAAACACATGATATTGCCGAAAGTAGGCCTCGACAACACGACAACACTCGGCAAAGCAATATTTGCCGAGAGCCAAGCAAGTTCCGCACGGCAAAGGTTTGCCACGTGGCATCTTGGCAAACACATGATATTCCTGAAAGTAGGCCTCGACAACACCACAACACTCGGGAAGGCACTATTTGCCGAGAGCCAAGCAGCGTCCGCACGACAAAGGTTTTCCACGTTGCATCTCGGCAAACACCTAATATTGCTGAAAGTAGGCCTGGACAACACAACAACACTCGGCAAAAGCACTATTTGCCGAGAGCCATGTGGCGTCCGCACGGAAAAGGTTTTCCACGTGGCATCTCTGCAAACACATGATATTGCTAAAAGTAGGCCTCGAAAACACGAAAATAATCGGAAAAACACTATTTGCTGAGAGCCAAGCAACGTTTGCACGAGAAAGTTTTTCCACATGGCATCTCGGCAAATACATAATATTGCCAAAAGTAGGCCTCGATAACATGACAAGACTTGGCAGAGCACTATTTGCCGAGGGCCAAGCATTGTTCGCAAGGCAAAGTTTGTGCACGTCGCATCTTGGCAAACACATGATATTGCCGAAAGTAGGCCTCGACAACACGACAACACTTGGCAAAGCACTATTCGCCGAGAGCCCAGCAGCGTCCGCACGGCAAAGTTTTTCCACATGGCATCTCGGCAAACACATGATATTGCCGAAAGTAGGGCTCGACAACACGACAACACTCGGCAAAGCACTATTTGCTGAGAGCCAAGCAGCGTCTGCACGGCAAACATTTTCCACATGGCATCTCAGCAAACACATGATATTGCCGAAAGTTGGCCTCGATAACACGAAAACAGTTGGCAAAGCACTATTTGCTGAGAGCCAAGCAGCGTCTGCACGGCAAAGTTTTTCTACGTGGCATCTCGGCAAAGACATGATATTGTTGAAAGCAGGCCTTGACAACACGAAAACACTCGGCAAAGCACTATTTGCCGAGAGCCAAGCAACGTTGGCACGACAAAGTTTTGCCACATGGCAGCTCGGCAAACACTTGGTTTTCTCGAAAGTAGGTCGTGACAACACGACAACACTTGGCAAAGCACTATTTGCCGACAGCCACGCAGCGTTCGCAAGGCAAAGTTTTTCCATGTGGCATCTCAGCAAACACATGATATTGCCGAAAGTAGGCCTCGACAACACGACAACACTTGGAAAAGCACTATTTGCCGAGAGCCAAGCAGCATCAGCACGACAAAGTTTTTGCACGTGGAATCTCGGCAAACTCATGATATTGCGAAAAGTAGGCCTCGACAACAGGACAACAATAGTCAAAGCACTATTTGCCGAGAGCCAAGCAGCATCCTCACAGCAAAGGTTTTCCACGTGGCATCTCAGCAAACACATGATATTGCCGAAAGTAGGCCTCGACAACACGAAAACACTCGGCAAAGCACTATTTGTCAAGAGCCAAGAAGCGTCTGCAAGACAAAGTTTTTCCATGTAACTTCTCAGCAAACACATGATGTTCCTGAAAGTAGGCCGCGACAAGACGACAACACAAGGCAAAGCACTATTTGCCGAGAGCCAAGCAGCGTCCCCATGACAAAGTTTTTCCACGTGGCATCTTGGCAAACACACGATATGCCGAAAGTAGGCCTCGACAACACGACAACACTCGGCAAAGCACTATTTGCCGAGAGCCAAGGAGCGTCCCCATAGAAAAGGTTTTCCACGTGGCATCTCCGAAAACACATGATATTTGCCGAAGACAAGCAGCGTCCACACGACAAACGTTTTCCACATGGCATCTCGGCAAACACATGATATTGCCGAAAGTTGGCCTCGATAACACGAAAACACTTGGCAAAGCACTATTTGCTGAGAGCCAAGCAGCATCTGCACGACAAAGTTTTTCTACGTGGCATCTCGGCAAACACATGATATTGCTGAAAGTAGGCCTCGACAACATGACAACACTCGGCAAAGCACTATTTGTCGAGAGCCAAGGAGCGTCCGCATAGAAAAGGTTTTCCACGTGGCATCTCCGAAAACACATGATATTGCTGAAAGTAGGCCTTGACAACACGAAAACACTCGGCAAAGCACTATTTGCCGAGAGCCAAGCAACGTTGGCACGACAAAGTGTTGCCACATGGCAGCTCGTTAAACACTTGATTTTCACACGACAACACTCGACAAAGCACTATTTGCCGAGAGCCAAGCAGCGTCCGCACGACAAAGTTTTGCCACGTGGCATCTCGGCAAACACATGATATTCCCAAAAGTAGGCCTCGACAACACGACAACACTCGGCAAAGCACTATTTGCCGAGAGCCAAGCAACGTCCGCACGACAAAGTTTTCCCGCGTGGCATCTTGGCAAACATGTGATATTGCCAAAAGTAGGCCATGACAACACGACAACATTTGGCAAAGCACTATTTGCCGAGAGCCAAGCAGCATCCGCACAACAAAGGTTTTCCATGTGGAATCTTGGTAAACACATGATTTTCTCGAAAGAAGGCCGCGACAACACAACAACACTATGCAAAGCACTATTTGCCAACAGCCAAGCAGCGTCCGCAAGGCAAAGTTTTTCCACGTGGCATCTCAGCAAACACATGGTATTGCCGAAAGTAGGCCTCGACAACATGACAATACTCGGCAAAGCACTATTTGCCGAGAGCCAAGCAGCATCCGCACGACAAAGGTTTTCCACGTGGCATCTTGGAAAACACATGATATTGCCGAAAGTAGGCCTCGACAACACGACAACACTCGGCAAAGCAATATTTGCCGAGAGCCAAGCAAGTTCCGCACGGCAAAGGTTTGCCACGTGGCATCTTGGCAAACACATGATATTCCTGAAAGGAGGCCTCGACAACACGACATCACTCGGGAAGGCACTATTTGCCGAGAGCCAAGCAGTGTCCGCACGACAAAGGTTTTCCACGTGGCATATCGGCAAACACCTGATATTGCTGAAAGTAGGCCTCGACAACACAACAACACTCAGCAAAAGCGCTATTTCCCGAGAGCCAAGTGGCGTCCGCACGGAAAAGGTTTTCCACGTGGCATCTCGGCAAACACATGATATTGCTAAAAGTAGGCCTTGAAAACACGAAAACATTCGGAAAAACACTATTTGCTGAGAGCCAAGCAACGTTCGCACGACAAAGTTTTTCCACATGGCATCTCGGAAAATACATGATATTGCCAAAAGTAGGCCTCGATAACACGACAACACTTGGCAGAGCACTATTTGCCGAGGGCCAAGCATTGTTCGCAAGGCAAAGTTTGTCCACGTCACATCTTGGCAAACACATGATATTGCCGAAAGTAGGCCTCGACAACACGACAACACTCGGCAAAGCACTATTCGCCGAGAGCCAAGTAGCGTCCGCACGGCAAACGTTTTCCACATGGCATCTCGGCAAACACATGATATTGCCGAAAGTAGGGCTGGACAACACGACAACACTTGGCAAAGCACTATTCGCCGAGACCCCAGCAGCGTCCGCACGGCAAAGTTTTTCCACATGGCATCTCGGCAAACACATGATATTGCCGAAAGTAGGGCTCGACAACACGACAACACTCGGCAAAGCACTATTTGCTGAGAGCCAAGCAGCGTCCGCACGGCAAACATTTTCCACATGACATCTCGGCAAACACACGATATTGCCGAAAGTTGGCCTCGATAACACGAAAACAGTTGGCAAAGCACTATTTGCTGAGAGCCAAGCAGCGTCTGCACGGCAATGTTTTTCTACGTGGCATCTCGGCAAACACATGATATTGCTGAAAGCAGGCCTTGACAACACGAAAACACTCGGCAAAGCACTATTTGCCGAGAGCCAAGCAACGTTGGCACGACAAAGTTTTGCCACATGGCAGCTCGGCAAACACTTGGTTTTCTCGAAAGTAGGTCGTGACAACACGACAACACTTGGCAAAGCACTATTTGCCGACAGCCAAGCAGCGTTCGCATGGCAAAGTTTTTCCATGTGGCATCTCAGCAAACACATGATATTGCCGAAAGTAGGCCTCGACAACACGACAACACTTGGAAAAGCACTATTTGCCGAGAGCCAAGCAGCATCAGCACGACAAAGTTTTTGCACGTGGAATCTCGGCAAACTCATGATATTGCCAAAAGTAGGCCTCGACAACAGGACAACAATAGTCAAAGCACTATTTGCCGAGAGCCAAGCAGCATCCTCACAGCAAAGGTTTTCCACGTGGCATCTCGGCAAACACATGATATTGCCGAAAGTAGGCCTCGACAACACGAAAACACTCGGCAAAGCACTATTTGTCAAGAGCCAAGAAGCGTCTGCAAGACAATGTTTTTCCATGTAACTTCTCAGCAAACACATGATGTTCCTGAAAGTAGGCCTCGACAAGACGACAACACAAGGCAAAGCACTATTTGCCGAGAGCCAAGCAGCGTCCCCATGACAAAGTTTTTCCACGTGGCATCTTGGCAAACACACGATATGCCGAAAGTAGGCCTCGACAACACGACAACACTCGGCAAAGCACTATTTGCCGAGAGCCAAGGAGCGTCCCCATAGAAAAGGTTTTCCACGTGGCATCTCCAAAAACACATGATATTTGCCGAAGACAAGCAACGTCCACACGACAAACGTTTTCCACATGGCATCTCGGCAAACACATGATATTGCCGAAAGTTGGCCTCGATAACACGAAAACACTTGGCAAAGCACTATTTGCTGAGAGCCAAGCAGCGTCTGCACGACAAAGTTTTTCTACGTGGCATCTCGGGAAACACATGATATTGCCGAAAGTAGGCCTCGACAAAATGACAACACTCGGCAAAGCACTATTTGTCGAGAGCCAAGGAGCGTCCGCATAGAAAATTTTTTCCACGTGGCATGTCCGAAAACACATGATATTGCTGAAAGTAGGCCTTGAGAACACGAAAACACTCGGCAAAGCACTATTTGCCGAGAGCCAAGCAACGTTGGCACGACAAAGTGTTGCCACATGGCAGCTCGGCAAACACTTGATTTTCACACGACAACACTCGACAAAGCACTATTTGCCGAGAGCCAAGCAGCGTCCGCACGACAAAGTTTTGCCACGTGGCATCTCGAAAAACACATGATATTCCCGAAAGTAGGCCTCGACAAAACGACAACACTCGGCAAAGCACTATTTGCCGAGAGCCAAGCAACGTCCGCACGACAAAGTTTTTCTACGTGGCATCTCGGCAAACATGTGATATTGCCAAAAGTAGGCCATGACAACACGACAACATTTGGCAAAGCACTATTTGCCGAGAGCCAAGCAGCATCCGCACAACAATGGTTTTCCATGTGGAATCTTGGTAAACACATAATTTTCTCGAAAGAAGGCGGCGACAACACGACAACACTACGCAAAGCACTATTTGCCAACAGCCAAGCAGTGTCCGCAAGGCAAAGTTTTTCCACGTGGCATCTCAGCAAACACATGGTATTGCCGAAAGTAGGCCTCGACAACACGACAATACTCGGCAAAGCACTATTTGCCGAGAGCCAAGCAGGGTCCGCACGACAAAGGTTTTCCACGTGGCATCTCGGCAAACACATGATATTGCCGAAAGTAGGCCTCGACAACACGACAACACTCGGCAAAGCAATATTTGCCGAGAGCCAAGCAAGTTCCGCACGGCAAAGGTTTGCCACGTGGCATCTTGGCAAACACATGATATTCCTGCAAGTAGGCCTCGACAACATGACATCACTCGGCAAAGCACTATTTGTCGAGAGCCAAGGAGCGTCCGCATAGAAAAGGTTTTCCACGTGGCATGTCCGAAAACACATGATATTGCTGAAAGTAGGCCTTGACAACACGAAAACACTCGGCAAAGCACTATTTGCCGAGAGCCAAGCAACGTTGGCACGACAAAGTGTTGCCACATGGCAGCTCGGCAAACACTTGATTTTCACACGACAACACTCGACAAAGCACTATTTGCCGAGAGCCAAGCAGCGTCCGCACGACAAAGTTTTGCCACGTGGCATCTCGGCAAACACATGATATTCCCGAAAGTAGGCCTCGACAAAACGACAACACTCGGCAAAGCACTATTTGCCGAGAGCCAAGCAACGTCCGCACGACAAAGTTTTTCTACGTGGCATCTCGGCAAACATGTGATATTGCCAAAAGTAGGCCATGACAACACGACAACATTTGGCAAAGCACTAGTTGCCGAGAGCCAAGCAGCATCTGCACAACAAAGGTTTTCCATGTGGAATCTTGGTAAACACATGATTTTCTCGAAAGAAGGCGGCGACAACACGACAACACTACGCAAAGCACTATTTGCCAACAGCCAAGCAACGTCCGCAAGGCAAAGTTTTTCCACGTGGCATCTCAGCAAACACATGGTATTGCCGAAAGTAGGCCTCGACAACACGACAATACTCGGCAAAGCACTATTTGCCGAGAGCCAAGCAGCGTCCGCACGACAAAGGTTTTCCACGTGGCATCTCGGCAAACACATGATATTGCCGAAAGTAGGCCTCGACAACACGACAACACTCGGCAAAGCAATATTTGCCGAGAGCCAAGCAAGTTCCGCACGGCAAAGGTTTGCCACGTGGCATCTTGGCAAACACATGATATTCCTGAAAGTAGGCCTCGACAACATGACATCACTCGGGAAGGCACTATTTGCCGAGAGCCAAGCAGTGTCCGCACGACAAAGGTTTTCCACATGGCATCTCGGCAAACACATGATATTGCTAAAAGTAGGCCTTGAAAACACGAAAACATTCGGAAAAACACTATGTGCTGAGAGCCAAGCAACGTTCGCACGACAAAGTTTTTCCACATGGCATCTCGGCAAATACATGATATTGCCAAAAGTAGGCCTCGATAACACGACAACACTTGGCAGAGCACTATTTGCCGAGGGCCAAGCATTGTTCGCAAGGCAAAGTTTGTCCACGTCACATCTTGGCAAACACATGATATTGCCGAAAGTAGGCCTCGACAACACGACAACACTCGGCAAAGCACTATTCGCCGAGAGCCAAGTAGCGTCCGCACGGCAAACGTTTTCCACCTGGCATCTCGGCAAACACATGATATTGCCGAAAGTAGGGCTGGACAACACGACAACACTCGGGAAAGCACTATTTGCTGAGAGCCAAGCAGCGTCCGCACGGCAAACGTTTTCCACATGGCATCTCGGCAAACACATGATATTGCCGAAAGTTGGCCTCGATAACACAAAAACACTTGGCAAAGCACTATTTGCTGAGAGCCAAGCAGCGTCTGCACGGCAAAGTTTTTCTACGTGGCATCTCGGCAAACACATGATATTCCCGAAAGTAGGCCTCGACAAAACGACAACACTCAGCAAAGCACTATTTGCCGAGAGCCAAGGAGCGTCCGCATAGAAAAGGTTTTCCACGTGGCATCTCCGAAAACACATGATATTGCTGAAAGTAGGCCTTGACAACACGAAAACACTCGGCAAAGCACTATTTGCCGAGAGCCAAGCAACGTTGGCACGACAAAGTTTTGCCACATGGCAGCTCGGCAAACACTTGATTTTCTCGAAAGTAGGCCGTGACAACACGACAACACTTGGCAAAGCACTATTTGCTGACAGCCAAGCAGCGTTCGCACGGCAAAGTTTTTCCATGTGGCAAATCAGCAAACACATGATATTGCCGAAAGTTGGCCTCGACAACACGACAACACTTGGAAAAGCACTATTTGCCGAGAACCAAGCAGCATCGGCACGACAAAGTTTTTCCATGTACCTAATCAGCAAACACATGATATTCCTGAAAGTAGGCCTCGACAAGACGACAACACAAGGCAAAGCACTATTTGCCGAGAGCCAAGCAGCGTCCGCATGACAAAGTGTTTCCACGTGGCATCTTGGCAAACACACGATATGCCGAAAGTAGGCCTCGACAACACGACAACACTCGGCAAAGCAGTATTTGCCGAGGCCAAGCAGCGTCCGCACGACAAACGTTTTCCACATGGCATCTCGGGAAACACATGATATTGCCGAAAGTAGTCCTCGACAACACGACAACACTCGGCAAAGCACTATTCGCCGAGAGCCAAGCAGCGTCCGCACGACAAAGTTTTTCCACATGGCATCTCGGCAAACACATGATATTGCCGAAAGTAGGGCTCGGCAACACGACAACACTCGGCAAAGCACTATTTGCTGAGAGCCAAGCAGCGTCCGCACGACAAACATTTTCCACATGGCATCTCGGCAAACACATGATATTGCCGAAAGGTGGCCTCGATAACACGAAAACACTTGGCAAAGCACTATTTGCTGAGAGCCAAGCAGCGTCTGCACGGCAAAGTTTTTCTACGTGGCATCTGGGCAAACACATGATATTCCCGAAAGTAGGCCTCGACAAAACGACAACACTCGGCAAAGCACTATTTGCCGAGAGCCAAGGAGCGTCCGCATAGAAAAGGTTTTCCACGTGGCATCTCCGAAAACACATGATATTGCTGAAAGCAGGCCTTGACAACACGAAAACACTCGGCAAAGCACTATTTGCCGAGAGCCAAGCAACGTTGGCACGACAAAGTTTTGCCACATGGCATCTCGGCAAACACTTGCTTTTCTCGAAAGTAGGTCGTGACAAAACGAAAACACTTGGCAAAGCACTATTTGCCGACAGCCAAGCAGCGTTCGCACGACAAAGTTTTTCCATGTGGCATCTCAGCAAACACATGATATTGCCGAAAGTAGGCCTCGACAACACGACAACACTTGGAAAAGCACTATTTGTCGAGAGCCAAGCAGCATCAGCACGACAAAGTTTTTGCACGTGGAATCTCGGCAAACTAATGATATTGCCAAAAGTAGGCCTCGACAACAGGACAACAATAGGTAAAGCACTATTTGCCGAGAGCCAAGCAGCATCCTCACAACAAAGGTTTTCCACGTGGCATCTCGGCAAACACATGATATTGCCGAAAGTAGGCCTCGACAACACGAAAACACTCGGCAAAGCACTATTTGTCAAGAGCCAAGAAGGGTCTGCAAGACAAAGTTTTGCCATGTAACTTCTCAGCAAACACATGATGTTCCTGAAAGTAGGCCTCGACAAGACGACAACACAAGGCAAAGCACTATTTGCCGAGAGCCAAGCAGCGTCCGCATGACAAAGTTTTTCCACGTGGCATCTTGGCAAACACACGATATGCCGAAAGTAGGCCTCGACAACACGACAACACTCGGCAAAGCACTATTTGCCGAGAGCCAAGCAGCGTCTGCACGACAAAGTTTTTGTACGTGGCATCTCGGCAAACACATGATATTGCCGAAAGTAGGCCTCGACAAAATGACAACACTCGGCAAAGCACTATTTGCCGAGAGCCAAGGAGCGTCCGCATAGAAAAGGTTTTCCACGTGGCATCTCCAAAAACACATGATATTGCTGAAAGTAGGCCTTGACAACACGAAAACACTCGGCAAAGCACTATTTTCCGAGAGCCAAGCAACGTTGGCACGACAAAGTGTTGCCACATGGCAGCTCGGCAAACACTTGCTTTTCACATGACAACACTCGACAAAGCACTATTTGCCGAGAGCCAAGCAGCGTCCGCTCGACAAAGTTTTGCCACGTGGCATCTCGGCAAACAAATGATATTCCCGAAAGTAGGCCTCGACAACACGAGAAAACTCGGCAAAGCACTATTTGTCGAGAGCCAAGCAATGTCCGCACGACAAAGTTTTCCACGTGGCATCTCGGCAAACATGTGATATTGCCAAAAGTAGGCCACGACAACACGACCACATTTGGCAAAGCACTATTTGGCAAGAGCCAAGCAGCATCCGCACAACAAAGGTTTTCCACGTGGAATCTTGGCAAACACATGATTTTCTCAAAACAAGGCCACGACAACACGACAACACTACGCAAAGCACTATTTGCCGACAGCCAAGCAGCGTCCGCACGACAAAGGTTTTCCACGTGGCATCTCGGCAAACACATGATATTGCCGAAAGTAGGCCTCGACAACACGACAACACTCGGCAAAGCAATATTTGCCTAGAGCCAAGCAAGTTCCGCACGGCAAAGGTTTGCCATGTGGCATCTTGGCAAACACATGATATTCCTGAAAGTAGGCCTCGACAACACGACATCACTCGGGAAGGCACTATTTGCCGAGAGCCAAGCAGCGTCCGCACGACAAAGGTTTTCCACGTGGCATCTCGGCAAACACCTGATATTGCTGAAAGTAGGCCTCGACAACACAACAACACTCGGCAAAAGCACTATTTGCCGAGAGCCAAGTGGCGTCCACACGGAAAAGGTTTTCCACGTGGCATCTCGGCAAACACATGATATTGCTAAAAGTAGGCCTCGAAAACACGAAAACATTCGGAAAAACACTATTTGCTGAGAGCCAACCAACGTTCGCACGACAAAGTTTTTCCACATGGCATCTCGGCAAATACATGATATTGCCAAAAGTAGGCCTCGATAACACGACAACACTTGGCAGAGCACTATTTGCCGAGGGCCAAGCATTGTTCGCAAGGCAAAGTTTGTCCACGTCACATCTTGGCAAACACATGATATTGCCGAAAGTAGGCCTCGACAACACGACAACACTCGGCAAAGCACTATTCGCCGAGAGCCAAGTAGCGTCCGCACGGCAAACGTTTTCCACATGGCATCTCGGCAAACACATGATATTGCCGAAAGTAGGGCTGGACAACACGACAACACTCGGGAAAGCACTATTTGCTGAGAGCCAAGCAGCGTCTGCACGGCAAACGTTTTCCACATGGCATCTCGGCAAGCACATGATATTGCCGAAAGTTGGCCTCGATAACACAAAAACACTTGGCAAAGCACTATTTGCTGAGAGCCAAGCAGCGTCTGCACGGCAAAGTTTTTCTACGTGGCATCTCGGCAAACACATGATATTCCCGAAAGTAGGCCTCGACAAAACGACAACACTCGGCAAAGCACTATTTGCCGAGAGCCAAGGAGCGTCCGCATAGAAAAGGTTTTCCATGTGGCATCTCCGAAAACACATGATATTGCTGAAAGTAGGCCTTGACAACACGAAAACACTCGGCAAAGCACTATTTGCCGAGAGCCAAGCAACGTTGGCACGACAAAGTTTTGCCACATGGCAGCTCGGCAAACACTTGATTTTCTCGAAAGTAGGCCGTGACAACACGACAACACTTGGCAAAGCACTATTTGCTGACAGCCAAGCAGCGTTCGCACGGCAAAGTTTTTCCATGTGGCAAATCAGCAAACACATGATATTGCCGAAAGTTGGCCTCGACAACACGACAACACTTGGAAAAGCACTATTTGCCGAGAACCAAGCAGCATCGGCACGACAAAGTTTTTGCACGTGGAATCTCGGCAAACTCATGATATTGCCAAAAGTAGGCCTCGACAACAGGACAAGAATAGGCAAAGCACTATTTGCCGAGAGCCAAGCAGCATCCTCACAGCAAAGGTTTTCCACGTGGCATCTCGGCAAACACAGGATATTGCCGAAAGTAGGCCGCGACAACACGAAAACACTCGGCAAAGCACTATTTGTCGAGAGCCAAGAAGCGTCTGCAAGACAACGTTTTTCCATGTACCTTCTCAGCAAACACATGATATTCCTGAAAGTAGGCCTCGACAAGACGACAACACAAGGCAAAGCACTATTTGCCGAGAGCCAAGCAGCGTCCGCATGACAAAGTTTTTCCACGTGGCATCTTGGCAAACACACGATATGCCGAAAGTAGGCCTCGACAACACGACAACACTCGGCAAAGCAGTATTTGCCGAAGCCAAGCAGCGTCCGCACGACAAACGTTTTCCACATGGCATCTCGGGAAACACATGATATTGCCGAAAGTAGTCCTCGACAACACGACAACACTCGGCAAAGCACTATTCGCCGAGAGCCAAGCAGCGTCCGCACGGCAAAGTTTTTCCACATGGCATCTCGGCAAACACATGATATTGCCGAAAGTAGGGCTCGACAACACGACAACACTCGGCAAAGCACTATTTGCTGAGAGCCAAGCAGCGTCCGCACGACAAACATTTTCCACATGGCATCTCGGCAAACACATGATATTGCCGAAAGTTGGCCTCGATAACACGAAAACACTTGGCAAAGCACTATTTGCTGGGAGCCAAGCAGCGTCTGCACGGCAAAGTTTTTCTACGTGGCATCTGGGCAAACACATGATATTCCCGAAAGTAGGCCTCGACAAAACGACAACACTCGGCAAAGCACTATTTGCCGAGAGCCAAGGAGCGTCCGCATAGAAAAGGTTTTCCACGTGGCATCTCCGAAAACACATGATATTGCTGAAAGTAGGCCTTGACAACACGAAAACACTCGCCAAAGCACTATTTGCCGAGAGCCAAGCAACGTTGGCACGACAAAGTTTTGCCACATGGCATCTCGGCAAACACTTGCTTTTCTCAAAAGTAGGTCGTGACAACACGACAACACTTGGCAAAGCACTATTTGCCGACAGCCAAGCAGCGTTCGCACGGCAAAGTTTTTCCATGTGGCATCTCAGCAAACACATGATATTGCCGAAAGTAGGCGTCGACAACACGACAACACTTGGAAAAGCACTATTTGTCGAGAGCCAAGCAGCATCAGCACGACAAAGTTTTTGCACGTGGAATCTTGGCAAACTCATGATATTGCCAAAAGTAGGCCTCGACAACAGGACAACAATAGGCAAAGCACTATTTGCCGAGAGCCAAGCAGCATCCTCACAACAAAGGTTTTCCACGTGGCATCTCGGCAAACACATGATATTGCCGAAAGTAGGCCTCGACAACACGAAAACACTCGGCAAAGCACTATTTGTCAAGAGCCAAGAAGGGTCTGCAAGACAAATTTTTTCCATGTAACTTCTCAGCAAACACATGATGTTCCTGAAAGTAGGCCTCGACAAGACGACAACACAATGCAAAGCACTATTTGCCGAGAGCCAAGCAGCGTCCGCATGACAAAGTTTTTCCACGTGGCATCTTGGTGAACACACGATATGCCGAAAGTAGGCCTCGACAACACGACAACACTCGGCAAAGAACTATTTGCCGAGAGCCAAGCAGCGTCTGCACGACAAAGTTTTTCTACGTGGCATCTCGGCAAACACATGATATTGCCGAAAGTAGGCCTCGACAAAATGACAACACTCGGCAAAGCACTATTTGCCGAGAGCCAAGGAGCGTCCGCATAGAAAAGGTTTTCCACGTGGCATCTCCAAAAACACATGATATTGCTGAAAGTAGGCCTTGACAACACGAAAACACTCGGCAAAGCACTATTTTCCGAGAGCCAAGCAACGTTGGCACGACAAAGTGTTGCCACATGACATCTCGGCAAACACTTGATTTTCACATGACAACACTCGACAAAGCACTATTTGCCGAGAGCCAAGCAGCGTCCGCACGACAAAGTTTTGCCATGTGGCATCTCGGCAAACACATGATATTCCCAAAAGTAGGCCTCGACAACACGACAAAACTCGGCAAAGCCCTATTTGCCGAGAGCCAAGCAATGTCCGCACGACAAAGTTTTCCACGTGGCATCTCGGCAAACATGTGATATTGCCAAAAGTAGGCCACGACAACACGACCACATTTGGCAAAGCACTATTTGCCGAGAGCCAAGCAGCATCCGCACAACAAAGGTTTTCCACATGGAATCTTGGCAAACACATGATTTGTTCAAAACAAGGCCACGACAACACGACAACACTACGCAAAGCACTATTTGCCGACAGCCAAGCAGCGTCCGCACGACAAAGGTTTTCCACGTGGCATCTCGGCAAACACATGATATTGCCGAAAGTAGGCCTCGACAACACGACAACACTCGGCAAAGCAATATTTGCCGAGAGCCAAGCAAGTTCCGCACGGCAAAGGTTTGCCATGTGGCATCTTGGCAAACACATGATATTCCTGAAAGTAGGCCTCGACAACACGACATCACTCGGGAAGGCACTATTTGCCGAGAGCCAAGCAGCGTCCGCACGACAATGGTTTTCCACGAGGCATCTCGGCAAACACCTGATATTGCTGAAAATAGGCCTCGACAACACAACAACACTCGGCAAAAGCACTATTTGCTGAGAGCCAAGTGGCGTCCACACGGAAAAGGTTTTCCACGTGGCATCTCGGCAAACACATGATATTGCTAAAAGTAGGCCTCGAAAACATGAAAACATTCGGAAAAATACTATTTGCTGAGAGCCAACCAACGTTCGCACGACAAAGTTTTTCCACATGGCATCTCGGCGAATACATGATATTGCCAAAAGTAGGCCTCGATAACACGACAACACTTGGCAAAGCACTATTCGCCGAGAGCCAAGTAGCGTCCGCACGGCAATGTTTTTCCACATGGCATCTCTGCAAACACATGGTATTGCCGAAAGTAGGGCTCGACAACACGACAACACTCGGCAAAGCACTATTTGCTGAGAGCCAAGCAGCGTCCGCACGACAAACGTTTTCCACATGGCATCTCGGCAAACACATGATATTGCCGAAAGTTGGCCTCGATAACACGAAAACACTTGGCAAAGCACTATTTGCTGAGAGCCAAGCAGCGTCTGCACGGCAAAGTTTTTCTACGTGGCATCTCGGGAAACACATGATATTTCCGAAAGGTGGCCTCGACAAAACGACAACACTCGGCAAAGCACTATTGGCCGAGAGCCAAGGAGCGTCCGCATAGAAAAGGTTTTCCACGTGGCATCTCCAAAAACTCATGATATTGCTGAAAGTAGGCCTTGACAACACGAAAACACTCGGCAAAGCACTATTTTCCGAGAGCCAAGCAGCATCCGTACGACAAAGTTTTGCCACGTGGCATCTCGGCAAACACATGATATTCCCGAAAGTAGGCCTCGACAACACGACAAAACTCGGCAAAGCACTATTTGCCGAGAGCCAAGCAATGTCCGCACGACAAAGTTTTCCACGTGGCATCTCGGCAAACATGTGATATTGCCAAAAGTAGGCCACGACAACACGACCACATTTGGCAAAGCACTATTTGCCGACAGCCAAGCAGCATCCGCACAACAAAGGTTTTCCACGTGGAATCTTGGCAAACACATGATTTTCTCAAAACAAGGCCGCGACAACACGACAACACTACGCAAAGCACTATTTGCCGACAGCCAAGCAGCGTCCGCAAGGCAAAGTTTTTCCACGTGGCATCTCAGCAAACACATGGTATTGCCGAAAGTAGGCCTCGACAACACGACAATACTCGGCAAAGCACTATTTGCCGAGAGCCAAGCAGCGTCCGCACGACAAAGGTTTTCCACGTGGCATCTCGGCCCACACGATATTGCCGAAAGTAGGCCTCGACAACACGACAACACTGGGCAAAGCAATATTTGCCGAGAGCCAAGCAAGTTCTGCACGGCAAAGGTTTGCCATGTGGCATCTTGGCAAACACATGATATTCCTGAAAGTAGGCCTCGACAACACGACATCACTCGGGAAGGCACTATTTGCCGAGAGCCAAGCAGCGTCCGCACGACGAAGATTTTCCACGTGGCATCTCGGCAAACACCTGATATTGCTGAAAGTAGGCCTCGACAACACAACAACACTCGGCAAAAGCACTATTTGCTGAGAGCCAAGTGGCGTCCACACGGAAAAGGTTTTCCACGTGGCATCTCGGCAAACACATGATATTGCTAAAAGTAGGCCTCGAAAACATGAAAACATTCGGAAAAACACTATTTGCTGAGAGCCAACCAACGTTCGCACGACAAAGTTTTTCCACATGGCATCTCGGCAAATACATGATATTGCCAAAAGTAGGCCTCGATAACACGACAACACTTGGCAAAGCACTATTCGCCAAGAGCCAAGTAGCGTCCGCACGACAATGTTTTTCCACATGGCATCTCTGCAAACACATGATATTGCCGAAAGTAGGGCTCGACAACACGACAACACTCGGCAAAGCACTATTTGCTGAGAGCCAAGCAGCGTCCGCACGGCAAACGTTTTCCACATGGCATCTCGGCAAACACATGATATTGCCGAAAGTTGGCCTCGATAACACGAAAACACTTGGCAAAGCACTATTTGCTGAGAGCCAAGCAGCGTCTGCACGGCAAAGTTTTTCTACGTGGCATCTCGGCAAACACATGATATTCCCGAAAGTAGGCCTCGACAAAACGACAACACTCGGCAAAGCACTATTGGCCGAGAGCCAAGGAGCGTCCGCATAGAAAAGGTTTTCCACGTGGCCTCTCCAAAAACACATGATATTGCTGAAAGTAGGCCTTGACAACACGAAAACACTCGGCAAAGCACTATTTTCCGAGAGCCAAGCAACGTTGGCACGACAAAGTGTTGCCACATGGCAGCTCGGCAAACACTTGATTTTCACACGACAACACTCGACAAAGCACTATTTGCCGAGAGCCAAGCAGCGTCCGCATGACAAAGTTTTGCCACGTGGCATCTCGGCAAACACATGATATTCCCGAAAGTAGGCCTCGACAACACGACAACACTCGCCAAAGCACTATTTGCCGAGTGCCAAGCAATATCCGCACGACAAAGTTTTCCACGTGGCATCTCGGCAAACATGTGATATTGCCAAAAGTAGGCCACGACAACACGACCACATTTGGCAAAGCACTATTTAACGATAGCCAAGCAGCATCCGCACAACAAAGGTTTTCCACCTGGAATCTTGGCAAACACATGATTTTCTCAAAACAAGGCCGCGACAACACGACAACACTACGCAAAGCACTATTTGCCGACAGCCAAGCAGCGTCCGCAAGGCAAAGTTTTTCCACGTGGCATCTCAGCAAACACATGGTATTGCCGAAAGTAGGCCTCGACAACACGACAATACTCGGCAAAGCACTATTTGCCGAGAGCCAAGCAGCGTCCGCACGACAAAGGTTTTCCACGTGGCATCTCGGCAAACACATGATATTGCCGAAAATAGGCCTCGACAACACGACAACACTCAACAAAGCAATATTTGCCGAGAGCCAAGCAAGTTCCGCACGGCAAAGGTTTGCCACGTGGCATCTTAGCAAACACATGATATTCCTGAAAGTAGGCCTCGACAACACGACATCACTCGGGAAGGCACTATTTGCCGAGAGCCAAGCAGCGTCCGCACAACAAAGGTTTTCCACGTGGCATCTCGGCAAACACGTGATATTGCTGAAAGTAGGCCTCGACAACACAACAACACTCGGCAAAAGCACTATTTGCCGAGAGCCAAGTGGCATCCACACGGAAAAGGTTTTCCACGTGGCATCTCGGCAAACACATGATATTGCTAAAAGTAGGCCTCGAAAACACGAAAACATTCGGAAAAACACAATTTGCTGAGAGCCAACCAACGTTCGCACGACAAAGTTTTTCCACATGGCATCTCGGCAAATACATGATATTGCCAAAAGTAGGCCTCGATAACACGACAACACTTGGCAAAGCACTATTCGCCGAGAGCCAAGTAGCGTCCGCACGGCAATGTTTTTCCACATGGCATCTCTGCAAACACATGATATTGCCAAAAGTAGGGCTCGACAACACGACAACACTCGGCAAAGCACTATTTGCTGAGAGCCAAGAAGCGTCCGCACGGCAAACGTTTTCAACATGGCATCTCGGCAAACACATGATATTGCCGAAATTGGCATCGATAACACGAAAACACTTGGCAAAGCACTATTTGCTGAGAGCCAAGCAGCGTCTGCACGGCAAAGTTTTTCTACGTGGCATCTCGGCAAACACGTGATATTCCCGAAAGTAGGCCTCGACAAAACGACAACACTCGGCAAAGCACTATTGGCCGAGAGCCAAGGAGCGTCCGCATAGACAAGGTTTTCCACGTGGCATCTCCAAAAACACATGATATTGCTGAAAGTAGGCCTTGACAACACGAAAACACTCAGCAAAGCACTATTTACCGAGAGCCAGGCAACGTTGGCACGACAAAGTTTTGCCACATGGCAGCTCGGCAAACACTTGATTTTCTCGAAAGTAGGCCGTGACAACACGACAACACTTGGCAAAGCACTATTTGCTGACAGCCAAGCAGCGTTCGCACGGCAAAGTTTTTCCATGTGGCAAATCAGCAAACACATGATATTGCCGAAAGTTGGCCTCGACAACACGACAACACTTGGGAAAGCACTATTTGCCGAGAGCCAAGCAGGATCAGCACGAGAATGTTTTTGCACGTGGAATCTCGGCAAACTCATGATATTGCCAAAAGTAGGCCTCGAAAACAGGACAACAATAGGCAAAGCACTATTTGCCGAGAGCCAAGCAGGATCCTCACAGCAAAGGTTTTCCACGTGGCATCTCGGCAAACACATGATATTGCCGAAAGTAGGCCTCGACAACACGAAAACACTCGGCAAAACACTATTTGTCGAGAGCTAAGAAGCGTCTGCAAGACAATGTTTTTCCATGTAACTTCTCAGCAAACACATGATATTCCTGAAAGTAGGCCTCGACAAGACGACAACACAGGGCAAAGCACTATTTGCCGAGAGCTAAGCAGCGTCCGCATGACAAAGTTTTTCCACGTGGCATCTTGGCAAACACACGATATGCCGAAAGTAGGCCTCGACAACACGACAACACTCGGCAAAGCAGTATTTGCCGAAGCCAAGCAGCGTTCGCAGGACAAACGTTTTCCACATGGCATCTCGGGAAACACATGATATTGACGAAAGTTGGCCTCGATAACACGAAAACACTTGGCAAAGCACTATTTGCTGAGAGCCAAGCAGTGTCTGCACGACAAAGTTTTTCTACGTGGCATCTCGACAAACACATGATATTCCAGAAAGTAGGCCTCGACAAAATGACAACACTCGGCAAAGCACTATTTGCCGAGAGCCAAGGAGCGTCCGCATAGAAAAGGATTTCCACATGGCATCTCCGAAAACACATGATATTGCTGAAAGTAGGCCTTGACAACACGACAACACTCGACAAAGCACTATTTGCCGAGAGCCAAGCATCGTCCGCACGACAAAGTTTTGCCACGTGGCATCTCGGCAAACACATGATATTCCCGAAAGTAGGCCTCGACTACACGACAACACTCGGCAAAGCACTATTTCCCGAGAGCCAAGCAACGTCCGCACGACAAAGTTTTTCCACGTGGCATCTCGGCAAACATGTGATATTGCCAAAAGTAGGCCACGACAACACGACAACATTTGGCAAAGCACTATTTGCCGAGAGCCAAGCAGTATCCGCACAACAAAGGTTTTTCCAGTTGGAATCTTGGCAAACACATGATATTGCCGAAAGTAGGCCCTGACAACACAACAACACTTAGCAAAGCACTATTTGCCGAGAGCCAAGTAGCGTCCGCACGGAAAATGATTTCCACGTGGCATCTCGGCAAACACATGATATTGCTGAAAGTAGGCCACGACAACACAAAACACTAGGCAAAGCACTATTTGCCGAGAGCCAAGCAACGTACGCACAGCAATGTTTTGCCATGTGGCATCTCGCCAAACATATGATATTGTCGAAGGTAGGCCTCGGCAACACGAAAACACTCGGCCAAGCACTATTTGCCGAGAGCCAAGTAGCGTCTGCACGGCAAAGTTTTTCCACATGGCATCTCGGCAAACACATGATATTGCCGAAAGTAGGGCTCGACAACACGACAACACTCGGCAAAGCACTATTTGCTGAGAGCCAAGCAGCGTCCGCACGGCAAACGTTTTCCACATGGCATCTTGGCAAACACATGATATTGCCAAAAGTTGGCCTCGATAACACGAAAACACTTGGCAAAGCACTATTTGCTGAGAGCCAAGCAGCGTCTGCACGGCAAAGTTTTTCTACGTGGCATCTCGGCAAACACATGGTATTCCCGAAAGTAGGCCTCGACAAAACGACAACACTCGGCAAAGCACTATTGGCCGAGAGCCAAGGAGCGTCCGCATAGAAAAGGTTTTCCACGTGGCATCTCCAAAAACACATGATATTGCTGAAAGTAGGCCTTGACAACACGAAAACACTCAGCAAAGCACTATTTACCGAGAGCCAAGCAACGTTGGCACGACAAAGTTTTGCCACATGGCAGCTCGGCAAACACTTGATTTTCTCGAAAGTAGGCCGTGACAACACGACAACACTTGGCAAAGCACTATTTGCTGACAGCCAAGCAGCGTTCGCACGGCAAAGTTTTTCCATGTGGCAAATCAGCAAACACATGATATTGCCGAAAGTTGCCCTCGACAACACGACAACACTTGGAAAAGCACTATTTGCCGAGAGCCAAGCAGCATCAGCACGACAATGTTTTTGCATGTGGAATCTCGACAAACTCATGATATTGCCAAAACTAGGCCTCGACAACAGGACGACAATAGGCAAAGCACTATTTGCCGAGAGCCAAGCAGCATCCTCACAGCAAAGGTTTTCCACATGGCATCTCGGCAAACACATGATATTGCCGAAAGTAGGCCTCGACAACACGAAAACACTCGGCAAAGCACTATTTGTCGAGAGCCAAGAAGCGTCTACAAGACAATGTTTTACCATGTAACTTCTCAGCAAACACATGATATTCCTGAAAGTAGGCCTTGACAAGACGACAACACAAGGCAAAGCACTATTTGCCGAGAGCCAAGCAGCGTCCGCATGACAAAGTTTTTCCACGTGGCATCTTGGCAAACTCACGATATGCCGAAAGTAGGCCTCGACAACACGACAACACTCGGCAAAGCAGTATTTGCCGAAGCCAAGCACCGTCCGCACGACAAACGTTTTCCACATGGCATCTCGGGAAACACATGATATTGACGAAAGTTGGCCTCGATAACACGAAAACACTTGGCAAAGCACTATTTGCTGAGAGCCAAGCAGCGTCTGCACGACAAAGTTTTTCTACGTGGCATCTCGGCAAACACATGATATTCCCGAAAGTAGGCCTCGACAAAATGACAACACTCGGCAAAGCACTATTTGCCGAGAGCCAAGGAGCGTCCGCATAGAAAAGGTTTTCCACATGGCATCTCCGAAAACACATGATATTGCTGAAAGTAGGCTTTGACAACACGAAAACACTCGGCAAAGCACTATTTGCCGAGAGCCAAGCAACGTTTGCACGACAAAGTTTTGCCACATGGCAGCTCGGCAAACACTTGATTTTAACACGACAACACTCGACAAAGCACTATTTGCCGAGAGCCAAGCATCGTCCGCACGACAAAGTTTTGCCACGTGGCATCTCGGCAAACACATGATATTCCCGAAAGTAGGCCTCGACAACACGACAACACTCGGCAAAGCACTATTTGCCGAGAGCCAAGCAACGTCCGCACGACAAAGTTTTTCCACGTGGCATCTCGGCAAACATGTGATATTGCCAAAAGTAGGCCACGACAACACGACAACATTTGGCAAAGCACTATTTGCCGAGAGCCAAGCAGTATCCGCACAACAAAGGTTTTCCACGTGGAATCTTGGCAAACACATGATATTGCCGAAAGTAGGCCCTGACAACACAACAACACAAGGCAAAGCACTATTTGCCGAGAGCCAAGTAGTGTCCGCACGGAAAATGATTTCCACGTGGCATCTCGGCAAACACATGATATTGCTGAAAGTAGGCCACGACAACACAAAACACTAGGCAAAGTACTATTTGCCGAGAGCCAAGCAACGTCCGCACGGCAAAGTTTTGCCATGTGGCATCTTGCCAAACATATGATATTGCCGAAGGTAGGCCTCGGCAACACGAAAACACTCGGCAAAGCACTATTTGCCGAGACCCAAGTAGCGTCTGCACGGCAATGTTTTTCCACATGGCATCTCGGCAAACACATGATATTGCCGAAAGTAGGGCTCGACAACACGACAACACTCGGCAAAGCACTATTTGCTGAGAGCCAAGCAGCGTCTGCACGGCAATGTTTTTCTACGTGGCATCTCGGCAAACACATGATATTGCCGAAAGTAGGCCTCGACAACACGACAACACTCTGCAAAGCACTATTTGCCGAGAGCCAAGCAGCGTCCGCATAGAAATAGTTTTCAATGTGGCATCTCGAAAAACACATGATATTGCTGAATGTAGGCCTCAACAACACGAAAACACTCGGCAAAGCACTATTTGCCGACAGCCAAGCAATGTTGGCACGACAAAGTTTTGCCACGTGGCATCTCGGCAAACACATGATATTGCTGAAAGTAGGCCTCAACAACACGAAAACACTCGGCAAAGCACTATTTGCCGACAGCCAAGCAATGTTGGCACGACAAAGTTTTGCCACATGGCAGCTCGGCAAACACTTGATTTTAACACGACAACACTCGACAAAGCACTATTTGCCGAGAGCCAAGCATCGTCCGCACGACATAGTTTTGCCACGTGGCATCTCGGCAAACACATGATATTCCCGAAAGTAGGCCTCGACAACACGACAACACTCGGCAAAGCAATATTTGCCGAGAGCCAAGCAACGTCCGCACGACAAAGTTTTTCCACGTGGCATCTCGGCAAACATGTGATATTGCCAAAAGTAGGCCACGACAACACGACAACATTTGGCAAAGCACTATTTGCCGAGAGCCAAGCAGTATCCGCACAACAAAGGTTTTCCACGTGGAATCTTGGCAAACACATGATATTGCCGAAAGTAGGCCCTGACAACACAACAACACAAGGCAATGCACTATTTGCCGAGAGCCAAGTAGTGTCCGCACGGAAAATGATTTCCACGTGGCATCTCGGCAAACACATGATATTGCTGAAAGTAGGCCACGACAACACAAAACACATGGCAAAGCACTATTTGCCGAGAGCCAAGCAACGTCCGCACAGCAAAGTTTTGCCATGTGGCATCTCGCCAAACATATGATATTGCCGAAGGTAGGCCTCGGCAACACGAAAACAGTGGGCAAAGCACTATTTGCCGAGACCCAAGTAGCGTCTGCACGGCAATGTTTTTCCACATGGCATATCGGCAAACACATGATATTGTCGAAAGTAGGGCTCGACAACACGACAACACTCGGCAAAGCACTATTTGCTGAGAGCCAAGCAGCGTCTGCACGGCAATGTTTTTCTACGTGGCATCTCGGCAAACACATGATATTGCCGAAAGTAGGCCTCGACAACACGACAACACTCTGCAAAGCACTATTTGCTGAGAGCCAAGCAGCATGCGCACGACAAACGTTTTCCACATGGCATCTCGGCAAACACATAATATTGCCAAAAGTTGGCCTCGATAACACGAAAACACTTGGCAAAGCACTATTTGCTGAGAGCCAAGGAGCGTCTGCACGGCAAAGCTTTTCTACGTGGCATCTTGGCAAACAGATCATATTCCCGAAAGTAGGCCTCCACAAAACGACAAGACTCGGCAAAGCACTATTTGCCGAGAGCCAAGGAGCGTCCACATAGAAAAGGTTTTCCACGTGGCATCTCGGAAAACACATGATATTGCTGAAAGTATGCCTTGACAACACGAAAACACATTATATTCCCGAAAGTAGGCCTCGACAAAATGACAACACTCGGCAAAGCACTATTTGCCGAGAGCCAAGGAGCGTCCGCATAGAAAAGGTTTTCCACATGGCATCTCCGAAAACACATGATATTGCTTAAAGTAGGCCCTGACAACACGAAAACACTCGGCAAAGGACTATTTGCCGAGAGCCAAGCAACGTTGGCACAACAAAGTTTTGCCACATGGCAGCTCGGCAAACACTTGATTTTCACACGACAACACTCGACAAAGCACTATTTGCCAAGAGCCAAGCATCGTCCGCACGACAAAGTTTTGCCACGTGGCATCTCGGCAAACACATGATATTCCCGAAAGTAGGCCTCGACAACACGACAACACTCGGCAAAGCACTATTTGCCGAGAGGCAAGCAACGTCCTCACGACAAAGTTTTTCCACGTGGCATCTCGGCAAACATGTGATATTGCCAAAAGTAGGCCACGACAACACGACAACAGTTCGCAAAGCACTATTTGCCGAGAGCCAAGGAGCATCCGCACAACAAAGGTTTTCCACGTGGAATCTTGGCAAACACATGATATTGCCAAAAGTAGGCCTCGACAACACAACAACACTCGGCAAAGCACTACTTGCGGAGAGCCAAGCAACGTCCGCACGGCAAAGTTTTGCCATGTGGCATCTCGCCAAACATATGATATTGCCGAAGGTAGGCCTCGGCAACACGAAAACAATCGGCAAAGCACTATTTGCCGAGAGGCAAGTAGCGTCTGCATGGCAAAGTTTTTCCACATGGCATCTCGGCAAACACATGATATTGCCGAAAGTAGGCCTTGACAACACGACAACACTCGGCAAAGCACTATTTGCTGAGAGCCAAGCAGCGTCTGCACGGCAATGTTTTTCTACGTGGCATCTCGGCAAACACATGATATTGCCAAAACTAGGCCTCGACAACACGACAACACTCGGCCAAGCACTATTTGCCGAGAGCCAAGCAATGTTGGCACGACAAAGTTTTGCCACATGGCAGCTCGGCAAACACATGATTTTCTTGAAAGAAGGCCGCGACAACACGACAACACTAGGCAAAGCACTATTTCCCGACAGCCAAGCAGCGTCCGGAAGGCAAAGTTTTTCCACGTGGCATCTCACCAAACACATGGTATTGCCGAAAGTAGGCCTCGACAACACGACAATACTCGGCAAAGCACTATTTGCCGAGAGCCAAGCAGCGTCCGCACGACAAAGGTTTTCCACGTGGCATCTCGGCAAACACATGATATTGCCAAAAGTAGGCCTCGACAACACGACAACACTCGGCAAAGAAATATTTGCCGAGAGCCAAGCAAGTTCCGCACGGCAAAGGTTTGCCGCGTGTCATCTTGGCAAACACATGATATTCTTGAAAGTAGGCCTCGACAACACGAAAACACTCAGGAAGGCACTATTTGCCGAGAGCAAAGCCGCGTCCGCACGACAAAGCTTTTCCACGTGGCATCTCGGCAAACACCTGATATTGCTGAAAGTAGGCCTCGACAAGACAACAACACTCGGCGAAACCACTATTTGCCAAGAGCCAAGTGGCGTCCGGACGGAAAAGGTTTTCCACGTGGCATCTCGGCAAACACATGATATTGCTAAAAGTAGGCCTCGAAAACACGAAAACAGTCGGAAAAACACTATTTGCTGAGAGCCAAGCAACGTTCGCACGACAAATTTTTTCCACATGGCATCTCGGCAAATACATGATATTGCTGAAAGTACGCCTCGATAACACGACAACACTTGGCAAAGCACTATTTGCCGAGGGCCAAGCATTGTTCGCAAGGCAAAGTTTGTCCTCGTCGCATCTCGGCAAACACATGATATTGCCGAAAGTAGGCCTCGACAACACGACAACACTCGGCAAAGCACTATTTGCCGAGAGCCAACCAGCGTCCGCACGGCAAAGTTTTTCCACATGGCATCTCGGCAAAAACATGATATTGCCGAAAGTAGGCCTCGACAACACGACAACACTCGGCAAAGCACTATTTGGCAAGAGCCAAGCAGCGTCTGCACTGCAAAGATTTCCTACGTGGCATCTCGGCAAACACATGATATTGCCGAAAGTAGGCCTCGACAACACGACAACACTCGGCAAAGCACTATTTGCCGAGAGCCAAGCAGCGTCCGCACGACAAAGGTTTTCCACGTGGCATCTCGGCAAACACATGATATTGCCGAAAGTAGACCTCGACAAAACGACAACACTCGACAAAGCAATATTTGCCGAGAGCCAAGCAAGTTCCGCCTGACAAAGGTTTGACACGTGGCATCTTGGCAAACACATGATATTCCTGAAAGTAGGCCTCGACAACACGACAACACTCGGGAAGGCACTATTTGCCGAGAGCCAAGCAGCGTCCGCACGACAAAGGTTTTCCACGTGGCATCTCGACAAACACCTGATATTGCTGAAAGTAGGCCTCGACAACACAACAACACTCGGCAAAAGCACTATTTGCCGAGAGCCAAGTGGCGTCCGCACGGAAAAGGTTTTCCACGTGGCATCTCGGCAAACACATGATATTGCTAAAAGTAGGCCTCAAAACACGGAAACACTCGGAAAAACACTATTTGCTGAGAGCCAAGCAACGTTCGCACGACAAAGTTTTTCCACATGGCATCTCGGCAAATACATTATATTGCCGAAAGTAGGCCTTGACAACACGACAACACTCGGCAAAGCACTATTTGCCGAGAGCCATGGAGCGTCCGCATAGAAAAGGTTTTCCACATGGCATCTCCGAAAACACATGATATTGCGGAAAGTAGGCCTTCACAACACGAAAACACTCGGCAAAGCACTATTTGCCGAGAGCCAAGCAACGTTGGCACGACAAAGTATTGCCACATGGCAGCTCGGCAAACACTTGATTTTCACACGACAACACTCGACAAAGCACTATTTGCCGAGAGCCAAGCAGCGTCCGCACGACAAAGTTTTGCCACATGGCATCTCGGCAAACACATGATATTCCCGAAAGTAGGCCTCGACAACACGACAATACTCGGCAAAGCACTATTTGCCGAGAGCCAAGCAGCGTCCGCACGACAAAGGTTTTCCACGTGGCATCTCGGCAAACACATGATATTGCCAAAAGTAGGCCTCGACAACACGACAACACTCGGCAAAGCAATATTTGCCGAGAGCCAAGCAAGTTCCGCACGGCAAAGGTTTGCCACGTGTCATCTTGGCAAACACATGATATTCTTGAAAGTAGGCCTCGACAACACGAAAACACTCAGGAAGGCACTATTTGCCGAGAGCAAAGCAGCGTCCGCACGACAAAGCTTTTCCACGTGGCATCTCGACAAACACCTGATATTGCTGAAAGTAGGCCTCGACAAGACAACAACACTCGGCGAAAGCACTATTTGCCAAGAGCCAAGTGGCGTCCGGACGGAAAAGGTTTTCCACGTGGCATCTTGGCAAACACATGATATTGCTAAAAGTAGGCCTCGAAAACACGAAAACAGTCGGAAAAACACTATTTGCTGAGAGCCAAGCAACGTTCGCACGACAAATTTTTTCCACATGGCATCTCGGCAAATACATGATATTGCTGAAAGTACGCCTCGATAACACGACAACACTTGGCAAAGCACTATTTGCCGAGGGCCAAGCATCGTCCGCACGACAAAGTTTTGCCACGTCGCATCTCGGCAAACACATGATATTCCCGAAAGTAGGCCTCGACAACACGACAACACTCGGCAAAGCACTATTTGCCGAGAGCCAAGCAACGTCCGCACGACAAAGTTTTTCCACGTGGCATCTCGGCAAACATGTGATATTGCCAAAAGTAGGCCACGACAACACGACAACAGTTCGCAAAGCACTATTTGCCGAGAGCCAAGGAGCATCCGCACAACAAAGGTTTTCCACGTGGAATCTTGGCAAACACATGATATTGCCAAAAGTAGGCCTCGACAACACAACAACACTCGGCAAAGCACTACTTGCGGAGAGCCAAGCAACGTCCGCACGGCAAAGTTTTGCCATGTGGCATCTCGCCAAACATATGATATTGCCGAAGGTAGGCCTCGGCAACACGAAAACAATCGGCAAAGCACTATTTGCCGAGAGGCAAGTAGCGTCTGCATGGCAAAGTTTTTCCACATGGCATCTCGGCAAACACATGATATTGCCGAAAGTAGGCCTTGACAACACGACAACACTCGGCAAAGCACTATTTGCTGAGAGCCAAGCAGCGTCTGCACGGCAATGTTTTTCTACGTGGCATCTCGGCAAACACATGATATTGCCAAAACTAGGCCTCGACAACACGACAACACTCGGCCAAGCACTATTTGCCGAGAGCCAAGCAATGTTGGCACGACAAAGTTTTGCCACATGGCAGCTCGGCAAACACATGATTTTCTTGAAAGAAGGCCGCGACAACACGACAACACTAGGCAAAGCACTATTTCCCGACAGCCAAGCAGCGTCCGGAAGGCAAAGTTTTTCCACGTGGCATCTCACCAAACACATGGTATTGCCGAAAGTAGGCCTCGACAACACGACAATACTCGGCAAAGCACTATTTGCCGAGAGCCAAGCAGCGTCCGCACGACAAAGGTTTTCCACGTGGCATCTCGGCAAACACATGATATTGCCAAAAGTAGGCCTCGACAACACGACAACACTCGGCAAAGAAATATTTGCCGAGAGCCAAGCAAGTTCCGCACGGCAAAGGTTTCCCGCGTGTCATCTTGGCAAACACATGATATTCTTGAAAGTAGGCCTCGACAACACGAAAACACTCAGGAAGGCACTATTTGCCGAGAGCAAAGCCGCGTCCGCACGACAAAGCTTTTCCACGTGGCATCTCGGCAAACACCTGATATTGCTGAAAGTAGGCCTCGACAAGACAACAACACTCGGCGAAACCACTATTTGCCAAGAGCCAAGTGGCGTCCGGACGGAAAAGGTTTTCCACGTGGCATCTCGGCAAACACATGATATTGCTAAAAGTAGGCCTCGAAAACACGAAAACAGTCGGAAAAACACTATTTGCTGAGAGCCAAGCAACGTTCGCACGACAAATTTTTTCCACATGGCATCTCGGCAAATACATGATATTGCTGAAAGTACGCCTCGATAACACGACAACACTTGGCAAAGCACTATTTGCCGAGGGCCAAGCATTGTTCGCAAGGCAAAGTTTGTCCTCGTCGCATCTCGGCAAACACATGATATTGCCGAAAGTAGGCCTCGACAACACGACAACACTCGGCAAAGCACTATTTGCCGAGAGCCAACCAGCGTCCGCACGGCAAAGTTTTTCCACATGGCATCTCGGCAAAAACATGATATTGCCGAAACTAGGCCTCGACAACACGACAACACTCGGCAAAGCACTATTTGGCAAGAGCCAAGCAGCGTCTGCACTGCAAAGATTTCCTACGTGGCATCTCGGCAAACACATGATATTGCCGAAAGTAGGCCTCGACAACACGACAACACTCGGCAAAGCACTATTTGCCGAGAGCCAAGCAGCGTCCGCACGACAAAGGTTTTCCACGTGGCATCTCGGCAAACACATGATATTGCCGAAAGTAGACCTCGACAAAACGACAACACTCGACAAAGCAATATTTGCCGAGAGCCAAGCAAGTTCCGCCTGACAAAGGTTTGACACGTGGCATCTTGGCAAACACATGATATTCCTGAAAGTAGGCCTCGACAACACGACAACACTCGGGAAGGCACTATTTGCCGAGAGCCAAGCAGCGTCCGCACGACAAAGGTTTTCCACGTGGCATCTCGACAAACACCTGATATTGCTGAAAGTAGGCCTCGACAACACAACAACACTCGGCAAAAGCACTATTTGCCGAGAGCCAAGTGGCGTCCGCACGGAAAAGGTTTTCCACGTGGCATCTCGGCAAACACATGATATTGCTAAAAGTAGGCCTCAAAACACGGAAACACTCGGAAAAACACTATTTGCTGAGAGCCAAGCAACGTTCGCACGACAAAGTTTTTCCACATGGCATCTCGGCAAATACATTATATTGCCGAAAGTAGGCCTTGACAACACGACAACACTCGGCAAAGCACTATTTGCCGAGAGCCATGGAGCGTCCGCATAGAAAAGGTTTTCCACATGGCATCTCCGAAAACACATGATATTGCGGAAAGTAGGCCTTCACAACACGAAAACACTCGGCAAAGCACTATTTGCCGAGAGCCAAGCAACGTTGGCACGACAAAGTATTGCCACATGGCAGCTCGGCAAACACTTGATTTTCACACGACAACACTCGACAAAGCACTATTTGCCGAGAGCCAAGCAGCGTCCGCACGACAAAGTTTTGCCACATGGCATCTCGGCAAACACATGATATTCCCGAAAGTGGGCCTCGACAACACGACAATACTCGGCAAAGCACTATTTGCCGAGAGCCAAGCAGCGTCCGCACGACAAAGGTTTTCCACGTGGCATCTCGGCAAACACATGATATTGCCAAAAGTAGGCCTCGACAACACGACAACACTCGGCAAAGCAATATTTGCCGAGAGCCAAGCAAGTTCCGCACGGCAAAGGTTTGCCACGTGTCATCTTGGCAAACACATGATATTCTTGAAAGTAGGCCTCGACAACACGAAAACACTCAGGAAGGCACTATTTGCCGAGAGCAAAGCAGCGTCCGCACGACAAAGCTTTTCCACGTGGCATCTCGGCAAACACCTGATATTGCTGAAAGTAGGCCTCGACAAGACAACAACACTCGGCGAAAGCACTATTTGCCAAGAGCCAAGTGGCGTCCGGACGGAAAAGGTTTTCCACGTGGCATCTTGGCAAACACATGATATTGCTAAAAGTAGGCCTCGAAAACACGAAAACAGTCGGAAAAACACTATTTGCTGAGAGCCAAGCAACGTTCGCACGACAAATTTTTTCCACATGGCATCTCGGCAAATACATGATATTGCTGAAAGTACGCCTCGATAACACGACAACACTTGGCAAAGCACTATTTGCCGAGGGCCAAGCATCGTCCGCACGACAAAGTTTTGCCACGTCGCATCTCGGCAAACACATGATATTCCCGAAAGTAGGCCTCGACAGCACGACAACACTCGGCAAAGCACTATTTGCCGAGAGCCAAGCAACGTCCGCACGACAAAGTTTTTCCACGTGGCATCTCGGCAAACATGTGATATTGCCAAAAGTAGGCCACGACAACACGACAACAGTTCGCAAAGCACTATTTGCCGAGAGCCAAGGAGCATCCGCACAACAAAGGTTTTCCACGTGGAATCTTGGCAAACACATGATATTGCCAAAAGTAGGCCTCGACAACACAACAACACTCGGCAAAGCACTACTTGCGGAGAGCCAAGCAACGTCCGCACGGCAAAGTTTTGCCATGTGGCATCTCGCCAAACATATGATATTGCCGAAGGTAGGCCTCGGCAACACGAAAACAATCGGCAAAGCACTATTTGCCGAGAGGAAAGTAGCGTCTG
Organism: Hordeum marinum; assembly: GCA_022496015.1. NCBI lineage: Eukaryota > Viridiplantae > Streptophyta > Magnoliopsida > Poales > Poaceae > Hordeum > Hordeum marinum. The sequence goes on from JAAAWK010000935.1 coordinate 197,577, forward strand.
CATGGCAAAGTTTTTCCACATGGCATCTCGGCAAACACATGATATTGCCGAAAGTAGGCCTTGACAACACGACAACACTCGGCAAAGCACTATTTGCTGAGAGCCAAGCAGCGTCTGCACGACAATGTTTTTCTACGTGGTATCTCGGCAAACACATGATATTGCCAAAACTAGGCCTCGACAACACGACAACACTCGGCCAAGCACTATTTGCCGAGAGCCAAGCAATGTTGGCACGACAAAGTTTTGCCACATGGCAGCTCGGCAAACACATGATTTTCTTGAAAGAAGGCCGCGACAACACGACAACACTAGGCAAAGCACTATTTCCCGACAGCCAAGCAGCGTCCGGAAGGCAAAGTTTTTCCACGTGGCATCTCACCAAACACATGGTATTGCCGAAAGTAGGCCTCGACAACACGACAATACTCGGCAAAGCACTATTTGCCGAGAGCCAAGCAGCGTCCGCACGACAAAGGTTTTCCACGTGGCATCTCGGCAAACACATGATATTGCCAAAAGTAGGCCTCGACAACACGACAACACTCGGCAAAGAAATATTTGCCGAGAGCCAAGCAAGTTCCGCACGGCAAAGGTTTGCCACGTGTCATCTTGCCAAACACATGATATTCTTGAAAGTAGGCCTCGACAACACGAAAACACTCAGGAAGGCACTATTTGCCGAGAGCAAAGCCGCGTCCGCACGACAAAGCTTTTCCACGTGGCATCTCGGCAAACACCTGATATTGCTGAAAGTAGGCCTCGACAAGACAACAACACTCGGCGAAAGCACTATTTGCCAAGAGCCAAGTGGCGTCCGGACGGAAAAGGTTTTACACGTGGCATCTCGGCAAACACATGATATTGCTAAAAGTAGGCCTCGAAAACACGAAAACAGTCGGAAAAACACTATTTGCTGAGAGCCAAGCAACGTTCGCACGACAAATTTTTTCCACATGGCATCTCGGCAAATACATGATATTGCTGAAAGTACGCCTCGATAACACGACAACACTTGGCAAAGCACTATTTGCCGAGGGCCAAGCATTGTTCGCAAGGCAAAGTTTGTCCTCGTCGCATCTCGGCAAACACATGATATTGCCGAAAGTAGGCCTCGACAACACGACAACACTCGGCAAAGCACTATTTGCCGAGAGCCAACCAGCGTCCGCACGGCAAAGTTTTTCCACATGGCATCTCGGCAAAAACATGATATTGCCGAAAGTAGGCCTCGAAAACACGACAACACTCGGCAAAGCACTATTTGGCAAGAGCCAAGCAGCGTCTGCACTGCAAAGATTTCCTACGTGGCATCTCGGCAAACACATGATATTGCCGAAAGTAGGCCTCGACAACACGACAACACTCGGCAAAGCACTATTTGCCGAGAGCCAAGCAGCGTCCGCACGACAAAGGTTTTCCACGTGGCATCTCGGCAAACACATGATATTGCCGAAAGTAGACCTCGACAAAACGACAACACTCGACAAAGCAATATTTGCCGAGAGCCAAGCAAGTTCCGCCTGACAAAGGTTTGACACGTGGCATCTTGGCAAACACATGATATTCCTGAAAGTAGGCCTCGACAACACGACAACACTCGGGAAGGCACTATTTGCCGAGAGCCAAGCAGCGTCCGCACGACAAAGGTTTTCCACGTGGCATCTCGACAAACACCTGATATTGCTGAATGTAGGCCTCGACAACACAACAACACTCGGCAAAAGCACTATTTGCCGAGAGCCAAGTGGCGTCCGCACGGAAAAGGTTTTCCACGTGGCATCTCGGCAAACACATGATATTGCTAAAAGTAGGCCTCAAAACACGGAAACACTCGGAAAAACACTATTTGCTGAGAGCCAAGCAACGTTCGCACGACAAAGTTTTTCCACATGGCATCTCGGCAAATACATGATATTGCCGAAAGTAGGCCTCGATAACACGACAACACTTGGCAAAGCACTATTTGCCGAGGGCCAAGCATTGTTCGCAAGGCAAAGTTTGTCCACGTCGCATCTCGGCAAACACATTATATTGCCGAAAGTAGGCCTTGACAACACGACAACACTCGGCAAAGCACTATTTGCCGAGAGCCATGGAGCGTCCGCATAGAAAAGGTTTTCCACATGGCATCTCCGAAAACACATGATATTGCGGAAAGTAGGCCTTCACAACACGAAAACACTCGGCAAAGCACTATTTGCCGAGAGCCAAGCAGTGTCCACACGGCAAAGTTTTTCCACGTGGCATCTTGGCAAACACATGATATTGCCGAAAGTAGGCCTCGACGACACGACAACACTCGGCAAAGCACTATTTGCCGAGAGCCAACCAGCGTCCGCACGGCAAAGTTTTTCCACGTGGCATCTCGTCAAACACACGATATTGCCGAAAGTAGGCCTCGACAACACGACAACACTCGGCAAAGCACTATTTGGCAAGAGCCAAGCAGCGTCTGCACTGCAAAGATTTCCTACGTGGCATCTCGGCAAACACATGATATTGCCGAAAGTAGGCCTCGACAAGACGACAACACTCGGCAAAGCACTATTTGCCGAGAGCCAAGCAGCGTCCGCACGACAAAGGTTTTCCACGTGGCATCTCGGCAAACACATGATATTGCCGAAAGTAGACCTCGACAAAACGACAACACTCGACAAAGCAATATTTGCCGAGAGCCAAGCAAGTTCCGCATGACAAAGGTTTGACACGTGGCATCTTGGCAAACACATGATATTCCTGAAAGTAGGCCTCGACAACACGACAACACTCGGGAAGGCACTATTTGCCGAGAGCCAAGCAGCGTCCGCACGACAAAGGTTTTCCACGTGGCATCTCGACAAACACCTGATATTGCTGAAAGTACGCCTCGACAACACAACAACACTCGGCAAAAGCACTATTTGCCGAGAGCCAAGTGGCGTCCGCACGGAAAAGGTTTTCCACGTGGCATCTCGGCAAACACATGATATTGCTAAAAGTAGGCCTCAAAACACGGAAACACTCGGAAAAACACTATTTGCTGAGAGCCAAGCAACGTTCGCACGACAAAGTTTTTCCACATGGCATCTCGGCAAATACATGATATTGCCGAAAGTAGGCCTCGATAACACGACAACACTTGGCAAAGCACTATTTGCCGAGGGCCAAGCATTGTTCGCAAGGCAAAGTTTGTCCACGTCGCATCTCGGCAAACACATTATATTGCCGAAAGTAGGCCTTGACAACACGACAACACTCGGCAAAGCACTATTTGCCAAGAGCCATGGAGCGTCCGCATAGAAAAGGTTTTCCACATGGCATCTCCGAAAACACATGATATTGCGGAAAGTAGGCCTTCACAACACGAAAACACTCGGCAAAGCACTATTTGCCGAGAGCCAAGCAACGTTGGCACGACAAAGTATTGCCACATGGCAGCTCGGCAAACACTTGATTTTCACACGACAACACTCGACAAAGCACTATTTGCCGAGAGCCAAGCAGCGTCCGCACGACAAAGTTTTGCCACATGGCATCTCGGCAAACACATGATATTCCCGAAAGTAGGCCTCGACAACACGACAATACTCGGCAAAGCACTATTTGCCGAGAGCCAAGCAGCGTCCGCACGACAAAGGTTTTCCACGTGGCATCTCGGCAAACACATGATATTGCCAAAAGTAGGCCTCGACAACACGACAACACTCGGCAAAGCAATATTTGCCGAGAGCCAAGCAAGTTCCGCACGGCAAAGGTTTGCCACGTGTCATCTTGGCAAACACATGATATTCTTGAAAGTAGGCCTCGACAACACGAAAACACTCAGGAAGGCACTATTTGCCGAGAGCAAAGCAGCGTCCGCACGACAAAGCTTTTCCACGTGGCATCTCGGCAAACACCTGATATTGCTGAAAGTAGGCCTCGACAAGACAACAACACTCGGCGAAAGCACTATTTGCCAAGAGCCAAGTGGCGTCCGGACGGAAAAGGTTTTCCACGTGGCATCTTGGCAAACACATGATATTGCTAAAAGTAGGCCTCGAAAACACGAAAACAGTCGGAAAAACACTATTTGCTGAGACCCAAGCAACGTTCGCACGACAAATTTTTTCCACATGGCATCTCGGCAAATACATGATATTGCTGAAAGTACGCCTCGATAACACGACAACACTTGGCAAAGCACTATTTGCCGAGGGCCAAGCATTGTTCGCAAGGCAAAGTTTGTCCACGTCGCATCTCGGCAAACACATGATATTGCCGAAAGTAGGCCTCGACAACACGACAACACTCGGGAAGGCACTATTTGCCGAGAGCCAAGCAGCGTCCGCACGACAAAGGTTTTCCACGTGGCATCTCGACAAACACCTGATATTGCTGAATGTAGGCCTCGACAACACAACAACACTCGGCAAAAGCACTATTTGCCGAGAGCCAAGTGGCGTCCGCACGGAAAAGGTTTTCCACGTGGCATCTCGGCAAACACATGATATTGCTAAAAGTAGGCCTCAAAACACGGAAACACTCGGAAAAACACTATTTGCTGAGAGCCAAGCAACGTTCGCACGACAAAGTTTTTCCACATGGCATCTCGGCAAATACATGATATTGCCGAAAGTAGGCCTCGATAACACGACAACACTTGGCAAAGCACTATTTGCCGAGGGCCAAGCATTGTTCGCAAGGCAAAGTTTGTCCACGTCGCATCTCGGCAAACACATTATATTGCCGAAAGTAGGCCTTGACAACACGACAACACTCGGCAATGCACTATTTGCCGAGAGCCATGGAGCGTCCGCATAGAAAAGGTTTTCCACATGGCATCCCCGAAAACACATGATATTGCGGAAAGTAGGCCTTCACAACACGAAAACACTCGGCAAAGCACTATTTGCCGAGAGCCAAGCAGTGTCCACACGGCAAAGTTTTTCCACGTGGCATCTTGGCAAACACATGATATTGCCGAAAGTAGGCCTCGACGACACGACAACACTCAGAAAAGCACTATTTACCGAGAGCCAAGCAGTGTCCGCACGGCAAAGTTTTTCCACGTGGCATCTCGTCAAACACACGATATTGCCGAAAGTAGGACTCGACAATACGACAACACTCGGCAAAGCACTATTTGCGGAGAGCCAAGCAGCGTCCGCACGACAATGGTTTTCCACGTGGCATCTCGGTAAACACATGATATTGCTGATAGTTGGCCTCGAAAACACGAAAACACTCGGCAAAGCACTATTTACCGAGAGCCTAGCAGCGTCTGCACGGCAATGTTTTTCCACATGGCATCTCGGCGAGCACATTATATTCCCGAAACTAGGCCTCGACAACACGACAACACTCGGCAAAGAACTATTTGCCGAGAGCCAAGCAGCGTCCGCACGGCAAAGGTTTTCCACATGGCACCTCGGCAAACATATGATATTGCTGAAAGTAGGCCTCGACAACACGACAACACTCGGCAAAGCACTATTCACCGAGAGCCAAGCAGCGTCCGCACGGCAAAGTTTTTCCACATGGCATCTCGGCAAACACATGATATTGCCGAAAGTAGGGCTCGACAACACGAAAACACTCGGCAAAGCAATATTTGCTGAGAGCCAAGCAGCATGCGCACGACAAACGTTTTCCACATGGCATCTCGGCAAACACATGATATTGCCGAAAGTTGGCCTCGATAACACGAAAACACTTGGCAAAGCGCTATTTGCTGAGAGCCAAGGAGCGTCTGCACGGCAAAGCTTTTCTACGTGGCATCTCGGCAAACAGATCATATTCCCGAAAGTAGGCCTCCACAAAACGACAAGACTCGGCAAAGCACTATTTGCCGAGAGCCAAGGAGCGTCCACATAGAAAAGGTTTTCCACGTGGCATCTCGGAAAACACATGATATTGCTGAAAGTAGGCCTTGACAACACGAAAACACATTATATTCCCGAAAGTAGGCCTCGACAAAATGACAACACTCGGCAAAGCACTATTTGCCGAGAGCCAAGGAGCGTCCGCATAGAAAAGGTTTTCCACATGGCATCTCCGAAAACACATGATATTGCTGAAAGTAGGCCTTGACAACACGAAAACACTCGGCAAAGGACTATTTGCCGAGAGCCAAGCAACGTTGGCACAACAAAGTTTTCCCACATGGCAGCTCGGCAAACACTTGATTTTCACACGACAACACTCGACAAAGCACTATTTGCCGAGAGCCAAGCATCGTCCGCACGACAAAGTTTTCCCACGTGGCATCTCGGCAAACACATGATATTCCCGAAAGTAGGCCTCGACAACACGACAACACTCGGCAAAGCACTATTTGCCGAGAGCCAAGCAACGTCCGCACGACAAAGTTTTTCCACGTGGCATCTCGGCAAACATGTGATATTGCCAAAAGTAGGCCACGACAACACGACAACAGTTCGCAAAGCACTATTTGCCGAGAGCCAAGGAGCATCCGCACAACAAAGGTTTTCCACGTGGTATCTTGGCAAACACATGATATTGCCAAAAGTAGGCCTCGACAAAACAACAACACTCGGCAAAGCACTACTTGCGAAGAGCCAAGCAACGTCCGCACGGCAAAGTTTTGCCATGTGGCATCTCGCCAAACATATGATATTGCCGAAGGTAGGCCTCGGCAACACGAAAACAATCGGCAAAGCACTATTTGCCGAGAGGCAAGTAGCGTCTGCATGGCAAAGTTTTTCCACATGGCATCTCGGCAAACAAATGATATTGCCGAAAGTAGGCCTTGACAACACGACAACACTCGGCAAAGCACTATTTGCTGAGAGCCAAGCAGCGTCTGCACGGCAATGTTTTTCTACGTGGCATCTCGGCAAACACATGATATTGCCAAAACTAGGCCTCGACAACACGACAACACTCGGCCAAGCACTATTTGCCGAGAGCCAAGCAATGTTGGCACGACAAAGTTTTGCCACATGGCAGCTCGGCAAACACATGATTTTCTTGAAAGAAGGCCGCGACAACACGACAACACTAGGCAAAGCACTATTTCCCGACAGCCAAGCAGCGACCGGAAGGCAAAGTTTTTCCACGTGGCATCTCACCAAACACATGGTATTGCCGAAAGTAGGCCTCGACAACACGACAATACTCGGCAAAGCACTATTTGCCGAGAGCCAAGCAGCGTCCGCACGACAAAGGTTTTCCACGTGGCATCTCGGCAAACACATGATATTGCCAAAAGTAGGCCTCGACAACACGACAACACTCGGCAAAGCAATATTTGCCGAGAGCCAAGCAAGTTCCGCACGGCAAAGGTTTGCCACGTGTCATCTTGGCAAACACATGATATTCTTGAAAGTAGGCCTCGACAACACGAAAACACTCAGGAAGGCACTATTTGCCGAGAGCAAAGCAGCGTCCGCACGACAAAGCTTTTCCACGTGGCATCTCGGCAAACACCTGATATTGCTGAAAGTAGGCCTCGACAAGACAACAACACTCGGCGAAAGCACTATTTGCCAAGAGCCAAGTGGCGTCCGGACGGAAAAGGTTTTCCACGTGGCATCTTGGCAAACACATGATATTGCTAAAAGTAGGCCTCGAAAACACGAAAACAGTCGGAAAAACACTATTTGCTGAGAGCCAAGCAACGTTCGCACGACAAATTTTTGCCACATGGCATCTCGGCAAATACATGATATTGCTGAAAGTACGCCTCGATAACACGACAACACTTGGCAAAGCACTATTTGCCGAGGGCCAAGCATTGTTCGCAAGGCAAAGTTTGTCCACGTCGCATCTCGGCAAACACATGATATTGCCGAAAGTAGGCCTCGACAACACGACAACACTCGGCAAAGCACTATTTGCCGAGAGCCAAGCAGCGTCCGCACGGCAAAGTTTTTCCACATGGCATCTCGGCAAAAACATGATATTGCCGAAAGTAGGCCTCGACAACACGACAACACTCGGCAAAGCACTATTTGCCAAGAGCCAAGCAGCGTCTGCACTGCAAAGATTTCTACGTGGCATCTCGACAAACACATGATATTGCCGAAAGTAGGCCTCGACAACACGACAACACTCGGCAAAGCACTATTTGCCGAGAGCCAAGCAGCGTCCGCACGACAAAGGTTTTCCACGTGGCATCTCGGCAAACACATGATATTGCCGAAAGTAGACCTCGACAAAACGACAACACTCGACAAAGCAATATTTGCCGAGAGCCAAGCAAGTTCCGCATGACAAAGGTTTGACACGTGGCATCTTGGCAAACACATGATATTCCTGAAAGTAGGCCTCGACAACACGACAACACTCGGGAAGGCACTATTTGCCGAGAGCCAAGCAGCGTCCGCACGACAAAGGTTTTCCACGTGGCATCTCGACAAACACCTGATATTGCTGAAAGTACGCCTCGACAACACAACAACACTCGGCAAAAGCACTATTTGCCGAGAGCCAAGTGGCGTCCGCACGGAAAAGGTTTTCCACGTGGCATCTCGGCAAACACATGATATTGCTAAAAGTAGGCCTCAAAACACGGAAACACTCGGAAAAACACTATTTGCTGAGAGCCAAGCAACGTTCGCACGACAAAGTTTTTCCACATGGCATCTCGGCAAATACATGATATTGCCGAAAGTAGGCCTCGATAACACGACAACACTTGGCAAAGCACTATTTGCCGAGGGCCAAGCATTGTTCGCAAGGCAAAGTTTGTCCACGTCGCATCTCGGCAAACACATTATATTGCCGAAAGTAGGCCTTGACAACACGACAACACTCGGCAAAGCACTATTTGCCAAGAGCCATGGAGCGTCCGCATAGAAAAGGTTTTCCACATGGCATCTCCGAAAACACATGATATTGCGGAAAGTAGGCCTTCACAACACGAAAACACTCGGCAAAGCACTATTTGCCGAGAGCCAAGCAACGTTGGCACGACAAAGTATTGCCACATGGCAGCTCGGCAAACACTTGATTTTCACACGACAACACTCGACAAAGCACTATTTGCCGAGAGCCAAGCAGCGTCCGCACGACAAAGTTTTGCCACATGGCATCTCGGCAAACACATGATATTCCCGAAAGTAGGCCTCGACAACACGGCAACACTCGGCAAAGCACTATTTGCCGAGAGCCAAGCAACGTCTGCACGACAAAGTTTTTCCACGTGGCATCTCGGCAAGCACATGATATTGCCGAAAGTAGGCCTTGACAACACGACAACACTCGGCAAAGCACTATTTGCTGAGACCCAAGCAGCGTATGCACGGCAATGTTTTTCTACGTGGCATCTCGGCAAACACATGATATTGCCGAAAGTAGGCCTCGACAACACGACAACACTCGGCAGAGCACTATTGGCCGAGAGCCAAGAAGCGTCCGCATAGAAAAGGTTTTCAATGTGGCATCTCGGCAAACACATGATATTGCCGAAAGTAGGCCTCGACAACACGACAACACTCGGCAAAGCACTATTTGCCAAGAGCCAAGCAGCGTTTGCACTGCAAAGTTTTTCTACGTGGCATCTCGGCAAACACATGATTTTCTCGAAAGAAGGCCGCGACAACACGACAACACTACGCAAAGCACTATTTGCCGACAGCCAAACAACATCCGCAAGGCAAAGTTTTTCCACGTGGCATCTCAGCAAACACATGGTATTGCCGAAAGTAGGCCTCGACAATACGACAATACTCGGCAAAGCACTATTTGCCGAGAGCCAAGCAGCGTCCGCACGACAAAGGTTTTCCACGTGGTATCTCGGCAAACACATGATATTGCCAAAAGTAGGCCTCGACAACACGACAACACTCGGCAAAGCAATATTTGCCGAGAGCCAAGCAACTTCCGCACAGCAAAGGTTTGCCACGTGGCATCTTGGCAAACACATGATATTCCTGAAAGTAGGCCTCGACAACACGACATCACTCGGGAAGGCACTATTTGCCGAGAGCCAAGCAGTGTCCGCACGACAAAGGTTTTCCACGTGGCATCTCGGCAAACACCTGATATTGCTGAAAGTAGGCCCCGACAACACGAAAACACTCGGCAAAGGACTATTTGCCGAGAGCCAAGCAACGTTGGCACGACAAAGTTTTGCCACATGGCAGCTCGGCAAACACTTGATTTTCACACGACAACACTCGACAAAGCACTATTTGCCGAGAGCCAAGTAGCGTCCGTACGACAAAGTTTTGCGCGTGGCATCTCGGCAAACACATGATATTCCCGAAAGTAGGCCTCGACAACACGAGAACACTTGGCAAAGCACTATTTGCCGAGAGCCAAGCAACGTCTGCACAACAAAGTTTTTCCACGTGGCATCTTGGCAAACATGTGATATTGCCAAAAGTAGGCCACGACAACACGACAACAGTTCGCAAAGCACTATTTGCCGAGAGCCAAGCAGCATCCGCACAACAAAGGTTTTCCACGTGGAATCTTGGCAAACACATGAAATTGCCAAAAGTAGGCCTCGACACCACAACAACACTCGGCAAAGCACTATTAGCCGAGAGCCAAGCAACGTCCGCACGGCAAAGTTTTGCCATGTGGCATCTCGCCAAACATATGATATTGCCGAAGGTAGGCCACGGCAAAGCACTATTTACCGAGAGCCAAGTAGCGTCTGCACGGCAAAGTTTTTCCACATGGCATCTCAGCAAACACATGATATTGCCGAAAGTAGGCCTCGACAACACGACAACACTCGGCAGAGCACTATTGGCCGAGAGCCAAGCTGCGTCCGCATAGAAAAGGTTTTCAACGTGGCATCTCGGAAAACACATGATATTGCTGAAATTAGGCCTCAACAACACGAAAACACTCGGCAAAGCACTATTTGCCGACAGCCAAGCAATGTTGGCACGACAAAGTTTTGCCACATGGCAACTCGGCAAACACATGATTTTCTTGAAAGAAGCCCGCGACAACACGACAACACTAGGCAAAGCACTATTTGCCAACAGCCAAGCAGCGTCCGGAAGGCAAAGTTTTTCCACGTGGCATCTCACCAAACACATGGTATTGCCAAAAGTAGGCCTCGACAAAACGACAATACTGGCAAAGCACTCTTTGCCGAGAGCCAAGCAGTGTCCGCACGACAAAGGTTTTCCATGTGGCATCTCGGCAAACACATGATATTGCCAAAAGTAGGCCTCGACAACACGACAACACTCGGCAAAGCAATATTTGCCGACAGCCAAGCAAGTTCCGCACGGCAAAGGTTTTCCACGTGTCATCTTGGCAAACACATGATATTCCTGAAAGTAGGCCTCGACAACACCACAACACTCGGGAAGGCACTATTTGCCGAGAGCCAAGCAGCGTCCGCACGACAAAGGTTTTCCACGTGGCATCTCGGCAAACACCTGATATTGCTGAAAGTAGGCCTCGACAACACAACAACACTCGGCAAAAGCACTATTTGCCGAGAGCCAAGTGGCGTCCGCACGGAAAAGGTTTTCCACGTGGCATCTCGGCAAACACATGATATTGCTAAAAGTAGGCCTCGAAAACACGAAAACACTCAAAAAAACACTATTTGCTGAGAGCCAAGCAACGTTCGCACGACAAAGTTTTTCCACATGGCATCTCGGGAAATACATGATATTGCTGGAAGTACGCCTCGATAACACGACAACACTTGGCAAAGCACTATTTGCCGAGGGCCAAGCATTGTTCGCAAGGCAAAGTTTTGCCGTGTGGCATCTCGGGAAACACATGATATTGCCGAAAGTAGGCCTCGACAACACGACAACACTCGACAAAGCACTATTCGCCGAGAGCCAAGCAGCGTCCGCACGGCAAAGTTTTTCCACATGGCATCTCGGCAAACACATGATATTGCCGAAAGTAGGCCTCGACAACACGACAACACTCGGCAAAGCACTATTTGCCAAGAGCCAAGTAGCGTCTGCACTGCAAAGTTTTTCTACGTGGAATCTCGGCAAACACATGATATTGCCGAAAGTAGGCCTCGACAACACGACAATACTCGGCAAAGCACTATTTGCCGAGAGCCAAGCAGCGTCCGCATAGAAAAGGTTTTCAATGTGGCATCTCGAAAAACACATGATATTGCTTAAAGTAGGCCTCAACAACAAGAAAACACTCGGCAAAGCACTATTTGGCGACAGCCAAGCAATGTTGGCACGACAAAGTTTTGCCACGTGGAATCTCGGCAAACACATGATATTGCTGAAATTAGGCCTCAACAACACGAAAACACTCGGCAAAGCACTATTTGCCGACAGCCAAGCAATGTTGGCACGACAAAGTTTTGCTACGTGGCATCTCGGCAAACACAAGATTTTCTTGAAAGAAGGCCGCGACAACACGACAACACTAGGCAAAGCACTATTTGCCAAAAGCCAAGCAGCGTCCAGAAGGCAAAGTTTTTCCACGTGGCATCTCACCAAACACAAGGTATTGCCAAAAGTAGGCCTCGACAACACGACAACACTCGGGAAGGCACTATTTGCCGAGAGCCAAGCAGCGTCCGCACGACAAAGGTTTTCCACGTGCCATCTCGACAAACACATGATATTGCCAAAAGTAGGCCTCGACAACACGACAACACTCGGCAAAGCAATATTTGCCGAGAGCCAAGGAAGTTCCGCATGGCAAAGGTTTTCCACGTGTCATCTTGGCAAACACATGATATTCCTGAAAGTAGGCCTCGACAACACGACAACACTCGGGAAGGCACTATTTGCCAAGAGCCAAGCAGCGTCCGCACGACAAAGGTTTTCCACGTGGCATCTCGACAAACACCTGATATTGCTGAAAGTAGGCCTCGACAACACAACAACACTCGGCAAAAGCACTATTTGCCGAGAGCCAAGTGGCGTCCGCACGGAAAAGGTTTTCCACGTGGCATCTCGGCAAACACATGATATTGCTAAAAGTAGGCCTCGAAAACACGAAAACACTCGGAAAAACACTATTTGCTGAGAGCCAAGCAATGTTCGCACGACAAAGTTTTTCCACATGGCATCTCGGCAAATACATGATATTGCTGAAAGTACGCCTCGATAACACGACAACACTTGGCAAAGCACTATTTGCTGAGGGCCAAGCATTGTTCGCAAGGCAAAGTTTTGCCATGTGGCATCTCGGAAAACACATGATATTGCCGAAAGTAGGCCTCGACAACACGACAACACTCGACAAAGCACTATTCGCCGAGGGCCAAGCAGTGTCCGCACGGCAAAGTTTTTCCACATGGCATCTCGGCAAACACATGATATTGCCGAAAGTAGGCCTCCACAACACGACAACACTCGGCAAAGCACTATTTGCCAAGAGCCAAGCAGCGTCTGCACTGCAAAGTTTTTCTACGTGGCATCCCGGCAAACACATGATATTGCCGAAAGTAGGCCTGGACAACATGACAACACTCGGCAAAGCACTATTTGCCGTGAGCCAAGCAGCGTCCGCATAGAAAAGGTTTTCAATGTGGCATCTCGAAAAACACATGATATTGCTGAAAGTAGGCCTCAACAACAAGAAAACACTCGGCAAAGCACTATTTGCCGACAGCCAAGCAATGTTGGCACGACAATGTTTTGCCACGTGGCATCTCGGCAAACACATGATATTGCTGAAAGCAGGCCTCAACAACACGAAAACACTCGGCAAAGCACTATTTGCCGACAGCCAAGCATTGTTGGCACCACAAAGTTTTGCCACATGGCATCTCGGCAAACACATGATATTGCCGAAAGTAGGCCGCGACAAAACGACAACACTCGACAAAGCATTATTTGCGGAGAGCCAAGCAGTGTCCGCACGACAAAGTTTTACCACGTGGCATCTCGGCAAACATATGATATTCCCGAAAGTAGGCCTCGACAACACGACAACACTCGGAAAAGCACTATTTGCCGAGAGCCAAGCCGCGTCCACACTGAAAAGGATTTCCAGGTGGCATCTCTGTAAACACATGATATTGCTGAAAGTAGGCTTCGACAACACAAAAACACTCGGCAAAGCACTATTTGCCGAGAGCCAAGCAGCGTCTGCACGACAAAGGTTTTCCACGTGGCATCTCGGCAAACACCTGATATTGCTGAAAGTAGGCCTCGACAACACAACAACACTCGGCAAAAGCACTATTTGCCGAGAGCCAAGTGGCGTCCGCACGGAAAAGGTTTTCCACGTGACATCTCGGCAAACACATGATATTGCTAAAAGTAGGCCTCGAAAACAGGAAAACACTCGGAAAAACACTATTTGCTGAGAGCCAAGCAACGTTCGCACGACAAAGTTTTTCCACATGGCATCTCGGCAGATACATGATATTGCCAAAAGTAGGCCTCGATACCACGACAACACTTGGCAACGCACTATTTGCCGTGGGCAGCGCATTGTTCGCAAGGCAAAGTTTGTCCACATCGCATCTTGGCAAACACATGATATTGCGAAAAGTAGGCCTTGACAACACGACAATACTCGGCAAAGCACTATTCGCCGAGAGCCAAGCAGCGTCCGCACGGCAAAGTTTTTCCACATGGCATCTCGGCAAACACATGATATTACCGAAAGTAGGGCTCGATAACACGACAACACTCGGCAAAGCACTATTTGCTGAGAGCCAAGCAGCATGCGCACGACAAACGTTTTCCACATGGCATCTCGTCAAACACATGATATTGCCGAAAGTTGGCCTCGATAACACGGAAACACTTGGCAAAGCACTATTTGCTGAGAGCCAAGGAGCGTCTGCACGGCAAAGTTTTTCTACGTGGCATCTCGGCAAACACATGATATTCCCGAAAGTAGGCCTCGACAAAATGACAAGACTCGGCAAAGCACTATTTGCCGAGAGCCAAGGAGCGTCCACATAGAAAAGGTTTTCCACGTGGCATCTCCGAAAACACATGATATTGCTGAAAGTAGGCCTTGACAACACGAAAACACTCGGCAAAGCACTATTTGCCGAGAGCCAAGCAACGTTGGCACGACAAAGTTTTGCCACATGGCAGCTCGGCAAACACTTGATTTTCTCGAAAGTAGGCCGTGACAACACGACAACATTTGGCAAAGCACTATTTGCCGATAGCCAAGCAGCGTCCGCACGGCAAAGTTTTTCCATGTGGCATCTCAGCAAACACATGATATTACCAAAAGTAAGCCTGGACAACACGACAACCCTCGGCAAAGCACTATTTGCCGACAGCCAAGCCGTGTCCACACGGAAAAGGTTTTGCAGGTGGCATCTCGGCAAACACATGATATTGCTAAAACTAGGCCTTGACAACACAAAAACACTCGGCAAAGCACTATTTTCCGAGAGCCAAGCAACGTACGCACGACAAAGTTTTGCCACATGGCATCTCGGCAAACACATGATATTGCCGAAAGTAGGCCTCGACAACACGACAACACTCGGAAAAGCACTATTTGCCAAGAGCCAAGCAGCGTCTACACTCCAAAGTTTTTCTACGTGGCATCTCGGCAAACACATGATATTGCCGAAAGTAGGCCTGGACAACACGACAACACTCGGCAAAGCACTATTTGCCGTGAGCCAAGCAGCGTCCGCATAGAAAAGGTTTTCAATGTGGCATCTCGAAAAACACATGATATTGCTGAAAGTAGGCCTCAACAACAAGAAAACACTCGGCAAAGCACTATTTGCCGACAGCCAAGCAATGTTGGCACGACAATGTTTTGCCACGTGGCATCTCGGCAAACACATGATATTGCTGAAAGTAGGCCTCAACAACACGAAAACCCTCGGCAAAGCACTATTTGCCGACAGCCAAGCAATGTTGGCACGACAAAGTTTTGCCACATGGCATCTCGGCAAACACATGATATTGCCGAAAGTAGGCCGCGACAACACGACAACACTCGACAAAGCACTATTTGCGGAGAGCCAATTAGCGTTCGCACGACAAAGTTTTGCCACGTGGCATCTCGGCAAACACATGATATTCCCGAAAGTAGGCCTCGACAACACGACAACACTCGGAAAAGCACTATTTGCCGAGAGCCAAGCCGCGTCCACACTGAAAAGGATTTCCAGGTGGCATCTCTGTAAACACATGATATTGCTGAAAGTAGGCTTCGACAACACAAAAACACTCGGGAAAGCACTATTTGCCGAGAGCCAAGCAGCGTCTGCACGACAAAGGTTTTCCACATGGCATCTCGGCAAACACCTGATATTGCTGAAAGTAGGCCTCGACAACACAACAACACTCGGCAAAAGCACTATTTGCCGAGAGCCAAGTGGCGTCCGCACGGAAAAGGTTTTCCACGTGACATCTCGGCAAACACATGATATTGCTAAAAGTAGGCCTCGATAATAGGAAAACACTCGGAAAAACACTATTTGCTGAGAGCCAAGCAACGTTCGCACGACAAAGTTTTTCCACATGGCATCTCGGCAAATACATGATATTGCCAAAAGTAGGCCTCGATAACACGACAACACTTGGCAATGCACTATTTGCCGTGGGCAACGCATTGTTCGCAAGGCAAAGTTTGTCCACATCGCATCTTGGCAAACACATGATATTAGGAAAAGTAGGCCTCGACAACACGACAATACTCGGCAAAGCACTATTCGCCGAGAGCCAAGCAGTGTCCGCACGGCAAAGTTTTTCCACATGGCATCTCGGCAAACACATGATATTGCCGAAAGTAGGGCTCGACAACACGACAACACTCGGCAAAGCACTATTTGCTGAGAACCAAGCAGCATGCGCACGACAAACGTTTTCCACATGGCATCTCGGCAAACACATGATATTGCCGAAAGTTGGCCTCGATAACACGGAAACACTTGGCAAAGCACTATTTGCTGAGAGCCAAGGAGCGTCTGCACGGCAAAGTTTTTCTACGTGGCATCTCAGCAAACACATGATATTCCCGAAAGTAGGCCTCGACAAAACGACAAGACTCGGCAAAGCACTATGTGCCGAGAGCCAAGGAGCGTCCACATAGAAAAGGTTTTCCACGTGGCATCTCCGAAAACACATGATATTGCTGAAAGTAGGCCTTGACAACACGAAAACACTCGGCAAAGCACTATTTGCCGAGAGCCAAGCAACGTTGGCACGACAAAGTTTTGCCACATGGCAGCTCGGCAAACACATGATATTCCCGAAAGTAGGCCTCGACAACACGACAACACTCAGCAAAGCACTATTTGCCGAGAGCCAAGCGGCGTCCACACTGAAAAGGTTTTCCAGGTGGCATCTCTGCAAACACATGATATTGCTGAAAGTAGGCCTCGACAACACCAAAACACTCGGCAAAGCACTATTTTCCGAGAGCCAACCAACGTCCGCACGACAAGGTTTTTCCATGAGGTATCTCGCCAAACATATGATATTGTCGAAGGTAGGCCTCGGCAACACGAAAACACTCGGCAAAGCACTATTTGCCGAGAGCCAAGTAGCGTCTGCACGGCAAAGTTTTTCCACATGGCATCTCGGCAAACACATGATATTGCCGAAAGTAGGCCTTGACAACACGACAACACTCGGCAAAGCACTATTTGCTGAGAGCCAAGCAGCGTCTGCACGGCAATGTTTTTCTACGTGGCATCTCGGCAAACACATGATATTGCCGAAAGTAGGCCTCGACGACACGACAACACTCGGCAAAGTACTATTTCCCGAGAGCCAAGAAGCGTCCGCATGGCAATGTTTTTCCACGTCGCATCTCAGCAAATACATGATATTGCCGAAAGTAGGTCTTGACAACACGACAACAGTCGGCAAAGCACTATTTGGCGAGAGCCAAGCAGCGCCCACACGGCAAAGTTTTTCCATGTGGCATCTCGGTAAACAAATGATATTTCTGAAAGTAGGCCTCGACAACATGACAATGCTTGGCAAACACATGATCTTGTCGAAAGTAGGCCTCAACAACACGACAACACTCGGCAAAGCACTATTTGTCGAGAGCCAAGTTACATCCGCATGGCAAAGTTTTTCCACGTGGCATCTCGGCAAACACATGATATTGCCGAAAGTAGGCCTCGACAACACGAAAACACTCGGCAAAGAACTATTTGTCGAGAGCCAAGAAGCGTCTGCAAGACAATGTTTTTCCATGTAACTTCTCAGCAAACACATGATATTCCTGAAAGTAGGCCTCGACATGACGACAACACAAGGCAAAGCACTATTTGCCGAGAGCCAAGCAGCATCCGCATGACAAAATTTTTCCATGTGGCATCTTGGCAAACACACGATATGCCGAAAGTAGGCCTCGATAACACGACAACACTCGGCAAAGCAGTATTTGCCGAAGCGAAGCAGCGTCCGCACCACAAACGTTTTCCACATGGCATCTCGGTAAACACATGATATTGCCGAAAGTTGGCCTCGATAACACGAAAACACTTGGCAAAGTACTATTTGCTGAGAGCCAAGCAGCGTCTGCACGACAAAGTTTTTCTACGTGGCATCTCGGCAAGCACATGATATTCCCGAAAGTAGGCCTCGACAAAATGCCAACAGTCGGCAAAGCACTATTTGCCGAGAGCCAAGGAGCGTCCGCATAGAAAAGGTTTTCCACATGGCATCTCCGAAAACACATGATATTGCTGAAAGTAGGCCTTGACAACACGAAAACACTCGGCAAAGCAGTATTTGCCGAGAGCCAAGCATAGTTGGCATGACAAAGTTTTGCCACATGGCAGCTAGGCAAACACTTGATTTTCACACGACAACACTCGACAAAGCACTATTTGCCGAGAGCCAAGCAGCGTCCGCACGACAAAGTTTTGCCATGTGGCATCTCGGCAAACACATGATATTCCCTAAAGTAGGCCTCGACAACACGACAACACTCGGCAAAGCACTATTTGCCGAGAGCCAAGCAACGTCCGCACAACAAAGTTTTTCCACGTGGCATCTCGGGAAACATGTGATATTGCCAAAAGTAGGCCACGACAACACGACAACAGTTCGCAAAGCACTATTTGCCGAGAGCCAAGCAGCATCCGCACAACAAAGGTTTTCCACGTGGAATCTTGGCAAACACATGATATTGCCGAAAGTAGGCCTCGACAACACAACAACACTCGGCAAAGCACTATTTGCAGAGAGCCAAGCAATGTCCACACGGCAAAGTTTTGCCATGTGGCATCTCGCCAAACATATGATATTGCCGAAGGTAGGCCTCGGCAACACGAAAACACTCGGCAAAGCACAATTCGCCGAGAGCCAAGTAGCGTCTGCACGGCAAAGTTTTTCCACATGGCATCTCGGCAAACACATGATATTGCCGAAAGTAGGCCTTGACAACACGACAACACTCGGCAAAGCAACGTTGGCATGACAAAGTTTTGCCACATGGCAGCTCGGCAAACACTTGATTTTCACACGACAACACTCGACAAAGCACTATTTGCCGAGAGCCAAGCATCGTCCGCACGACAAAGTTTTGCCACGTGGCATCTCGGCAAACACATGATATTCCCGAAAGTAGGCCTCGACAACACGACAACACTCGGCAAAGCACTATTTGCCGAGAGCCAAGCAACGTTCGCACGACAAAGTTTTTCCATGTGGCATCTCGGCAAACATGTGATATTGCCAAAAGTAGGCCACGACAACACGACAACATTTGGCAAAGCACTATTTGCCGAGAGCCAAGCAGTATCCGCACAACAAAGGTTTTCCACGTGGAATCTTGGCAAACACATGATATTGCCGAAAGTAGGCCCTGACAACACAACAACACAAGGCAAAGCACTATTTGCCGAGAGCCAAGTAGTGTCCGCACGGAAAATGATTTCCACGTGGCATCTCGGCAAACACATGATATTGCTGAAAGTAGGCCTCGATAACACGACAACACTCGGCAAAGCACTATTTGCCGAGAGCCAAGTAGCGTCTGCACGGCAAATTTTTTCCACATGGCATCTCGGCAAACACATGATATTGCCGAAAGTAGGCCTTGACAACACGACAACACTCGGCAAAGCACTATTTGCTGAGAGCCAAGCAGCGTGTGCACGGCAATGTTTTTCTACGTGGCATCTCGGCAAACACATGATATTGCCGAATGTAGGCCTCGACAACACGACAACACTCGGCCCAGCACTATTTGTCGAGAGCCAAGCAGCGTCCACATAGAAAAGGTTTTCAACATGGCATCTCGGAAAACACATGATATTGCTGAAAGTAGGCCTCAACAACACGAAAACACTCGGCAAAGCACTATTTGCCGATAGCCAAGCAATGTTGGCACGACAAAGTTTTGCCACAAGGCAGCTCGGCAAACACATGATTTTCTTGAAAGAAGGCCGTGACAACACGAGAACACTAGGGAAAGCACTATTTGCCGACAGCCAAGCAGCATCCGCAAGGCAAAGTTTTTCCACGTGGCATCTCACCAAACACATGGTATTGCCGAAAGTAGGCCTCGACAACACGACAATACTCGGCAAAGCACTATTTGCCGAGAGCCAAGCAGCATCCGCACGACAAAGGTTTTCCACGTGGCATCTCGGCAAACACATGATATTGCCGAAAGTAGGCCTCGACAACACGACAACACTCGGCAAAGCAATATTTGCCGAGAGCCAAGCAAGTTCCGCACGACAAAGGTTTCCCACGTGGCATCTTGGAAAACACATGATATTCTTGAAAGTAGGTCTCGACAACACGACAACACTCGGGAAGGCACTATTTGCCGAGAGCCAAGCAGCGTCCACACGACAAAGGTTTTCCACGTGGCATCTCGGCAAACACATGATATTGCTAAAAGTAGGCCTCGAAAACACGAAAACACTCGGAAAAACACTATTTGCTGAGAGCCAAGCAACGTTCGCACGACAAAGTTTTTCCACATGGCATCTCGGCAAATACATGATATTGCCGAAAGTAGGCCTCGATAACATGACAACACTTGGCAAAGCACTATTTGCCGAGGGCCAAGCATTGTTCGCAAGGCAAAGTTTGTCCACGTCACATCTCGGCAAACACATTATATTGCCGAAAGTAGGCCTTGACAACACGACAACACTCGGCAAAGCACTATTTGCCGAGAGCCAAGGAGCGTCCGCATAGAAAAGGTTTTCCACATGGCATCTCCGAAAACACATGATATTGCTGAAAGTAGGCCTTGACAACACGAAAACACTCGGCAAAGCACTATTTGCCGAGAGCCAAGCAACGTTGGCACGACAAAGTTTTCCCACATGGCAGCTCGGCAAACACTTGATTTTCACATGACAACACTCGGCAAAGCACTATTTGGCGAGAGCCAAGTAGCGTCCGCACGACAAAGTTTTGCCACGTGGCATCTTGGCAAACACATGATATTCCCGAAAGTAGGCCTCGACAACACGACAACACTCGGCAAAGCACTATTTGCCGAGAGCCAAGCAACGTCCGCACGACAAAGTTTTTCCACGTGGCATCTCGGCAAACATGTGATATTGCCAAAAGTAGGCCACGACAACACGACAAACAGTTCGCAAAGCACTATTTGCCGAGAGCCAAGCAGCATCCGCACAACAAAGGTTTTCCACGTGGAATCTTGGCAAACACATGATATTGCCGAAAGTAGGCCTCGACAACACAACAACACTCGGCAAAGCACTATTTGCCGAGAGCCAAGCAACGTCCGCACGGCAAAGTTTTGCCATGTGGCATCTCGCCAAACATATGATATTGCCGAAGGTAGGCCTCGGCAACCCGAAAACACTCGGCAAAGCACTATTTGCCGAGAGCCAAGTAGCGTCTGCACGGCAAAGTTTTTCCACATTGCATCTCGGCAAACACATGATATTGCCGAAAGTACGCCTTTACAACACGACAACACTCGGCAAAGAACTATTTGCTGAGAGCCAAGCAGCGTCTACACGGCAATGTTTTTCTACGTGGCGTCTCGGCAAACACATGATATTGCCGAAAGTAGGCCTCGACCACACGACAACACTCGGCAAAGCACTATTTCCTGAGAGCCAAGCAGCGTCCGCACGGCAATGTTTTTCCACGTCCCATCTCGGCAAATACATGATATTGCCAAAAGTAGGTCTTGACAACACGACAACACTCGGCAAAGCACTATTTGCCGAGAGCCAAGCAGCACCCACACGGCAAATTTTTCCATGTGGCATCTCGGTACACACATGATATTTCGAAAGTAGGCCTCAACAACAAGACAACACTCAGCTAAGCACTATTTGCCGAGAGCCAAGTAACATCCGCATGGCAAAGTTTTTCCACGTGGCATCTCGGCAAACACATGATATTGCCGAAAGTAGGCCTCAACAACACGAAAACACTCGGCAAAGCACTATTTGTCGAGAGCCAAGAAGCGTCTGCAAGACAAAGTTTTTCCATGTAACTTCGCAGCAAACACATGATATTCCTGAAAGTAGGCCTCGACAAGACGAAAACACAAGGCAAAGCACTATTTGCCGAGAGCCAAGCAGCGTCCGCATGACAAAGTTTTCCACGTGGCATCTTGGCAAAAACACGATATGCCGAAAGTAGGCCTCGACAACACGACAACACTCGGCAAAGCAGTATTTGCCGAAGCCAAGCAGCGTCCGCACGACAAATGTTTTCCACATGGCATCTCGTTAAACACATGATATTGCCGAAAGTTGGCCTCGATAACACGAAAACACTTGGCAAAGCACTATTTGCTGAGAGCCAAACAGTGTCTGCACAACAAAGTTTTTCTACATGGCATCTCGGCAAACACATGATATTCCCGAAAGTAGGCCTCGACAAAATGACAACACTCGGCAAATCACTATTTGCCGAGAGCCAAGGAGCGTCCGCGTAGAACAGGTTTTCCACGTGGCATCTCCGAAAAGACATGATATTGCTGAAAGTAGGCCTTGACAACACGAAAACACTCGGCAAAGGACTATTTGCCGAGAGCCAAGCAACGTTGGCACGACAAAGTTTGGCCACATGGAAGCTCGGCAAACACTTGATTTTCACACGACAACACTCGACAAAGCACTATTTTCCGAGAGCCAAGTAGCGTCCGCACGACAAAGTTTTGCCACGTGGCATCTCGGCAAACACATGATATTCCCGAAAGTAGGCCTCGACAACACGACAACACTCGGCAAAGCACTATTTGCTGAGAGCCAAGCAGCGTCCGCACGGCAAAGGTTTTCCACGTGGCATCTCGGCAAACACACGATATTGCCGAAAGTAGGGCTCGACAACACGACAACACTCGGCAAAGCACTATTTGCTGAGAGCCAAGCAGCGTGCGCACGACAAACGTTTTCCACATGGCATCTCGGCAAACACATGATATTGCCAAAAGTTGGCCTCGATAACACGGAAACACTTGGCAAAGCACTATTTGCTTAGAGCCAAGGAGCGTCTGCACGGCAAAGTTTTTCTACGTGGCATCTCGGCAAACACATGATATTCCCGAAAGTACGCCTCGACAAAACGACAAGACTCGACAAAGCACTATTTGCCGAGAGCCAAGGAGCGTCAACATAGAAAAGGTTTTCCACGTGGCATCTCCGAAAACACATGATATTGCTGAAAGTACGCCTTGAAAACACGAAAACACTCGGCAAAGCACTATTTGCCGAGAGCCAAGCAACGTTGGCACGACAAAGTTTTGCCACATGGCAGCTCGGCAAACACTTGATTTTCTCGAAAGTAGGCCGTGACAACACGACAACATTTGGCAAAGCACTATTTGCCGACAGCCAAGCAGCGTCCGCATGGCAAAGTTTTTCCATGTGGCATCTCAGCAAACACATGATATTGCCGAAAGTAGGCCTCGACAACACGACAACACTCGGAAAAGCACTATTTGCCGAGAGCCAAGCAGCATCAGCACGACAAATTTTTGCGCGTGGAATCTCGGCAAACTCATGCTATTGCCAAAAGTAGGCCTCGACAACAGGACAACAATAGGCAAAGTACTATTTGCCGAGAGCCAAGCAACATCCTCACAGCAAAGGTTTTCCACGTGGCATCTCGGAAACACATGATATTGCCGAAAGTAGGCCTCGACAACACGAAAACACTCGGCAAAGCACTATTTGCCGATAGCCAAGCAATGTTGGCACGACAAAGTTTTGCCACAAGGCAGCTCGGCAAACACATGATTTTCTTGAAAGAAGGCCGTGACAACACGAGAACACTAGGCAAAGCACTATTTGCCGACAGCCAAGCAGCATCCGCAAGGCAAAGTTTTTCCACGTGGCATCTCACCAAACACATGGTATTGCCGAAAGTAGGCCTCGACAACACGACAATACTCGGCAAAGCACTATTTGCCGAGAGCCAAGCAGCATCCGCACGACAAAGGTTTTCCACGTGGCATCTCGGCAAACACATGATATTGCCGAAAGTAGGCCTCGACAACACGACAACACTCGGCAAAGCAATATTTGCCGAGAGCCAAGCAAGTTCCGCACGACAAAGGTTTCCCACGTGGCATCTTGGAAAACACATGATATTCTTGAAAGTAGGTCTCGACAACACGACAACACTCGGGAAGGCACTATTTGCCGAGAGCCAAGCAGCGTCCACACGACAAAGGTTTTCCACGTGGCATCTCGGCAAACACATGATATTGCTAAAAGTAGGCCTCGAAAACACGAAAACACTCGGAAAAACACTATTTGCTGAGAGCCAAGCAACGTTCGCACGACAAAGTTTTTCCACATGGCATCTCGGCAAATACATGATATTGCCGAAAGTAGGCCTCGATAACATGACAACACTTGGCAAAGCACTATTTGCCGAGGGCCAAGCATTGTTCGCAAGGCAAAGTTTGTCCACGTCACATCTCGGCAAACACATTATATTGCCGAAAGTAGGCCTTGACAACACGACAACACTCGGCAAAGCACTATTTGCCGAGAGCCAAGCAGCGTCCGCATAGAAAAGGTTTTCCACATGGCATCTCCGAAAACACATGATATTGCTGAAAGTAGGCCTTGACAACACGAAAACACTCGGCAAAGCACTATTTGCCGAGAGCCAAGCAACGTTGGCACGACAAAGTTTTCCCACATGGCAGCTCGGCAAACACTTGATTTTCACATGACAACACTCGGCAAAGCACTATTTGGCGAGAGCCAAGTAGCGTCCGCACGACAAAGTTTTGCCACGTGGCATCTTGGCAAACACATGATATTCCCGAAAGTAGGCCTCGACAACACGACAACACTCGGCAAAGCACTATTTGCCGAGAGCCAAGCAACGTCCGCACGACAAAGTTTTTCCACGTGGCATCTCGGCAAACATGTGATATTGCCAAAAGTAGGCCACGACAACACGACAAACAGTTCGCAAAGCACTATTTGCCGAGAGCCAAGCAGCATCCGCACAACAAAGGTTTTCCACGTGGAATCTTGGCAAACACATGATATTGCCGAAAGTAGGCCTCGACAACACAACAACACTCGGCAAAGCACTATTTGCCGAGAGCCAAGCAACGTCCGCACGGCAAAGTTTTGCCATGTGGCATCTCGCCAAACATATGATATTGCCGAAGGTAGGCCTCGGCAACCCGAAAACACTCGGCAAAGCACTATTTGCCGAGAGCCAAGTAGCATCTGCACGGCAAAGTTTTTCCACATTGCATCTCGGCAAACACATGATATTGCCGAAAGTAGGCCTTTACAACACGACAACACTCGGCAAAGAACTATTTGCTGAGAGCCAAGCAGCGTCTACACGGCAATGTTTTTCTACGTGGCGTCTCGGCAAACACATGATATTGCCGAAAGTAGGCCTCGACCACACGACAACACTCGGCAAAGCACTATTTCCTGAGAGCCAAGCAGCGTCCGCACGGCAATGTTTTTCCACGTCCCATCTCGGCAAATACATGATATTGCCAAAAGTAGGTCTTGACAACACGACAACACTCGGCAAAGCACTATTTGCCGAGAGCCAAGCAGCACCCACACGGCAAATTTTTCCATGTGGCATCTCGGTACACACATGATATTTCGAAAGTAGGCCTCAACAACAAGACAACACTCAGCTAAGCACTATTTGCCGAGAGCCAAGTAACATCCGCATGGCAAAGTTTTTCCACGTGGCATCTCGGCAAACACATGATATTGCCGAAAGTAGGCCTCAACAACACGAAAACACTTGGCAAAGCACTATTTGTCGAGAGCCAAGAAGCGTCTGCAAGACAAAGTTTTTCCATGTAACTTCTCAGCAAACACATGATATTCCTGAAAGTAGGCCTCGACAAGACGATAACACAAGGCAAAGCACTATTTGCCGAGAGCCAAGCAGCGTCCGCATGACAAAGTTTTCCACGTGGCATCTTGGCAAAAACACGATATGCCGAAAGTAGGCCTCGACAACACGACAACACTCGGCAAAGCAGTATTTGCCGAAGCCAAGCAGCGTCCGCACGACAAATGTTTTCCACATGGCATCTCGTTAAATACATGATATTGCCGAAAGTTGGCCTCGATAACACGAAAACACTTGGCAAAGCACTATTTGCTGAGAGCCAAGCAGTGTCTGCACAACAAAGTTTTTCTACATGGCATCTCGGCAAACACATGATATTCCCGAAAGTAGGCCTCGACAAAATGACAACACTCGGCAAAGCACTATTTGCCGAGAGCCAAGGAGCGTCCGCGTAGAACAGGTTTTCCACGTGGCATCTCCGAAAAGACATGATATTGCTGAAAGTAGGCCTTGACAACACGAAAACACTCGGCAAAGGACTATTTGCCGAGAGCCAAGCAACGTTGGCACGACAAAGTTTGGCCACATGGAAGCTCGGCAAACACTTGATTTTCACACGACAACACTCGACAAAGCACTATTTTCCGAGAGCCAAGTAGCGTCCGCACGACAAAGTTTTGCCACGTGGCATCTCGGCAAACACATGATATTCCCGAAAGTAGGCCTCGACAACACGAAACACTCGGCAAAGCACTATTTGCTGAGAGCCAAGCAGCGTCCGCACGGCAAAGGTTTTCCACGTGGCATCTCGGCAAACACACGATATTGCCGAAAGTAGGGCTCGACAACACGACAACACTCGGCAAAGCACTATTTGCTGAGAGCCAACCAGCGTGCGCACGACAAACGTTTTCCACATGGCATCTCGGCAAACACATGATATTGCCAAAAGTTGGCCTCGATAACACGGAAACACTTGGCAAAGCACTATTTGCTGAGAGCCAAGGAGCGTCTGCACGGCAAAGTTTTTCTACGTGGCATCTCGGCAAACACATGATATTCCCGAAAGTACGCCTCGACAAAACGACAAGACTCGACAAAGCACTATTTGCCGAGAGCCAAGGAGCGTCCACATAGAAAAGGTTTTCCATGTGGCATCTCCGAAAATACATGATATTGCTGAAAGTACGCCTTGAAAACACGAAAACACTCGGCAAAGCACTATTTGCCGAGAGCCAAGCAACGTTGGCACGACAAAGTTTTGCCACATGGCAGCTCGGCAAACACTTGATTTTCTCGAAAGTAGGCCGTGACAACACGACAACATTTGGCAAAGCACTATTTGCCGACAGCCAAGCAGCGTCCGCACGGCAAAGTTTTTCCATGTGGCATCTCAGCAAACACATGATATTGCCGAAAGTAGGCCTCGACAACACGACAACACTCGGAAAAGCACTATTTGCCGAGAGCCAAGCAGCATCAGCACGACAAATTTTTGCGCGTGGAATCTCGGCAAACTCATGCTATTGCCAATAGTAGGCCTCGACAACAGGACAACAATAGGCAAAGTACTATTTGCCGAGAGCCAAGCAGCATCCTCACAGCAAAGGTTTTCCACGTGGCATCTCGGAAACACATGATATTGCCGAAAGTAGGCCTCGACAACACGAAAACACTCGGCAAAGCACTATTTGTCGAGAGCCAAGAAGCGTCTGCAAGACAAAGTTTTTCCGTGTAACTTCTCAGCAAACACATGATATTCCTGAAAGTAGGCCTCGACAAGACGACAACACAAGGCAAAGCACTATTTGCCGAGAGCCAAGCAGCGTCCGCATGACAAAGTTTTTCCACGTGGCATCTTGGCAAACACACGATATGCCGAAAGTAGGCCTCGACAACACGACAACACTCGGCAAAGCAGTTTTTGCCGAAGCCAAGCAACGTCCGCACGGGAAAGGTTTTCCACGTGGCATCTCGGCAAACACATTATATTCCTGAAAGTAGGCCTCGACAACACGACAACACTCGACAAAGCACTATTTGCGGAGAGCCAAGCAGCGTCCGCACTACAAAGTTTTGCCACGTGGCATCTCGGCAAACACATGATATTCCCGAAAGTAGGCCTCGACAACACGACAACACTCGGCAAAGCACTATTTGCCGAGAGCCAAGCGGCGTCCACACTGAAAAGGTTTTCCAGGTGGCATCTCTGTAAACACATGATATTGCTGAAAGTAGGCCTCGACAACACAAAAACACTCGGCAAAGCACTATTTTCCGAGAGCCAACCAACGTTCGCACGGCAAAGTCTTTCCACGTGGCATCTTGGCAAACACATGATATTGCCGAAAGTAGGCCTCGACAACACAACAACACTCGACAAAGCACTATTTGCCGAGAGCCAAGTAGCGTCCGCACGGAAAAGGTTTTCCACGTGGCATCTCGGCTAACACATGATATTGCCGAAAGTAGGCCACGACAACACGAAAACACTCGGCAAAGCACTATTTGCCGAGAGCCAAGCACCGTCCGCATGGCAAGGTTTTGCCGTGTGGTATCTCGCCAGACATATGATATTGTCGAAGGTAGGCCTCGGCAACACGAAAACACTCGGCAAAGAACTATTTGCCGAGAGCCAAGTAGCGTCTGCACGGCAAAGTTTTTCCACATGGCATCTCGGCAAACACATGATATTGCCGAACGTAGGCCTTGACAACACGACAACACTCGGCAAAGCACTATTTGCTTAGAGCCAAGCAGCGTTTGCACGGCAATGTTTTTTTACGTGGCATCTCGGCAAACACATGATATTGCCGAAAGTAGGCCTCGACGACACGACAACACTCGCCAAAGCACTATTTCCCGAGAGCCAAGGAGCGTCCGCGTAGAACAGGTTTTCCACGTGGCATCTCCGAAAAGACATGATATTGCTGAAAGTAGGCCTTGACAACACGAAAACACTCGGCAAAGGACTATTTGCCGAGAGCCAAGCAACGTTGGCACGACAAAGTTTGGCCACATGGAAGCTCGGCAAACACTTGATTTTCACACGACAACACTCGACAAAGCACTATTTTCCGAGAGCCAAGTAGCGTCCGCACGACAAAGTTTTGCCACGTGGCATCTCGGCAAACACATGATATTCCCGAAAGTAGGCCTCGACAACACGACAACACTCGGCAAAGCACTATTTGCTGAGAGCCAAGCAGCGTCCGCACGGCAAAGGTTTTCCACGTGGCATCTCGACAAACACACGATATTGCCGAAAGTAGGGCTCGACAACACGACAACACTCGGCAAAGCACTATTTGCTGAGAGCCAAGCAGCGTGCGCACGACAAACGTTTTCCACATGGCATCTCGGCAAACACATGATATTGCCAAAAGTTGGCCTCGATAACACGGAAACACTTGGCAAAGCACTATTTGCTGAGAGCCAAGGAGCGTCTGCACGGCAAAGTTTTTCTACGTGGCATCTCGGCAAACACATGATATTCCCGAAAGTACGCCTCGACAAAACGACAAGACTCGACAAAGCACTATTTGCCGAGAGCCAAGGAGCGTCCACATAGAAAAGGTTTTCCACGTGGCATCTCCGAAAATACATGATATTGCTGAAAGTACGCCTTGAAAACACGAAAACACTCGGCAAAGCACTATTTGCCGAGAGCCAAGCAACGTTGGCACGACAAAGTTTTGCCACATGGCAGCTCGGCAAACACTTGATTTTCTCGAAAGTAGGTCGTGACAACACGACAACATTTGGCAAAGCACTATTTGCCGACAGCCAAGCAGCGTCCGCACGGCAAAGTTTTTCCATGTGGCATCTCAGCAAACACATGATATTGCCGAAAGTAGGCCTCGACAACACGACAACACTCGGAAAAGCACTATTTGCCGAGAGCCAAGCAGCATCAGCACGACAAATTTTTGCGCGTGGAATCTCGGCAAACTCATGCTATTGCCAAAAGTAGGCCTCGACAACAGGACAACAATAGGCAAAGTACTATTTGCCGAGAGCCAAGCAGCATCCTCACAGCAAAGGTTTTCCACGTGGCATCTCGGAAACACATGATATTGCCGAAAGTAGGCCTCGACAACACGAAAACACTCGGCAAAGCACTATTTGTCGAGAGCCAAAAAGCGTCTGCAAGACAAAGTTTTTCCGTGTAACTTCTCAGCAAACACATGATATTCCTGAAAGTAGGCCTCGACAAGACGACAACACAAGGCAAAGCACTATTTGCCGAGAGCCAAGCAGCGTCCGCATGACAAAGTTTTTCCACGTGGCATCTTGGCAAACACACGATATGCCGAAAGTAGGCCTCGACAACACGACAACACTCGGCAAAGCAGTTTTTGCCGAAGCCAAGCAACGTCCGCACGGGAAAGGTTTTCCACGTGGCATCTCGGCAAACACATTATATTCCTGAAAGTAGGCCTCGACAACACGACAACACTCGACAAAGCACTATTTGCGGAGAGCCAAGCAGCGTCCGCACTACAAAGTTTTGCCACGTGGCATCTCGGCAAACACATGATATTCCCGAAAGTAGGCCTCGACAACACGACAACACTCGGCAAAGCACTATTTGCCGAGAGCCAAGCGGCGTCCACACTGAAAAGGTTTTCCAGGTGGCATCTCTGTAACACATGATATTGCTGAAAGTAGGCCTCGACAACACAAAAACACTCGGCAAAGCACTATTTTCCGAGAGCCAACCAACGTTCGCACGGCAAAGTCTTTCCACGTGGCATCTTGGCAAACACATGATATTGCCGAAAGTAGGCCTCGACAACACAACAACACTCGACAAAGCACTATTTGCCGAGAGCCAAGTAGCGTCCGCACGGAAAAGGTTTTCCACGTGGCATCTCGGCTAACACATGATATTGCCGAAAGTAGGCCACGACAACACGAAAACACTCGGCAAAGCACTATTTGCCGAGAGCGAAGCACCGTCCGCATGGCAAGGTTTTGCCATGTGGTATCTCGCCAGACATATGATATTGTCGAAGGTAGGCCTCGGCAACATGAAAACACTCGGCAAAGAACTATTTGCCGAGAGCCAAGTAGCGTCTGCACGGCAAAGTTTTTCCACATGGCATCTCGGCAAACACATGATATTGCCGAACGTAGGCCTTGACAACACGACAACACTCGGCAAAGCACTATTTGCTTAGAGCCAAGCAGCGTTTGCACGGCAATGTTTTTTTACGTGGCATCTCGGCAAACACATGATATTGCCGAAAGTAGGCCTCGACGACACGACAACACTCGCCAAAGCACTATTTCCCGAGAGCCAAGGAGCGTCCGCGTAGAACAGGTTTTCCACGTGGCATCTCCGAAAAGACATGATATTGCTGAAAGTAGGCCTTGACAACACGAAAACACTCGGCAAAGGACTATTTGCCGAGAGCCAAGCAACGTTGGCACGACAAAGTTTGGCCACATGGAAGCTCGGCAAACACTTGATTTTCACACGACAACACTCGACAAAGCACTATTTTCCGAGAGCCAAGTAGCGTCCGCACGACAAAGTTTTGCCACGTGGCATCTCGGCAAACACATGATATTCCCGAAAGTAGGCCTCGACAACACGACAACACTCGGCAAAGCACTATTTGCTGAGAGCCAAGCAGCGTCCGCACGGCAAAGGTTTTCCACGTGGCATCTCGGCAAACACACGATATTGCCGAAAGTAGGGCTCGACAACACGACAACACTCGGCAAAGCACTATTTGCTGAGAGCCAAGCAGCGTGCGCACGACAAACGTTTTCCACATGGCATCTCGGCAAACACATGATATTGCCAAAAGTTGGCCTCGATAACACGGAAACACTTGGCAAAGCACTATTTGCTGAGAGCCAAGGAGCGTCTGCACGGCAAAGTTTTTCTACGTGGCATCTCGGCAAACACATGATATTCCCGAAAGTACGCCTCGACAAAACGACAAGACTCGACAAAGCACTATTTGCCGAGAGCCAAGGAGCGTCCACATAGAAAAGGTTTTCCACGTGGCATCTCCGAAAATACATGATATTGCTGAAAGTACGCCTTGAAAACACGAAAACACTCGGCAAAGCACTATTTGCCGAGAGCCAAGCAACGTTGGCACGACAAAGTTTTGCCACATGGCAGCTCGGCAAACACTTGATTTTCTCGAAAGTAGGCCGTGACAACACGACAACATTTGGCAAAGCACTATTTGCCGACAGCCAAGCAGCGTCCGCACGGCAAAGTTTTTCCATGTGGCATCTCAGCAAACACATGATATTGCCGAAAGTAGGCCTCGACAACACGACAACACTCGGAAAAGCACTATTTGCCGAGAGCCAAGCAGCATCAGCACGACAAATTTTTGCGCGTGGAATCTCGGCAAACTCATGCTATTGCCAAAAGTAGGCCTCGACAACAGGACAACAATAGGCAAAGTACTATTTGCCGAGAGCCAAGCAGCATCCTCACAGCAAAGGTTTTCCACGTGGCATCTCGGAAACACATGATATTGCCGAAAGTAGGCCTCGACAACACGAAAACACTCGGCAAAGCACTATTTGTCGAGAGCCAAGAAGCGTCTGCAAGACAAAGTTTTTCCGTGTAACTTCTCAGCAAACACATGATATTCCTGAAAGTAGGCCTCGACAAGACGACAACACAAGGCAAAGCACTATTTGCCGAGAGCCAAGCAGCGTCCGCATGACAAAGTTTTTCCACGTGGCATCTTGGCAAACACACGATATGCCGAAAGTAGGCCTCGACAACACGACAACACTCGGCAAAGCAGTTTTTGCCGAAGCCAAGCAACGTCCGCACGGGAAAGGTTTTCCACGTGGCATCTCGGCAAACACATTATATTCCTGAAAGTAGGCCTCGACAACACGACAACACTCGACAAAGCACTATTTGCGGAGAGCCAAGCAGCGTCCGCACTACAAAGTTTTGCCACGTGGCATCTCGGCAAACACATGATATTCCCGAAAGTAGGCCTCGACAACACGACAACACTCGGCAAAGCACTATTTGCCGAGAGCCAAGCGGCGTCCACACTGAAAAGGTTTTCCAGGTGGCATCTCTGTAAACACATGATATTGCTGAAAGTAGGCCTCGACAACACAAAAACACTCGGCAAAGCACTATTTTCCGAGAGCCAACCAACGTTCGCACGGCAAAGTCTTTCCACGTGGCATCTTGGCAAACACATGATATTGCCGAAAGTAGGCCTCGACAACACAACAACACTCGACAAAGCACTATTTGCCGAGAGCCAAGTAGCGTCCGCACGGAAAAGGTTTTCCACGTGGCATCTCGGCTAACACATGATATTGCCGAAAGTAGGCCACGACAACACGAAAACACTCGGCAAAGCACTATTTGCCGAGAGCCAAGCACCGTCCGCATGGCAAGGTTTTGCCATGTGGTATCTCGCCAGACATATGATATTGTCGAAGGTAGGCCTCGGCAACACGAAAACACTCGGCAAAGAACTATTTGCCGAGAGCCAAGTAGCGTCTGCACGGCAAAGTTTTTCCACATGGCATCTCGGCAAACACATGATATTGCCGAACGTAGGCCTTGACAACACGACAACACTCGGCAAAGCACTATTTGCTTAGAGCCAAGCAGCGTTTGCACGGCAATGTTTTTCTACGTGGCATCTCGGCAAACACATGATATTGCCGAAAGTAGGCCTCGACGACACGACAACACTCGCCAAAGCACTATTTCCCGAGAGCCAAGCAGCGTCCGAATGGCAATGTTTTTCCACGTCGCATCTCGGCAAATACATGATATTGCCGAAAGTAGGTCTTGACAACACGACAACACTCGGCAAAGCACTATTTGCCAAGAGCCAAGCAGCGCCCACACGGCAAAGTTTTTCCATGTGGCATCTCGGTAAACAAATGATATTTCTGAAAGTAGGCCTCGACAACACGACAATGCTTGGCAAAGCACTATTTGCCGAGAGCAAAGCAGCGTCCGCAAGGCACATTATTTCCAAGTGGCATCTTGGCAAACACATGATATTGTCGAAAGTAGGCCTCAACAACACGACAACACTCGGCAAAGCACTATTTGCCGAGAGCCAAGTAACATCAGCATGGCAAAGTTTTTCCACGTGGCATCTCGGCAAACACATGATATTGCCGAAAGTAGGCCTCGACGACACGAAAACACTCGGCAAAGCACTATTTGTCGAGAGCCAAGAAGCGTCTGCAAGACAATGTTTTTCCATGTAACTTCTCAGCAAACACATGATATTCCTGAAAGTAGGCCTCGACAAGACGACAACACAAGGCAAAGTACTATTTGCCGAGAGCCAAGCAGCGTCCGCATGACAAAAATTTTCCACGTGGCATCTTGGCAAACACACGATATGCCGAAAGTAGGCCTCGACAACACGACAACACTCGGCAAAGCAGTATTTGCCGAAGCGAAGCAGCGTCCGCACCACAAACGTTTTCCACATGGCATCTCGGTAAACACATGATATTGCCGAAAGTTGGCCTCGATAACACGAAAACACTTGGCAAAGTACTATTTGCTGAGAGCCAAGCAGCGTCTGCACGACAAAGTTTTTCTACATGGCATCTCGGCAAAAACAT
This sequence comes from Hordeum marinum, assembly GCA_022496015.1. Lineage (NCBI taxonomy): Eukaryota > Viridiplantae > Streptophyta > Magnoliopsida > Poales > Poaceae > Hordeum > Hordeum marinum. The sequence continues at coordinate 232,283 of JAAAWK010000935.1, forward strand.
GATATTCCCGAAAGTAGGCCTCGACAAAATGACAACAGTCGGCGAAGCACTATTTGCCGAGAGCCAAGGAGCGTCCGCATAGAAAAGGTTTTCCACATGGCATCTCCGAAAACACATGATATTATTGAAAGTAGGCCTTGACAACACGAAAACACTCGGCAAAGCACTATTTGCCGAGAGCCAAGCAACGTTGGCATGACAAAGTTTTTCCACATGGCAGCTCGACAAACACTTGATTTTCACACGACAACACTCGACAAAGCACTATTTGCCGACAGCCAAGCAGCGTCCGCACGACAAAGTTTTGCCACGTGGCATCTCGGCAAACACATGATATTCCCGAAAGTAGGCCTCGACAACACGACAACACTCGGCAAAGCACTATTTGCCGAGAGCCAAGCAACGTCCGCACAACAAAGTTTTTCCACGTGGCATCTCGGCAAACATGTGATATTGCCAAAAGTAGGCCACGACAACACGACAACAGTTTGCAAAGCACTATTTGCCGAGAGCCAAGCAGCATCCGCACAACAAAGGTTTTCCACGTGGAATCTTGGCAAACACATGATATTGCCGAAAGTAGGCCTCGACAACACAACAACACTCGGCAAAGCACTATTTGCGGAGAGCCAAGCAACGTCCGCACGGCAATGTTTTGCCATGTGGCATCTCGCCAAACATATGATATTGCCGAAGGTAGGCCTCGGCAACACAAAAACACTCGGCAAAGCACTATTTGCCGAGAGCCAAGTAGCGTCTACACGGCAAAGTTTTTCCACATGGCATCTCGGCAAACACATGATATTGCCGAAAGTAGGCCTTGACAACACGACAACACTCGGCAAAGCAACGTTGGCATGACAAAGTTTTGCCACATGGCAGCTCAGCCAACACTTGATTTTCACACGACAACACTCGACAAAGCACTATTTGCCGAGAGCCAAGCAGCGTCCGCACGACAAAGTTTTGCCACGTGGCATCTCGGCAAACACATGATATTCCCGAAAGTAGGCCTCGACAAATGGACAACACTCGGCAAAGCACTATTTGCCGAGAGCCAAGCAACATCTGCACGACAAAGTTTTTCCACGTGGCATCTCGGCAAACATGTGATATTGCCAAAAGTAGGCCACGACAACACGACAACAGTTCGCAAAGCACTATTTGCCGAGAGCCAAGCAGCATCCGCACAACAAAGGTTTTCCGCGTGGAATCTTGGCAAACACATGATATTGCCGAAAGTAGGCCTCGACAACACAACAACACTCGGCAAAGCACTATTTGCGGAGAGCCAATCAACGTCCGCATGGCAAAGTTTTGCCATGTGGCATCTCGCCAAACATATGATATTGCCGAAGGTAGGCCTCGGCAACACGAAAACACTCGGCAAAGCACTATTTGCCGAGAGCCAAATAGCGTCTACACGGCAAAGTTTTTCCATATGGCATCTCGGCAAACACATGATATTGCCGAAAGTAGGCCTTGACAACACGACAACACTTGGCAAAGCACTATTTGCTGAGAGCCAAGCAGCGTCTGCACGGCAATGTTTTTCTACGTGGCATCTCAGCAAACACATGATATTGCCGAAAGTAGGCCTCGACAACACGACAACACTCAGCCCAGCACTATTTGTCGAGAGCCAAGCAGCGTCCGCATAGAAAAGGTTTTCAACATGTTATCTCGGAAAACACATGATATTGCTGAAAGTGGGCCTCAACAACACGAAAACACTCGGCCAAGCACTATTTGCCGACAGCCAAGCAATGTTGGCACGACAAAGTTTTGCCACATGGCAGCTCGGCAAACACATGATTTTCTTGAAAGAAGGCCATGACAACACGACAACACTAGGCAAAGCACTATTTGCCGACAGCCAAGCAGCATCCGCAAGGCAAAGTTTTTCCACGTGGCATCTCACCAAACACATGGTATTGCCGAAACTAGGCCTCGACAACACGACAATACTCGGCAAAGCACTATTTGCCGAGAGCCAAGCAGCGTCCGCACGACAAAGGTTTTCCATGTGGCATCTCGGCAAACACATGATATTGCCGAAAGTAGGCCTCGACAACACGACAAGACTCGGCAAAGCAATATTTGCCGAGAGCCAAGCAAGTTCCGCACGAGAAAGGTTTGCCACGTGGCATCTTGGCAAACACATGATATTCCTGAAAGTAGGTCTCGACAACACGACAACACTCGGGAAGGCACTATTTGCCGAGAGCCAAGCAGCGTCCGCACGACAAAGGTTTTCCACGTGGCATCTCGGCAAACACCTGATATTGCTGAAAGTAGGCCTCGACAACACAACAACACTCGACAAAAGCACTATTTGCCGAGAGCCAAGTGGCGTCCGCACGGAAAAGGTTTTCCACGTGGCATCTCGACAAACACATGATATTGCTAAAAGTAGGCCTCGAAAACACTATTTGCTGAGAGCCAAGCAACGTTCGCACGACAAAGTTTTTCCACATGGCATCTCGGCAAATACATGATATTGCCGAAAGTAAACCTCGATAACACAACAACACTTGGCAAAGCACTATTTGCCGAGGGCCAAGCATTGTTCGCAAGACAAAGTTTGTCCACGTCGCATCTCGGCAAACACGTTATAATGCCGAAAGTAGGCCTTGACAACACGACAACACTCGGCACAGCACTATTTGCCGAGAGCCAAGGAGCGTCCGCATAGAAAAGGTTTTCCACATGGCATCTCCGAAAACACATGATATTGCTGAAAGTAGGCCTTGACAACACGAAAACACTCGGCAAAGCACTATTTGCCGAGAGCCAAGCAACGTTGGCACGACAAAGTTTTGCCACATGGCAGCTCGGCAAACACTTGATTTTCACATGACAACACTCGGCAAAGCACTATTTGCCGATAGCCAAGTAGCGTCAGCACGACAAAGTTTTGCCACGTGGCATCTCGGCAAAAACATGATATTCCCGAAAGTAGGCCTCGACAACACGACAACACTCGGCAAAGCACTATTTGTCGAGAGCCAAGCAACGTCCGCACGACAAAGTTTTTCCACGTGGCATCTCGGCAAACATGTGATATTGCCAAAAGTAGGCCACGACAACACGACAAACAGTTCGCAAAGCACTATTTGCCGAGAGCCAAGCAGCATCCGCACAACAAAGGTTTTCCACGTGGAATCTTGGCAAACACATGATATTGCCGAAAGTAGGCCTCGACAACACAACAACACTCGGCAAAGCACTATTTGCCGAGAGCGAAGCAACGTCCGCACGCCAAAGTATTGCCATGTGGCATCTCGCCAAACATATGATATTGCCGAAGGTAGGCCTCGGCACCCCGAAAACACTCGACAAAGCACTATTTGCCGAGAGCCAAGTAGCGTCTGCACGGCAAAGTTTTTCCACATTGCATCTCGGCAAACACATGATATTGCCGAAAGTAGGCCTTGACAACACGACAACACTCGGCAAAGAACTATTTGCTGAGAGCCAAGCAGCGTCTGCACGGCAATGTTTTTCTATGAGGCATCTCGGCAAACACATGATATTGCCGAAAGTAGGCCTCGACCACACGACAACACTCGGCAAAGCACTATTTCCCGAGAGCCAAGCAGCGTCCGCACGGCAATGTTTTTCCACGTCCCATCTCGGCAAATACATGATATTGCAAAAAGTAGGTCTTGACAACACGACAACACTCGGCAAAGCACTATTTGCCGAGAGCCAAGCAGCGCCCACACGGCAAATTTTTCCATGTGGCATCTCGGTACACACATGATATTTCGAAAGTAGGCCTCGACAACACGACAATGCTTGGCAAAGCACTATTTGCCGAGAGCCAAGCAGCATCCGCAAGGCACAGTATTTCCAAGAGGCATCTCGGCAAACACATGATATTGTCGAAAGTAGGCCTCAACAACACGACAACACTCGGCAAAGCACTATTTGCCGAGAGCCAAGTAACATCCGCATGGCAAAGTTTTTCCACGTGGCATCTCGGCAAACACATGATATTGCCGAAAGTAGGCCTCGACAACACGAAAACACTCGGCAAAGAACTATTTGTCGAGAGCCAAGAAGCGTCTGCAAGACAAAGTTTTTCCATGTAACTTCTCAGCAAACACATGATATTCCTGAAAGTAGGCCTCGACAAGACGATAACACAAGGCAAAGCACTATTTGCCGAGAGCCAAGCAGCGTCCGCATGACAAAGTTTTTCCACGTGGCATCTTGGCAAAAACACGATATGCTGAAAGTAGGCCTCGACAACACAACAACACTCGGCAAAGCAGTATTTGCCGAAGCCAAGCAGCGTCCGCACGACAAATGTTTTCCACATGGCATCTCGTTAAACACATGATATTGCCGAAAGTTGGCCTCGATAACACGACAACACTTGGCAAAGCACTATTTGCTGCGAGCCAAGCAGCGTCTGCACGACAAAGTTTTTCTACGTGGCATCTCGGCAAACACATGATATTCCCGAAAGTAGGCCTCGACAAAATGACAAAACTCGGCAAAGCACTATTTGCCGAGAGCCAAGGAGCGTCCGCGTAGAACAGGTTTTCCACATGGCATCTCCAAAAAGACATGATATTGCTGAAAGTAGGCCTTGACAACACGAAAACACTTGGCAAAGGACTATTTGCCGAGAGCCAAGCAACGTTGGCACGACAAAGTTTGGCCACATGGCAGCTTGGCAAACACTTGATTTTCACACGACAACACTCGACAAAGCACTATTTTCCGAGAGCCAAGTACCGTCCGCACGACAAAGTTTTGCCACGTGGCATCTCGGCAAACACATGATATTCCCAGAAGTAGGCCTCGACAACACGACAACACTCGGCAAAGCACTATTTGCCGAGAGCCATGCAACGTCTGCACGGCAAAGTTTTTCCACATGGTATCTCGGCAAACACATGATATTGCCGAAAGTAGGCCTTGACAACACGACAACACTCGGCAAAGCACTATTTGCTCAGAGCCAAGCAGCGTCTGCACGCCAATGTTTTTCTACGTGGCATCTCGGCAAACACATGATATTGCCGAAAGTAGGCCTCGACAACACGACAAAACTCGGCAGAGCACTATTGGCCGAGAGCCAAGCAGCGTCCGCATAGAAAAGGTTTTCAACGTGGCATCTCGGAAAACACATGATATTGCTGAAATTAGGCCTCAACAACACGAAAACACTCGGCAAAGCACTATTTGCCGACAGCCAAGCAATGTTGGCACGACAAAGTTTTGCCACATGGCAACTCGGCAAACACATGATTTTCTTGAAAGAAGGCCGCGACAACACGACGACACTAGGCAAAGCACTATTTGTCGACAGCCAAGCAGCGTCCGCAAGGAAAAGTTTTTCCACGTGGCATCTCACCAAACACATGGTATTGCCAAAATTAGGCCTCGACAACACGACAATACTCGGCAATGCACTATTTGCCGAGAGCCAAGCAGCGTCCGCATGACAAAGGTTTTCCATGTGGCATCTCACCAAACACATGATATTGCCGAAAGTAGGCCTCCACAACACGACAACACTCGGCAAAACAAAATTTGCTGAGAGCCAAGCAAGTTCCGCACGGCAAAGGTTTGCCACGTGGCATCTTGGCAAACACATGATATTCCTGAAAGTAGGCCTCGACAACACGACGACACTCAGGAAGGAACTATTTGCCGAGAGCCAAGCGGCGTCCGCACGACAAAGGTTTTCCACAGGGCATCTCGGCAAACACCTGATATTGCTGAAAGTAGGCCTCGATAACACAACAACACTCGGCAAAAACACTATTTGCCGAGAGCCAAGTGGCGTCCGCACGGAAATGGTTTTCCATGTGGCATCTCGGCAAACACATGATATTGCTAAAAGTAGGCCTCGAAAACACTAAAACACTCGGAAAAACACCATTTGTTGAGAGCCAAGCAACGTTCGCACGACAAAGTTTTTCCCCATGGCATCTCGGCAAATACATGGTATTGCCGAAAGTAGGCCTCGATAACACGACAACACTTGGCAAAGCACTATTTGCCGAGGGCCAAGCATTGTTCGCAAGGCAAAGTTTGTCCACGTCGCATCTCGGCAAACACATGATATTTCCAAAAGTAGGCCTCGACAACACGACAACACTCGTCAAAGCACTATTCGCGGAGAGCCAAACAGCGTCCGCACGGCAAAGTTTTTCCACCTGGCATCTCGTCAAACACATGATATTGCCGAAAGTAGGCCTCGACAACAGGACAACACTCGACAAAGTACTATTTGCTGAGAGCCAAGCAGCGTCCGCACGCCAAACGTTTTCCACATTGAATCTCGGCAAACACATGATATTGCCGAAAGTTGGCCTCGATAACACGAAAACACTTGGCAAAGCACTATTTGGTGAGAGCCAAGCAGCGTCTGCACGGCAAAGTTTTTCTACGTGGCATCTCGGCAAACACATGATATTCCCGAAACTAGGCCTCGACAAAACGACAACACTAGGCAAAGCACTATTTGCCGAGAGCCAAGGAGCGTCCGCATAGAAAAGGTTTTTCACGTGGCATCTCCGAAAACACATGATATTGCTGAAAGTAGGCCTTGACAACACGAAAACACTCGGCAAAGCACTATTTGCCAAGAGCCAAGCAACGTTGGCACGACAGAGTTTTGCCAATGGCAGCTCGGCAAAAACTTGATTTTCTCTAAAGTAGGCCGCGACAACACGACAACACTTGGCAAAGCACTATTTGCCGACAGCCAAGCAGCGTCCGCAAGGCAAAGTTTTTCCATGTGGCATCTCGCCAAACATATGATATTGCCGAAGGTAGGCCTCGGAAACACGAAAACACTCGGCAAAGCACTATTTGCCGAGAGCCAAGTGGCATCTGCACGGCAATGTTTTTCCACATGGCATCTCGGCAAACACATGATATTGCCGAAAGTAGGCCTTGACAACACGACAACACTCGGCAAAGAACTATTTGCTGAGAGCCAAGCAGCGTCTGCACGGCAATGTTTTTCTACGTGGCATCTCGGCAAAACATGATATTGCCAAAAGTAGGCCTCGACAACACGACAACACTCGGCAAAGCAATATTTGCCGAGAGCCAAGTAGTGTCCGCACGGAAAAGATTTTCCACGTGGCATCTCGGCAAACACATGATATTGCTGAAAGTAGGCCACGACAACACAAAAACACTCGGCAAAGCACTATTTGCCGAGAGCCAAGCAATGTTGGCACGACAAAGTTTTGCCACATGGAAGCTCGGCAAACACATGATTTTCTCGAAGGAAGGCCGCGACAACACGACAACACTAGGCAAAGCACTATTTTCCGACAGCCAAGCAGCGTCCGCAAGGCAAAGTTTTTCCATGTGGTATCTCAACAAACACATGATACTGCCGAAAGTAGGCCTCAACTACACGACAATACTAGGCAAAGCACTATTTGCCGAGAGCCAAGCAGCGTCCACACGACAAAGGTTTTCCACGTGGCATCTCGGCAAACACATGATATTGCCGAAAGTAGGCCTCGACAACACGACAACACTCGGCAAAGCAATATTTGCCGCGAGCCAAGCAAGTTCCGCATGGCATAGGTTTGCCACGTGGCATCTTGGCAAACACACGATATTCCTGAAAGTAGGCCCCGACAACACGACAACACTCAGGAAGGCACTATTTGCCGAGAGCCAAGCAGCGTCCGCACGACCAAGGTTTTCCACGTGGCATCTCGGCAAACACCTGATATTGCTGAAAGTAGGCCTCGACAACACAACAACACTCGGCAAAAGCACTATTTGCCGATAGCCTAGTGGCGTCCGCACGGAAAAGGTTTTCCACGTGGCATCTCGGCAAACACAGGATATTGCTAAAAGTAGGCCTCGAAAACACGAAAACACTCGGAAAAACACTATTTGCTGAGAGCCAAGCAACGTTCGCACGACAAAGTTTTTCCACATGGCATCTCGGCAAATTCATGATATTGCCGAAAGTAGGCCTCGATAACACGACAACACTTGGCAAAGCACTATTTGCCGAGCGCCAAGCATTGTTCGCAAGGCAAAGTTTGTCCACGTCGCATCTCGGCAAACACATGATATTGCCGAAAGTAGGCCTCGACAACACGACAACACTCGGCAAAGCACTATTCGCCGAGAGCCAAGCAGCGTCCGCATGGCAAAGTTTTTCCACATGGCATATCGGCAAACACATGATATTGCCGAAAGTAGGCCTTGACAACACAACAACACTCGGCAAAGTACTATTTCCCGAGAGCCAAGCAGCGTCCGCACGACAATGTTTTTCCACGTCCCATCTCGGCAAATACATGATATTGCAAAAAGTAGGTCTTGACAACACGACAACACTCGGCAAAGCACTATTTGCCGATAGCCAAGCAGCGCCCACACGGCAAATTTTTCCATGTGGCATCTCGGTACACACATGATATTTCGAAAGTAGGCCTCGACAACACGACAATGCTTGGCAAAGCACTATTTGCCGAGAGCCAAGCAGCATCCGCAAGGCACAGTATTTCCAAGAGGCATCTCGGCAAACACATGATATTGTCGAAAGTAGGACTCAACAACACGACAACACTCGGCAAAGCACTATTTGCCGAGAGCCAAGTAACATCCGCATGGCAAAGTTTTTCCACGTGGCATCTCGGCAAACACATGATATTGCCGAAAGTAGGCCTCGACAACACGAAAACACTCGGCAAAGAACTATTTGTCGAGAGCCAAGAAGCGTCTGCAAGACAAAGTTTTTCCATGTAACTTCTCAGCAAACACATGATATTCCTGAAAGTAGGCCTCGACAAGACGATAACACAAGGCAAAGCACTATTTGCCGAGAGCCAAGCAGCGTCCGCATGACAAAGTTTTTCCACGTGGCATCTTGGCAAAAAGACGATATGCTGAAAGTAGGCCTCGACAACACGACAACACTCGGCAAAGCAGTATTTGCCGAAGCCAAGCAGCGTCCGCACGACAAATGTTTTCCACATGGCATCTCGTTAAACACATGATATTGCCAAAAGTTGGCCTCGATAACACGACAACACTTGGCAAAGCACTATTTGCTGCGAGCCAAGCAGCGTCTGCACGACAAAGTTTTTCTACGTGGCATCTCGGCAAACACATGATATTCCCGAAAGTAGGCCTCGACAAAATGACAAAACTCGGCAAAGCACTATTTGCTGAGAGCCAAGGAGCGTCCGCGTAGAACAGGTTTTCCACATGGCATCTCCAAAAAGACATGATATTGCTGAAAGTAGGCCTTGACAACACGAAAACACTTGGCAAAGGACTATTTGCCGAGAGCCAAGCAACGTTGGCACGACAAAGTTTGGCCACATGGCAGCTTGGCAAACACTTGATTTTCACACGACAACACTCGACAAAGCACTATTTTCCGAGAGCCAAGTACCGTCCGCACGACAAAGTTTTGCCACGTGGCATCTCGGCAAACACATGATATTCCCAGAAGTAGGCCTCGACAACACGACAACACTCGGCAAAGCACTATTTGCCGAGAGCCATGCAACGTCTGCCCGGCAAAGTTTTTCCACATGGTATCTCGGCAAACACATGACATTGCCGAAAGTAGGCCTTGACAACACGACAACACTCGGCAAAGCACTATTTGCTCAGAGCCAAGCAGCGTCTGCACGCCAATGTTTTTCTACGTGGCATCTCGGCAAACACATGATATTGCCGAAAGTAGGCCTCGACAACACGACAAAACTCGGCAGAGCACTATTGGCCGAGAGCCAAGCAGCGTCCGCATAGAAAAGGTTTTCAACGTGGCATCTCGGAAAACACATGATATTGCTGAAATTAGGCCTCAACAACACGAAAACACTCGGCAAAGCACTATTTGCCGACAGCCAAGCAATGTTGGCACGACAAAGTTTTGCCACATGGCAACTCGGCAAACACATGATTTTCTTGAAAGAAGGCCGCGACAACACGACGACACTAGGCAAAGCACTATTTGTCGACAGCCAAGCAGCGTCCGCAAGGAAAAGTTTTTCCACGTGGCATCTCACCAAACACATGGTATTGCCAAAATTAGGCCTCGACAACACGACAATACTCGGCAATGCACTATTTGCCGAGAGCCAAGCAGCGTCCGCATGACAAAGGTTTTCCATGTGGCATCTCACCAAACACATGATATTGCCGAAAGTAGGCCTCCACAACACGACAACACTCGGCAAAACAAAATTTGCTGAGAGCCAAGCAAGTTCCGCACGGCAAAGGTTTGCCACGTGGCATCTTTGCAAACACATGATATTCCTGAAAGTAGGCCTCGACAACACGACGACACTCAGGAAGGAACTATTTGCCGAGAGCCAAGCGGCGTCCGCACGACAAAGGTTTTCCACATGGCATCTCGGCAAACACCTGATATTGCTGAAAGTAGGCCTCGATAACACAACAACACTCGGCAAAAACACTATTTGCCGAGAGCCAAGTGGCGTCCGCACGGAAATGGTTTTCCATGTGGCATCTCGGCAAACACATGATATTGCTAAAAGTAGGCCTCGAAAACACTAAAACACTCGGAAAAACACCATTTGTTGAGAGCCAAGCAACGTTCGCACGACAAAGTTTTTCCCCATGGCATCTCGGCAAATACATGGTATTGCCGAAAGTAGGCCTCGATAACACGACAACACTTGGCAAAGCACTATTTGCCGAGGGCCAAGCATTGTTCGCAAGGCAAAGTTTGTCCACGTCGCATCTCGGCAAACACATGATATTTCCAAAAGTAGGCCTCGACAACACGACAACACTCGTCAAAGCACTATTCGCGGAGAGCCAAACAGCGTCCGCACGGCAAAGTTTTTCCACCTGGCATCTCGTCAAACACATGATATTGCCGAAAGTAGGCCTCGACAACAGGACAACACTCGACAAAGTACTATTTGCTGAGAGCCAAGCAGCGTCCGCACGCCAAACGTTTTCCACATTGAATCTCGGCAAACACATGATATTGCCGAAAGTTGGCCTCGATAACACGAAAACACTTGGCAAAGCACTATTTGGTGAGAGCCAAGCAGCGTCTGCACGGCAAAGTTTTTCTACGTGGCATCTCGGCAAACACATGATATTCCCGAAACTAGGCCTCGACAAAACGACAACACTAGGCAAAGCACTATTTGCCGAGAGCCAAGGAGCGTCCGCATAGAAAAGGTTTTTCACGTGGCATCTCCGAAAACACATGATATTGCTGAAAGTAGGCCTTGACAACACGAAAACACTCGGCAAAGCACTATTTGCCAAGAGCCAAGCAACGTTGGCACGACAGAGTTTTGCCAATGGCAGCTCGGCAAAAACTTGATTTTCTCTAAAGTAGGCCGCGACAACACGACAACACTTGGCAAAGCACTATTTGCCGACAGCCAAGCAGCGTCCGCAAGGCAAAGTTTTTCCATGTGGCATCTCGCCAAACATATGATATTGCCGAAGGTAGGCCTCGGAAACACGAAAACACTCGGCAAAGCACTATTTGCCGAGAGCCAAGTGGCATCTGCACGGCAATGTTTTTCCACATGGCATCTCGGCAAACACATGATATTGCCGAAAGTAGGCCTTGACAACACGACAACACTCGGCAAAGAACTATTTGCTGAGAGCCAAGCAGCGTCTGCACGGCAATGTTTTTCTACGTGGCATCTCGGCAAAACATGATATTGCCAAAAGTAGGCCTCGACAACACGACAACACTCGGCAAAGCAATATTTGCCGAGAGCCAAGTAGTGTCCGCACGGAAAAGATTTTCCACGTGGCATCTCGGCAAACACATGATATTGCTGAAAGTAGGCCACGACAACACAAAAACACTCGGCAAAGCACTATTTGCCGAGAGCCAAGCAATGTTGGCACGACAAAGTTTTGCCACATGGCAGCTCGGCAAACACATGATTTTCTCGAAGGAAGGCCGCGACAACACGACAACACTAGGCAAAGCACTATTTGCCGACAGCCAAGCAGCGTCCGCAAGGCAAAGTTTTTCCATGTGGTATCTCAACAAACACATGATACTGCCGAAAGTAGGCCTCAACTACACGACAATACTAGGCAAAGCACTATTTGCCGAGAGCCAAGCAGCGTCCACACGACAAAGGTTTTCCACGTGGCATCTCGGCAAACACATGATATTGCCGAAAGTAGGCCTCGACAACACGACAACACTCGGCAAAGCAATATTTGCCGCGAGCCAAGCAAGTTCCGCATGGCATAGGTTTGCCACGTGGCATCTTGGCAAACACACGATATTCCTGAAAGTAGGCCCCGACAACACGACAACACTCAGGAAGGCACTATTTGCCGAGAGCCAAGCAGCGTCCGCACGACCAAGGTTTTCCACGTGGCATCTCGGCAAACACCTGATATTGCTGAAAGTAGGCCTCGACAACACAACAACACTCGGCAAAAGCACTATTTGCCGATAGCCTAGTGGCGTCCGCACGGAAAAGGTTTTCCACGTGGCATCTCGGCAAACACAGGATATTGCTAAAAGTAGGCCTCGAAAACACGAAAACACTCGGAAAAACACTATTTGCTGAGAGCCAAGCAACGTTCGCACGACAAAGTTTTTCCACATGGCATCTCGGCAAATTCATGATATTGCCGAAAGTAGGCCTCGATAACACGACAACACTTGGCAAAGCACTATTTGCCGAGCGCCAAGCATTGTTCGCAAGGCAAAGTTTGTCCACGTCGCATCTCGGCAAACACATGATATTGCCGAAAGTAGGCCTCGACAACACGACAACACTCGGCAAAGCACTATTCGCCGAGAGCCAAGCAGCGTCCGCATGGCAAAGTTTTTCCACATGGCATATCGGCAAACACATGATATTGCCGAAAGTAGGCCTTGACAACACAACAACACTCGGCAAAGTACTATTTGCTGAGAGCCAAGCAGCGTCTGCACGGCAAAGTTTTTCTATGTGGCATCTCGGCAAACACATGATATTCCCGAAAGTACGCCTCGACAAATCGACAACACTCGGCAAAGCACTATTTGCCGAGAGCCAAGGACCGTCCGCATAGAAAAGGTTCTGCACGTGGCATCTCCGAAAACACATGATATTGCTAAAAGTACGACTTGACAACACGAAATCACTCGGCAAAGCACTATTTGCCGAGAGACAAGCAACGTTGGCACGACAGAGTTTTGCCAATGGCAGCTCGGCAAACACTTGATATTCTCTAAAGTAGGCCGCGACAACACGACAACACTTGGCAAAGCACTATTTGCCGACAGCCAAGCAGCGTCCGCAAGGCAAAGTTTTTGCACGTGGAATCTCGGTAAACTCATGATATTGCCAAAAGTAGGCCTCGACAATAGGACAACAATAGGCAAAGCACTATTTGCCGAGAGCCAAACAGCATCCTCACAGCAAAGGTTTTCCACGTGGCATCTCGGCAAACACATGATATTGCCGAAAGTAGGCCTCGACAACATGAAAACACTCAGCAAAGCACTATTTGCCGAGAGCCAAGCAGCGTCTGCACAACAAAGTTTTTCCATGTAACTACTAAGCAAACACATGATATTCCCGAAAGTAGGCCTCGACTACACGACAACACAAGGCAAACCACTATTTGCCGAGAGCCAAGCAGCGTCCGCATGACAAAGTTTTTCCACGTGGCATCTTGGCAAACACATGATATGCCGAAAGTAGGCCTCGACAACACGACAACACTCGGCAAAGCAGTATTTGCCGAAGCCAAGCAGCGTCCGCACAACAAAGTTTTTCCATGTGGCATCTTGGCAAACACATGATATTGCTGAAAGTAGGCCTCGACAACATGACAACACTCGGCAAAGCACTATTTGCTGAAGCCAAGCAGCGTCTGCATGGCAAAGGTTTTCCACGTGGCATGTCAGCAAACACATCATATTGCCGAAAGAAGGCCTCGACAACACGACAACACTCGGCAAAGCACTATTTGGCGAGAGCCAAGCAGCGTCCGCGCGGCAAAGTTTTTCCATGTGGCATCTCGGCAAACACATGATATTGCCGAAAGTAGGACTCGACAACACGACAACACTCGGCAAAGCACTATTTGTTGAGAGTCAAGAAGCGTCCGCACGACAAAGGTTTTCCACGTGACATCTCGGCAAACACATGATATTCCCGAAAGTAGTCCTCGACAACACGACAATCCTTGGCAAAGCACTATTTTCCGAGAGCCAAGCAGTGTCCGCACAGCAAAGTTTTGCCACGTGGCATCTTGGCAAACACATGATATTGCCGAAAGTAGGGCTCGATGACACGACAACACTCAGAAAAGCACTATTTACCGAGAGCAAAGCAGTGTCCGCACGGCAAAGTTTTTCCACGTAGCATCTCTTCACACACACGATATTGCCGAAAGTAGGACTCGACAATACGACAATAGTCGGCAAAGCACTATTTGCCGAGAGCCAAGCAACGTCCGCACGACAATGGTTTTCCACGTGGCGTCTCGGTAAACACATGATATTGCTGAAAGTAGGCCTCGAATACACAAAAACACTCGGCAAAGCACTATTTACCGAGAGCCAAGCAGCGTCTGCACGGCAAAGTTTTTCCACATGGCATCTCGGCGAGCACATGATATTCCCGAAAGTAGGCCTCGACAACACAAAAACACTCGACAAAGCACTATTTGCCGAGAGCCGAACAACGTTCGCACGAAAAAAATTTCCACGTGGCATCTCGGCGAACACATCATATTGCCGAAACTAGGCCTCGACAACACGACAACACTCGGCAAAGTACTATTTGTTGAGACTCAAGCAGCGTCCGCACGACAAAGGTTTTCCACGTGGCATCTCGGCAAACACATGATATTCCCGAAAGTGGGCCTCGACAACACGACAAACCTTGGCTAAGCACTATTTGTCGAGAGCCAAGCAGTGTCCGCACGGCAATGTTTTTCCACGTGGCATCTTGGCAAACACATGATATTGCCGAAAGTAGGCCTCGACGACACGACAACACTCAGAAAAGCACTATTTACCGAGAGCCAAGCAGTGTCCGCACGGCAAAGTTTTTCCACGTAGCATCTCGTCAAACACACGATATTGCCGAAAGTAGGACTCGACTACACGACAACACAAGGCAAACCACTATTTGCCGAGAGCCAAGCAGCGTCCGCATGACAAAGTTTTTCCACGTGGCATCTTGGCAAACACGTGATATGCCGAATGTAGGCCTCGACAACACGACAACACTCGGCAAAGCAGTATTTGCCGATGCCAAGCAGCGTCCGCATGGGAAAGGTTTTCCACGTGGCATCTTGGCAAACACATGATATTGCCGAAAGTAGGCCTCGACAACACGACAACACTTGACAAAGCACTATTTGCCGAGAGCCAAGCAGCATCCGGACGACAAAGTTTTGCCATGTGGCATCTCGGCAAACAGATGATATTCCCGAAAGTAGGCCTCGCCAACACGACAACACTCGGCAAAGCACTATTTGCCAAGAGCCAAGCAGTGTCCGCACGACAAAGTTTTGCCACGTGGCATCTTGGCAAACACATGATATTGCCGAAAGTAGGCATTGACAACACGACAACACTCGGCACAGCACTATTTGCCGAGAGCCAAGCAGCATCCGCATGGCAAAGGTTTTCCACGTGACCTCTCGGCAAACACATGATATTGCCGAAAGTAGGCCTCAACAACATGAAACCACTCGGCAAAGCAATATTTACAGAGAGCCAAGCAACGCCCGCATGGCAAAGTTTTTCCACGTGGCATCTCGGCAAACACATCATATTTCCGAAAGCAGGCCCTGACAACACGACAACCCTCGGCAAAGCACTATTTGCCAAGAGCCAAGCAGCGTCCGCACGACAAAGTTTTTCTATGTGGCATCTTGGCAAACACATGATATTGCTGAAACTAGGCCTCGACAACATGACAACACTCGGCAAAGCACTATTTGCTGAAGCCAAGCAGCGTCTGCATGGCAAAGGTTTTCCACGTGGCATGTCGGCAAACACATGATATTGCCGAAAGTCCGCCTCGACAACACGACAACACTCGCCAAAGCACTATTTGTTGAGAGTCAAGCAGCGTTCGCACGACAAAGGTTTTCCACGTGGCATCTCGGCAAACACATGTTATTCCCGAAAGTAGGCCTCGACAACACGACAAACCTTGGCAAAGCACTATTTGCCGAGAGCCAAGCAGTGTCCACACGGCAAAGTTTTTCCACGTGGCATCTTGGCAAACACATGATATTGCCGAAAGTAGGCCTCGACGACACGACAACACTCAGAAAAGCACTATTTACCGAGAGCCAAGCAGTGTCCGCACGGCAAAGTTTTTCCACGTGGCATCTCGTCAAACACACGATATTGCCGAAAGTAGGACTCGACAATACGACAACACTCGGCAAAGCACTATTTGCCGAGAGCCAAGCAGCGTCCGCACGACAATGGTTTTCCACGTGGCATCTCGGTAAACACATGATATTGCTGATAGTTGCCCTCGAAAACACGAAAACACTCGGCAAAGCAATATTTGCCGCGAGCCAAGCAAGTTCCGCATGGCATAGGTTTGCCACGTGGCATCTTGGCAAACACACGATATTCCTGAAAGTAGGCCCCGACAACACGACAACACTCAGGAAGGCACTATTTGCCGAGAGCCAAGCAGCGTCCGCACGACCAAGGTTTTCCACGTGGCATCTCGGCAAACACCTGATATTGCTGAAAGTAGGCCTCGACAACACAACAACACTCGGCAAAAGCACTATTTGCCGATAGCCTAGTGGCGTCCGCACGGAAAAGGTTTTCCACGTGGCATCTCGGCAAACACAGGATATTGCTAAAAGTAGGCCTCGAAAACACGAAAACACTCGGAAAAACACTATTTGCTGAGAGCCAAGCAACGTTCGCACGACAAAGTTTTTCCACATGGCATCTCGGCAAATTCATGATATTGCCGAAAGTAGGCCTCGATAACACGACAACACTTGGCAAAGCACTATTTGCCGAGCGCCAAGCATTGTTCGCAAGGCAAAGTTTGTCCACGTCGCATCTCGGCAAACACATGATATTGCCGAAAGTAGGCCTCGACAACACGACAACACTCGGCAAAGCACTATTCGCCGAGAGCCAAGCAGCGTCCGCATGGCAAAGTTTTTCCACATGGCATATCGGCAAACACATGATATTGCCGAAAGTAGGCCTTGACAACACAACAACACTCGGCAAAGTACTATTTGCTGAGAGCCAAGCAGCGTCTGCACGGCAAAGTTTTTCTATGTGGCATCTCGGCAAACACATGATATTCCCGAAAGTACGCCTCGACAAATCGACAACACTCGGCAAAGCACTATTTGCCGAGAGCCAAGGACCGTCCGCATAGAAAAGGTTCTGCACGTGGCATCTCCGAAAACACATGATATTGCTAAAAGTACGACTTGACAACACGAAATCACTCGGCAAAGCACTATTTGCCGAGAGACAAGCAACGTTGGCACGACAGAGTTTTGCCAATGGCA
The DNA here is from genome assembly GCA_022496015.1 of Hordeum marinum. NCBI lineage: Eukaryota > Viridiplantae > Streptophyta > Magnoliopsida > Poales > Poaceae > Hordeum > Hordeum marinum. Next base: position 249,785 of record JAAAWK010000935.1, read on the forward strand.
GCTCGGCAAACACTTGATATTCTCTAAAGTAGGCCGCGACAACACGACAACACTTGGCAAAGCACTATTTGCCGACAGCCAAGCAGCGTCCGCAAGGCAAAGTTTTTGCACGTGGAATCTCGGTAAACTCATGATATTGCCAAAAGTAGGCCTCGACAATAGGACAACAATAGGCAAAGCACTATTTGCCGAGAGCCAAACAGCATCCTCACAGCAAAGGTTTTCCACGTGGCATCTCGGCAAACACATGATATTGCCGAAAGTAGGCCTCGACAACATGAAAACACTCAGCAAAGCACTATTTGCCGAGAGCCAAGCAGCGTCTGCACAACAAAGTTTTTCCATGTAACTACTAAGCAAACACATGATATTCCCGAAAGTAGGCCTCGACTACACGACAACACAAGGCAAACCACTATTTGCCGAGAGCCAAGCAGCGTCCGCATGACAAAGTTTTTCCACGTGGCATCTTGGCAAACACATGATATGCCGAAAGTAGGCCTCGACAACACGACAACACTCGGCAAAGCAGTATTTGCCGAAGCCAAGCAGCGTCCGCACAACAAAGTTTTTCCATGTGGCATCTTGGCAAACACATGATATTGCTGAAAGTAGGCCTCGACAACATGACAACACTCGGCAAAGCACTATTTGCTGAAGCCAAGCAGCGTCTGCATGGCAAAGGTTTTCCATGTGGCATGTCAGCAAACACATCATATTGCCGAAAGAAGGCCTCGACAACACGACAACACTCGGCAAAGCACTATTTGGCGAGAGCCAAGCAGCGTCCGCGCGGCAAAGTTTTTCCATGTGGCATCTCGGCAAACACATGATATTGCCGAAAGTAGGACTCGACAACACGACAACACTCGGCAAAGCACTATTTGTTGAGAGTCAAGAAGCGTCCGCACGACAAAGGTTTTCCACGTGACATCTCGGCAAACACATGATATTCCCGAAAGTAGTCCTCGACAACACGACAATCCTTGGCAAAGCACTATTTTCCGAGAGCCAAGCAGTGTCCGCACAGCAAAGTTTTGCCACGTGGCATCTTGGCAAACACATGATATTGCCGAAAGTAGGGCTCGATGACACGACAACACTCAGAAAAGCACTATTTACCGAGAGCAAAGCAGTGTCCGCACGGCAAAGTTTTTCCACGTAGCATCTCTTCACACACACGATATTGCCGAAAGTAGGACTCGACAATACGACAATAGTCGGCAAAGCACTATTTGCCGAGAGCCAAGCAACGTCCGCACGACAATGGTTTTCCACGTGGCGTCTCGGTAAACACATGATATTGCTGAAAGTAGGCCTCGAATACACAAAAACACTCGGCAAAGCACTATTTACCGAGAGCCAAGCAGCGTCTGCACGGCAAAGTTTTTCCACATGGCATCTCGGCGAGCACATGATATTCCCGAAAGTAGGCCTCGACAACACAAAAACACTCGACAAAGCACTATTTGCCGAGAGCCGAACAACGTTCGCACGAAAAAAATTTCCACGTGGCATCTCGGCGAACACATCATATTGCCGAAACTAGGCCTCGACAACACGACAACACTCGGCAAAGTACTATTTGTTGAGACTCAAGCAGCGTCCGCACGACAAAGGTTTTCCACGTGGCATCTCGGCAAACACATGATATTCCCGAAAGTGGGCCTCGACAACACGACAAACCTTGGCTAAGCACTATTTGTCGAGAGCCAAGCAGTGTCCGCACGGCAATGTTTTTCCACGTGGCATCTTGGCAAACACATGATATTGCCGAAAGTAGGCCTCGACGACACGACAACACTCAGAAAAGCACTATTTACCGAGAGCCAAGCAGTGTCCGCACGGCAAAGTTTTTCCACGTAGCATCTCGTCAAACACACGATATTGCCGAAAGTAGGACTCGACTACACGACAACACAAGGCAAACCACTATTTGCCGAGAGCCAAGCAGCGTCCGCATGACAAAGTTTTTCCACGTGGCATCTTGGCAAACACGTGATATGCCGAATGTAGGCCTCGACAACACGACAACACTCGGCAAAGCAGTATTTGCCGATGCCAAGCAGCGTCCGCATGGGAAAGGTTTTCCACGTGGCATCTTGGCAAACACATGATATTGCCGAAAGTAGGCCTCGACAACACGACAACACTTGACAAAGCACTATTTGCCGAGAGCCAAGCAGCATCCGGACGACAAAGTTTTGCCATGTGGCATCTCGGCAAACAGATGATATTCCCGAAAGTAGGCCTCGCCAACACGACAACACTCGGCAAAGCACTATTTGCCAAGAGCCAAGCAGTGTCCGCACGACAAAGTTTTGCCACGTGGCATCTTGGCAAACACATGATATTGCCGAAAGTAGGCATTGACAACACGACAACACTCGGCACAGCACTATTTGCCGAGAGCCAAGCAGCATCCGCATGGCAAAGGTTTTCCACGTGACCTCTCGGCAAACACATGATATTGCCGAAAGTAGGCCTCAACAACATGAAACCACTCGGCAAAGCAATATTTACAGAGAGCCAAGCAACGCCCGCATGGCAAAGTTTTTCCACGTGGCATCTCGGCAAACACATCATATTTCCGAAAGCAGGCCCTGACAACACGACAACCCTCGGCAAAGCACTATTTGCCAAGAGCCAAGCAGCGTCCGCACGACAAAGTTTTTCTATGTGGCATCTTGGCAAACACATGATATTGCTGAAACTAGGCCTCGACAACATGACAACACTCGGCAAAGCACTATTTGCTGAAGCCAAGCAGCGTCTGCATGGCAAAGGTTTTCCACGTGGCATGTCGGCAAACACATGATATTGCCGAAAGTCCGCCTCGACAACACGACAACACTCGCCAAAGCACTATTTGTTGAGAGTCAAGCAGCGTTCGCACGACAAAGGTTTTCCACGTGGCATCTCGGCAAACACATGTTATTCCCGAAAGTAGGCCTCGACAACACGACAAACCTTGGCAAAGCACTATTTGCCGAGAGCCAAGCAGTGTCCACACGGCAAAGTTTTTCCACGTGGCATCTTGGCAAACACATGATATTGCCGAAAGTAGGCCTCGACGACACGACAACACTCAGAAAAGCACTATTTACCGAGAGCCAAGCAGTGTCCGCACGGCAAAGTTTTTCCACGTGGCATCTCGTCAAACACACGATATTGCCGAAAGTAGGACTCGACAATACGACAACACTCGGCAAAGCACTATTTGCCGAGAGCCAAGCAGCGTCCGCACGACAATGGTTTTCCACGTGGCATCTCGGTAAACACATGATATTGCTGATAGTTGCCCTCGAAAACACGAAAACACTCGGCAAAGCACTATTTACCGAGAGCCAAGCAGCGTCTGCACGGCAATGTTTTTCCACATGGCATCTCGGCGAGCACATTATATTCCCGAAACTAGGCCTCGACAACACGACAACACTCGGCAAAGCTCTATTTGCCGAGAGCCAAGCAGCGTCCGCACGGCAAAGGTTTTCCACATGGCACCTCGGCAAACACATGATATTGCCGAAAGTAGGACTCGACAACACGACAACACTCGGCAAAGCACTATTTGTTGAGAGTCAAGAATCGTCCGCACAACAAAGGTTTTCCACGTGACATCTCGGCAAACACATGATATTCCCGAAAGTAGTCCTCGACAACACGACAAACCTTGGCAAAGCACTATTTTCCGAGAGCCAAGCAGTGTCCGCACAGCAAAGTTTTGCCACGTGGCATCTTGGCAAACACATGATATTGCCGAAAGTAGGGCTCGATGACACGACAACACTCAGAAAAGCACTATTTACCGAGAGCAAAGCAATGTCCGCACGGCAAAGTTTTTCCATGTAGCATCTCGTCACACACAGATATTGCCGAAAGTAGGACTCGACAATACGACAACAGTCGGCAAAGCACTATTTGCCGAGAGCCAAGCAACGTCCGCACGACAATGGTTTTCCACGTGGCGTCTCGGTAAACACATGATATTGCTGAAAGTAGGCCTCGAAAACACAAAAACACTCGGCAAAGCGCTATTTACCGAGAGCCAAGCAGCGTCTGCATGGCAAAGTTTTTCCACATGGCATCTCGGCGAGCACATGATATTCCCGAAAGTAGGCCTCGACAACACAAAAACACTCGACAAAGCACTATTTGCCGAGAGCCAAACAACGTTCGCACGAAAAAAAATTCCACGTGGCATCTCGGCGAACACATCGTATTGCCGAAACTAGGCCTCGACAACACGACAACACTCAGCAAAGCACTATTTGCCGAGAGCCAAGCAGCGTCCGCATGGCAAAGGTTTTCCACATGGCACCTCGGCAAACACATGATATTGCTGAAAGTAGGCCTCGACAACACGACAACACTAGACAAAGCACTATTTGCCGAGAGTCAAGCAACGTCCGCACGAGAAAGTTTTGCCACGTGGCATCTTGGCAAACTCAAGATATTGCGAAAAGGAGGCCTCGACAACACGACAACACTTGGCAATGCACTATTTGCCGAGAGCCAAGCAGCGTCCGCAAGGCAAAGTTTTTCCACGTGGCATCTCGACAAACACATGATATTGCCGAAAGTAGGCCTCGACAACACGAAATCACTCGGCAAACCACTATTTGCCGAGAGCCAAGCAGCGTCCGCACGGCAATGTTTTTCCACGTGGCCTCCCGGCAAACACATGATATTGCCGAAAGTTGGCCTCGACAACACAACAACACTCGGCAAAGCACTATTTCCCGAGAGCAAAGCAGGCCTGCCCGGCAAAGGTTTTCCACGTGACATGTCGGCAGACTCATGATATTTCCTAAAGTAGGCCTCGACAACATGAAAACACTCGGCAAAGCACTATTTGCCAAGAGCCAAGCAGCGTCCACATGAAAAAGGTTTGCCACGTGGCATCTCGGCAAACACATGATGTTGCCGAAAGTAGGCCTCGACAACACGAATACACTTGGCAAAGCACTATTTCCCGTGAGCCAAGCAACGTTTGCACAACAAAGTTTTCCCACATGGCATCTCGGCAAACACATGATAGTCCCGAAAGTAGGCCTCGATAACACGACAACCCTTGGCAAAGCACTATTTGCCGAGAGACAAGCAGCGTCCGCAATGCAAAGTTTTTCGACGTGGCATCACGGCAAACACATGATATTGCCAAAAAGTAGGCCTCGCCAACACGACAACACTCGGAAAAGCACTATTTGCCGAAGCCAAGCAGCGTCCGCACAGCCAATTTTTTCCACGTGGCATCTCGGCAAACACATGGTATTGCTAAAAGTAGGCCTTGACAACACGACAATTGTCGGCAAAGCACTATTTGTCGAGAGCCAAGCAGCGTCCGCACAGCAAAGATTTTCCACATGGCATCTCGGCAAACACATGATATTGGCGAAAGTAGGCCTCGATAACATGAAAATACTCGGCAAAGCACAATTTGCCGAGAGCGAAGCAGCGTCAGCAAGACAACACGACAACACTCGGCAAAGTACTATTTGCTGAGAGCCAAGCAGCGTCCGCACAGCAAAGTTTTTCCACGTGGCATCTCAGCAAACACATGATATTGCCGAAAGTAGGCCTTGAGAACATGACAACACTCGGCAAAGCAGTATTTGTCGAGAGCCAAGCAGCGTCTGCACGGCAAAGTTTTTCCACGTGGCATCTCGACAAACACATGATATTGCCGAAAGTAGGCCTCGACAACACGAAATCACTCGGCAAACCACTATTTGCCGAGAGCCAAGCAGCGTCCGCACGGCAATGTTTTTCCACGTGGCCTCCCGGCAAACACATGATATTGCCGAAAGTTGGCCTCGACAACACAACAACACTCGGCAAAGCACTATTTCCCGAGAGCAAAGCAGGCCTGCCCGGCAAAGGTTTTCCACGTGACATGTCGGCAGACTCATGATATTTCCTAAAGTAGGCCTCGACAACATGAAAACACTCGGCAAAGCACTATTTGCCAAGAGCCAAGCAGCGTCCACATGAAAAAGGTTTGCCACGTGGCATCTCGGCAAACACATGATGTTGCCGAAAGTAGGCCTCGACAACACGAATACACTTGGCAAAGCACTATTTCCCGTGAGCCAAGCAACGTTTGCACAACAAAGTTTTCCCACATGGCATCTCGGCAAACACATGATAGTCCCGAAAGTAGGCCTCGATAACACGACAACCCTTGGCAAAGCACTATTTGCCGAGAGACAAGCAGCGTCCGCAATGCAAAGTTTTTCGACGTGGCATCACGGCAAACACATGATATTGCCGAAAAGTAGGCCTCGCCAACACGACAACACTCGGAAAAGCACTATTTGCCGAAGCCAAGCAGCGTCCGCACGGCCAATTTTTTCCACGTGGCATCTCGGCAAACACATGGTATTGCTAAAAGTAGGCCTTGACAACACGACAATTGTCGGCAAAGCACTATTTGTCGAGAGCCAAGCAGCGTCCGCACAGCAAAGATTTTCCACATGGCATCTCGGCAAACACATGATATTGGCGAAAGTAGGCCTCGATAACATGAAAATACTCGGCAAAGCACAATTTGCCGAGAGCGAAGCAGCGTCAGCAAGACAACACGACAACACTCGGCAAAGTACTATTTGCTGAGAGCCAAGCAGCGTCCGCACGGCAAAGTTTTTCCACGTGGCATCTCAGCAAACACATGATATTGCCGAAAGTAGGCCTTGAGAACATGACAACACTCGGCAAAGCAGTATTTCTCGAGAGCCAAGCAGCGTCTGCACGGCAAAGTTTTTCCACGTGGCATCTCGACAAACACATGATATTGCCGACAGTAGGCCTTGACAACATGACAACACTCGGCAAAGCACTATTTGCCGAGAGCCAAGCATGGTCCGCACAGAAAAGGTTTTCCACGTGGCATCTCGGTAAACACATGATATTGCTGAAACTAGGCGTCGATAACACGACAACACTTGGCAAAGCACTATTTGCCGAGAACCAAGCAGCGTCAGCACGGCAAAAATTTTCCACATGGCATCTCAGCAAACATATGATATTGCCAAAAGTAGGCCTCGACAACACGACAACACTCGGCAAAACATTATATTCCGAGAGCCAAGCAGCGTCCGCATGGCAAAGTTTTTCCATGTGGCATCTCAGCAAACACATGATATTGCAAAAAGTAGGCCTCGACAACACAAAAACAATCGGCAAAGCACTATTTGCTAAGAGCCAAGCAGCATCCGCACTTCAAAGGTTTTCCACGTGGCATCTTGGCAAACACATGATATTGCTGAAAGTATGCCTCGACAACATGAAAACACTCGGCAAAGCACTATTTGCCGAGAGCCAAGCAGCGTCCGCATGAAAAAGGTTTTCCACGTGGCATCTCGGCAAACACATGATATTGCTGAAAGTAGGCCTCGACAACACCAAAACACCAGGCAAAGCACTATTTCCCGTGAGCCAAGCAACGTTCGCACAACGAAGTTTTGCCACATGGCATATCGGCAAACACATGATAGTCCCGAAAGTAGGCCTCGATAACACGACAACTTTTGGCAAAGCACTATTTAACGAGAGCCAAGCAACGTCCGCAACACAAATTTTTTCCACGTGGCATCTCGGCAAACACATGATATTGCCGAAAGTAGGCCTCGACAACACGAAAACAGTCGGTAAAGCACTATTTGCCGAGAGCCAAGCACCGATCGCACGGCAAAGTTTTTCCACATGGCATCTCGGCGAGCACATGATATTCCCGAAACTAGGCCTCGACAACACGACAACACTCGGCAAAGCACTATTTGCCGAGAGCCAAGCAGCGTCCGCACGGCAAAGGTTTTCCACATGGCACCTCGGCAAACACATGATATTGCTGAAAGTAGGCCTCGACAACACGACAACACTAGACAAAGCACTATTTGCCGAGAGTCAAGTAACGTCCGCACGAGAAAGTTTTGCCACGTGGCATCTCGGCAAACACATGATATTGCCAAAAGGAGGCCTCGACAACACGACAACACTTGGCAATGTACTATTAGCCGAGAGCCAAGCAGCGTCCGGAAGGCAAAGTTTTTTCACGTGGCATCTCGACAAACACATGATATTGCCGAAAGTAGGCCTCGACAACACGAAAACACTCGGCAAACCACTATTTGCCGAGAGCCAAGCAGCGTCCGCACGGCAAAGTTTTTCCACGTGGCCTCCCGGCAAACACATGATATTGCCGAAAGTTGGCCTCGACAACACAACAACACTCGGCAAAGCACTATTTGCCGAGAGCAAAGCAGGCCTGCACGGCAAAGGTTTTCCACGTGGCATGTCGGCAGACTCATGATATTTCCGAAAGTAGGCCTCGACAACATAAAAACACTCGGCAAAGCACTATTTGCCAAGAGCCAAGCAGCGTCCACATGAAAAAGGTTTGCCACGTGGCATCTCGGCAAACACATGATATTGCCGAAAGTAGGCCTCGACAACACGAATACACATGGCAAAGCACTATTTCCCGTGAGCCAAGCAACGTTCGCACAACAAAGTTTTGTCACATGGCATCTCGGCAAACACATGATAGTCCCGAAAGTAGGCCTCGATAGCACGACAACCCTTGGCAAATCACTATTTGCCGAGAGACAAGCAGCGTCCGCAATGCAAAGTTTTTCGACGTGGCATCTCGGCAAACACATGATATTGTCGAAAAGCAGGCCTCGCCAACACGACAACACTCGGAAAAGCACTATTTGCCGAAGCCAAGGAGCGTCCGCACGGCAAAGGTTTTCCATGTGGCATCTCGGCAAACACATGGTATTGCTAAAAGTAGGCCTTGACAACACGACAATTCTCGGCAAAGCACTATTTGTCGAGAGCCAAGCAGCGTCCGCATGGCAAAGATTTTCCACGTGGCATCTCGGCAAACACATGATATTGGAGAAAGTAGGCCTCGATAACATGAAAATACTCGGCAAAGCACAATTTGCCGAGTGCGAAGCAGCGTCAGCAAGACAACACGACAACACTCGGCAAAGTACTATTTGCCGAGAGCCAAGCAGCGTCCGCACGGCAAAGTTTTTCCATGTGGCATCTCGGCAAACACATGATATTGCCGAAAGTAGACCTTGAGAACATGACAACACTCGGCAAAGCACTATTTGCCGAGAGCCAAGCAGCGTCTGCACGGCAAAGTTTTTCCACGTGGCATCTCGACAAACACATGATATTGCCGACACTAGGCCTTGACAACATGACAACGCTCGGCAAAGCACTATTTGCCGAGAGCCAAGCATGGTCCGCACAGAAAAGGTTTTCCACGTGGCATCTCGGTAAACACATGATATTGCTGAAAGTAGGCCTCGATAACACGGCAACACTTGCCAAAGCACTATTTGCCGAGAGCCAAGCAGCGTCAGCAAGGCAAAGTTTTTCCACATGGCATCTCAGCAAACATATGATATTGCCGAAAGTAGGCCTCGACAACACAACAATACTCGGCAAAACATTATATTCCGAGAGCCAAGCAGCATCCGCATGGCAAATTTTTCCACGTGGCATCTCGGCAAACACATGATATTGCCAAAAGTAGGCCTCGACAACACAAAAACAATCGGCAAAGCACTATTTGCTAAGAGCCAAGCAGCGTCCACACTGCAAAGGTTTTCCAGGTGGCATCTTGGCAAACACATGATATTGCCAAAAGTAGGCCTCGACAACATGAAAACACTCGGCAAAGCACTATTTACCGAGAGCCAAGCAGCGTCTGCACGGCAAAGTTTTTCCACATGGCATCTCGGTGAGCACATGATATTCCCGAAACTAGGCCTCGACAACACGACAACACTCGGCAAAGCACTATTTGCCGAGAGCCAAGCAGCGTCCGCACGGCAAAGGTTTTCCACATGGCACCTCGGCAAACACATGATATTGCTGAAAGTAGGCCTCGACAACACGACAACACTAGACAAAGCACTATTTGCCGAGAGTCAAGCAACGTCCGCACGAGAAAGTTTTGCCACGTGGCATCTCGGCAAACACATGATATTTCCAAAAGGAGGCCTCGACAACACGACAACACTTGGCAATGCACTATTTGCCGAGAGCCAAGAGCCGTCCGCAAGGCAAAGTTTTTCCACGTGGCATCACGACAAACACATGATATTGCCCAAAGTAGGCCTCGACAACACGAAAACACTCGGCAAAGCACTATTTGCCGAGAGCCAAGCAGCGTCCGCACGGCAAAGTTTTTCCACGTGGCCTCCCGGCAAACACATGATATTGCCGAAAGTTGGCCTCGACAACACAACAACACTCGGCAAAGCACTATTTGCCGAGAGCCAAGCAGGCCTACACGGCAAAGGTTTTCCACGTGGCATGTTGGCAGACTCATGATATTTCCGAAAGTAGGCCTCGACAACATGAAAACACTCGGCAAAGCACTATTTGCCAAGAGCCAAGCAGCGTCCACATGAAAAAGGTTTGCCACGTGGCATCTTGGCAAACACATGATATTGCCGAAAGTAGGCCTCGACAACACGAATACACTTGGCAAAGCACTATTTCCCGTGAGCCAAGCAACGTTCGCACAACAAAGTTTTTCCACATGGCATCTAGGTAAACACATGATAGTCCCGAAAGTAGGCCTCGATAACACGAAAACCCTTGGCAACGCACTATTTGCCGAGAGACAAGCAGCGTCCGCAATGCAAAGTTTTTCGACGTGGCATCTCGGCAAACACATGATATTGCTGAAAAGTAGGCCTCGCAAACACGACAACACTCGGAAAAGCACTATTTGCCGAAGCCAAGGAGCGTCCGCACGGCAAAGGTTTTCCACGTGGCATCTCGGCAAACACATGGTATTGCTAAAAGTAGGCCTTGACAACACGACAATTCTCGGCAAAGCACTATTTGTCGAGAGCCAAGCAGCGTCCGCACGGCAAAGATTTTCCACGTGGCATCTCGGCAAACACATGATATTGGCGAAAGTAGGCCTCGATAACATGAAAATACTCGGCAAAGCACAATTTGCCGAGAGCCAAGCAACGTCAGCAAGACAACACGACAACACTCGACAAAGTACTATTTGCCGAGAGCCAAGCAGCCTCCGCACGGCAAAGTTTTTCCACGTGGCATCTCAGCAAACACATGATATTGCTGAAAGTAGGCCTTGAGAACATGACAACACTCGGCAAAGCACTATTTGCCGAGAGCCAAGTAGCGTCTGCACGGCAAAGTTTTTCCACGTGGCATCTCGACAAACACATGATATTGCCGACAGTAGGCCTTGACAACATGACAACACTCGGCAAAGCACTATTTGCCGAGAGCCAAGCATGGTCCGCACAGAAAAGGTTTTCCACGTGGCATCTCGGTAAACACATGATATTGCTGAAAGTAGGCCTCGATAACACGACAACACTTGGCAAAGCACTATTTGCCGAGAGCCAAGCAGCGTCAGCAAGGCAAAGTTTTTCCACATGGCATCTCAGCAAACATATGATATTGCCGAAAGTAGGCCTCGACAACACGACAATACTCGGCAAAACATTATATTCCGAGAGCCAAGAAGCATCCGCATGGGAAAGTTTTTCCACGTGGCATCTCGGCAAACACATGATATTGCCAAAAGTAGGCCTCGACAACACAAAAACAATCGGCAAAGCACTATTTGCTAAGAGCCAAGCAGCGTCCGCACTGCAAAGGTTTTCCACGTGGCATCTTGGCAAACACATGATATTGCCAAAAGTAGGCCTCGACAACATGAAAACACTCGGCAAAGCACTATTTACCGAGAGCCAAGTAGCGTCTGCACGGCAAAGTTTTTCCACATGGCATCTCGGTGAGCACATGATATTCCCGAAACTAGGCCTCGACAACACGACAACACTCGGCAAAGCACTATTTGCCGAGAGCCAAGCAGCGTCCGCACGGCAAAGGTTTTCCACATGGCACCTCGGCAAACACATGATATTGCTGAAAGTAGGCCTCGACAACATGACAACACTAGACAAAGCACTATTTACCGAGAGTCAAGCAGCGTCCGCAACGCAAAGTTTTTCCACGTGGCATCTCGGCAAACACACGATATTGCCGAAAGTAGGCCTCGACAACACGAAAACACTCGGCAAAGCACTATTGGCCGAGTGCCAAGCACCGATCGCACGGCAAAGTTTTTCCACGTGGCCTCTCGGCAAACACATGATATTGCCGAAAGTAGGCCTTGAGAACATGACAACACTCAACAAAGCACTATTTGCCGAGACCAAAGCAGCGTCTGCACAGCAAAGTTTTTCCACGTGGCATCTCGGCAAACACATGATATTGCCGACAATAGGCCTTGACAGCATGACAACACTCAGCAAAGCACTATTTGCTGAGAGCCAAGCATGATCCGCACAGAAAAGGTTTTGCATGTGGCATCTCGGTAAACACATGATATTGCTGAAAGTAGGCCTCGATAACACAACAACACTTGGCAAAGCACTATTTGCCAAGAGCCCAGCAGCGTCAGCAAGGCAAAGTTTTTCCACATGGCAGCTCAGCAAACATATGATATTGCCGAAATTAGGCCTCGAAAACATGACAACACTCGGCAAAGCATTATTTTCCGAGAGCCAAGCAGCGTCCGCACGGCAAAGGTTTTCCACGTGGCATCTTGGCAAACACTTGATATTGCCGAAAGTAGGCCTTGACGACATGACAACACTCGGGAAAGCACTATTTGCCGAGAGCCAGGCAACGTTCGCATGACAAAGTTTTGCCACATGGCATCTCGGCAAACACATGATATTCCCGAAAGTAGGCCTCCATAAGACGACAACACTTGGCAAAGCACTATTTGCCGAGAGCCAAGCAGCGTCAGCAAGGCAAAGTTTTTCCGCATGGCATCTCAGCAAACATATGATATTGCCGAAATTAGGCCTCGAAAACATGACAACACTTGGCAAAGCATTATTTTCCGAGAGCCAAGCAGCGTCCGCACGGCAATGTTTTTCCACGTGGCATCTCGGCAAACACATGATATTGCCAAAAGTAGGCCTCGACAACACAAAAACAATCGGCAAAGCACTATTTGCTAAGAGCCAAGCAACGTCCACACTACAAAGGTTTTCCACGTGGCATCTTGGCAAACACATGATATTGCCGAAAGTAGGCCTCGACAACATGAAAACACTCGGCAAAGCACTATTTGCCGAGAGCCAAGCAGCGTCCGCATGAAAAAGGTTTTCCACGTGGCATCTCTGCAAACACATGATATTGCTGAAAGTAGGCCTCGACAACACCAAAACACCAGGCAAAGCACTATTTCCCGTGAGCCAAGCAACGTTCGCACAACGAAGTTTTGCCACATGGCATATCGGCAAACACATGATAGTCCCGAAAGTAGGCCTCGATAACACGACAACTTTTGGCAAAGCACTATTTGCCGAGAGCCAAGCAGCGTCCGCACCGCAAAGTTTTTCCACGCGGCATCTCAGCAAACATATGATATTGCCGAAATTAGGCCTCGAAAACATGACAACACTCGGCAAAGCACTATTGGCCGAGAGCGAAGCAGCGATCGCACGGCAAAGTTTTTCCACGTGACCTCTCGCTAAACACATGATATTGCCGAAAGTCGGCCTGGATAACACGACAACACTCGGCAAAGCACTATTTGCCGAGAGCCTAGCAGGCCTGCACGTCAAATGTGTTCCACATGGCATGTCGGCAGACTCATGATATTTCCGAAAGTAGGCCTCGACAACATGAAAACACTCGGCAAAGCACTATTTGCCGAGAGCCAAGCAGTGTCCGCATGAAAAAGGTTTGCCACATGGCATCTCGGCAAACACATGATATTGCCGAAAGTAGGCCTCGACAACACGAATACATTTGGCAAAGCACTATTTCCCTTGAGCCAAGCAACGTTGGCACAACAAAGTTTTGCCACATGGCATCTCGGCAAACACATGATAGTCCCGAAAGTAGGCCTCGATAACACGACAACCCTGGGCAAAGCACTATTTGCTGAGAGACAAGCAGCGTCCGCAATGCAAAGTTTTTCCACGTGGCATCTTGGCAAACACATGATAATGCCGAAAAGTAGGCCTCGAAAACACGACAACACTCGGAAAAGCACTATTTTCCGAAGCCAAGCAGCGTCCGCACGGCAAAGGTTTTCCACGTGGCATCTCGGCAAACACATGGTATTGCTAACAGTTGGCCTTGACAACACGACAATTCTCGGCAAAGCACTATTTGTTGAGAGCCAAGCAGCGTCCGCACGGCAAAGATTTTCCACGTGGCATCTCGGCAAACACATGATATTGGCGAAAGTAGGCCTCGATAACATGAAAATACTCGGCAAAGCACAATTTGCCGAGAGCCAAGCAGCGTCTGCACGACAACGTTTTTCCACGTGGCATCTCGGCAAACACATGATATTCCCGAAAGTAGGCCTTGACAACACGACAACACTCGGCAAAGCACTATTTGCCGAGAGCCAAGCAGCGTCCGCATGGCAAAGTTTTTCCACGTGGCATCTCGGCAAACACATGATATTGCCGAAAGTATGCCTTGAGAACATGACAACACTCGGCAAAGCACTATTTTCCGAGAGCAAAGGAGCGTCTGCACGGCAAAGTTTTTCCATGTGGCATCTCGGCAAACACATGATATTGCCGATAGTAGGCCTTGACAACATGACAACACTGGGCAAAGCACTATTTGCCGAGAGCCAAGCATGGTCCGCACAGAAAAGGTTTTCCACGTGGCATCTCGGCAAACACATGATATTGCTGAAAGTAGGCCTCGATAACACGACAACACTTGGCAAAGCACTATTTGCCGAGAGCCAAGCAGGGTCAGCAAGGCAAAGTTTTTCCACATGGCATCTCAGCAAACATATGATATTGCCGAAAGTAGGCCTTGAAAACACGACAACACTCGGCAAAGCATTACTTTCTGAGAGCCAAGCAGCGTCCGCATGGCAAAGTTTTTCCATGTGGCATCTCGACAAACACATGATATTGCCAAAAGTAGGCCTCGACAACATGAAAACAATCGGCAAAGCACTATTTGCTGAGAGCCAAGCAGCGTCCGCACGGCAAAGGTTTTCCACGTGGCATCTTGGCAAACACATGATATTGCCGAAAGTAGGCTTTGACGACATGACAACACTCGGGAAAGTACTATTTGCCGAGAGCCAAGCAACGTACGCATGAAAAAGGCTTTCCACGTGGCATCTCGGCAAACACATGATATTGCTGAAAGTAGGCCTCGACAACACGACAACCCTTGGCAAAGAACTATTTGCCAAGAGCCAAGCAGCGTTCGCACAACAAAGTTTTGCCACATGGCATATCGGCAAACACATGATAGTCCCGAAAGTAGGTCTCGACAACCCGACAACACTCGGAAAAGCAGTATTTGCCGAAGACAAGCAGCGTCCGAACGACAAAGGTTTTCCACGTGGCATCTCGGCAAACACATGATATTGCTGAAAGTAGGCCTTGACAACACGACAATTCTCGGCAAAGCACTATTTGTCGAGAGCCAAGCAGCGTCCGCACGGCAAAGATTTTCCACGTGGCATCTCGGCAAACACATGATATCGACGAAAGTAGGCCTCGATAACATGAAAATACTCGGCAAAGCACAATTTGCCGAGAGCCAAGCAGCGTCTGCACTACAACGTTTTTCCACGTGGCATCTCGGCAAACACATGATATTCCCGAAAGTAGGACTCGACAACACGACAACACTCGGCAAAGCACTATTTGCCGAGAGCCAAGCAGCGTCCGCACGGCAATGTTTTTCCACGTGGCATCTTGGCAAACACTTGATATTGCCGAAAGTAGGCCTCGACAACACGACAACAGTCGGCAAAGCACTATTTGCCGAGAGCCAAGCAACGTCCGCACGACAAAGTTTTTCCACGTGCATGTCGGCACACTCCTGATATTTCCGAAAGTAGGCCTCGACAACATGAAAACACTCGGCAAAGCACTATTTGCCGAGAGCCAAGCAGGGTCCGCATGAAAAAGGTTTGCCACATGGCATCTCGGCAAACACATGATATTGCCGAAAGTAGGCCTCGACAACACGAATACACTTAGCAAAGCACTATTTCCCGTGAGCCAAGCAACGTTCGCACAAAAATGTTTTGCCACATGGCATCTCCGCAAACACATGATAGTCCCGAAAGTAGGCCTCGATAACACGACAACCCTTGGCAAAGCACTATTTGCCGAGAGACAAGCAGCGTCCGCAATGCAAAGTTTTTCCACGTGGCATCTCGGCAAACACATGATATTGCCGAAAAGTAGGCCTTGACAACACGACAACACTCGGAAAAGCACTATTTGCCGAAGCCAACAGCGTCCGCACGGCAAAGGTTTTACACGTGGCATCTCGGCAAACACATGATATTCCTAAAAGTAGGCCTTGACAACACGACAATTCTCGGCAAAGCACTATTTGTCGAGAGCCAAGAAGCGTCCGCACGGCAAAGATTTTCCACGTGGCATCTCGGCAAACACATGATATCGGCGAAAGTAGGCCTCGATAACATGAATATACTCGGCAAAAAGCACAATTTGCCGAGAGCCAAGCAGCGTCTGCACTACAACGTTTTTCCACGTGGCATCTCGGCAAATACATGATATTCCCGAAAGTAGGCCTCGACAACACGACCACACTCGGCAAAGCACTATTTGCCGAGAGCCAAGCAGCGACCGCACGGCAAAGTTTTTCCACGTGGCATCTCGGCAAACACATGATATTGCCGAAAGTAGGCCTTGAGAACATGACAACACTCAGCAAAGCACTATTTGCCGAGACAAAAGCAGCGTCTGCACGGCAAAGTTTTTCAGCGTGGCATCTCGGCAAACACATGATATTGCCGACAATAGGCCTTGACAACATGACAACACTCGGCAAAGCACTATTTGCCGAGAGCCAAGCATGGTCCGCACAGAAAAGGTTTTGCACGTGGCATCTCGGTAACCACATGATATTGCTGAAAGTAGGCCTCGATAACACGACAACAATTGGCAAAGCACTATTTGCTGAGAGCCAAGCAGCATCAGCAAGGCAAAGTTTTTCCACATGGCATCTGAGCAAACATATGATATTGCCGAAATTAGGCCTCGAAAACACGACAACAATCGGCAAAGCATTATTTTCCGAGAGCCAAGCAGCGTCCGCACGTCAAAGTTTTTCCACGTGGCATCTCGACAAACACATGATATTGCCAAAAGTAGGCCTGCACAACATGAAAACAATCGGCAAAGCACTATTTGCTAAGAGCCAAGCAGCGTCCGCACGGCAAAGGTTTTCCACGTGGCATCTTGGCAAACACATGATATTGCCGAAAGTAGGCCTTCACGACATGACAACACCCGGGAAAGCACTATTTGTCGAGAGCCAAGAAACGTTCGCATGACAAAGTTTTGCCACATGGCATCTCGGCAAACACATGATATTCCCGAAAGTTGGACTCGATAACACGACAACTCTTAGCAAAGCACTATTTGCCGAGAGCCAAGCAGCGTCAGCAAGGGAAAGATTTTCCACGTGGCATCTCAGGAAACATATGATATTGCTGAAAGTAGGCCTCGACAACACGACAACACTCGGCAAAGCATTATTTTCCGAGAGCCAAGCAGCGTCGGCGCAGCAATGTTTTTCCTCGTGGCATCTCGGCAAACACATGATATTGCCAAAAGTAGGCCTCGACAACACAAAAACAATCGGCAAAGTACTATTTGCTGCGAGCCAAGCAGCGTCCGCACGGCAAAGGTTTTCCACGTGGCATCTTGGCAAACACATGATATTGCCGAGAGTACGCCTCGACAAAATGAAAACACTCGGCAAAGCACTATTTGCCGAGAGCCAAGCAGCATCCGCATGAAAAAGGTTTTCTCGTGGCATCTCGGCAAACACATGATATTGCTGAAAGTATACCTCGACAACACCAAAACACTTGGCAAAGCACTATTTCCCGTGAGCCAAGCAACGTTCGTACAACAAAGTTTTGCCACATGGCACATCGGCAAACACATGATAGTCCCGAAGGTAGGCCTCGATAACACGACAACCCTTGGCAAAGAACTATTTGCCGAGAGCCAAGCAGCGTCCGCAACGCAAAGTTTTTCCATGTGGCATCTCGGCAAACACATGATATTGCTGAAAGTAGGCCACGACAACACGACAACACTCGGAAAAGCACTATTTGCCGAAGCCAAGCAGCGTCCGCACGGCAAAGGTTTTCCAGGTGGCATCTCGGCAAACACATGATATTGCTGAAAGTAGGCCTTGACAACACGACAATTCTCGGCAAAGCACTATTTCTCGAGAGGCAAGCAACGTCTGCACGGAAAATATTTTCTGCATGGCATCTCGGCAAACACATGATATTGGCGAAAGTAGGCCTCGATAACATGAAAATACTCGGCAAAGCACTATTTGCCAAGAGCCAAGCAGCGTCTGCACGGCAACGTTTTTCCACGTGGCATCTTGGCAAACACATGATATTCCCGAAAGTAGGCCTCGACAACTCGACAACACTCGGCAAAGCACTATTTGCCGAGAGCCAAGCAGCGTCCGCACGTCAAAGTTTTTCCACGTGGCATCTCGACAAACACATGATATTGCCGAAAGTAGGCCTTGACAACATGACAACACTGGCAAAGCACTATTTGCCGAGAGCCAAGCAGTGTCTGCAGGCCAAAGATTTTCCATGTGGCATCTCGGCAAACACATGATATTGCTCAAAGTAGGCCTAGACAACATGACAACACTCGGAAAAGCACTATTTGCCGAGAGCCAAGCATGGTACGCACAGAAAAGGTTTTCCATGTGGCATCTCGGTAAACACATGATATTGCTGAAAGTAGGCCTCGATAACACGACAACACTTGGCAAAGCACTATTTGCCGAGAGCCGAGCAGCGTCAGCAAGGCAAAGATTTTCCAGGTGGCATCTCAGCAAACATATGATATTGCCGAAAGTAAGCCTCTACAACACGACAACACTCAGCAAAGCATTATTTTCCGAGAGCCAAACTGCGTCCGCACGGCAAAGGTTTTCCACGTGGCATCTTGGCAAACACATGATATTGCTGAAAGTAGGCCTCGACAACACGAAAACACTCGGCAAAGAACTATTTGCCGAGAGCCAAGCAGTGTTTGCACGGCAAAGTTTTTCCACGTGGCATCTCGGCAAACACATAATACTCCCGAGAGTAGGCCTCGACACCACGACAACACTAGGCAATGCACTATTTGCCGAGAGCCAAGCAACGTCCACATGGTATCTCAGCAAACACGTGATATTGCCGAAAGTAGCCCTTGATAACACGACAACACTTGGCAAAGCACTATGTGCCGAGAGCCAAGAAGCGTCCGCAAGGCAAAGTTTGTCCATGTCGCAGCTTGGCAAACAAATGATATTGCCGAAAGTAGGCCTCGACAACACGACAACACTCGTTAAAGCACTATTCCCCGAGAGCGAAGCAGCGTCCGCACGGCAAAGGTTTTCCACATGGCATCTCGGCAAACACATGATATTGCCGAAAGTAGGCCTCGACAACATGACAACACTCGGCAAAGCACTATTTGCTAAGATCCAACAGCGTCCGCACGGCAAAAGTTTTCCACATGGCATCTCAGCAAACACATGATATTGCCGAAAGTTGGCCTCGATAACACTAAAACACTTGACAAAGCACTATTTCCTGAGAGCCATGAAGCGTCTGCACGGCAAAGTTTTTGTACGTGGCATCTCGACAAACACATGCTATTCCCGAAAGTAGGCCTAGACAACACGACTACACACGGCAAAGCACTATTTGCCGAGAGCCAAGCATGGTCCGCACAGAAAATGTTTTCCACGTGGCATCTCGGTAAACACATGATATTGCTGAAAGTAGGCCTCGATAACACGACAACAGTTGGCAAAGCACTATTTGCTGAAAGCCAAGTAGCGTCAGCAAGGCAAAGTTTTTCCACATGGCATCTCAGCAAACATATGATATTGCTAAAAGTAGGCCTCGACAACACGACAACACTCGGCAAAACATTATTTTCCGAGAGCCAAGCAGCGTCCGCACGGCAAAGTTTTTGCGCGTGGCATCTCGGCAAACACATGATATTGCCGAAAGTAGGCCTCGACAACATGAAAACACTTGGCAAAGCACTATTAGCCGAGAGCCAAGCAACGTCCGCATGAAAAAGGTTTTCTCGTGGCATCTCGGCAAACACATGATATTGCTGAAAGTATACCTCGACAACACCAAAACACTTGGCAAAGCCCTATTTCCCGTGAGCCAAGCAACGTTCGCACAACAAAGTTTTGCCACATGGCATATCGGCAAACACATGATAGTCCCGAAAGTAGGCCTCGATAACACGACAACCCTTGGCAAAGAACTATTTGCCGAGAGCCAAGCAGGGCCCGCACCGCAAAGTTTTTCCACGTGGCATCTCGGCAAACACATGATATTGCCGAAAGTAGGCCTCGACAACACGACAACACTCGGAAAAGCACTATTTGCCGAGAGCCAAGCATGGTCCGCACAGAAAAGGTTTTCCACGTGGCATCTTGTTAAACACATGATATTGCTGAAAGTAGGCCTCGATAACAAGACAACACTTGGCAAAGCACTATTTGCCGAGAGCCAAGCAGCGTCAGCAAGGCAAAGTTTTTCCAGGGGGCATCTCAGCAAACATATGATATTGCCTAAAGTAGGCCTCTACAACACGACAACACTCAGCAAAGCATTATTTTCCGAGAGCCAAGCAGCGTCCGCACGACAAAGGTTTTCCACGTGGCATCTTGGCAAACACATGATATTGCTGAAAGTAGGCCTCGACAACACGAAAACACTCGGCAAATAACTATTTGCCGAGAGCCAAGCAGTGTTTGCACAGCAAAGTTTTTCCACGTGGCATCTCGGCAAACACATAATACTCCCGAGAGTAGGCCTCGACAACACGACAACACTAGGCAAAGCACTATTTGCCGAGAGCCAAGCAACGTTCGCACGACAAAGTTTTTCCACATGGTATCTCAGCAAACACGTGATATTGCCGAAAGTAGGCCTTGTTAACACGACAACACTTGGCAAAGCACTATTTGCCGAGAGCCAAGAAGCGTCCGCAAGGCAAAGTTTGTCCATGTCGCATCTTGGCAAACAAATGATATTGCCGAAAGTAGGCCTCGACAACATGACAACACTCGGAAAAGCACTATTTGCCGAAGCCAAGCAGCGTCCGCACGGCAAAGGTTTTCCAGGTGGCATCTCGGCAAACACATGATATTGCTGAAAGTAGGCCTTGACAACACGACAATTCTCGGCAAAGCACTATTTCTCGAGAGGCAAGCAACGTCTGCACGGAAAATATTTTCTGCATGGCATCTCGGCAAACACATGATATTGGCGAAAGTAGGCCTCGATAACATGAAAATACTCGGCAAAGCACTATTTGCCAAGAGCCAAGCAGCGTCTGCACGGCAACGTTTTTCCACGTGGCATCTTGGCAAACACATGATATTCCCGAAAGTAGGCCTCGACAACTCGACAACACTCGGCAAAGCACTATTTGCCGAGAGCCAAGCAGCGTCTGCACGTCAAAGTTTTTCCACGTGGCATCTCGACAAACACATGATATTGCCGAAAGTAGGCCTTGACAACATGACAACACTGGCAAAGCACTATTTGCCGAGAGCCAAGCAGTGTCTGCAGGCCAAAGATTTTCCATGTGGCATCTCGGCAAACACATGATATTGCTCAAAGTAGGCCTAGACAACATGACAACACTCGGAAAAGCACTATTTGCCGAGAGCCAAGCATGGTACGCACAGAAAAGGTTTTCCATGTGGCATCTCGGTAAACACATGATATTGCTGAAAGTAGGCCTCGATAACACGACAACACTTGGCAAAGCACTATTTGCCGAGAGCCGAGCAGCGTCAGCAAGGCAAAGATTTTCCAGGTGGCATCTCAGCAAACATATGATATTGCCGAAAGTAAGCCTCTACAACACGACAACACTCAGCAAAGCATTATTTTCCGAGAGCCAAACTGCGTCCGCACGGCAAAGGTTTTCCACGTGGCATCTTGGCAAACACATGATATTGCTGAAAGTAGGCCTCGACAACACGAAAACACTCGGCAAAGAACTATTTGCCGAGAGCCAAGCAGTGTTTGCACGGCAAAGTTTTTCCACGTGGCATCTCGGCAAACACATAATACTCCCGAGAGTAGGCCTCGACACCACGACAACACTAGGCAATGCACTATTTGCCGAGAGCCAAGCAACGTCCACATGGTATCTCAGCAAACACGTGATATTGCCGAAAGTAGCCCTTGATAACACGACAACACTTGGCAAAGCACTATGTGCCGAGAGCCAAGAAGCGTCCGCAAGGCAAAGTTTGTCCATGTCGCAGCTTGGCAAACAAATGATATTGCCGAAAGTAGGCCTCGACAACACGACAACACTCGTTAAAGCACTATTCCCCGAGAGCGAAGCAGCGTCCGCACGGCAAAGGTTTTCCACATGGCATCTCGGCAAACACATGATATTGCCGAAAGTAGGCCTCGACAACATGACAACACTCGGCAAAGCACTATTTGCTAAGATCCAACAGCGTCCGCACGGCAAAAGTTTTCCACATGGCATCTCAGCAAACACATGATATTGCCGAAAGTTGGCCTCGATAACACTAAAACACTTGACAAAGCACTATTTCCTGAGAGCCATGAAGCGTCTGCACGGCAAAGTTTTTGTACGTGGCATCTCGACAAACACATGCTATTCCCGAAAGTAGGCCTAGACAACACGACTACACACGGCAAAGCACTATTTGCCGAGAGCCAAGCATGGTCCGCACAGAAAATGTTTTCCACGTGGCATCTCGGTAAACACATGATATTGCTGAAAGTAGGCCTCGATAACACGACAACAGTTGGCAAAGCACTATTTGCTGAAAGCCAAGTAGCGTCAGCAAGGCAAAGTTTTTCCACATGGCATCTCAGCAAACATATGATATTGCTAAAAGTAGGCCTCGACAACACGACAACACTCGGCAAAACATTATTTTCCGAGAGCCAAGCAGCGTCCGCACGGCAAAGTTTTTGCGCGTGGCATCTCGGCAAACACATGATATTGCCGAAAGTAGGCCTCGACAACATGAAAACACTTGGCAAAGCACTATTAGCCGAGAGCCAAGCAACGTCCGCATGAAAAAGGTTTTCTCGTGGCATCTCGGCAAACACATGATATTGCTGAAAGTATACCTCGACAACACCAAAACACTTGGCAAAGCCCTATTTCCCGTGAGCCAAGCAACGTTCGCACAACAAAGTTTTGCCACATGGCATATCGGCAAACACATGATAGTCCCGAAAGTAGGCCTCGATAACACGACAACCCTTGGCAAAGAACTATTTGCCGAGAGCCAAGCAGGGCCCGCACCGCAAAGTTTTTCCACGTGGCATCTCGGCAAACACATGATATTGCCGAAAGTAGGCCTCGACAACACGACAACACTCGGAAAAGCACTATTTGCCGAGAGCCAAGCATGGTCCGCACAGAAAAGGTTTTCCACGTGGCATCTTGTTAAACACATGATATTGCTGAAAGTAGGCCTCGATAACAAGACAACACTTGGCAAAGCACTATTTGCCGAGAGCCAAGCAGCGTCAGCAAGGCAAAGTTTTTCCAGGGGGCATCTCAGCAAACATATGATATTGCCTAAAGTAGGCCTCTACAACACGACAACACTCAGCAAAGCATTATTTTCCGAGAGCCAAGCAGCGTCCGCACGACAAAGGTTTTCCACGTGGCATCTTGGCAAACACATGATATTGCTGAAAGTAGGCCTCGACAACACGAAAACACTCGGCAAATAACTATTTGCCGAGAGCCAAGCAGTGTTTGCACAGCAAAGTTTTTCCACGTGGCATCTCGGCAAACACATAATACTCCCGAGAGTAGGCCTCGACAACACGACAACACTAGGCAAAGCACTATTTGCCGAGAGCCAAGCAACGTTCGCACGACAAAGTTTTTCCACATGGTATCTCAGCAAACACGTGATATTGCCGAAAGTAGGCCTTGTTAACACGACAACACTTGGCAAAGCACTATTTGCCGAGAGCCAAGAAGCGTCCGCAAGGCAAAGTTTGTCCATGTCGCATCTTGGCAAACAAATGATATTGCCGAAAGTAGGCCTCGACAACATGACAACACTCGTTAAAGCACTATTCGCCGAGAGCCAAGCAGCGTCCGCACGGCAAAGGTTTTCCACATGGCATCTCGGCAAACACATGATATTGCCGAAAGTAGGCCTCGACAACATGACAACACTCGGCAAACCACTATTTGCTGAGATCCAACAGCGTCCGCACGACAAAAGTTTTCCACATGGCATCTCAGCAAACACATGATATTGCCGAAAGTTGGCCTCGATAACACAAAAACACTTGGCAAAGGACTATTTCCTGAGAGCCAAGAAGCGTCTGCACGGCAAAGTTTTTGTACGTGGCATCTCGACAAACACATGCTATTCCCAAAAGTAGGCCTCGACAACACGACAACACTCGGCAAAGACCTATTTGCCGAGAGCCAAGCATGGTCCGCACAGAAAAGGTTTTCCACGTGGCATCTCGGTAAACACATGATATTGCTGAAAGTAGGCCTCGATAACACGACAACACTTGGCAAAGCACTATTTGCCGGGAGCCAATCAACGTCAGCAAGGCAAAGTTTTTCCACATGGTATCTCAGCAAACATATGATATTGCCGAAAGTAGGCCTCGAAAACACGACAACACTCGGCAAAGCATTATTTTCCGAGAGCCAAGCAGCGTCCGCACGGCAAAGTTTTTCCACGTGGCATCTCGGCAAACACATGATATTGCCAAAAGTAGGCCTCGATAACACGACAACAGTTGGCAAAGCACTATTTGCTGAAAGCCAAGTAGCGTCAGCAAGGCAAAGTTTTTCCACATGGCATCTCAGCAAACATATGATATTGCTAAAAGTAGGCCTCGACAACACGACAACACTCGGCAAAACATTATTTTCCGAGAGCCAAGCAGCGTCCGCACGGCAAAGTTTTTGCGCGTGGCATCTCGGCAAACACATGATATTGCCGAAAGTAGGCCTCGACAACATGAAAACACTTGGCAAAGCACTATTAGCCGAGAGCCAAGCAACGTCCGCATGAAAAAGGTTTTCTCGTGGCATCTCGGCAAACACATGATATTGCTGAAAGTATACCTTGACAACACCAAAACACTTGGCAAAGCCCTATTTCCCGTGAGCCAAGCAACGTTCGCACAACAAAGTTTTGCCACATGGCATATCGGCAAACACATGATAGTCCCGAAAGTAGGCCTCGATAACACGACAACCCTTGGAAAAGAACTATTTGCCGAGAGCCAAGCAGCGTCCGCAACGCAAAGTTTTTCCACGTGGCATCTCGGCAAACACATGATATTAGCGACAGTAGGCCTCGATAACACGACAACACTCGGAAAAGCACTATTTGCCGAAGCCAAGCAGCGTCCGCATGGCAAAGGTTTTCCACGTGGCATCTTGGCAAACACATGATATTGCTGAAAGTAGGCCTTGACAACACGACAATTCTCGGCAAAGCACTATTTCTCGAGAGGCAAGCAACGTCCGCACAGAAAAGATTTTCCACATGGCATCTCGGCAAACACATGATATTGGCGAAAGTAGGCCTCGATAACATGAAAATACTCGGCAAAGCACTATTTGCCGAGAGCCAAGCAGCGTCTGCACGGCAACGTTTTTCCACGTGGCATCTTGGCAAACACATGATATTCCCGAAAGTAGGCCTCGACAACTCGACAACACTCGGCAAAGCACTATTTGCCGAGAGCCAAGCAGCGTCCGCATGGCAAAGTTTTTCCACGTGGCATCTCGACAAACACATGATATTGCCGAAAGTAGGCCTTGACAACATGACAACACTGGCAAAGAACTATTTGCCGAGAGCCACACAGCGTCTGCACGCCAAAGTTTTTCCACGTGGCATCTCGGCAAACACATGATATTGCCGAAAGTAGGCCTTGACAACATGACAACACTCGGAAAAGCACTATTTGTCGAGAGCCAAGCATGGTCCGCACAGAAAAGGTTTGCCACATGGCATATCGGCAAACACATGATAGTCCCGAAAGTAGGCCTCGATAACACGACAACACTTGGCAAAGCACTATTTGCCGAGAGCCAAGCAGCGTCAGCGAGGCAAAGTTTTTCCAGGTGGCATCTCAGCAAACATATGATATTGCCGAAAGATGGCCTCTATAACCCGACAACACTCAGCAAAGCATTATTTTCCGAGAGCCAAGCAGCGTCCGCACGGCAAAGGTTTTCCACGTGGCATCTTGGCAAACACATGAGATTGCTGAAAGTAGGCCTCGACAAC
This sequence comes from Hordeum marinum, assembly GCA_022496015.1. Taxonomy (NCBI): domain Eukaryota; kingdom Viridiplantae; phylum Streptophyta; class Magnoliopsida; order Poales; family Poaceae; genus Hordeum; species Hordeum marinum. Next base: position 276,203 of record JAAAWK010000935.1, read on the forward strand.
ACGAAAACACTCGGCAAAGAACTCTTTGCCGAGAGCCAAGCAGTGTTTGCACGGCAAAGTTTTAACACGTGGCATCTCGGCAAACACATAATACTCCCGAGAGTAGGCCTCGACAACACGACAACACTAGGCAAAGCACTGTTTGCCGAGAGCCAAGCAACGTTCGCACGACAAAGTTTTTGCACATGGTATCTCAGCAAACACGTGATATTGCCGAAAGTAGGCCTTGATAACACGACAACACTTGGCAAAGCACTATTTGCCGAGAGCCAAGAAGCGTCCGCAAGGCAAAGTTTGTCCACGTCGCATCTTGGCAAACAAATGATATAGCCGAAAGTAGGCCTCGACAACACGACAACACTCGTTAAAGCACTATTCGCCGAGAGCCAAGCAGCGTCCGCACGACAAAGGTTTTCCACATGGCATCTCGGCAAACACATGATATCACCGAAAGTAGGCCTCGACAACATGACAACACTCGGCAAAGCACTATTTGCTGAGATCCAACAGCGTCCGCACGGCAAAAGTTTTCCACATGGCATCTCAGCAAACACATGATATTGCCGAAAGTTGGCCTCGATAACACGAAAACACTTGGCAAAGCACAATTTTTTGAGAGCCAAGAAGCGTCTGCACGGCAAAGTTTTTGTACGTGGCATCTCGACAAACACATGCTATTCCCGAAAGTAGGCCTCGACAACACGACAACACTCGGCAAAGCACTATTTGCCGAGAGCCAAGCATGGTCCGCACAGAAAAGGTTTTCCACGTGGCATCTCGGTAAACACATGATATTGCTGAAAGTAGGCCTCGATAACACGACAACACTTGGCAAAGCACTATTCGTCGAGAGCCAAGCAGCGTCAGCAAGGCAAAGGTTTTCCACATGGTATCTCAGCAAACATATGATATTGCCGAAAGTAGGCCTCGAAAACACGACAACACTCGGCAAAGCATTATTTTCCGAGAGCCAAGCAGCGTCCGCACGGCAAAGTTTTTCCACGTGGCATCTCGGCAAACACATGACATTGCCAAAAGTAGGCCTCGATAACACGACAACAGTTGGCAAAGCACTATTTGCTGAGAGCCAAGCAGCGTCAGCAAGGCAAAGTTTTTCCACATGGCATCTCAGCAAACAGATGATATTGCCGAAAGTAGGCCTCGACAACACGACAACACTCGGCAAAACATTATTTTCCGAGAGCCAAGCAGCGTCCGCATGGCAAAGTTTTTCCACGTGGCATCTCGGCAAACACATGATATTGCCAAAAGTAGGCCTCGACAACATAAAAACAATCGGCAAAGCACTATTTGCCGAGAGCCAAGCAGCGTCCGCATGAAAAAGGTTTTCTCGTGGCATCTCGGCAAACACATGATATTGCTGAAAGTAGACCTCGACAACACCAAAACACTTGGCAAAGCAGTATTTCCCGTGAGCCAAGCAACGTTCGCACAACAAAGTTTTGCCACATGGCATATCGGCAAACACATGATAGTCCCGAAAGTAGGCCTCGATAACACGACAACCCTTGGCAAAGAACTATTTGCCGAGAGCCAAGCAGCGCCCGCACCGCAGAGTTTTTCCACGTGGCATCTCGGCAAACACATGATATTGCCGAAAGTAGGCCTCGACAACACGACAACACTCGGAAAAGCACTATTTGCCGAGAGCCAAGCATGGTCCGCATAGAAAAGGTTTTCCACGTGGCATCTCGTTAAACACATGATATTTCTTAAAGTAGGCCTCGATAACAAGACAACACTTGGCAAAGCACTATTTGCCGAGAGCCAAGCAGCGTCAACAAGGCAAAGTTTTTCCAGGTGGCATCTCAGCAAACATATGATATTGCCGAAAGTAGGCCTCTACAACACGACAACACTCAGCAAAGCATTGCTGAAAGTAGGCCTCGACAACACGAAAACACTCGGCAAAGAACTATTTGCCGAGAGCCAAGCATTGTTTGCACAGCAAAGTTTTTCCACGTGGCATCTCGGCAAACACATAATACTCCCGAGAGTAGGCCTCGACAACACGACAACACTAGGCAAAGCACTATTTGCCGAGAGCCAAGCAACGTTCGCACGACAAAGTTTTTCCACATGGTATCACAGCAAACACGTGATATTGCCGAAAGTAGGCCTTGATAACACGACAACACTTGGCAAAGCACTATTTGCCGAGAGCCAAGAAGCGTCCGCAAGGCAAAGTTTGTCCACGTCGCATCTTGGCAAACAAATGATATTGCCGAAAGTAGGCCTCGACAACATGACAACACTCGTTAAAGCACTATTCGCCGAGAGCCAAGCAGCGTCCGCACGGCAAAGGTTTTCCACATGGCATCTCGGCAAACACATGATATTGCCGAAAGTAGGCCTCGACAACATGACAACACTCGGCAAACCACTATTTGCTGAGATCCAACAGCGTCCACACGTCAAAAGTTTTCCACATGGCATCTCAGCAAACACATGATATTGCCGAAAGTTGGCCTCAATAACAGGAAAACACTTTGCAAAGGACTATTTCCTGAGAGCCAAGAAGCGTCTGCACGGCAAAGTTTTTGTACGTGGCATCTCGACAAACACATGCTATTCCCGAAAGTAGGCCTCGACAACACGACAACACTCGGCAAAGCACTATTTGCCGAGAGCCAAGCATGGTCCGCACAGAAAAGGTTTTCCACATGGCATCTCGGTAAACACATGATATTGCTGAAAGTAGGCCTCGATAACACGACAACACTTGGCAAAGCACTATTTGCCGGGAGCCAAGCAACGTCAGCAAGGCAAGGTTTTTCCACATGGTATCTCAGCAAACATATGATATTGCCGAAAGTAGGCCTCGAAAACACGACAACACTCGGCAAAGCATTATTTTCCGAGAGCGAAGAAGCGTCCGCACGGCAAAGTTTTTCCACGTGGCATCTCGGCAAACACATGATATTACCAAAAGTAGGCCTCGATAACACGACAACAGTTGGCAAAGCACTATTTGCTCAAAGCCAAGTAGGGTCAGCAAGGCAAAGTTTTTCCACATGGCATCTCAGCAAACATATGATATTGCTGAAAGTAGGCCTCGACAACACGACAATACTCGGCAAAACATTATTTTCCGAGAGCCAAGCAGCGTCCGCACGGCAAAGTTTTTCCACGTGGCATCTCGGCAAACACATGATATTGCCGAAAGTAGGCCTCGACAACATGAAAACACTCGGCAAAGCACTATTAGCCGAGAGCCAAGCAACGTCCGCATGAAAAAGGTTTTCTCGTGGCATCTCGGCAAACACATGATATTGCCGAAAGTAGGCCTCGACAACACCAAAACACCAGGCAAAGCACTATTTCCCGTGAGCCAAGCAACGTTCGCACAACAAAGTTTTGCCACATGGCATATCGGCAAACACATGATAGTCCCGAAAGTAGGCCTCGATAACACGACAATCCTTGGGAAAGAACTATTTGCCGAGAGCCAAGCAGCGTCCGCAACGCAAAGTTTTTCCACGTGGCATCTCGGCAAACACATGATATTGCCGAAAGTAGGCCTCGAGAACACGACAACACTCGGACAGCACTATTTATCGAAGCCAAGCAGCGTCCGCATGGCAAAGGTTTTCCACGTGGCATCTCGGCAAACACATGATATTGCCGAAAGTTGGCCTCAATAACAGGAAAACACTTGGCAAAGGACTATTTCCTGAGAGCCAAGAAGCGTCTGCACGGCAAAGTTTTTGTACGTGGCATCTCGACAAACACATGCTATTCCCGAAAGTAGGCCTCGACAACACGACAACACTCGGCAAAGCACTATTTGCCGAGAGCCAAGCATGGTCCGCACAGAAAAGGTTTTCCACGTGGCATCTCGGTAAACACATGATATTGCTGAAAGTAGGCCTCGATAACACGACAACACTTGGCAAAGCACTATTTGCCGGGAGCCAAGCAACGTCGGCAAGGCAAGGTTTTTCCACATGGTATCTCAGCAAACATATGATATTGCCGAAAGTAGGCCTCGAAAACACGACAACGCTCGGCAAAGCATTATTTTCCGAGAGCCAAGAAGCGTCCGCACGGCAAAGTTTTTCCACGTGGCATCTCGGCAAACACATGATATTACCAAAAGTAGGCCTCGATAACACGACAACAGTTGGCAAAGCACTATTTGCTCAAAGCCAAGTAGGGTCAGCAAGGCAAAGTTTTTCCACATGGCATCTCAGCAAACATATGATATTGCTGAAAGTATGCCTCGACAACACGACAACACTCGGCAAAACATTATTTCCCGAGAGCCAAGCAGCGTCCGCACGGCAAAGTTTTTCCACGTGGCATCTCGGCAAACACATGATATTGCCGAAAGTAGGCCTCGACAACATGAAAACACTCGGCAAAGCACTATTAGCCGAGAGCCAAGCAACGTCCGCATGAAAAAGGTTTTCTCGTGGCATCTCGGCAAACACATGATATTGCTGAAAGTAGGCCTCGACAACACCAAAACACCAGGCAAAGCACTATTTCCCGTGAGCCAAGCAACGTTCGCACAACAAAGTTTTGCCACATGGCATATCGGCAAACACATGATAGTCCCGAAAGTAGGCCTCGATAACACGACAACCCTTGGGAAAGAACTATTTGCCGAGAGCCAAGCAGCGTCCGCAACGCAAAGTTTTTCCACGTGGCATCTCGGCAAACACATGATATTGCCAAAAGTAGGCCTCGACAACACGACAACACTCGGAAAGCACTATTTATCGAAGCCAAGCAGCGTCCGCACGGCAAAGGTTTTCCACGTGGCATCTCGGCAAACACATGATATTGCTGAAAGTAGGCCTTAACAACTAGACAATTCTCGGCAAAGCACTATTTCTCGTGAGGCAAGCAACGTCCGCACGGAAAATATTTTCCACATGGCATCTCGGCAAACACATGATATTGGCGAAAGTAGGCCTCGATAAAATGAAAATACTCGGCAAAGCACTATTTGCCGAGAGCCAAGCTGCGTCTGCACGGCAACGTTTTTCCACGTGGCATCTTGGCAAACACATGATATTCCCGAAAGTAGGCCTCGACAACTCGACAACACTCGGCAAAGCACTATTTGCCGAGAGCCAAGCAGCGTCCGCACGGCAAAGTTTTTCCACGTGGCATCTCGACAAACACATGATATTGCCGAAAGTAGGCCTTGACAACATGACAACACTTGCAAAGCACTATTTGCCGAGAGCCAAGCAGCGTCTGCACGCCAAAGTTTTTCCACGTGGCATCTCGGCAAACACATGATATTGCCGAAAGCAGGCCTTGACAACATGACAACACTCGGAAAAGCACTATTTGCCGAGAGCCAAGCATGGTCCGCACAGAAAAGGTTTTCCATGTGGCATCTCGGTAAACACATGATATTGCGGAAAGTAGGCCTCGATAACACGACAACACTTGGCAAAGCACTATTTGCCGAGAGCTAAGAAGTGTCCGCAAGGCAAAGTTTGTCCACGTCGCATCTTGGCAAACAAATGATATTGCCGAAAGTAGGCCTCGACAACACGACATCACTCGTTAAAGCACTATTCGCCGAGAGCCAAGCAGCGTCCGCACGGCAAAGGTTTTCCACATGGCATCTCGGCAAACACATGATATTGCCGAAAGTAGGCCTCCACAACATGACAACACTCGGCAAAGCACTATTTTCTTAGATCCAACAGCGTCTGCACGGCAAAAGTTTTCCACATGGCATCTCAGCAAACACATGATATTGCCGAAAGTTGGCCTCGATAACACGAAAACACTTGGCAAAGCACTATTTCCTGAGAGCCAAGAAGCGTCTGCACAGCAAATTTTTTGTACGTGGCATCTCGACAAACACATGCTATTCCCGAAAGTAGGCCTCGACAACACGACAACACTCGGCAAAGCACTATTTGCGGAGAGCCAAGCATGGTCCGCACAGAAAAGGTTTTCCACGTGGCATCTCGGTAAACACAAGATATTGCTGAAAGTAGGCCTCGATAACACGACAACACTTGGCAAAGCACTATTCGTCGAGAGCCAAGCAGCGTCAGCAAGGAAAAGGTTTTCCTCATGGTATCTCAGCAAACATATGATATTGCCGAAAGTAGGCCTCGAAAACACGACAACACTCGACAAAGCATTATTTTCCGAGAGCCAAGCAGCGTCCGCACGGCAAAGTTTTTCCACGTGGCATCTCGGCAAACACATGATATTGCCAAAAGTAGGCCTCGACAACACAAAAACAATCGGCAAAGCAATATTTGCTGAGAGCCAAGCAGCGTCCGCACTGCAAAGGTTTTCCACGTGGCATCTTGCCAAACACATGATATTGCCGAAAGTAGGCCTCGACAACATGAAAACACTCGGCAAAGCACTATTTGCCGAGAGCCAAGCAGCGTCCGCATGAAAAAGGTTTTCCACGTGGCATCTCGGCAAACACATGATATTGCTGAAAGTAGGCCTCGACAACACCAAAACACCAGGCAAAGCACTATTTCCCGTGAGCCAAGAAACGTTCGCACAACGAAGTTTTGCCACATGGCATATCGGCAATCACATGATAGTCCCGAAAGTAGGCCTCAATAAGACGACAACCCTTGGGAAAGAACTATTTGCCGAGAGCCAAGCAGCGTCCGCAACGCAAAGGTTTTCCACGTGGCATCTCGGCAAACACATGATATTGCCGAAAGTAGGCCTCGACAACACGACAACACTCGGAAAGCACTATTTAACGAAGCCAAGCAGCGTCCGCACGGCAAAGGTTTTTCACGTGGCATCTCGGCAAACACATCATATTGCTGAAAGTAGGCCTTAACAACACGACAATTCTCGGCAAAGCACTATTTCTCGAGAGGCAAGCAACGTCCGCACGGAAAAGATTTTCCACATGGCATCTCGGCAAACACATGATATTGGCGAAAGTAGGCCTCGATAAAATGAAAATACTCGGCAAAGCACTATTTGCCGAGAGCCAAGCAGCGTCTGCACGGCAACGTTTTTCCACGTGGCATCTTGGCAAACACATGATATTCCCGAAAGTAGGCCTCGACAACTCGACAACACTCAGCAAAGCACTATTTGCCGAGAGCCAAGCAGCGTCCGCACGGCAAAGTTTTTCCACGTGGCATCTCGACAAACACATGATATTGCCGAAAGTAGGCCTTGACAACATGACAACACTTGCAAAGCACTCTTTGCCGAGAGCCAAGCAGCTTCTGCACGCCAAAGTTTTTCCATGTGGCATCTCGGCAAACACATGATATTGCCGAAAGTAGGCCTCTACAACACGACAACACTCAGCAAAGCATTATTTTTTCGAGAGCCAAGCAGCGTACGCACGGCAAAGGTTTTCCACGTGGCATCTTGGCAAACACATGATATTGCTGAAAGTAGGCCTCGACGACACGAAAACACTCGGCAAAGAACTCTTTGCCGAGAGCCAAGCAGTGTTTGCACGGCAAAGTTTTTCCACGTGTCATCTCGGCAAACACATGATATTGCCGAAAGCAGGCCTTGACAACATGACAACACTCGGAAAAGCACTATTTGCCGAGAGCCAAGCATGGTCCGCACAGAAAAGGTTTTCCACATGGTATCTCAGCAAACACGTGATATTGCGGAAAGTAGGCCTCGATAACACGACAACACTTGGCAAAGCACTATTTCCCGAGAGCTAAGAAGTGTCCGCAAGGCAAAGTTTATCCACGTCGCATCTTGGCAAACAAATGATATTGCCGAAAGTAGGCCTCGACAACACGACAACACTCGTTAAAGCACTATTCGCCGAGAGCCAAGCAGCGTCCGCACGGCAAAGTTTTTCCACGTGGCATCTCGACAAACACATGATATTGCCGAAAGTAGGCCTTAAAAAAATGACAACACTTGCAAAGCAGTATTTGCCGAGAGCCAAGCAGCTTCTGCACGCCAAAGTTTTTCCACGTGGCATCTCGGCAAACACATGATATTGCCGAAAGTTTTGCCACATGGCATATCGGCAATCACATGATAGTCCCGAAAGTAGGCCTCAATAAGACGACAACCCTTGGGAAAGAACTATTTGCCGAGAGCCAAGCAGCGTCCGCAACGCAAAGTTTTTCCACGTGGCATCTCGGCAAACACATGATATTGCCGAAAGTAGGCCTCGACAACACGACAACACTCGGAAAGCACTATTTATCGAAGCCAAGCAGCGTCCGCACGGCAAAGGTTTTCCACGTGGCATCTCGGCAAACACATGATATTGCTGAAAGTAGGCCTTAACAACACGACAATTCTCGGCAAAGCACTATTTCTCGAGAGGCAAGCAACGTCCGCACGGACAAGATTTTCCACATGGCATCTCGGCAAACACATGATATTGGCGAAAGTAGGCCTCGATAAAATGAAAATACTCGGCAAAGCACTATTTGCCGAGAGCCAAGCAGCGTCTGCACGGCAACGTTTTTCCACGTGGCATCTTGGCAAACACATGATATTCCCGAAAGTAGGCCTCGACAACTCGACAACACTCGGCAAAGCACTATTTACCGAGAGCCAAGCAGCGTCCACACGGCAAAGTTTTTCCACGTGGCATCTCGACAAACACATGATATTGCCGAAAGTAGGCCTCGACAACATGACAACACTTGCAAAGCACTATTTGCCGAGAGCCAAGCAGCTTCTGCACGCAAAAGTTTTTCCATGTGGCATCTCGGCAAACACATGATATTGCTGAAAGTAGGCCTCTACAACACGACAACTGTCAGCAAAGCATTATTTTTTCGAGAGCCAAGCAGCGTACGCACGGCAAAGGTTTTCCACGTGGCATCTTGGCAAACACATGATATTGCTGAAAGTAGGCCTCGACAACACGAAAACACCAGGCAAAGCACTATTTCCCGTGAGCCAAGCAACGTTCGCACAACAAAGTTTTGCCACATGGCATATCGGCAAACACATGATAGTCGCGAAAGTAGGCCTCGATAACACGACAACCCTTGGGAAAGAACTATTTGCCGAGAGCCAAGCAGCGTCCGCAACGCAAAGTTTTTCCACGTGGCATCTCGGCAAACACATGATATTGCCGAAAGTAGGCCTCGACAACACGACAACACTCGGAAAGCACTATTTATCGAAGCCAAGCAGCGTCCGCACGGCAAAGGTTTTCCACGTGGCATCTCGGCAAACACATGATATTGCTGAAAGTAGGCCTTAACAACTAGACAATTCTCGGCAAAGCACTATTTCTCGTGAGGCAAGCAACGTCCGCACGGAAAAGATTTTCCACATGGCATCTCAGCAAACACATGATATTGGCGAAAGTAGGCCTCGATAAAATGAAAATACTCGGCAAAGCACTATTTGCCGAGAGCCAAGCTGCGTCTGCACGGCAACGTTTTTCCACGTGGCATCTTGGCAAACACATGATATTCCCGAAAGTAGGCCTCGACAACTCGACAACACTCGGCAAAGCACTATTTGCCGAGAGCCAAGCAGCGTCCGCACGGCAAAGTTTTTCCACGTGGCATCTCGACAAACACATGATATTGCCGAAAGTAGGCCTTGACAACATGACAACACTTGCAAAGCACTATTTGCCGAGAGCCAAGCAGCGTCTGCACGCCAAAGTTTTTCCACGTGGCATCTCGGCAAACACATGATATTGCCGAAAGCAGGCCTTGACAACATGACAACACTCGGAAAAGCACTATTTGCCGAGAGCCAAGCATGGTCCGCACAGAAAAGGTTTTCCACGTGGCATCTTGGTAAACACATGATATTGCGGAAAGTAGGCCTCGATAACACGACAACACTTGGCAAAGCACTATTTGCCGAGAGCTAAGAAGTGTCCGCAAGGCAAAGTTTGTCCACGTCGCATCTTGGCAAACAAATGATATTGCCGAAAGTAGGCCTCGACAACACGACAACACTCGTTAAAGCACTATTCGCCGAGAGCCAAGCAGCGTCCGCACGGCAAAGGTTTTCCACATGGCATCTCGGCAAACACATGATATTGCCGAAAGTAGGCCTCCACAACATGACAACACTCGGCAAAGCACTATTTTCTTAGATCCAACAGCGTCCGCACGGCAAAAGTTTTCCACATGGCATCTCAGCAAACACATGATATTGCCGAAAGTTGGCCTCGATAACACGAAAACACTTGGCAAAGCACTATTTCCTGAGAGCCAAGAAGCGTCTGCACAGCAAAGTTTTTGTACGTGGCATCTCGACAAACACATGCTATTCCCGAAAGTAGGCCTCGACAACACGACAACACTCGGCAAAGCACTATTTGCGGAGAGCCAAGCATGGTCCGCACAGAAAAGGTTTTCCACGTGGCATCTCGGTAAACACATGATATTGCTGAAAGTAGGCCTCGATAACACGACAACACTTGGCAAAGCACTATTCGTCGAGAGCCAAGCAGCGTCAGCAAGGCAAAGGTTTTCCACATGGTATCTCAGCAAACATATGATATTGCCGAAAGTAGGCCTCGAAAACACGACAACACTCGACAAAGCATTATTTTCCGAGAGCCAAGCAGCGTCCGCACGGCAAAGTTTTTCCACGTGGCATCTCGGCAAACACATAATATTGCCAAAAGTAGGCCTCGACAACACAAAAACAATTGGCAAAGCAATATTTGTTGAGAGCCAAGCAGCGTCCGCACTGCAAAGGTTTTCCACGTGGCATCTTGCCAAACACATGATATTGCCGAAAGTAGGCCTCGACAACATGAAAACACTCGGCAAAGCACTATTTTCCGAGAGCCAAGCAGCGTCCGCATGAAAAAGGTTTTCCACGTGGCATCTCGGCAAACACATGATATTGCTGAAAGTAGGCCTCGACAACACCAAAACACCAGGCAAAGCACTATTTCCCGTGAGCCAAGAAACGTTCGCACAACGAAGTTTTGCCACATGGCATATCGGCAATCACATGATAGTCCCGAAAGTAGGCCTCAATAAGACGACAACCCTTGGGAAAGAACTATTTGCCGAGAGCCAAGCAGCGTCCGCAACGCAAAGTTTTTCCACGTGGCATCTCGGCAAACACATGATATTGCCGAAAGTAGGCCTCGACAACACGACAACACTCGGAAAGCACTATTTATCGAAGCCAAGCAGCGTCCGCACGGCAAAGGTTTTCCACGTGGCATCTCGGCAAACACATGATATTGCTGAAAGTAGGCCTTAACAACACGACAATTCTCAGCAAAGCACTATTTCTCGAGAGGCAAGCAACGTCCGCACGGAAAAGATTTTCCACATGGCATCTCGGCAAACACATGATATTGGCGAAAGTAGGCCTCGATAAAATGAAAATACTCGGCAAAGCACTATTTGCCGAGAGCCAAGCAGCGTCTGCACGGCAACGTTTTTCCACGTGGCATCTTGGCAAACACATGATATTCCCGAAAGTAGGCCTCGACAACTCGACAACACTCAGCAAAGCACTATTTGCCGAGAGCCAAGCAGCGTCCGCACGGCAAAGTTTTTCCACGTGGCATCTCGACAAACACATGATATTGCCGAAAGTAGGCCTTGACAACATGACAACACTTGCAAAGCACTCTTTGCCGAGAGCCAAGCAGCTTCTGCACGCCAAAGTTTTTCCACGTGGCATCTCGGCAAACACTTGATATTGCCGAAAGTAGGCCTCTACAACATGACAACACTCAGCAAAGCATTATTTTTTCGAGAGCCAAGCAGCGTACGCACGGCAAAGGTTTTCCACGTGGCATCTTGGCAAACACATGATATTGCTGAAAGTAGGCCTTGACGACACGAAAACACTCGGCAAAGAACTCTTTGCCGAGAGCCAAGCAGTGTTTGCACGGCAAAGTTTTTCCACGTGTCATCTCGGCAAACACATGATATTGCCGAAAGCAGGCCTTGACAACATGACAACACTCGGAAAAGCACTATTTGCCGAGAGCCAAGCATGGTCCGCACAGAAAAGGTTTTCCACATGGTATCTCAGCAAACACGTGATATTGCGGAAAGTAGGCCTCGATAACACGACAACACTTGGCAAAGCACTATTTCCCGAGAGCTAAGAAGTGTCCGCAAGGCGAAGTTTGTCCACGTCGCATCTTGGCAAACAAATGATATTGCCGAAAGTAGGCCTCGACAACACGACAACACTCGTTAAAGCACTATTCGCCGAGAGCCAAGCAGCGTCCGCACGGCAAAGTTTTTCCACGTGGCATCTCGACAAACACATGATATTGCCGAAAGTAGGCCTTGACAACATGACAACACTTGCAAAGCAGTATTTGCCGAGAGCCAAGCAGCTTCTGCACGCCAAAGTTTTTCCACGTGGCATCTCGGCAAACACATGATATTGCCGAAAGTTTTGCCACATGGCATATCGGCAATCACATGATAGTCCCGAAAGTAGGCCTCAATAAGACGACAACCCTTGGGAAAGAACTATTTGCCGAGAGCCAAGCAGCGTCCGCAACGCAAAGTTTTTCCACGTGGCATCTCGGCAAACACATGATATTGCCGAAAGTAGGCCTCGACAACACGACAACACTCGGAAAGCACTATTTATCGAAGCCAAGCAGCGTCCGCACGGCAAAGGTTTTCCACGTGGCATCTCGGCAAACACATGATATTGCTGAAAGTAGGCCTTAACAACACGACAATTCTCGGCAAAGCACTATTTCTCGAGAGGCAAGCAACGTCCGCACGGAAAAGATTTTCCACATGGCATCTCGGCAAACACATGATATTGGCGAAAGTAGGCCTCGATAAAATGAAAATACTCGGCAAAGCACTATTTGCCGAGAGCCAAGGAGCGTCTGCACGGCAACGTTTTTCCACGTGGCATCTTGGCAAACACATGATATTCCCGAAAGTAGGCCTCGACAACTCGACAACACTCGGCAAAGCACTATTTGCCGAGAGCCAAGCAGCGTCCGCACGGCAAAGTTTTTCCACGTGGCATCTCGACAAACACATGATATTGCCGAAAGTAGGCCTTGACAACATGACAACACTTGCAAAGCACTATTTGCCGAGAGCCAAGCAGCTTCTGCACGCAAAAGTTTTTCCATGTGGCATCTCGGCAAACACATGATATTGCCGAAAGTAGGCCTCTACAACACGACAACAGTCAGCAAAGCATTATTTTTTCGAGAGCCAAGCAGCGTACGCACGGCAAAGGTTTTCCACGTGGCATCTTGGCAAACACATGATATTGCTGAAAGTAGGCCTCGACAACACGAAAACACTCGGCAAAGAACTCTTTGCCGAGAGCCAAGCAGTGTTTGCACGGCAAAGTTTTTCCACGTGGCATCTCGGCAAACACATGATATTGCCGAAAGCAGGCCTTGACAACATGACAACACTCGGAAAAGCACTATTTGCCGAGAGCCAAGCATGGTCCGCACAGAAAAGGTTTTCCACATGGTATCTCAGCAAACACGTGATATTGCGGAAAGTAGGCCTCGATAACACGACAACACTTGGCAAAGCACTATTTGCCGAGAGCTAAGAAGTGTCCGCAAGGCAAAGTTTGTCCACGTCGCATCTTGGCAAACAAATGATATTGCCGAAAGTAGGCCTCGACAACACGACAACACTCGTTAAAGCACTATTCGCCGAGAGCCAAGCAGCGTCCGCACGGCAAAGGTTTTCCACATGGCATCTCGGCAAACACATGATATTGCCGAAAGTAGGCCTCCACAACATGACAACACTCGGCAAAGCACTATTTTCTTAGATCCAACAGCGTCCGCACGGCAAAAGTTTTCCACATGGCATCTCAGCAAACACATGATATTGCCGAAAGTTGGCCTCGATAACACGAAAACACTTGGCAAAGCACTATTTCCTGAGAGCCAAGAAGCGTCTGCACAGCAAAGTTTTTGTATGTGGCATCTCGACAAACACATGCTATTCCCGAAAGTAGGCCTCGACAACACGACAACACTCGGCAAAGCACTATTTGCCGAGAGCCAAGCATGGTCCGCACAGAAAAGGTTTTCCACGTGGCATCTCGGTAAACACATGATATTGCTGAAAGTAGGCCTCGATAACACGACAACACTTGGCAAAGCACTATTCGTCGAGAGCCAAGCAGCGTCAGCAAGGCAAAGGTTTTCCACATGGTATCTCAGCAAACATATGATATTGCCGAAAGTAGGCCTCGAAAACCCGACAACACTCGGCAAAGCATTATTTTCCGAGAGCCAAGCAGCGTCCGCACGGCAAAGTTTTTCCACGTGGCATCTCGGCAAACACATGATATTGCCAAAAGTAGGCCTCGACAACACAAAAACAATCGGCAAAGCAATATTTGCTGAGAGCCAAGCAGCGTCCGCACTGCAAAGGTTTTCCACGTGGCATCTTGGCAAACACATGATATTGCCGAAAGTAGGCCTCGACAACATGAAAACACTCGGCAAAGCACTATTTGCCGAGAGCCAAGCAGCGTCCGCATGAAAAAGGTTTTCCACGTGGCATCTCGGCAAACACATGATATTGCTGAAAGTAGGCCTCGACAACACCAAAACACCAGGCAAAGCACTATTTCCCGTGAGCCAAGAAACGTTCGCACAACGAAGTTTTGCCACATGGCATATCGGCAATCACATGATAGTCCCGAAAGTAGGCCTCAATAAGACGACAACCCTTGGGAAAGAACTCTTTGCCGAGAGCCAAGCAGTGTTTGCACGGCAAAGTTTTTCCACGTGTCATCTCGGCAAACACATGATATTGCCGAAAGCAGGCCTTGACAACATGACAACACTCGGAAAAGCACTATTTGCCGAGAGCCAAGCATGGTCCGCACAGAAAAGGTTTTCCACATGGTATCTCAGCAAACACGTGATATTGCGGAAAGTAGGCCTCGATAACACGACAACACTTGGCAAAGCACTATTTCCCGAGAGCTAAGAAGTGTCCGCAAGGCAAAGTTTGTCCACGTCGCATCTTGGCAAACAAATGATATTGCCGAAAGTAGGCCTCGACAACACGACAACACTCGTTAAAGCACTATTCGCCGAGAGCCAAGCAGCGTCCGCACGGCAAAGGTTTTCCACATGGCATCTCGGCAAACACATGATATTGCCGAAAGTAGGCCTCCACAACATGACAACACTCGGCAAAGCACTATTTTCTTAGATCCAACAGCGTCCGCACGGCAAAAGTTTTCCACATGGCATCTCAGCAAACACATGATATTGCCGAAAGTTGGCCTCGATAACACGAAAACACTTGGCAAAGCACTATTTCCTGAGAGCCAAGAAGCGTCTGCACAGCAAAGTTTTTGTATGTGGCATCTCGACAAACACATGCTATTCCCGAAAGTAGGCCTCGACAAAACGACAACACTCGGCAAAGCACTATTTGCCGAGAGCCAAGCATGGTCCGCACAGAAAAGGTTTTCCACGTGGCATCTCGGTAAACACATGATATTGCTGAAAGTAGGCCTCGATAACACGACAACACTTGGCAAAGCACTATTCGTCGAGAGCCAAGCAGCGTCAGCAAGGCAAAGGTTTTCCACATGGTATCTCAGCAAACATATGATATTGCCGAAAGTAGGCCTCGAAAACCCGACAACACTCGGCAAAGCATTATTTTCCGAGAGCCAAGCAGCGTCCGCACGGCAAAGTTTTTCCACGTGGCATCTCGGCAAACACATGATATTGCCAAAAGTAGGCCTCGACAACACAAAAACAATCGGCAAAGCAATATTTGCTGAGAGCCAAGCAGCGTCCGCACTGCAAAGGTTTTCCACGTGGCATCTTGGCAAACACATGATATTGCCGAAAGTAGGCCTCGACAACATGAAAACACTCGGCAAAGCACTATTTGCCGAGAGCCAAGCAGCGTCCGCATGAAAAAGGTTTTCCACGTGGCATCTCGGCAAACACATGATATTGCTGAAAGTAGGCCTCGACAACACCAAAACACCAGGCAAAGCACTATTTCCCGTGAGCCAAGAAACGTTCGCACAACGAAGTTTTGCCACATGGCATATCGGCAATCACATGATAGTCCCGAAAGTAGGCCTCAATAAGACGACAACCCTTGGGAAAGAACTCTTTGCCGAGAGCCAAGCAGTGTTTGCACGGCAAAGTTTTTCCACGTGTCATCTCGGCAAACACATGATATTGCCGAAAGCAGGCCTTGACAACATGACAACACTCGGAAAAGCACTATTTGCCGAGAGCCAAGCATGGTCCGCACAGAAAAGGTTTTCCACATGGTATCTCAGCAAACACGTGATATTGCGGAAAGTAGGCCTCGATAACACGACAACACTTGGCAAAGCACTATTTCCCGAGAGCTAAGAAGTGTCCGCAAGGCAAAGTTTGTCCACGTCGCATCTTGGCAAACAAATGATATTGCCGAAAGTAGGCCTCGACAACACGACAACACTCGTTAAAGCACTATTCGCCGAGAGCCAAGCAGCGTCCGCACGGCAAAGTTTTTCCACGTGGCATCTCGACAAACACATGATATTGCCGAAAGTAGGCCTTGACAACATGACAACACTTGCAAAGCAGTATTTGCCGAGAGCCAAGCAGCTTCTGCACGCCAAAGTTTGTCCTCGTGGCATCTCGGCAAACACATGATATTGCCGAAAGTTTTGCCACATGGCATATCGGCAATCACATGATAGTCCCGAAAGTAGGCCTCAATAAGACGACAACCCTTGGGAAAGAACTATTTGCCGAGAGCCAAGCAGCGTCCGCAACGCAAAGTTTTTCCACGTGGCATCTCGGCAAACACATGATATTGCCGAAAGTAGGCCTCGACAACATGACAACACTCGGAAAGCACTATTTATCGAAGCCAAGCAGCGTCCGCACGGCAAAGGTTTTCCACGTGGCATCTCGGCAAACACATGATATTGCTGAAAGTAGGCCTTAACAACACGACAATTCTCGGCAAAGCACTATTTCTCGAGAGGCAAGCAACGTCCGCACGGAAAAGATTTTCCACATGGCATCTCGGCAAACACATGATATTGGCGAAAGTAGGCCTCGATAAAATGAAAATACTCGGCAAAGCACTATTTGCCGAGAGCCAAGCAGCGTCTGCACGGCAACGTTTTTCCACGTGGCATCTTGGCAAACACATGATATTCCCGAAAGTAGGCCTCGACAACTCGACAACACTCGGCAAAGCACTATTTGCCGAGAGCCAAGCAGCGTCCGCACGGCAATGTTTTTCCACGTGGCATCTCGACAAACACATGATATTGCCGAAAGTAGGCCTTGACAACATGACAACACTTGCAAAGCACTATTTGCCGAGCCAAGCAGCTTCTGCACGCAAAAGTTTTTCCATGTGGCATCTCGGCAAACACATGATATTGCCGAAAGTAGGCCTCTACAACACGACAACAGTCAGCAAAGCATTATTTTTTCGAGAGCCAAGCAGCGTACGCACGGCAAAGGTTTTCCACGTGGCATCTTGGCAAACACATGATATTGCTGAAAGTTGGCCTCGACAACACGAAAACACTCGGCAAAGAACTCTTTGCCGAGAGCCAAGCAGTGTTTGCACGGCAAAGTTTTTCCATGTGGCATCTCGGCAAACACATGATATTGCCTTAAGCAGGCCTTGACAACATGACAACACTCGGAAAAGCACTATTTGCCGAGAGCCAAGCATGGTCCGCACAGAAAAGGTTTTCCACATGGTATCTCAGCAAACACGTGATATTGCGGAAAGTAGGCCTCGATAACACGACAACACTTGGCAAAGCACTATTTGCCGAGAGCTAAGAAGTGTCCGCAAGGCAAAGTTTGTCCACGTCGCATCTTGGCAAACAAATGATATTGCCGAAAGTAGGCCTCGACAACACGACAACACTCGTTAAAGCACTATTCGCCGAGAGCCAAGCAGCGTCCGCACGGCAAAGGTTTTCCACATGGCATCTCGGCAAACACATGATATTGCCGAAAGTAGGCCTCCACAACATGACAACACTCGGCAAAGCACTATTTTCTTAGATCCAACAGCGTCCGCACGGCAAAAGTTTTCCACATGGCATCTCAGCAAACACATGATATTGCCGAAAGTTGGCCTCGATAACACGAAAACACTTGGCAAAGCACTATTTCCTGAGAGCCAAGAAGCGTCTGCACAGCAAAGTTTTTGTATGTGGCATCTCGACAAACACATGCTATTCCCGAAAGTAGGCCTCGACAACACGACAACACTCGGCAAAGCACTATTTGCCGAGAGCCAAGCATGGTCCGCACAGAAAAGGTTTTCCACGTGGCATCTCGGTAAACACATGATATTGCTGAAAGTAGGCCTCGATAACACGACAACACTTGGCAAAGCACTATTCGTCGAGAGCCAAGCAGCATCAGCAAGGCAAAGGTTTTCCACATGGTATCTCAGCAAACATATGATATTGCCGAAAGTAGGCCTCGAAAACCCGACAACACTCGGCAAAGCATTATTTTCCGAGAGCCAAGCAGCGTCCGCACGGCAAAGTTTTTCCACGTGGCATCTCGGCAAACACATGATATTGCCAAAAGTAGGCCTCGACAACACAAAAACAATCGGCAAAGCAATATTTGCTGAGAGCCAAGCAGCGTCCGCACTGCAAAGGTTTTCAACGTGGCATCTTGGCAAACACATGATATTGCAGAAAGTAGGCCTCGACAACATGAAAACACTCGGCAAAGCACTATTTGCCGAGAGCCAAGCAGCGTCCGCATGAAAAAGGTTTTCCACGTGGCATCTCGGCAAACACATGATATTGCCGAAAGTAGGCCTCGACAACACCAAAACACCAGGCAAAGCACTATTTCCCGTGAGCCAAGAAACGTTCGCACAACGAAGTTTTGCCACATGGCATATCGGCAATCACATGATAGTCCCGAAAGTAGGCCTCAATAAGACGACAACCCTTGGGAAAGAACTATTTGCCGAGAGCCAAGCAGCATCCGCAATGCAAAGTTTTTCCACGTGGCATCTCGGCAAACACATGATATTGCCGAAAGTAGGCCTCGACAACACGACAACACTCGGAAAGCACTATTTATCGAAGCCAAGCAGCGTCCGCATGGCAAAGGTTTTCCACGTGGCATCTCGGCAAACACATGATATTGCTGAAAGTCGGCCTTAACAACACGACAATTCTCGGCAAAGCACTATTTCTCGAGAGGCAAGCAACGTCCGCACGGAAAAGATTTTCCACATGGCATCTCGGCAAACACATGAGATTGGCGAAAGTAGGCCTCGATAAAATGAAAATACTCGGCAAAGCACTATTTGCCGAGAGCCAAGCAGCGTCTGCACGGCAACGTTTTTCCACGTGGCATCTTGGCAAACACATGATATTCCCGAAAGTAGGCCTCGACAACTCGACAACACTCGGCAAAGCACTATTTGCCGAGAGCCAAGCAGCGTCCGCACGGCAAAGTTTTTCCACGTGGCATCTCGACAAACACATGATATTGCCGAAAGTAGGCCTTGACAACATGACAACACTTGCAAAGCAGTATTTGCCGAGAGCCAAGCAGCTTCTGCACGCCAAAGTTTTTCCACGTGGCATCTCGGCAAACACATGATATTGCCGAAAGTTTTGCCACATGGCATATCGGCAATCACATGATAGTCCCGAAAGTAGGCCTCAATAAGACGACAAACCTTGGGAAAGAACTATTTGCCGAGAGCCAAGCAGCGTCCGCAACGCAAAGTTTTTCCACGTGGCATCTCGGCAAACACATGATATTGCCGAAAGTAGGCCTCGACAACACGACAACACTCGGAAAGCACTATTTATCGAAGCCAAGCAGCGTCCGCACGGCAAAGGTTTTCCACGTGGCATCTCGGCAAACACATGATATTGCTGAAAGTAGGCCTTAACAACACGACAATTCTCGGCAAAGCACTATTTCTCGAGAGGCAAGCAACGTCCGCATGGAAAAGATTTTCCACATGGCATCTCGGCAAACACATGATATTGGCGAAAGTAGGCCTCGATAAAATGAAAATACTCGGCAAAGCACTATTTGCCGAGAGCCAAGCAGCGTCTGCACGGCAACGTTTTTCCACGTGGCATCTTGGCAAACACATGATATTCCCGAAAGTAGGCCTCGACAACTCGACAACACTCGGCAAAGCACTATTTGCCGAGAGCCAAGCAGCGTCCGCACGGCAATGTTTTTCCACGTGGCATCTCGACAAACACATGATATTGCCGAAAGTAGGCCTTGACAACATGACAACACTTGCAAAGCACTATTTGCCGAGCCAAGCAGCTTCTGCACGCAAAAGTTTTTCCATGTGGCATCTCGGCAAACACATGATATTGCCGAAAGTAGGCCTCTACAACACGACAACAGTCAGCAAAGCATTATTTTTTCGAGAGCCAAGCAGCGTACGCACGGCAAAGGTTTTCCACGTGGCATCTTGGCAAACACATGATATTGCTGAAAGTTGGCCTCGACAACACGAAAACACTCGGCAAAGAACTCTTTGCCGAGAGCCAAGCAGTGTTTGCACGGCAAAGTTTTTCCACGTGGCATCTCGGCAAACACATGATATTGCCGAAAGCAGGCCTTGACAACATGACAACACTCGGAAAAGCACTATTTGCCGAGAGCCAAGCATGGTCCGCACAGAAAAGGTTTTCCACATGGTATCTCAGCAAACACGTGATATTGCGGAAAGTAGGCCTCGATAACACGACAACACTTGGCAAAGCACTATTTGCCGAGAGCTAAGAAGTGTCCGCAAGGCAAAGTTTGTCCACGTCGCATCTTGGCAAACAAATGATATTGCCGAAAGTAGGCCTCGACAACACGACAACACTCGTTAAAGCACTATTCGCCGAGAGCCAAGCAGCGTCCGCACGGCAAAGGTTTTCCACATGGCATCTCGGCAAACACATGATATTGCCGAAAGTAGGCCTCCACAACATGACAACACTCAGCAAAGCACTATTTTCTTAGATCCAACAGCGTTCGCACGGCAAAAGTTTTCCACATGGCATCTCAGCAAACACATGATATTGCCGAAAGTTGGCCTCGATAACACGAAAACACTTGGCAAAGCACTATTTCCTGAGAGCCAAGAAGCGTCTGCACAGCAAAGTTTTTGTATGTGGCATCTCGACAAACACATGCTATTCCCGAAAGTAGGCCTCGACAACACGACAACACTCGGCAAAGCACTATTTGCCGAGAGCCAAGCATGGTCCGCACAGAAAAGGTTTTCCACGTGGCATCTCGGTAAACACATGATATTGCTGAAAGTAGGCCTCGATAACACGACAACACTTGGCAAAGCACTATTCGTCGAGAGCCAAGCAGCGTCAGCAAGGCAAAGGTTTTCCACATGGTATCTCAGCAAACATATGATATTGCCGAAAGTAGGCCTCGAAAACCCGACAACACTCGGCAAAGCATTATTTTCCGAGAGCCAAGCAGCGTCCGCACGGCAAAGTTTTTCCACGTGGCATCTCGGCAAACACATGATATTGCCAAAAGTAGGCCTCGACAACACAAAAACAACCGGCAAAGCAATATTTGCTGAGAGCCAAGCAGCGTCCGCACTGCAAAGGTTTTCCACGTGGCATCTTGGCAAACACATGATATTGCCGAAAGTAGGCCTCGACAACATGAAAACACTCGGCAAAGCACTATTTGCCGAGAGCCAAGCAGCGTCCGCATGAAAAAGGTTTTCCACGTGGCATCTCGGCAAACACATGATATTGCCGAAAGTAGGCCTCGACAACTCGACAACACTCGGCAAAGCACTATTTCCCGTGAGCCAAGAAACGTTCGCACAACGAAGTTTTGCCACATGGCATATCGGCAATCACATGATAGTCCCGAAAGTAGGCCTCAATAAGACGACAACCCTTGGGAAAGAACTATTTGCCGAGAGCCAAGCAGCATCCGCAATGCAAAGTTTTTCCACGTGGCATCTCGGCAAACACATGATATTGCCGAAAGTAGGCCTCGACAACACGACAACACTCGGAAAGCACTATTTATCGAAGCCAAGCAGCGTCCGCATGGCAAAGGTTTTCCACGTGGCATCTCGGCAAACACATGATATTGCTGAAAGTCGGCCTTAACAACACGACAATTCTCGGCAAAGCACTATTTCTCGAGAGGCAAGCAACGTCCGCACGGAAAAGATTTTCCACATGGCATCTCGGCAAACACATGATATTGGCGAAAGTAGGCCTCGATAAAATGAAAATACTCGGCAAAGCACTATTTGCCGAGAGCCAAGCAGCGTCTGCACGGCAACGTTTTTCCACGTGGCATCTTGGCAAACACATGATATTCCCGAAAGTAGGCCTCGACAACTCGACAACACTCGGCAAAGCACTATTTGCCGAGAGCCAAGCAGCGTCCGCACAGCAAAGTTTTTCCACGTGGCATCTCGACAAACACATGATATTGCCGAAAGTAGGCCTTGACAACATGACAACACTTGCAAAGCACTATTTGCCGAGAGCCAAGCAGCTTCTGCACGCCAAAGTTTTTCCACGTGGCATCTCGGCAAACACATGATATTGCCGAAAGTAGGCCTCTACAACACGACAACACTCAGCAAAGCATTATTTTTTCGAGAGCCAAGCAGCGTATGCACGGCAAAGGTTTTCCACGTGGCATCTTGGCAAACACATGATATTGCTGAAAGTAGGCCTCGACAACACGAAAACACTCGGCAAAGAACTCTTTGCCGAGAGCCAAGCAGTGTTTGCACGGCAAAGTTTTTCCACGTGGCATCTCGGCAAACACATAATACTCCCGAGAGTACGCCTCGACAACACGACAACACTAGGCAAAGCACTATTTGCCGAGAGCCAAGCAACGTTCGCACGACAAAGTTTTTCCACATGGTATCTCAGCAAACACGTGATATTGCCGAAAGTAGGCCTTGATAACACGACAACACTTGGCAAAGCACTATTTGCCGAGAGCTAAGAAGTGTCCGCAAGGCAAAGTTTGTCCACGTCGCATCTTGGCAAACAAATGATATTGCCGAAAGTAGGCCTCGACAACACGACAACACTCGTTAAAGCACTATTCGCCGAGAGCCAAGCAGCGTCCGCACGGCAAAGGTTTTCCACATGGTATCTCGGCAAACACATGATATTGCCGAAAGTAGGCCTTGATAACACGACAACACTTGGCAAAGCACTATTTTCCGAGAGCCAAGAAGCGTCCGCAAGGCAAAGTTTGTCCACGTCGCATCTTGGAAAACAAATGATATTGCCGAAAGTAGGCCTCGACGACATGACAACACTCGTTAAAGCACTATTCGCCGAGAGCCAAGCAGCGTCCGCACGGCAAATGTTTTCCACATGGCATCTCGGCAAACACATGATATTGCCGAAAGTAGGCCTCGACAACATGACAACACTCGGCAAAGCACTATTTGCTGAGATCCAACAGCGTCCGCACGGCAAAAATTTTCCACATGGCATCTCAGCAAACACATGATATTGCCGAAAGTTGGACTCGATAACACGAAAACACTTGGCAAAGCACTATTTCCTGAGAGCCAAGAAGCGTCTACACGGCAAAGTTTTGCTACGTGGCATCTCGACAAACACATGCTATTCCCGAAAGTAGGCCTCGACAACATGACAACACTCGGCAAAGCAGTATTTGCCGAGAGCCAAGCATGGTCCGCACAGAAAAGATTTTCCACGTGGCATCTCCGTAAACACATGATATTGCTGAAAGTAGGCCTCGATAACACGACAACACTTGGCAAAGCACTATTTGCCGAGAGCCAAGCAGCGTCAGCAAGGCAAAGTTTTTCCACATGGTATCTCAGCAAACATATGATATTGCCGAAAGTAGTCCTCGAAAACACGACAACACTCGGCAAACCAATTTTTTCCGAGAGCCAAGCAGCGTCCGCACGACAAAGTTTTTCCACGTGGCATCTCGGCAAACACATGATATTGCCAAAAGTAGGCCTCGATAACAAGACAACAGTTGGCAAAGCACTATTTGCTGAGAGCCAAGCAGCGTCAGCAAGGCAAAGTTTTTCCACATGGCATCTCAGCAAACATATGATATTGCTGAAAGTAGGCCTCGACAACACAACAACACTCGGCAAAACATTATTTTCCGAGAGCCAAGCAGCGTCCGCATGGCAAAGTTTTTCCACGTGGTATCTCGGCAAACACATGATATTGCCAAAAGTAGGCCTCGACAACACAAAAACAATCGGCAAAGCACTATTTGCTGAGAGCCAAGCAGCGTCCGCACTGCAAAGATTTTCCACGTGGCATCTTGGCAAACACATGATATTGCCGAAAGTAGGCCTCGACAACATGAAAACACTCGGCAAAGCACTATTTGCCGAGAGCCAAGCAGCGTCCGCATGAAAAAGGTTTTCCATGTGGCATCTCGGCAAACACATGATATTACTGAAAGTAGACCTCGACAACACCAAAACACCAGGCAAAGCACTATTTCCCGTGAGCCAAGCAACGTTCGCACAACGAAGTTTTGCCACATGGCATATCGGCAAACACATGATAGTCCTGAAAGTAGGCCTCGATAACACGACAACCCTTGGCAAAGCACTATTTGCCGAGAGCCAAGCAGCGTCAGCAAGGAAAAGTTTTTCCAGGTGGCATCTCAGCAAATATATGATATTGCCGAAAGTACGCCTCTACAACACGACAACACTCAGCAAAGCATTATATTTCGAGAGCCAAGCAGCGTCCGCACGGCAAAGGTTTTCCACGTGGCATCTTGGCAAACAAATGATATTGCTGAAACTAGGCCTCGACAACACGAAAACACTCGGCAAAGAACTATTTGCCGAGAGCCAAGCAGTGTTTGCACGGCAAAGTTTTTCCACGTGGCATCTTGGCAAACACATAATACTCCCGAGAGTAGGCCTCGACAACACGACAACACTAGGCAAAGCACTATTTTCCGAGAGCCAAGCAACGTTCACACGACAAAGTTTTTCCACATGGTATCTCAGCAAACACGTGATATTGCCGAAAGTAGGACTTGATAACACGACAACACTTGGCAAAGCACTATTTGCCGAGAGCCAAGAAGCATCCGCAAGGCAAAGTTTGTCCACGTCGCATCTTGGCAAACAAATGATATTGCCGAAAGTAGGCCTCGACGACATGACAACACTCATTAAAGCACTATTCGCCGAGAGCCAAGCAGCGTCCGCATGGCAAAGGTTTTCCACATGGCATCTCGGCAAACACATGATATTGCCGAAAGTAGGCCTCGACAACATGACAACACTCGGCAAAGCACTATTTGCTGAGATCCAACAGCGTCCGCACGGCAAAAGTTTTCCACATGGCATCTCAGCAAACACATGATATTGCCGAAAGTTGTCCTCGATAACATGAAAACACTTGGCAAAGCACTATTTCCTGAGAGCCAAGAAGCGTCTGCACGGCAAAGTTTTTCTACGTAGCATCTCGACAAACACATGCTATTCCTGAAAGTAGGCCTCGACAACACGACAACACTCGGCAAAGCACTATTTGCCGAGAGCCAAGCATGGTCCGCACAGAAAAGGTTTTCCACGTGGCATCTTGGTAAACACATGATATTGCTGAAAGTAGGCCTCGATAACACGACAACACTCGGCAAAGCATTATTTTCCGAGAACCAAGCAGCGTCCGCACGGCAAAGTTTTTCCACGTGGCATCTCGGCAAACACATGATATTGCCAAAAGTAGGCCTCGATAACACGACAACAGTTGGCAAAGCACTATTTGCTGAGAGCCAAGCAGCGTCAGCAAGGCAAAGTTTTTCGACATGGCATCTCAGCAAACATATGATATTGCTGAAAGTAGGCCTCGACAACACAACAACACTCGGCAAAACATTATTTTCCGAGAGCCAAGCAGCGTCCGCATGGCAAAGTTTTTCCACGTGGTATCTCGGCAAACACATGATATTGCCAAAAGTAGGCCTCGACAACACAAAAACAATCGGTAAAGCACTATTTGCTGAGAGCCAAGCAGCGTCCGCACTGCAAAGGTTTTCCACGTGGCATCTTGGCAAACACATGATATTGCCGAAAGTAGGCCTCGACAACATGAAAACACTCGGCAAAGCACTATTTCCCGAGAGCCAAGCAGCGTCCGCATGAAAAAGGTTTTCCACGTGGCATCTCGGCAAACACATGATATTGCTGAAAGTAGGCCTCGACAACACCAAAATACCAGGAAAAGCACTATTTCTCGTGAGCCAAGCAACGTTCGCACAACGAAGTTTTGCCACATGGCATATCGGCAAACACATGATAGTCCTGAAAGTAGGCCTCGATAACACGACAACCCTTGGAAAAGCACTCTTTGCCGAGAGCCAAGCAGCGTCAGCAAGGCAAAGTTTTTCCAGGTGGCCTCTCAGCAAACATACGATATTGCCGAAAGTAGGCCTCTACAACACGACAACACTCAGCAAAGCATTATTTTCCGAGAGCCAAGCAGCGTCCGCACGGCAAAGGTTTTCCACGTGGCATCTTGGCAAACACATGATATTGCTGAAAGTAGGCCTCGACAACACGAAAACACTCGGCAACGAACTATGTGCCGAGAGCCAAGCAGTGTTTGCACGGCAAAGTTTTTCCACGTGGCATCTCGGCAAACACATAATACTCCCGAGAGTAGGCCTCGACAACACGACAACACTAGGCAAAGCACTATTTGCCGAGAGCCAAGCAACATTCAGACGACAAAGTTTTTCCGCATGGTATCTCAGCAAACACGTGCTATTGCCGAAAGTAGGACTTGATAACACGACAACACTTGGCAAAGCACTATTTGCCGAGAGCCAAGAAGCGTCTGCAAGGCAAAGTTTGTCCACGTCGCATCTTGGCAAACAAATGATATTGCCGAAAGTAGGCCTCGACGACATGACAACACTCATTAAAGCACTATTCGCCGAGAGCCAAGCAGCGTCCGCACGGCAAAGGTTTTCCACATGGCATCTCGGCAAACACATGATATTGCCGAAAGTAGACCTCGACAACATGACAACACTCGGCAAAGCACTATTTGCTGAGATCCAACAGCGTCCGCACGGCAAAAGTTTTCCACATGGCATCTCAGCAAACACATGATATTGCCGAAAGTTGGCCTCGATAACACGAAAACACTTGGCAAAGCACTATTTCCTGAGAGCCAAGAAGCGTCTGCACGGCAAAGTTTTTCTACGTGGCATCTCGACAAACACATGCTATTCCTGAAAGTAGGCCTCGACAACACGACAAGACTCGGCAAAGCACTATTTGCCGAGAGCCAAGCATGGTCCGCACAGAAAAGGTTTTCCACGTGGCATCTTGGTAAACACATGATATTGCTGAAAGTAGGCCTCGATAACACGACAACAGTCGGCAAAGCATTATTTTCCGAGAGCCAAGCAGCGTCCGCACGGCAAAGTTTTTCCACGTGGCATCTCGGCAAACACATGATATTGCCAAAAGTAGGCCTCGATAACACGACAACAGTTGGCAAAGCACTATTTGCTGAGAGCCAAGCAGCGTCAGCAAGGCAAAGTTTTTCCACATGGCATCTCAGCAAACATATGATATTGCTGAAAGTAGGCCTCGACAACACAACAACACTCGGCAAAACATTATTTTCCGAGAGCCAAGCAGCGTCCGCATGGCAAAGTTTTTCCACGTGGTATCTCGGCAAACACATGATATTCCCAAAAGTAGGCCTCGACAACACAAAAACAATCGGTAAAGCACTATTTGCTGAGAGCCAAGCAGCGTCCGCACTGCAAAGGTTTTCCACGTGGCATCTTGGCAAACATATGATATTGCCGAAAGTAGGCCTCGACAACATGAAAACACTCGGCAAAGAACTATTTGCCGAGAGCCAAGCAGTGTCCGCATGAAAAAGGTTTTCCACGTGGCATCTCGGCAAACACATGATATTGCTGAAAGTAGGCCTCGACAACACCAAAATACCAGGCAAAGCACTATTTCCCGTGAGCCAAGCAACGTTCGCACAACGAAGTTTTGCCACATGGCATATCGGCAAACACATGATAGTCCTGAAAGTAGGCTCGATAACACGACAACCCTTGGAAAAGCACTATTTGCCGAGAGCCAAGCAGCGTCAGCAAGGCAAAGTTTTTCCAGGTGGCCTCTCAGCAAACATATGATATTGCCGAAAGTAGGCCTCTACAACACGACAACACTCAGCAAAGCATTATTTTCCAAGAGCCAAGCAGCGTCCGCACGGCAAAGGTTTTCCACGTGGCATCTTGGCAAACACATGATATTGCTGAAAGTAGGCCTCGACAACACGAAAACACTCGGCAAAGAACTATTTGCCGAGAGCCAAGCAGTGTTTGCACGGCAAAGTTTTTCCACGTGGCATCTCGGCAAACACATAATACTCCCGAGAGTAGGCCTCGACAACACGACAACACTAGGCAAAGCACTATTTGCCGAGAGCCAAGCAACGTTCACACGACAAAGTTTTGCACAGGGTATCTCAGCAAACACGTGATATTGCCGAAAGAAGGCCTTGATAACACGACAACACTTGCCAAAGCACTATTTGCCGAGAGCCAAGAAGCGTCCGCAAGGCAAAGTTTGTCCACGTCGCATCTTGGCAAACAAATGATATTGCCGAAAGTAGACCTCGACGACATGACAACACTCATTAAAGCACTATTCGCCGAGAGCCAAGCAGCGTCCGCACGGCAAAGGTTTTCCACATGGCATCTCGGCAAACACATGATATTGCCGAAAGTAGGCCTCGACAACATGACAACACTCGGCAAAGCACTATTTGCTGAGATCCAACAGCGTCCGCACGGCAAAAGTTTTCCACATGGCATCTCAGCAAACACATGATATTGCCGAAAGTTGGCCTCGATAACACGAAAACACTTGGCAAAGCACTATTTCCTGAGAGCCAAGAAGCGTCTGCTCGGCAAAGTTTTTCTACGTGGCATCTCGACAAACACATGCTATTCCCGAAAGTAGGCCTCGACAACAGGACAACACTCGGCAAAGCACTATTTGCCGAGAGCCAAGCATGGTCCGCACATAAAAGGTTTTCCACGTGGCATCTCGGTAAACACATGATATTGGTGAAAGTAGGCCTCGATAACATGACAACACTTGGCAAAGCACTATTTGCCGAGAGCCAAGCAGCATCAGCAAGGCAAAGTTTTTCCACATGGTATCTCAGCAAACATATGATATTGCCGAAAGTAGGCCTCGAAAACACGACAACACTCGGCAAAGCATTATTTTCCGAGAGCCAAGCAGCGTCCGCACGGCAAAGTTTTTCCACGTGGCATCTCGGCAAACACATGATATTGCCAAAAGTAGGCCTCGATAACATGACAACAGTTGGCAAAGCACTATTTGCTGAGAGCCAAGCAGCGTCACCAAGGCAAAGTTTTTCCACATGGCATCTCAGCAAACATATGATATTGCTGAAAGTAGGCCTCGACAA
Organism: Hordeum marinum; assembly: GCA_022496015.1. NCBI lineage: Eukaryota > Viridiplantae > Streptophyta > Magnoliopsida > Poales > Poaceae > Hordeum > Hordeum marinum. The sequence continues at coordinate 305,624 of JAAAWK010000935.1, forward strand.
CACAACAACACTCGGCAAAACATTATTTTCCGAGAGCCAAGCAGCGTCCGCATGGCAAAGTTTTTCCACGTGGTATCTCGGCAAACACATGATATTGCCAAAAGTAGGCCTCGACAACACAAAAACAATCGGTAAAGCACTATTTGCTGAGAGCCAAGTAGCGTCCGCACTGCAAAGGTTTTCCACGTGGCATCTTGGCAAACACATGATATTGCCGAAAGTAGGCCTCGACAACATGAAAACACTCGGCAAAGCACTATTTGCCGAGAGCCAAGCAGCGTCCGCATGAAAAAGGTTTTCCACATGGCATCTAGGCAAACACATGATATTGCTGAAAGTAGGCCTCGACAACACCAAAATACCAGGAAAAGCACTATTTCCCGTGAGCCAAGCAACGTTCGCACAACGAAGTTTTGCCACATGGCATATCGGCAAACACATGATAGTCCTGAAAGTAGGCCTCGATAAATCGACAACCCTTGGAAAAGCACTCTTTGCCGAGAGCCAAGCAGCGTCAGCAAGGCAAAGTTTTTCCAGGTGGCCTCTCAGCAAACATATGATATTGCCGAAAGTAGGCCTCTACAACACGACAACACTCAGCAAAGCATTATTTTCGGAGAGCCAAGCAGCGTCCGCACGGCAAAGGTTTTCCACGTGGCATCTTGGCAAACACATGATATTGCTGAAAGTAGGCCTCGACAACACGAAAACACTCGGCAAAGAACTATTTGCCGAGAGCCAAGCAGTGTTTGCACGGCAAAGTTTTTCCACGTGGCATCTCGGCAAACACATAATACTCCCGAGAGTAGGCCTCGACAACACGACAACACTAGGCAAAGCACTATTTGCCGAGAGCCAAGCAACATTCACACGACAAAGTTTTTCCACATGGTATCTCAGCAAACACGTGATATTGCCGAAAGTAGGACTTGATAACACGACAACACTTGGCAAAGCACTATTTGCCGAGAGCCAAGAAGCGTCTGCAAGGCAAAGTTTGTCCACGTCGCATCTTGGCAAACAAATGATATTGCCGAAAGTAGGCCTCGACGACATGACAACACTCATTAAAGCACTATTCGCCGAGAGCCAAGTAGCGTCCGCACGGCAAAGGTTTTTCACATGGCATCTCGGCAAACACATGATATTGCCGAAAGTAGACCTCGACAACATGACAACACTCGGCAAAGCACTATTTGCTGAGATCCAACAGCGTCCGCACGGCAAAAGTTTTCCACATGGCATCTCAGCAAACACATGATATTGCCGAAAGTTGGCCTCGATAACACGAAAACACTTGGCAAAGCACTATTTCCTGAGAGCCAAGAAGCGTCTGCACGGCAAAGTTTTTCTACGTGGCATCTCGACAAACACATGCTATTCCTGAAAGTAGGCCTCGACAACACGACAACACTCGGCAAAGCACTATTTGCCGAGAGCCAAGCATGGTCCGCACAGAAAAGGTTTTCCACGTGGCATCTTGGTAAACACATGATATTGGTGAAAGTAGGCCTCGATAACACGACAACACTCGGCAAAGCATTATTTTCCGAGAGCCAAGCAGCGTCCGCACGGCAAAGTTTTTCCACGTGGCATCTCGGCAAACACATGATAGTGCCAAAAGTAGGCCTCGATAACACGACAACAGTTGGCAAAGCACTATTTGTTGAGAGCCAAGCAGCGTCAGCAAGGCAAAGTTTTTCCACATGGCATCTCAGCAAACATATGATATTGCTGAAAGTAGGCCTCGACAACACAACAACACTCGGCAAAACATTATTTTCCGAGAGCCAAGCAGCGTCCGCATGGCAAAGTTTTTCCACGTGGTATCTCGGCAAACACATGATATTCCCAAAAGTAGGCCTCGACAACACAAAAACAATCGGTAAAGCACTATTTGCTGAGAGCCAAGCAGCGTCCGCACTGCAAAGGTTTTCCACGTGGCATCTTGGCAAACACATGATATTGCCGAAAGTAGGCCTCGACAACATGAAAACACTCGGCAAAGCACTATTTGCCGAGAGCCAAGCAGCGTCCGCATGAAAAAGGTTTTCCACCTGGCATCTCGGCAAACACATGATATTGCTAAAAGTAGGCCTCGACAACACCAAAATACCAGGCAAAGCACTATTTCCCGTGAGCCAAGCAACGTTCGCACAACGAAGTTTTGCCACATGGCATATCGGCAAACACATGATAGTCCTGAAAGTAGGCCTCGATAACACGACAACCCTTGGAAAAGCACTATTTGCCGAGAGCCAAGCAGCGTCAGCAAGGCAAAGTTTTTCCAGGTGGCCTCTCAACAAACATATGATATTGCCGAAAGTAGGCCTCTACAACACGACAACACTCAGCAAAACATTATTTTCCGAGAGCCAAGCAGCGTCCGCACGGCAAAGGTTTTCCACGTGGCATCTTGGCAAACACATGATATTGTTGAAAGTAGGCCTCGACAACACGAAAACACTCGACAAAGAACTATTTGCCGAGAGCCAAGCAGTGTTTGCACGGCAAAGTTTTTCCACGTGGTATCTCGGCAAACACATAATACTCCCGAGAGTAGGCCTCGACAACACGACAACACTAGGCAAAGCACTATTTGCCGAGAGCCAAGCAACGTTCACACGACAAAGTTTTTCCACATGGTATCTTAGCAAACACGTGATATTGCCGAAAGAAGGCCTTGATAACACGACAACACTTGCCAAAGCACTATTTGCCGAGAGCCAAGAAGCGCCCGCAAGGCAAAGTTTGTCCACGTCGCATCTTGGCAAACAAATGATATTGCCGAAAGTAGACCTCGACGACATGACAACACTCATTAAAGCACTATTCGCCGAGAGCCAAGCAGCGTCCGCACGGCAAAGGTTTTCCACATGGCATCTCGGCAAACACATGATATTGCCGAAAGTAGGCCTCGACAACATGACAACACTCGGCAAAGCACTATTTGCTGAGATTCAACAGCGTCCGCACGGCAAAAGTTTTCCACATGGCATCTCAGCAAACACATGATATTGCCGAAAGTTGGCCTCGATAACACGAAAACACTTGGCAAAGCACTATTTCCTGAGAGCCAAGAAGCGTCTGCTCGGCAAAGTTTTTCTACGTGGCATCTCGACAAACACATGCTATTCCCGAAAGTAGGCCTCGACAACAGGACAACACTCGGCAAAGCACTATTTGCCGAGAGCCAAGCATGGTCCGCACAGAAAAGGTTTTCCACGTGGCATCTCGGTAAACACATGATATTGGTGAAAGTAGGCCTCGATAACACGACAACACTTGGCAAAGCACTATTTGCCGAGAGCCAAGCAGCATCAGCAAGGCAAAGTTTTTCCACATGGTATCTCAGCAAACATATGATATTGCCGAAAGTAGGCCTCGAAAACACGACAACACTCGGCAAAGCATTATTTTCCGAGAGCCAAGCAGCGTCCGCACGGCAAAGTTTTTCCACGTGGCATCTCGGCAAACACATGATATTGCCAAAAGTAGGCCTCGATAACACGACAACAGTTGGCAAAGCACTATTTGCTGAGAGCCAAGCAGCGTCAGCAAGGCAAAGTTTTTCCACATGGCATCTCAGCAAACATATGATATTGCTGAAAGTAGGCCTCGACAATACAACAACACTCGGCAAAATATTATTTTCCGAGAGCCAAGCAGCGTCCGCATGGCAAAGTTTTTCCACGTGGTATCTCGGCAAACACATGATATTGCCAAAAGTAGGCCTCGACAACAGAAAAACAATCGGCAAAGCACTATTTGCTGAGAGCCAAGCAGCGTCCGCACTGCAAAGGTTTTCCACGTGGCATCTTGGCAAACACATGATATTGCCGAAAGTAGGCCTCAACAACATGAAAACACTCGGCAAAGCACTATTTGCCGAGAGCCAAGCAGCGTCCGCATGAAAAAGGTTTTCCACGTGGCATCTCGGCAAACACATGATATTGCTGAAAGTAGGCCTCGACAACACCAAAATACCAGGCAAAGCACTATTTCCCGTGAGCCAAGCAACGTTCGCACAACGAAGTTTTGCCACATGGCATATCGGCAAACACATGATAGTCCAGAAAGTAGGCCTCGATAACACGACAACCCTTGGAAAAGCACTATTTGCCGAGAGCCAAGCAGCGTCAGCAAGGCAAAGTTCTTCCAGATGGCATCTCAGCAAACATATGATATTGCCGAAAGTAGGCCTCTACAACATGACAACACTCAGCAAAGCATTATTTTCCGAGAGCCGAGCAGCGTCCGCACGGCAAAGGTTTCCCACGTGGCATCTTGGCAAACACATGATATTGCTGAAAGTAGGCCTCGACAACACGAAAACACTCGGCAAAGAACTATTTGCCGAGAGCCAAGCAGTGTTTGCACGGCAAAGTTTTTCCATGTGGCATCTCGGCAAATACATAATACTCCGAAGAGTAGGCCTCGACAACACGACAACACTTGGCAAAGCACTATTTGCCGAGAGCCAAGCAACGTTCGCACGACAAAGTTTTTCCACATGGTATCTCAGCAAACATGTGATATTGCCGAAAGTAGGCCTTGATAACACGACAACACTTGGCAAAGCACTATTTGCCGAGAGCCAAGAAGCGTCCGCAAGGCAAAGTTTGTCCACGTCGCATCTTGGCAAACAAATGATATTGCCGAAAGTAGGCCTCGACGACTGACAACACTCGTTAAAGCACTATTCGCCGAGAGCCAAGCAGCGTCCGCAAGGCAAAGGTTTTCCACATGGCATCTCGGCAAACACATGATATTGCCGAAAGTAGGCCTCGACAACATGACAACACTCGGCAAAGCACTATTTGCTAAGATCCAACAGCGTCCGCACGGAAAAAGTTTTCCACATGGCATCTCAGCAAACACATGATATTGCCGAAAGTTGGCCTCGATAACACGAAAACACTTGGCAAAGCACTATATCCTGAGAGCCAAGAAGCGTCTGCACGGCAAAGTTTTTCTACGTGGCATCTCGACAAACACATGCTATTCCCGAAAGTAGGCCTCGACAACACGACAACACTCGGCAAAGCACTATTTGCCGAGAGCCAAGCATGGTCCGCACAGAAAAGGTTTTCCACGTGGCATCTCGGTAAACACATGATATTGCTGAAAGTAGGCCACGATAACACGACAACACTTGGCAAAGCACTATTTGCCGAGAGCCAAGCAACGTCAGCAAGGCAAAGTTTTTCCACATGGTATCTCCGCAAACATATGATATTGCCGAAAGTAGGCCTCGAAAACACGACAACACTCGGCAAAGCATTATTTTCCGAGAGCCAAGCAGCGTCCGCACGGCAAAGTTTTTCCACGTGGCATCTCGGCAAACACATGATATTGCCAAAAGTAGGCCTCGATAACACAACAATAGTTGGCAAAGCACTATTTGCTGAGAGGCAAGCAGCGTCAGCAAGGCAAAGTTTTTCCACATGGCATCTCAGCAAACATATGATATTGCTGAAAGTAGGCCTCGACAACACAACAACACTCAGCAAAACATTATTTTCCGAGAGCCAAGCAGCGTCCGCATGGCAAAGTTTTTCCACGTGGTATCTCGACAAACACATGATATTGCCAAAAGTAGGCCTCGACAACACAAAAACAATCGGCAAAGCACTATTTGCTGAGAGTCAAGCAGCGTCCGCACTGCAAAGGTTTTCGACGTGGCATATTGGCAAACACATGATATTGCCGAAAGTAGGCCTCGACAACATGAAATCACTCGGCAAAGCACTATTTGCCGAGAGCCAAGCAGCGTCCGCATGAAAAAGGTTTTCCACGTGGCATCTCGGCAAACACATGATATTGCTGAAAGTAGGCCTCGACAACACCAAAACACCAGGCAAAGCACTATTTCCCGTGAGCCAAGCAACATTCGCACAACGAAGTTTTGCCACATGGCATATCGGCAAACACATGATAGTCCTGAAAGTAGGCCTCGATAACACGACAACCCTCGGCAAAGCACTATTTGCCGAGAGCCAAGCAGCGTTAGCAAGGCAAAGTTTTTCCAGGTGGCATCTCAGCAAACATATGATATTGCCGAAAGTAGGCCTCTACAACACGACAACACTCAGCAAAGCATTATTTTCCGAGAGCCAAGCAGCGTCCGCACGGCAAAGGTTTTCCACGTGGCATCTTGGCAAACACATGATATTGCTGAAAGTAGGCCTCGACAACACGAAAACACTCGGCAAAGAACTATTTGCCGAGAGCCAAGCAGTGTTTGCACGGCAAAGTTTTTCCACGTGGCATCTCGGCAAACACATAATACTCCCGAGAGTAGGCCTCGACAACACGACAACACTAGGCAAAGCACTATGTGCCGAGAGCCAAGCAACGTTCGCACGACAAAGTTTTTCCACATGGTATCTCAGCAAACACGTGATATTGCCGAAAGTAGGCCTTGATAACACGACAACACTTGGCAAAGCACTATTTGCCGAGAGCCAAGAAGCGTCCGCAAGGCAAAGTTTGTCCACGTCGCATCTGGGCAAACAAATGATATTGCCGAAAGTAGGCCTCGACGACTGACAACACTCGTTAAAGCACTATTCGCCGAGAGCCAAGCAGCGTCCGCACGGCAAAGGTTTTCCACATGGCATCTCGGCAAACACATGATATTGCCGAAAGTAGGCCTCGACAACATGACAACACTCGGCAAAGCACTATTTGCTGAGATCCAACAGCGTCCGCACGGCAATAGTATTCCACATGGCATCTCAGCAAACACATGATATTGCCGAAAGTTGCCCTCGATAACACGAAAACACTTGGCAAAGCACTATTTCTTGAGAGCCAAGAAGTGTCTGCACGGCAAAGTTTTTCTACGTGGCATCTCGACAAACACATGCTATTCCCGAAAGTAGGCCTCGACAACACGACAACACTCGGCAAAGCACTATTTGCAGAGAGCCAAGCATGGTCCGCACAGAAAAGGTTTTCCACGTGGCATCTCGGTAAACACATGATATTGCTGAAAGTAGGCCTCGATAACACGACAACACTTGGCAAAGCACTATTTGCCGAGAGCCAAGCAACGTCAGCAAGGCAATGTTTTTCCACATGGTATCTCAGCAAACATATGATATTGCCGAAAGTAGGCCTCGAAAACACGACAACACTCGGCAAAGCATTATTTTCCGAGAGCCAAGCAGCGTCCGCACGGCAAAGTTTTTCCACGTGGCATCTCGGCAAACACATGATATTGCCAAAAGTAGGCCTCGATAACACGACAACAGTTGGCAAAGCACTATTTGCTGAGAGCCAAGCAGCGTCAGCAAGGCAAAGTTTTTCCACATGGCATCTCAGCAAACATATGATATTGCTGAAAGTAGGCCTCGACAACACAACAACACTCGGCAAAACATTATTTTCCGAGAGCCAAGCAGCGTCCGCATGGAAAAGTTTTTCCACGTGGTATCTCGACAAACACATGATATTGCCAAAAGTAGGCCTCGACAACACAAAAACAATCGGCAAAGCACTATTTGCTGAGAGCCAAGCAGCGTCTGCACTGCAAAGGTTTTCCACGTGGCATATTGGCAAACACATGATATTGCCGAAAGTAGGCCTCGACAACATGAAATCACTCGGCAAAGCACTATTTGCCGAGAGCCAAGCAGCGTCCGCATGAAAAAGGTTTTCCACGTGGCATCTCGGCAAACACATGATATTGCTGAAAGTAGGCCTCGACAACACCAAAACACCAGGCAAAGCACTATTTCCCGTGAGCCAAGCAACATTCGCACAACGAAGTTTTGCCACATGGCATATCGGCAAACACATGATAGTCCTGAAAGTAGGCCTCGATAACACGACAACCCTTGGCAAAGCACTATTTGCCGAGAGCCAAGCAGCGTTAGCAAGGCAAAGTTTTTCCAGGTGGCATCTCAGCAAACATATGATATTGCCGAAAGTAGGCCTCTACAACACGACAACACTCAGCAAAGCATTATTTTCCGAGAGCCAAGCAACGTCCGCACGGCAAAGGTTTTCCACGTGGCATCTTGGCAAACACATGATATTGCTGAAAGTAGGCCTCGACAACACGAAAACACTCGGCAAAGAACTATTTGCCGAGAGCCAAGCAGTGTTTGCACGGCAAAGTTTTTCCACGTGGCATCTCGGCAAACACATAATACTCCCGAGAGTAGGCCTCGACAACACGACAACACTAGGCAAAGCACTATTTGCCGAGAGCCAAGCAACGTGCGCACGACAAAGTTTTTCCACATGGTATCTCAGCAAACACGTGATATTGCCGAAAGTAGGCCTTGATAACACGACAAAACATGGCAAAGCACTATTTGCCGAGAGCCAAGAAGCGTCCGCAAGGCAAAGTTTGTCCACGTCGCATCTTGGCAAACAAATGATATTGCCGAAAGTAGGCCTCGACGACATGACAACACTCATTAAAGCACTATTCGCCGAGAGCCAAGCAGCGTCCGCACGGCAAAGGTTTTCCATATGGCATCTCGGCAAACACATGATATTGCCGAAAGTAGGCCTCGACAACATAACAACACTCGGCAAAGCACTATTTGCTGAGATCCAACAGCGTCCGCACGGCAAAAGTTTTCCACATGGCATCTCAGCAAACACATGATATTGCCGAAAGTTGGCCTCGATAACACGAAAACACTTGGCAAAGCACTATTTCCTGAGAGCCAAGAAGCGTCTTCACGTCAAAGTTTTTCTACGTGGCATCTCGACAAACACATGGTATTCCCGAAAGTAGGCCTCGACAACACGACAACACTCGGCAAAGCACTATTTGCCGAGAGCCAAGCATGGTCCGCACAGAAAAGGTTTTCCACGTGGCATCTCGGTAAAAACATGATATTGCTGAAAGTAGGCCTCGATAACACGACCACACTTGGCAAAGCACTATTTGCCGAGAGCCAAGCAGCGTCAGCAACGCAAAGTTTTTCCACATGGTATCTCAGCAAACATATGATATTGCCGAAAGTAGGCCTCGAAAACACGACAACACTCGGCAAAGCATTATTTTCCGAGAGCCAAGCAGCGTCCGCACGGGAAAGTTTTTCCACCTGGCATCTCGGCAAACACATGATATTGCCAAAAGTAGGCCTCGATAACACGACAACAGTTGGCAAAGCACTATTTGCAGAGAGCCAAGCAGCATCAGCAAGGCAAAGTTTTTTCACATGGCATCTCAGCAAACATATGATATTGCTGAAAGTAGGCCTCGACAACACAACAACACTCGGCAAAACAATATTTTCCGAGAGCCAAGCAGCGTCCGCATGGCAAAGTTTTTCCACGTGGTATCTCGGAAAACACATGATATTGCTCAAAGTAGGCCTCGACAACACAAAAACAATCGGCAAAGCACTATTTGCTGAGAGCCAAGCAGCATCCGCACTGCAAAGGTTTTCCACGTGGCATCTTGGCAAACACATGATATTGCCGAAAGTAGGCCTCGACAACATGAAAACACTCGGCAAAGCACTATTTGCCGAGAGCCAAGCAGCGTCCGCATGAAAAAGGTTTTCCACGTGGCATCTCGACAAACACATGATATTGCTGAAAGTAGGCCTCGACAACACCAAAACACCAGGCAAAGCACTATTTCCTGTGAGCCAAGCAATGTTCGCACAACGAAGTTTTGCCACATGGCATATCGGCAAACACATGATAGTCCTGAAAGTAGGCCTCGATAACACGACAACCCTTGGCAAAGCACTATTTGCCGAGAGCCAAGCAGCGTCAGCAAGGCAAAGTTTTTCCAGGTGGCATCTCAGCAAACATATGATATTGCCGAAATTAGGCCTCTACAGCACGACAACACTCAGCAAAGCATTATTTTCTGAGAGCCAAGCAGCGTCCGCACGGCAAAGGTTTTCCACGTGGCATCTTGGCAAACACATGATATTGCTGATAGTAGGCCTCGACAACACGAAAACACTCGGCAAAGAACTATTTGCCGAGAGCCAAGCAGTGTTTGCACGGCAAAGTTTTTCCACGTGGCATCTCGGCAAACACATAATACTCCCGAGAGTAGGCCTCGACAACACGACAACACTAGGCAAAGCACTATTTGTCGAGAGCCAAGCAACGTTCGCACGACAAAGTTTTTCCACATGGTATCTCAGCAAACACGTGATATTGCCGAAAGTAGGCCTTGATAACACGACAACACTTGGCAAAGCACTATTTGCCGAGAGCCAAGAAGCGTCTGCAAGGCAAAGTTTGTCCACGTCGCGTCTTGGGATATTGCCGAAAGTAGGCCTCGACGACATGACAACACTCCTTAAAGCACTATTCGCCGAGAGCCAAGCAGCGTCCGCACGGCAAAGGTTTTCCACATGGCATCTCGGCAAACACATGATATTGCCAAAAGTAGGCCTCGATAACACGAAAACACTTGGCAAAGCACTATTTCCTGAGATCCAACAGCGATCGCACGACAAAAGTTTTCCACATGGCATCTCAGCAAACACGTGATATTGCCGAAAGTTGGCCTCGATAACACGAAAACACTTGGCAAAGCACTATTTCCTGAGAGCCAAGAAGCGTCTGCACGGCAAAGTTTTTCTACGTGGCATCTCGACAAACACACGCTATTCCCGAAAGTAGGCCTCGACAACACGACAACACTCGGCAAAGCACTATTTGCCGAGAGCCAAGCATGGTCCGCACAGAAAAGGTTTTCCACGTGGCATCTCGGTAAACACATGATATTGCTGAAAGTAGGCCTCGATAACACGACAACACTTGGCAACTATTTGCCGAGAGCCAAGCAGCGTCAGCAAGGCAAAGTTTTTCCACATGGTATCTGAGCAAACATATGATATTGCCGAAAGTAGGCCTCGAAAACACGACAACACTCGGCAAACCATTATTTTCCGAGATCCAAGCAGCGTCCGGACGGCAAAGTTTTTCGTCGTGGCATCTCGACAAACACATGATATTGCCAAAAGTAGGCCTCGATAACACGACAACAGTTGGCAAAGCACTATTTGCTGAGAGCCAAGTAGCGTCAGCAAGGCAAAGTATTTCCACATGGCATCTCAGCAAACATATGATATTGCTGAAAGTAGGCCTCGACAACACAACAACACTCGGCAAAGCACTATTTGCCGAGAGCCAAGCAGCGTCCGCACGGCAAAGTTTTTCCACGTGGCATCTTGGCAAACACATGATATTGCCGAAAGTAGGCCTCGACAACACGACAACACTCGGCAAAGCACTATTTGCCGAGAACCAAGCAGACCTGCATGGCAAAGGTTTTCCATGTGGCATGTCGGCAAACTCATGATATTTCCGAAAGTAGGCCTCGACAAGATGAAAACACTCGGCGAAGCACTATTTGCCGAGAGCCAAGCAGCGTCCGCATGAAAAAGGTTTGCCACATGGCATCTCGGCAAACAAATGATATTGCCGAAAGTAGGCCTCGACAACATGAATACACTTAGCAAAGCACTATTTCCCGTGACCCAAGCAACGTTCGCACAACAAAGTTTTGCCACACCGCATCTCGGCAAACACATGATAGTCCCGAAAGTAGGCCTCGATAACACGACAACCCTTGGCAAAGGACTATTTGCCGAGAGACAAGCAGCGTCCGGAATGCAAAGTTTTTCCACGTGGCATCTCGGCAAACAAATGATATTTCCAAAAAGTAGGCCTCGACAACATGACAACACTCAGAAAAGCACTATTTGCCGAAGCCAAGCAGCGTCCGCACGGCAAAGGTTTTCCACGTGGCATCTCGGCAAACACATGATATTGCTAAAAGTAGGCCTTGACAACACGACAATTCTTGGCAAAGCACTATTTGTCGAGAGCCAAGCAGCGTCCGCACGGCAAAGATTTTCCACGTGGCATCTCGGCAAACAAATGATATCGGCGAAAGTACGACTCGATAACATGAAAATACTCGGCAAAGCACAATTTGCCGAGAGCCAAGCAGCATCTGCACTACAACGTTTTTCCACGTGGAATCTCGGCAACACACATGATATTCCCGAAAGTAGGCCTCGACAACACGACAACACTCGGCAAAGCACTATTTGCCGAGAGCCAAGCAGCGTCCGCAGGGCAAAGTTTTTCCGCGTGGCATCTCGGCAAACAGATGAGTAGGCCTTGAGAACATGACAACACTCAGCAAAGCACTATTTGTCGAGACCAAAGCAGCGTCTGCACGGCAAAGTTTTTCCACGTGGCATCTCGGCAAACACATGATATTGCCGACAATAGGCCTTGACAACATGACAACACTCGGCAAAGCACTATTTATGAGAGCCAAGCATGGTCCGCAAAGAAAAGGTTTTCCACGTGGCATCCCGGTAAACACATGATATTGCTGAAAGTAGGCCTCGATAACACGACAACACTTGGGAAAGCACTATTTGCCGAGAGCCAAGCAGCATCAGCAAGGCAAAGTTTTTGCACATGGCATCTCAGCAAACATATGATATTGCCGACATTATGCCTCGAAAACACGACAACACTCGGCAAAGCATTATTTTCCAAGAGCCAAGCAGCGTCCGCACGGCAAAGTTTTTCCACGTAGCATCTTGACAAACACATGATATTGCCAAAAGTAGGCCTCCACAACACGAAAACAATCGGCAAAGCACTATTTGCTGAGAGCCAAGCAGCGTCCGCACGGCAAAGGTTTTCCACGTGGCATCTTGGCAAACACATGATATTGCCGAAAGTAGGCCTTGACGACATCACAACACTCGGGAAAGCACTATTTGCCGAGAGCCAAGCAACGTTCGCATGACAAAGTTTTTCCACATGGCATCTCGGCAAACACATGATATTCGCGAAAGTAGGACTGTAACACGACAACACCTGGCAAAGCACTATTTGCCGAGAGCCAAGCAGCGTCAGCAAGGCAAAGTTTTACCACGTGGCATCTAAGCAAACATATGATATTGTCGAAAGTAGGCCTCGACAACACGACAACACTCGGCAAAGCATTATTTTCCGAGAGCCAAGCAGCGTCCGCACGGCAATGTTTTTCCACGTGGCATCTCAGCAAACACATGATATTGCTAAAAGTAGGCCTCGACAACACAAAAACAATCGGCAAAGCACTATTTGCTGAGAGCCAAGCAGCGTCCGCACGGCAAAGGTTTTCCACGTGGCATCTTGGCAAACACATGATATTGCCGAAAGTAGGCCTCGACAACATGAAAACAGTCGGCAAAGCACTATTTGCCGAGAGCCAAGCAGCGTCCGCACGAAAAAGGCTTTCCACGTGGCATCTCGGCAAACACATGATATTACTGAAAGTAGGCCTTGACAACACCAAAACACTTGGCAAACCACTATTTCCCGTGAGCCAAGCAACGTTCGCACAACAAAGTTTTGGCACATGGCATATCGGCAAACACATGATAGTCCCGAAAGTAGGCCTCGATAACATGACAACCCTTGGCATAACACTATTTGCCGAGAGACAAGCAGCTTCCGGAATGCAAAGTTTTTCCACGTGCCATTTCCAAAAAGTAGGCCTCGACAACACGACAACACTCGGAAAATCACTATTTGCCGAAGCCAAGCAGCGTCCGCACGACAAAGGTTTTCCACGTGGCATCTCGGCAAACACATGATATTGCTAAAAGTAGGCCTTGACAACACGACAATTCTCGGCAAAGCACTATTTGTCGAGAGCCAAGCAGCGTCCGCATGGCAAAGATTTTGCACGTGGCATCTCGGCAAACACATGATATCGGCGAAAGTAGGCCTCGATAACATAAAAATACTCGGCAATGCACAATTTGCCGAGAGCCAAGCAGCGTCTGCACTACAACGTTTTTCCACGTGGAATCTCGGCAACACACATGATATTCCCGAAAGTAGGCCTCGACAACACGACAACACTCGGCAAAGCACTATTTGCCGAGAGCCAAGCAGCATCCGCAGGGCAAAGTTTTTCCACGTGGCATCTCGGCAAACACACGAGTAGGCCTTGAGAACATGACAACACTCAACAAAGCACTATTTGCCGAGACCAAAGCAGCGTCTGCACGCCAAAGTTTTTCCAGGTGGCATCTTGGCAAACACATGATATTGCCGACAATAGGCCTTGACAACATGACAACACTCGGCAAAGCACTATTTGCCGAGAGCCAAGCATGGTCCGCACAGAAAAGGTTTTGCACGTGGCATCTCGGTAAACACATGATATTGCTGAAAGTAGGCCTCGATAACACGACAAGACGTAGCAAAGCACTATTTGCCGAGAGCCAAGCAGTATCAGCAAGGCAAAGTTTTGCCACATGGCATCTCAGCAAACATATGATATTGCCGAAATTATGCCTCGAAAACACGACAACAATCGGCAAAGCATTATTTTCCAAGAGCCAAGCAGCGTCCGGACGGCAAAGTTTTTCCACGTGGCATCTTGACAAACACATGATATTGCCAAAAGTAGGCCTCCACAACACGAAAACAATCGGCAAAGCACTATTTGCTGAGAGCCAAGCAGCGTCCGCACGGCAAAGGTTTTCCACGTGGCATCTTGGCAAACACATGATATTGCCGAAAGTAGGCCTTGACGACATGACAACACTCGGGAAAGCACTATTTGCCGAGAGCCAAGCAACGTTTGCATGAAAAAGTTTTGCCACATGGCATCTCGGCAAACACATGATATTCCCGAAAGTAGGCCTCGATAACACGACAACACTTGGCAAAGCACTATTTGCCGAGAGCCAAGCAGCGTCATTAAGGCAAAGTTTTTCCACGTAGCATCTAAGCAAACATATGATATTGTCGAAAGTAGGCCTCGACTACACGACAACACTCGGCAAAGCATTATTTTCCGAGAGCCAAGCAGCGTCCGCACGGCAATGTTTTTCCACGTGGCATATCGGCAAACACATGATATTGCTAAAAGTAGGCCTCGACAACACAAAAACAATCGGCAAAGCACTATTTGCTGAGAGCCAAGCAGCGTCCGCACGGCAAAGGTTTTCCACGTGGCATCCTGGCAAACACATGATATTGCCGAAAGTAGGCCTCGACAACATGAAAACACTCGGCAAAGCACTATTTGCCGAGAGCCAAGCAGCGTCCGCACGAAAAAGGCTTTCCACGTGGCATCTCGGCAAACACATGATATTGCTGAAAGTAGGCCTTGACAACACCAAAACACTTGGCAAACCACTATTTTCCGTGAGCCAAGCAACGTTCGCACAACAAAGTTTTGCCAGATGGCATATCGGCAAACACATGATAGTCCCGAAAGTAGGCATCAATAACACGACAACACTTGGCAAAGCGCTATTTGCCGAGAGACAAGCAGCGTCCGGAATGCAAATTTTTCCACGTGGCATCTCGGCAAACACATGATATTTCCAAAAAGTAGGCCTCGACAACACGACAACACTCGGAAAATCACTATTTGCCGAAGCCAAGCAGCGTCCGCACGGCAAAAGGTTTTCCACGTGGCATCTCGGCAAACACATGATATTGCTAAAAGTAGGCCTTGACAACACGACAATTCTCGGCAAAGCACTATTTGTCGAGATCCAAGCAGCGTCCGCAGGGCAAAGTTTTTCCACGTGGCATCTCGGCAAACACATGAGTAGGCCTTGAGAACATGACAACACTCACCAAACCACTATTTGCCGAGACCAAAGCAGCGTCTGCACGGCAAAGTTTTTCCACGTGGCATCTCGGCAAAAACATGATATTGCTGACAATAGGCCTTGACAACATGACAACACTCGGCAAAGCACTATTTGCCGAGAGCAGAGCATGGTCCGCACGGAAAAGATTTTGCACGTGGCATCTCGGTAAACACATGATATTGCAGCAAGTAGGCCTCGATAACACGATAACACTTGGCAAAGCACTATTTGCCGAGAGCCAAGCAGCATCAGCAAGGCAATGTTTTTCCACATGGCATCTCAGCAAACATATGATATTGCCAAAATTATGCCTCGAAAACACAACAACACTGGGCAAAGTATTATTTTCCAAGAGCCAAGCAGCGTCCGCACGGCAAAGTTTTTCCACGTGGCATCCTGACAAACACCTGATATTGCCAAAAGTAGGCCTCCACAACATGAAAACAATCGGCAAAGCACTATTTGCTGAGAGCCAAGCAGCGTCCGCGCGGCAAAGGTTTTCCACGTGGCATCTTGGCAAACACATGATATTGCCGAAAGTAGGCCTTGACGACATGACAACACTCGGGAAAGCACTATTTGCCGAGAGCCAAGCAACGTTCGCATGACAAAGTTTTGCCACATGGCATCTCGGAAAACACATGATATTCCCGAAAGTATGCCTCGATAACATGACAACACTTGGCAAAGCACTATTTGCCGAGAGCCAAGCAGCGTCAGCAAGGCAAAGTTTTTCCACGTGGCATCTAAGCAAACATATGATATTTTCGAAAGTAGGCCTCGACAACACGACAACACTCGGCAAAGCATTATTTTCCGAGAGCCAAGCAGCGTACGCACGGCAATGTTTTTCCACGTGGCATCTCGGCAAACACATGATATTGCTAAAAGTAGGCCTCGACAACACAAAAACAATCGGCAAAGCACTATTTGCTGAGAGCCAAGCAGCGTCCGCACGTCAAAGGTTTTCCACATGGCATCTTGGCAAACACATGATATTGCCGAAAGTAGGCCTCGACAACATGAAAACACTCGGCAAAGCACTATTTGACGAGAGCCAAGTAGCGTCTGCCCGAAAAAGGCATTCCACGTGGCATCTCGGCAAACACATGATATTGCTGAAAGTAGGCCCTGACAACACCAAAACACTTGGCAAACCACTATTTCCCGTGAGCCAAGCAATGTTCGCACAACAAAGTTTTGCCACATGGCATATCGGCAAACACATGATAGTCCCGAAAGTAGGCCTTGATAACACGACAACCCTTGGCAAAGCACTATTTGCCGAGAGACAAGCAGCGTCCGGAATGCAAAGTTTTTCCACGTGGCATCTCGGCAAACACATGATATTTCCAAAAAGTAGGCCTCGACAACACGACAACACTCGGAAAAGCACTATTTGCCGAAGCCAAGCAGCGTCCGCACGGCAAAGGTTTTCCACGTGGCATCTCGGCAAACACATGATATTGCTAAAAGTAGGCCTTGACAACACGACAATCCTCGGCAAAGCACTATTTGTCGAGAGCCAAGCAGCGTCCGCACGGCAAAGATTTTCCACGTGGCATCTCGGCAAACACATGATATCGGCGAAATGAGGCCTCGATAACATGAAAATATTCGGCAAAGCACAATTTGCCGAGAGCCAAGCAGCGTCTGCACTACAACGTTTTTCCACGTGGCATCTCGGCAACACACATGATATTCCCGAAAGTAGGCCTCGACAACACGACAATACTCGGCAAAGCACTATTTGCCGAGAGCCAAGCATGGTTCGCACGGAAAAGGTTTTGCACGTGGCATCTCGGTAAACACATGATATTGCAGAAAGTAGGCCTCGATAACACGACAAAACTTGGCAAAGCACTATTTGCCGAGAGCCAAGCAGCATCAGCAATGCAAAGTTTTTCCACATGGCATCTCAGCAAACATATGATATTGCCAAAATTATGCCTCGAAAACACGACAACACTGGGCAAAGCATTATTTTCCAAGAGCCAAGCAGCGTCCGCACGGCAAAGTTTTTCCACGTGGCATCCTGACAAACACATGATATTGCCAAAAGTAGGCCTCCACAACACGAAAACAATCGGCAAAGCACTATTTGCTGAGAGCCAAGCAGCGTCCGCACGGCAAAGGTTTTCCACGTGGCATCTTGGCAAACACATGATATTGCCGAAAGTAGGCCTTGACGACATGACAACACTCGGGAAAGCACTATTTGCCGAGAGCCAAGCAACGTTTGCATGACAAAGTTTTGCCACATGGCATCTCGGCAAACACATGATATTCCCGAAAGTAGGCCCCGATAACACGACAACACTTGGCAAAGCACTATTTGCCGAGAGCCAAGCAGCGTCATTAAGGCAAAGTTTTTCCACGTAGCATCTAAGCAAACATATGATATTGTCGAAAGTAGGCCTCGACAACACGACAACACTCGGCAAAGCATTATTTTCCGAGAGCCAAGCAGCGTCCGCACGGCAATGTTTTTCCACGTGGCATCTCGGCAAACACATGATATTGCTAAAAGTAGGCCTCGACAACACAAAAACAATCGGCAAAGCACTATTTGCTGAGAGCCAAGCAGCGTCCGCACGTCAAAGGTTTTCCACGTGGCATCCTGGCAAACACATGATATTGCCAAAAGTAGGCCTCGACAACATGAAAGTACTCGGCAAAGCACTATTTGCCGAGAGCCAAGCAGCGTCCGCACGAAAAAGGCTTACCACGTGGCATCTCGGCAAACACATGATATTGCTGAAAGTAGGCCTTGACAACACCAAAACAGTTGGCAAACCACTATTTCCCGTGAGCCAAGCAACGTTCGCACAACAAAGTTTTGCCACATGGCATATCAGCAAACACATGATAGTCCCGAAAGTAGGCCTCGATAACACGACAACACTTGGCAAAGCACTATTTGCCGAGAGACAAGCAGCGTCCGGAATGCAATGTTTTTCCACGTGGCATCTCGGCAAACACATGATATTTCCAAAAAGTAGGCCTCGACAACACGACAACACTCGGATAAGCACTATTTGCCGAAGCCAAGCAGCGTCCGCACGGCAAAGGTTTTCCACGTGGCATCTCGGCAAACACATGATATTGCTAAAAGTAGGCCTTGACAACACGACAATTCTCGGCAAAGCACTATTTGTCGAGAGCCAAGCAGCGTCCGCACGGCAAAGATTTTCCACGTGGCATCTCGGCAAACACATGATATCGGCGAAAGTAGGCCTCGATAACATGAAAATACTGGGCAAAGCACAATTTGCCGAGAGCCAAGCAGCGTCTGCACTACAACGTTTTTCCACGTGGCATCTCGGCAACACACATGATATTCCCGAAAGTAGGCCTCGACAACACGACAACACTCGGCAAAGCACTATTTGCCGAGATCCAAGCAGCGTCCGCAGGGCAAAGTTTTTCCACGTGGCATCTCGGCAAACACATGAGTAGGCCTTGAGAACATGACAACGCTAAGCAAAGCACTATTTGCCGAGACCAAAGCAGCGTCTGCACGGCAAAGTTTTTCCATGTGGCATCTCGGCAAAAACATGATATTGCCGACAATAGGCCTTGCCAACATGACAACACTCGGCAAAGCACTATTTGCCGAGAGCCAAGCATGGTCCGCACGGAAAAGGTTTTGCACGTGGCATCTCAGTAAACACATGATATTGCAGAAAGTAGGTCTCGATAACACGACAACACTTGGCAAAGCACTATTTGCCGAGAGCCAAGCAGCATCAGCAAGGCAAAGTTTTTCCACATGGCATCTCAGCAAACATATGATATTGCCGAAATTATGCCTCGAAAACACGACAACACTGGGCAAAGCATTATTTTCCAAGAGCCAAGCAGCGTCCGCACGGCAAAGTTTTTCCACGTGGCATCCTGACAAACACCTGATATTGCCAAAAGTAGGCCTCCACAACACGAAAACAATCGGCAAAGCACTATTTGCTGAGAGCCAAGCAGCGTCCGCACGGCAAAGGTTTTCCACGTGGCATCTTGGCAAACACATGATATTGCCAAAAGTAGGCCTTGACGACATGACAACACTTGGCAAAGCACTATTTGCCGAGAGCCAAGCAACGTTCGCATGACAAAGTTTTGCCACATGGCATCTCGGAAAACACATGATATTCCCGAAAGTAGGCCTCGATAACACGACAACACTTCGCAAAGCACTATTTGCCGAGAGCCAAGCAGCGTCATTAAGGCAAAGTTTTTCCACGTGGCATCTAAGCAAACACATGATATTGCTAAAAGTAGGCCTCGACAACACGACAACACTCGGCAAAGCATTATTTTCCGAGAGCCAAGCAGCGTACGCACGGCAATGTTTTTCCACGTGGCATCTCGGCAAACACATGATATTGCTAAAAGTAGGCCTCGACAACACAAAAACAATCGGCAAAGCACTATTTGCTGAGAGCCAAGCAGCGTCCGCACGGCAAAGGTTTTCCACGTGGCATCTTGGCAAACACATGATATTGCCGAAAGTAGGCCTCGACAACATGAAAACACTCGGCATAGCACTATTTGACGAGAGCCAAGCAGCGTCCGCCCGAAAAAGGCTTTCCACGTGGCATCTCGGCAAACACATGATATTGCTGAAAGTAGGCCTTGACAACACCAAAACACTTGGCAAACCACTATTTCCCGTGAGCCAAGCAATGTTCGCACAACAAAGTTTTGCCACATGGCATATCGGCAAACACATGATAGTCCCGAAAGTAGGCCTTGATAACACGACAACCCTTGGCAAAGCACTATTTGCCGAGAGACAAGCAGCGTCCGGAAGGCAAAGTTTTTCCACGTGGCATCTCGGGAAACACATGATATTTCCAAAAAGTAGGCCTCGACAACACGAGAACACTCGGAAAAGCACTATTTGCCGAAGCCAAGCAGCGTCCGCACGGCAAAGGTTTTCCACGTGGCATCTCGGCAAACACATGATATTGCTAAAAGTAGGCCTTGACAACATGACAATTCTCGGCAAAGCACTATTTGTCGAGAGCCAAGCAGCGTCCGCACGGCAAAGATTTTCCACGTGGCATCTCGGCAAACACATGATATGGGCGAAATTAGGCCTCGATAACATGAAAATATTCGGCAAAGCACAATTTGCCGAGAGCCAAGCAGCGTCTGCACTACAACGTTTTTCCACGTGGCATCTCGGCAACACACATGATATTCCCAAAAGTAGGCCTCGACAACACGACAACACTCGGCAAAGCACTATTTGCCGAGAGCCAAGCATGGTTCGCACGGAAAAGGTTTTGCATGTGGCATCTCGGTAAACAAATGATATTGCAGAAAGTAGGCCTCGGTAACACGACAAAACTTGGCAAAGCACTATTTTCCGAGAGCCAAGCAGCATCAGCAAGGGAAAGTTTTTCCACATGGCATCTCAGCAAACATATGATATTGCCAAAATTATGCCTCGAAAACACGACAACACTCGGCAAAGCATTATTTTCGAAGAGCCAAGCAGCGTCCGCACGGCAAAGTTTTTCCACGTGGCATCCTGACAAACACATGATATTGCCAAAAGTAGGTCTCCAGAACACGAAAACAATCGGCAAAGCACTATTTGCTGAGAGCCAAGCAGCGTCCGCACGGCAAAGGTTTTCCACGTGGCATCTTGGCAAACACATGATATTGCCGAAAGTAGGCCTTGACGACATGACAACACTCGGGAAAGCACTATTTGCCGAGAGCCAAGCAACGTTTGCATGACAAAGTTTTGCCACATGGCATCTCGGCAAACACATGATATTCCCGAAAGTAGGCCTCGATAACACGACAAAACTTGGCAAAGCACTATTTGCCGAGAGCCAAGGAGCGTCATTAAGGCAAAGTTTTTCCACGTAGCATCTAAGCAAACATATGATATTGTCGAAAGTAGGCCTCGACAACACGACAACACTCGGCAAAGCATTATTTTCCGAGAGCCAAGCAGCGTCCGCACGGCAATGTTTTTCCACGTGGCATCTCGGCAAACCCATGATATTTCCAAAAAGTAGGCCTCGACAACACGACAACACTCGGAAAAGCACTATTTGCCGAAGCCAAGCAGCGTCCGCACGGCAAAGGTTTTCCACGTGGCTTCTCGGCAAACACATGATATTGCTAAAAGTAGGCCTTGACAACACGACAATTCTCGGCAAAGCATTATTTGTCGAGAGCCAAGCAGCGTCCGCACGGCAAAGATTTTCCACGTGGCATCTCGGCAAACACATGATATCGGCGAAAGTAGGCCTCGATAACATGAAAATACTCGGCAAAGCACAATTTGCCGAGAGCCAAGCAGCGTCTGCACTACAACGTTTTTCCACGTGGCATCTCGGCAACACACATGATATTCCCGAAAGTAGGCCTCGACAACACGACAACACTCGGCAAAGCACTATTTGCCGATATCCAAGCAGCGTCCGCAGGGAAAACTTTTTCCACGTGACATCTCGGCAAACACATGAGTAGGCCTTGAGAACATGACAACGCTAAGCAAAGCACTATTTACCGAGACCAAAGCAGCGTCTGCACGGCAAAGTTTTTCCACGTGGCATCTCGGCAAAAACATTATATTGCCGACAATAGGCCTTGCCAACATGACAACACTCGGCAAAGCACTATTTGCCGAGAGCCAAGCATGGTCCGCACGAAAAAGGTTTTGCACGTGGCATCTCAGTAAACACATGATATTGCAGAAAGAAGGTCTCGATAACACGACAACACTTGGCAAAGCACTATTTGCCGAGAGCCAAGCAGCATCAGCAAGGCAAAGTTTTTCCACATGGCATCTCAGCAAACATATGATATTGCCAAAATTATGCCTCGAAAACACGACAACACTGGGCAAAGCATTATTTTCCAAGAGCCAAGCAGCGTCCGCACGGCAAAGTTTTTCCACGTGGCATCCTGACAAACACATGATATTGCCAAAAGTAGGCCTCCACAACACGAAAACAATCGGCAAAGCACTATTTGCTGAGAGCCAAGCAGCGGCCGCACGGCAAAGGTTTTCCACGTGGCATCTTGGCAAACACATGATATTGCCGAAAGTAGGCCTTGACGACATGACAACACTTGGCAAAGCACTATTTGCCGAGAGCCAAGCAGCGTCAGCAAGGCAAAGTTTTTCCACGTGGCATCTAAGCAAACATACGATATTTTCGAAAGTAGGCCTCGACAACACGACAACACTCGGCAAAGCATTATTTTCCGAGAGCCAAGCAGCGTACGCACGGCAATGTTTTTCCACGTGGCATCTCGGCAAACACATGATATTGCTAAAAGTAGGCCTCGACAACACAAAAACAATCGGCAAAGCACTATTTGCTGAGAGCCAAGCAGCGTCCGCACGGCAAAGGTTTTCCACGTGGCATCTTGGCAAACACATGATATTGCTGAAAGTAGGCCTCGACAACATGAAAACACTCGGCAAAGCACTATTTGACGAGAGCCAAGCAGCGTCCGCCCGAAAAAGGCTTTCCACGTGGCATCTCGGCAAACACATGATATCGCTGAAAGTAAGCCTTGACAACACCAAAACACTTGGCAAACCACTATTTCCCGTGAGCCAAGCAATGTTCGCACAACAAAGTTTTGCGACATGGCATATCGGCAAACACATGATAGTCCCAAAAGTAGGCCTCGATAACACGACAAACCTTGGCAAAGCACTATTTGCCGAGAGACAAGCAGCGTCCGGAATGCAAAGTTTTTCCACGTGGCATCTCGGCAAACACATGATATTTCCAAAAAGTAGGCCTCGACAACACGACAACACTCGGAAAAGCACTATTTGTCGAGAGCCAAGCAGCGTCCGCACGGCAAAGATTTTCCACGTGGCATCTCGGCAAACACATGATAACGGCGAAAGTAGGCCTCGATAACATGAAAATATTCGGCAAAGCACAATTTGCCGAGACCCAAGCAGCGTCTGCACTAAAACGTTTTTCCACGTGGCATCTCGGCAACACACATGATATTCCCGAAAGTAGGCCTCGACAACACGACAACACTGGGCAAAGCACTATTTGCCGAGAGCCAAGCAGCGTCCGTAGGGCAAGGTTTTTCCACATGGCATCTCGGCAAACACATGAGTAGGCCTTGAGAACATGACAACACTCAGCAAAGCACTATTTGCCGAGACCAAAGGAGCGTCTGCACGGCAAAGTTTTTCCACGTGGCATCTCGGCAAAAACATGATATTGCCGACAATAGGCCTTGACAACATGACAACACTCGGCAAAGCACTATTTGCCGAGAGCCAAGCATGGTCCGCACGGAAAAGGTTTTGCACGTGGCATCTCGGTAAACACATGATATTGCAGAAAGTAGGCCTCGATAACACGACAACACTTGGCAAAGCACTATTTGTCGAGAGCCAAGCAGCATCAGCAAGGCAAAGTTTTTCCACATGGCATCTCAGCAAACATATGATATTGCCGAAATTATGCCTCGAAAACACGACAACACTGGGCAAAGCATTATTTTCCAAGAGCCAAGCAGCGTCCGCACGGCAAAGTTTTTCCACGTGGCATCCTGACAAACACATGATATTGCCAAAAGTAGGCCTCCACAACACGAAAACAATCGGCAAAGCACTATTTGCTGAGTGCCAAGCAGCGTCCGCACGGCAAAGGTTTTCCACGTGGCATCTTGGCAAACACATGATATTGCCGAAAGTAGGCCTTGACGACATGACAACACTTGGCAAAGCACTATTTGCCGAGAGCCAAGCAGCGTCAGCAAGGCAAAGTTTTTCCACGTGGCATCTAAGCAAACATATGATATTTTCGAAAGTAGGCCTCGACAACACGACAACACTCGGCAAAGCATTATTTTCCGAGAGCCAAGCAGCGTACGCACGGCAATGTTTTTCCACGTGGCATCTCGGCAAACACATGATATTGCTAAAAGTAGGCCTCGATAACACAAAAACAATCGGCAAAGCACTATTTGCTGAGAGCCAAGCAGCGTCCGCACGGCAAAGGTTTTCCACGTGGCATCTTGGCAAACACATAATATTGCCAAAAGTAGGCCTCGACAACATGAAAACACTCGGCAAAGCACTATTTGACGAGAGCCAAGCAGCGTCCGCCCGAAAAAGGCTTTCCACGTGGCATCTCGGCAAACACATGATATCGCTGAAAGTAAGCCTTGACAACACCAAAACACTTGGCAAACCACTATTTCCCGTGAGCCAAGCAATGTTCGCACAACAAAGTTTTGCCACATGGCATATCGGCAAACACATGATAGTCCCGAAAGTAGGCCTCGATAACACGACAACCCTTGGCAAAGCACTATTTGCCGAGAGACAAGCAGTGTCCGGAATGCAAAGTTTTTCCACGTGGCATCTCGGCAAACACATGATATTTCCAAAAAGTAGGCCTCGACAACACGACAACACTCGGAAAAGCACTATTTGTCGAGAGCCAAGCAGCGTCCGCACGGCAAAGATTTTCCACGTGGCATCTCGGCAAACACATGATAACGGCGAAAGTAGGCCTCGATAACATGAAAATATTCGGCAAAGCACAATTTGCCGAGAGCCAAGCAGCGTCTGCACTAAAACGTTTTTCCACGTGGCATCTCGGCAACACACATGATATTCCCGAAAGTAGGCCTCGACAACACGACAACACTCGGCAAAGCACTATTTGCCGAGAGCCAAGCAGCGTCCGCAGGGCAAGGTTTTTCCACGTGGCATCTCGGCAAACACATGAGTAGGCCTTGAGAACATGACAACACTCAGCAAAGCACTATTTGCCGAGACCAAAGGAGCGTCTGCACGGCAAAGTTTTTCCACGTGGCATCTCGGCAAAAACATGATATTGCCGACAATAGGCCTTGACAACATGACAACACTCGGCAAAGCACTATTTGCCGAGAGCCAAGCATGGTCCGCACGGAAAAGGTTTTGCACGTGGCATCTCGGTAAACACATGATATTGCAGAAAGTAGGCCTCGATAACACGACAACACTTGGCAAAGCACTATTTGTCGAGAGCCAAGCAGCATCAGCAAGGCAAAGTTTTTCCACATGGCATCTCAGCAAACATATGATATTGCCGAAATTATGCCTCGAAAACACGACAACACTTGGCAAAGCATTATTTTCCAAGAGCCAAGCAGCGTCCGCACGGCAAAGTTTTTCCACGTGGCATCCTGACAAACACATGATATTGCCAAAAGTAGGCCTCCACAACACGAAAACAATCGGCAAAGCACTATTTGCTGAGAGCCAAGCAGCGGCCGCACGGCAAAGGTTTTCCACGTGGCATCTTGGCAAACACATGATATTGCCGAAAGTAGGCCTTGACGACATGACAACACTTGGCAAAGCACTATTTGCCGAGAGCCAAGCAGCGTCAGCAAGGCAAAGTTTTTCCACGTGGCATCTAAGCAAACATATGATATTTTCGAAAGTAGGCCTCGACAACACGACAACACTCGGCAAAGCATTATTTTCCGAGAGCCAAGCAGCGTACGCACGGCAATGTTTTTCCACGTGGCATCTCGGCAAACACATGATATTGCTAAAAGTAGGCCTCGACAACACAAAAACAATCGGCAAAGCACTATTTGCTGAGAGCCAAGCAGCGTCCGCACGGCAAAGGTTTTCCACGTGGCATCTTGGCAAACACATGATATTGCTGAAAGTAGGCCTCGACAACATGAAAACACTCGGCAAAGCACTATTTGACGAGAGCCAAGCAGCGTCCGCCCGAAAAAGGCTTTCCACGTGGCATCTCGGCAAACACATGATATCGCTGAAAGTAAGCCTTGACAACACCAAAACACTTGGCAAACCACTATTTCCCGTGAGCCAAGCAATGTTCGCACAACAAAGTTTTGCGACATGGCATATCGGCAAACACATGATAGTCCCAAAAGTAGGCCTCGATAACACGACAAACCTTGGCAAAGCACTATTTGCCGAGAGACAAGCAGCGTCCGGAATGCAAAGTTTTTCCACGTGGCATCTCGGCAAACACATGATATTTCCAAAAAGTAGGCCTCGACAACACGACAACACTCGGAAAAGCACTATTTGTCGAGAGCCAAGCAGCGTCCGCACGGCAAAGATTTTCCACGTGGCATCTCGGCAAACACATGATAACGGCGAAAGTAGGCCTCGATAACATGAAAATATTCGGCAAAGCACAATTTGCCGAGACCCAAGCAGCGTCTACACTAAAACGTTTTTCCACGTGGCATCTCGGCAACACACATGATATTCCCGAAAGTAGGCCTCGACAACACGACAACACTGGGCAAAGCACTATTTGCCGAGAGCCAAGCAGCGTCCGTAGGGCAAGGTTTTTCCACATGGCATCTCGGCAAACACATGAGTAGGCCTTGAGAACATGACAACACTCAGCAAAGCACTATTTGCCGAGACCAAAGGAGCGTCTGCACGGCAAAGTTTTTCCACGTGGCTACTCGGCAAAAACATGATATTGCCGACAATAGGCCTTGACAACATGACAACACTCGGCAAAGCACTATTTGCCGAGAGCCAAGCATGGTCCGCACGGAAAAGGTTTTGCACGTGGCATCTCGGTAAACACATGATATTGCAGAAAGTAGGCCTCGATAACACGACAACACTTGGCAAAGCACTATTTGTCGAGAGCCAAGCAGCATCAGCAAGGCAAAGTTTTTCCACATGGCATCTCAGCAAACATATGATATTGCCGAAATTATGCCTCGAAAACACGACAACACTGGGCAAAGCATTATTTTCCAAGAGCCAAGCAGCGTCCGCACGGCAAAGTTTTTCCACGTGGCATCCTGACAAACACATGATATTGCCAAAAGTAGGCCTCCACAACACGAAAACAATCGGCAAAGCACTATTTGCTGAGTGCCAAGCAGCGTCCGCACGGCAAAGGTTTTCCACGTGGCATCTTGGCAAACACATGATATTGCCGAAAGTAGGCCTTGACGACATGACAACACTTGGCAAAGCACTATTTGCCGAGAGCCAAGCAGCGTCAGCAAGGCAAAGTTTTTCCACGTGGCATCTAAGCAAACATATGATATTTTCGAAAGTAGGCCTCGACAACACGACAACACTCGGCAAAGCATTATTTTCCGAGAGCCAAGCAGCGTACGCACGGCAATGTTTTTCCACGTGGCATCTCGGCAAACACATGATATTGCTAAAAGTAGGCCTCGATAACACAAAAACAATCGGCAAAGCACTATTTGCTGAGAGCCAAGCAGCGTCCGCACGGCAAAGGTTTTCCACGTGGCATCTTGGCAAACACATAATATTGCCAAAAGTAGGCCTCGACAACATGAAAACACTCGGCAAAGCACTATTTGACGAGAGCCAAGCAGCGTCCGCCCGAAAAAGGCTTTCCACGTGGCATCTCGGCAAACACATGATATCGCTGAAAGTAAGCCTTGACAACACCAAAACACTTGGCAAACCACTATTTCCCGTGAGCCAAGCAATGTTCGCACAACAAAGTTTTGCCACATGGCATATCGGCAAACACATGATAGTCCCGAAAGTAGGCCTCGATAACACGACAACCCTTGGCAAAGCACTATTTGCCGAGAGACAAGCAGTGTCCGGAATGCAAAGTTTTTCCACGTGGCATCTCGGCAAACACATGATATTTCCAAAAAGTAGGCCTCGACAACACGACAACACTCGAAAAAGCACTATTTGTCGAGAGCCAAGCAGCGTCCGCACGGCAAAGATTTTCCACGTGGCATCTCGGCAAACACATGATAACGGCGAAAGTAGGCCTCGATAACATGAAAATATTCGGCAAAGCACAATTTGCCGAGAGCCAAGCAGCGTCTGCACTAAAACGTTTTTCCACGTGGCATCTCGGCAACACACATGATATTCCCGAAAGTAGGCCTCGACAACACGACAACACTCGGCAAAGCACTATTTGCCGAGAGCCAAGCAGCGTCCGCAGGGCAAGGTTTTTTCCACGTGGCATCTCGGCAAACACATGAGTAGGCCTTGAGAACATGACAACACTCAGCAAAGCACTATTTGCCGAGACCAAAGGAGCGTCTGCACGGCAAAGTTTTTCCACGTGGCATCTCGGCAAAAACATGATATTGCCGACAATAGGCCTTGACAACATGACAACACTCGGCAAAGCACTATTTGCCGAGAGCCAAGCATGGTCCGCACGGAAAAGGTTTTGCACGTGGCATCTCGGTAAACACATGATATTGCAGAAAGTAGGCCTCGATAACACGACAACACTTGGCAAAGCACTATTTGTCGAGAGCCAAGCAGCATCAGCAAGGCAAAGTTTTTCCACATGGCATCTCAGCAAACATATGATATTGCCGAAATTATGCCTCGAAAACACGACAACACTTGGCAAAGCATTATTTTCCAAGAGCCAAGCAGCGTCCGCACGGCAAAGTTTTTCCACGCGGCATCCTGACAAACACATGATATTGCCAAAAGTAGGCCTCCACAACACGAAAACAATCGGCAAAGCACTATTTGCTGAGAGCCAAGCAGCGTCCGCACGGCAAAGGTTTTCCACGTGGCATCTTGGCAAACACATGATATTGCCGAAAGTAGGCCTTGACGACATGACAACACTTGGCAAAGCACTATTTGCCGAGAGCCAAGCAGCGTCAGCAAGGCAAAGTTTTTCCACGTGGCATCTAAGCAAACATATGATATTTTCGAAAGTAGGCCTCGACAACACGACAACACTCGGCAAAGCATTATTTTCCGAGAGCCAAGCAGCGTACGCACGGCAATGTTTTTCCACGTGGCATCTCGGCAAACACATGATATTGCTAAAAGTAGGCCTCGACAACACAAAAACAATCGGCAAAGCACTATTTGCTGAGAGCCAAGCAGCGTCCGCACGGCAAAAGTTTTCCACGTGGCATCTTGGCAAACACATGATATTGCCAAAAGTAGGCCTCGACAACATGAAAACACTCGGCAAAGCACTATTTGACGAGAGCCAAGCAGCGTCCGCCCGAAAAAGGCTTTCCACATGGCATCTCGGCAAACACATGATATCGCTGAAAGTAAGCCTTGACAACACCAAAACACTTGGCAAACCACTATTTCCCGTGAGCCAAGCAATGTTCGCACAACAAAGTTTTGCCACATGGCATATCGGCAAACACATGATAGTCCCGAAAGTAGGCCTGGATAACACGACAACGCTTGGCAAAGCACTATTTGCCAAGAGACAAGCAGCGTCCGGAATGCAAAGTTTTTCCACGTGGCATCTCGGCAAACACATGATATTTCCAAAAAGTAGGCCTCGACAACACGACAACACTCGGAAAAGCACTATTTGTCGAGAGCCAAGCAGCGTCCGCACGGCAAAGATTTTCCACGTGGCATCTCGGCAAACACATGATATCGGCGAAAGTAGGCCTTGACAACATGACAACACTCGGCAAAGCACTATTTGCCGAGAGCCAAGCATGGTCCGCACGGAAAAGGTTTTGCACGTGGCATCTCGGTAAACACATGATATTGCAGAAAGTAGGCCTCGATAACACGACAACACTTGGCAAAGCACTATTTGTCGAGAGCCAAGCAGCATCAGCAAGGCAAAGTTTTTCCACATGGCATCTCAGCAAACATATGATATTGCCGAAATTATGCCTCGAAAACACGACAACACTGGGCAAAGCATTATTTTCCAAGAGCCAAGCAGCGTCCGCACGGCAAAGTTTTTCCACGTGGCATCCCGACAAACACATGATATTGCCAAAAGTAGGCCTCCACAACACGAAAACAATCGGCAAAGCACTATTTGCTGAGAGCCAAGCAGCGTCCGCACGGCAAAGGTTTTCCACGTGGCATCTTGGCAAACACATGATATTGCCGAAAGTAGGCCTTGACGACATGATAACACTCGGGAAAGCACTATTTGCCGAGAGCCAAGCAAAGTTCGCATGACAAAGTTGTGCCACATGGCATCTCGGCAAACACATGATATTCCCGAAAGTAGGCCTCGATAACACGACAACACTTGGCAAAGCACTATTTGCCGAGAGCCAAGCAGCGTCAGCAAGGCAAAGTTTTTCCACGTGGCATCTAAGCAAACATATGATATTTTCGAAAGTAGGCCTCGACAACACGACAACACTCGGCAAAGCATTATTTTCCGAGAGCCAAGCAGCGTACGCACGGCAATGTTTTTCCACGTGGCATCTCGGGAAACACATGATATTGCTAAAAGTAGGCCTCGACAAAACAAAAACAATCGGCAAAGCACTATTTGCTGAGAGCCAAGAAGCGTCCGCACGGCAAAGGTTTTCCACGTGGCATCTTGGAAAACACATGATATTGCCGAAAGTAGGCCTCGACAATATGAAAACACTCGGCAAAGCACTATTTGCCGAGAGCCAAGCAGCGTCCGCACGAAAAAGGCTTTCCACGTGGCATCTTGGCAAACACATGATATTGCCGAAAGTAGGCCTTGACAACACCAAAACACTTGGCAAACCACTATTTCCCGTGAGCCAAGCAACGTTCGCACAACAACGTTTTGCCACATGGCATATCGGCAAACACATGATAGTCCCGAAAGTAGGCCTCGATAACACGACAACCTTTGGCAAAGCACTATTTGCCGAGAGCCAAGCAGCGTTCGCAACGCAAAGTTTTTCCACGTGGCATCTCGGCAAACACATGATATTGCCGAAAGTAGGCCTCGACAACCCGAAAACACTCGGCAAAGCACTATTTGCCGAGAGCCAAACAGCGTCCGCACGGGAAAGTTTTTCCACGTGGCCTCTCGGCAAACACGTGATATTGCTGAAAGTTGGCCTCGACAACACGACAACACTCGGCAAAGCACTATTTGCTGAGAGCCAAGCAGGCCTGCACGGCAAAGGTTTTCCACATGGCATGTCGGCAGACTCATGATATTTCCGAAAGTAGGCCTCGACAACATGAAAACACTCGGCAAAGCACTATTTGCCGAGAGCCAAGCAGCGTCCGCATGAAAAAGGTTTGCCACGTGGCATCTCGGCAAACACATGATATTGCAGAAAGTAGGACTCGACAACACGAATACATTTGGCAAAGCACTATTTCCCGTGAGCCAAGCAACGTTTGCGCAACAAAGTTTTGCCACATGGCATCTCGGCAAACACATGATAGTCCCGAAAGTAGGCCTCGATAACACGACAACCCTTGGCAAAGAACTATTTGCCGAGAGCCAAGCAGCGTCCGCAACGCAAAGTTTTTCCACGTGGCATCTCGGCAAACACATGATATTGCCGAAAATAGGCCTCGACAACACGACAACACTCGGAAAAGCACTATTTGCCAAAACCAAGCACCATCCGCACGACAAAGGTTTTCCACGTGGCATCTCGGCAAACACATGATATTGCTGAAAGTAGGCCTTGACAACACGACAATTCTCGGCAAAGCACTATTTCTCGAGAGCCAAGCAGCGTCCGCACGGCAAAGATTTTCCACGTGGCATCTCGGCACACACATGATATCGGCGAATGTAGGCCTCGATAACGGGAAAATACTCGGCAAAGCACAATTTGCCGAGAGCCAAGCAGCGTCAACACTACAACGTTTTTCCACGTGGCATCTCGGCAAACACATGATATTCCCGAAAGTAGGCCTCGACAACACGACAACACTCGGCAAAGCACTATTTGCCGAGAGCCAAGCAGCGTCCGCACGGTAAAGTTTTTCCACATGGCATCTTGGCAAACACATGATATTGCCGAAAGTAGGCCTCGACAACACGACAACACTCGGCAACGCACTATTTGCCGAGAGCCAAGCAGCGTCCGCAGGGCAAAGTTTTTCCATGTGGCATCTCGGCAAACACATGAGTAGGCCTTGAGAACATGACAACACTCAGCAAAGCACTATTTGCCGAGACCAAAGCAGCGTCTGCACGGCAAAGTTTTTCCACGTGGCATCTCGGCAAAAACATGATATTGCCGACAATAGGCCTTGACAACATGACAACACTCGGCAAAGCACTATTTGCCGAGAGCCAAGCATGGTCCGCACGGAAAAGGTATTGCACGTGTCATCTCGGTAAACACATGATATTGCAGAAAGTAGGCCTCGATAACACGACAACACTTGGCAAAGCACTATTTGCCGAGAGCCAAGCAACATCAGCAAGGCAAAGTTTTTCCACATGGCATCTCAGCAAACATATGATATTGCCGAAATTATGCCTCGAAAACACGACAACACTCGGCAAAGCATTATTTTCCAAGAGCCAAGCAGCGTCCGCACGGCAAAGTTTTTCCACGTGGCATCTTGACAAACACATGATATTGCCAAAAGTAGGCCTCCACAACACGAAAACAATCGGCAAAGCACTATTTGCTAAGAGCCAAGCAGCGTCCGCACGGCAAAGGTTTTCCACGTGGCATCTTGGCAAACACATGATATTGACGAAAGTAGGCCTTGACGACATGACAACACTCAGGAAAGCACTATTTGCCGAGAGCCAAGCAACGTTCGCATGACAATGTTTTGCCACATGGCATCTCGGCAAACACATGATATTCCCGAAAGTAGGCCTCGATAACACGACAACACTTGGCAAAGCACTATTTGCCGAGAGCCAAGCAGCGTCAGCAAGGCAAAGTTTTTCCACGTGGCATCTAAGCAAACATATGATATTGTCGAAAGTAGGCCTCGACAACACGACAACACTCGGCAAAGCATTATTTTCCGAGAGCCAAGCAGCGTACGCACGGCAATGTTTTTCCACGTGGCATCTCGGCAAACACATGATATTGCCAAAAGTAGGCCTCGACAACACAAAAACAATCGGCAAAGCACTATTTGCTGAGAGCCAAGCAGCGTCCGCACGGCTAAGGTTTTCCACGTGGCATCTTGGCAAACACATGATATTACCGAAAGTAGGCCCCGACAACATGAAAACACTCGGCAAAGCACTATTTGCCGAGAGCCAAGAAGCGTCCGCACGAAAAAGGCTTTCCACGTGGCATCTCGGCAAACACATGATATTGCTGAAAGTAGGCCTTGACAACACCAAAACACTTGGCAAACCACTATTTCCCGTGAGCCAAGCAACGTTCGCACAACAAAATTTTGCCACATGGCATATCGGCAAACACATGATAGTCCCGAAAGTAGGCCTCGATAACACGACAACCTTTGGCAAAGCACTATTTGCCGAGCGCCAAGCAGCATTCGCAACGCAAAGTTTGTCCACGTGGCATCTCGGCAAACACATGATATTGCCGAAAGTAGGCCTCGACAACCCGAAAACACTCGGCAAAGCACTATTTGCCGAGAGCCAAACAGCGTCTGCATGGCAAAGTTTTTCCACGTGGCCTCTCGGCAAACACGTGATATTGCCGAAAGTTGGCCTCGACAACACGACAACACTCGGCAAAGCGCTATTTGCTGAGAGGCAAACAGGCCTGCACGGCAAAGGTTTTCCACATGGCATGTCGGCAGACTCATGATATTTCCGAAAGTAGGCCTCGACAACATGAAAACACTCGGCAAAGCACTATTTGCCGAGAGCCAAGCAGCGTCCGCATGAAAAAGGTTTGCCACGTGGCATCTCGGCAAACACATGATATTGCCGAAAGTAGGCCTTGACAACACGAATACATTTGGCAAAGCACTATTTCCCGTGAGCCAAGCCACGTTTGCGCAACAAAGTTTTGCCACATGGCATCTCGGCAAACACATGATAGTCCCGAAAGCAGGCCTCGATAACACGACAAACCTTGGCAAAGAACTATTTGCCGAGAGCCAAGCAGCGTCCGCAACGCAAAGTTTTTCCACGTGGCATCTCGGCAAACACATGATATTGCCGAAAGTAGGCCTCGACAACACGACAACACTCGGAAAAGCACTATTTGCCGAAGCCAAGCAGCGTTCGCACGGCAAAGGTTTTCCACGTGGCATCTCGGCAAACACATGATATTGCTGAAAGCAGGCCTTGACAACACGACAATTCTCGGCAAAGCACTATTTCTCGAGAGCCAAGCAGCGTCCGCACGGCAAAGATTTTCCACGTGGCATCTCGTCACACACATGATATCGGCGAATGTAGGCCTCGATAACGGGAAAATACTCGGCAAAGCACAATTTGCCGAGAGCCAAGCAGCGTCTACACTACAACGTTTTTCCACGTGGCATCTCGGCAAACACATGATATTCCCGAAAGTAGGCCTCGACAACACGACAACACTCGGCAAAGCACTATTTGCCGAGAGCCAAGCAGCGTCCGCACGGTAAAGTTTTTCCACGTGGCATCTTGGCAAACACATGATATTGCCGAAAGTAGGCCTCGATAACACGACAACACTCGGCAAAGCACTATTTGCCGAGAGCCAAGCAGGCCTGCACGGCAAAGGTTTTCCACTTGGCATGTCGGCAGACTCATGATATTTCCGAAAGTAGGCCGCGACAAGATGAAAACACTCGGCGAAGCACTATTTGCCGAGAGCCAAGCAGCGTCCGCATGAAAAAGGTTTGCCACATGGCATCTCGGCAAACAAATGATATTGCCGAAAGTAGGCCGCGACAACACGAATACACTTAGCAAAGCACTATTTCCCGTGAGCCAAGCAACGTTCGCACAACAAAGTTTTGCCACATGGCATCTCGGCAAACACATGATAGTCCCGAAAGTAGGCCTGGATAACACGACAACCCTAGGCAAAGCACTATTTGCCGTGAGACAAGCAGCGTCCGTAATGCAAAAAATTTCCACGTGGCATCTCGGCAAACACTTGATATTTCCAAAAAGTAGGCCTCGACAACACGACAACACTCGGAAAAGCACTATTTGCCGAAGCCAAGGAGCGTCCGCACGGCAAAGGTTTTCCACGTGGCATCTCGGCAAACACATGATATTGCTAAAAGTAGGCCTTGACAACACGACAATTCTCGGCAAAGCACTATTTGTCGAGAGCCAAGCAGCGTCCGGACGGCAAAGATTTTCCACGTGGCATCTCGGCAAACACATGATATCGGCGAAAGTAGGCCTCGATAACATGAAAATATTCGGCAAAGCACAATTTGCCGAGAGCCAACCAGCGTCTGCACTAAAACGTTTTTCCACGTGGCATCTCGGCAACACACATGATATTCCCGAAAGTAGGCCTCGACAACACGACAACACTCGGCAAAGCACTATTTGCCGAGAGCCAAGCAGCGTCCGCAGGGCAAGGTTTTTCCACGTGGCATCTCGGCAAACACATGAGTAGGCCTTGAGAACATGACAACACTCAGCAAAGCACTATTTGCCGAGACCAAAGCAGCGTCTGCACGGCAAAGTTTTTCCACGTGGCATCTCGGCAAAAACATGATATTGCCGACAATAGGCCTTGACAACATGACAACACTCGGCAAAGCACTATTTGCCGAGAGCCAAGCATGGTCCGCACGGAAAAGGTTTTGCACGTGGCATCTCGGTAAACACATGATATTGCAGAAAGTAGGCCTCGATAACACGACAACACTTGGCAAAGCACTATTTGTCGAGAGCCAAGCAGCATCAGCAAGGCAAAGTTTTTCCACATGGCATCTCAGCAAACATATGATATTGCCGAAATTATGCCTCGAAAACACGACAACACTGGGCAAAGCATTATTTTCCAAGAGCCAAGCAGCGTCCGCACGGCAAAGTTTTTCCACGTGGCATCCCGACAAACACATGATATTGCCAAAAGTAGGCCTCCACAACACGAAAACAATCGGCAAAGCACTATTTGCTGAGAGCCAAGCAGCGTCCGCACGGCAAAGGTTTTCCACGTGGCATCTTGGCAAACACATGATATTGCCGAAACTAGGCCTTGACGACATGATAACACTCGGGAAAGCACTATTTGCCGAGAGCCAAGCAAAGTTCGCATGACAAAGTTTTGCCACATGGCATCTCGGCAAACACATGATATTCCCGAAAGTAGGCCTCGATAACACGACAACACTTGGCAAAGCACTATTTGCCGAGAGCCAAGCAGCGTCAGCAAGGCAAAGTTTTTCCACGTGGCATCTAAGCAAACATATGATATTTTCGAAAGTAGGCCTCGACAACACGACAACACTCGGCAAAGCATTATTTTCCGAGAGCCAAGCAGCGTACGCACGGCAATGTTTTTCCACGTGGCATCTCGGGAAACACATGATATTGCTAAAAGTAGGCCTCGACAAAACAAAAACAATCGGCAAAGCACTATTTGCTGAGAGCCAAGCAGCGTCCGCTCGGCAAAGGTTTTCCACGTGGCATCTTGGCAAACACAAGATATTGCCGAAAGTAGGCCTCGACAATATGAAAACACTCGGCAAAGCACTATTTGCCGAGAGCCAAGCAGCGTCCGCACGAAAAAGGCTTTCCACGTGGCATCTCCGCAAACACATGATATTGCCGAAAGTAGGCCTTGACAACACCAAAACACTTGGCAAACCACTATTTCCCATGAGCCAAGCAACGTTCGCACAACAAAGTTTTGCCACATGGCATATCGGCAAACACATGATAGTCCCGAAAGTAGGCCTCGATAACACGACAACCTTTGGCAAAGCACTATTTGTCGAGAGCCAAGCAGCGTTCGCAACGCAAAGTTTTTCCACGTGGCATCTCGGCAAACACATGATATTGCCGAAAGTAGGCCTCGACAACCCGAAAACACTCGGCAAAGCACTATTTCCCGAGAGCCAAACAGCGTCCGCACGGGAAAGTTTTTCCACGTGGCCTCTCGGCAAACACGTGATATTGCTGAAAGTTGGCCTCGACAACACGACAACACTCGGCAAAGCACTATTTGCTGAGAGCCAAGCAGGCCTGCACGGCAAAGGTTTTCCACATGGCATGTCGGCAGACTCATGATATTTCCGAAAGTAGGCCTCGACAACATGAAAACACTCGGCAAAGCACTATTTGCCGAGAGCCAAGCAGCGTCCGCATGAAAAAGGTTTGCCACGTGGCATCTCGGCAAACACATGATATTGCAGAAAGTAGGACTCGACAACACGAATACATTTGGCAAAGCACTATTTCCCGTGAGCCAAGCAACGTTTGCGCAACAAAGTTTTGCCACATGGCATCTCGGCAAACACATGATAGTCCCGAAAGTAGGCCTCGATAACACGACAACCCTTGGCAAAGAACTATTTGCCGAGAGCCAAGCAGCGTCCGCAACGCAAAGTTTTTCCACGTGGCATCTCGGCAAACACATGATATTGCCGAAAGTAGGCCTCGACAACATGACAACACTCGGAAAAGAACTATTTGCCAAAACCAAGCACCATCCGCACGACAAAGGTTTTCCACGTGGCATCTCGGCAAACACATGATATTGCTGAAAGTAGGCCTTGACAACACGACAATTCTCGGCAAATCACTATTTCTCGAGAGCCAAGCAGCGTCCGCACGGCAAAGATTTTCCACGTGGCATCTCGGCACACACATGATATCGGCGAATGTAGGCCTCGATAACGGGAAAATACTCGGCAAAGCACAATTTGCCGAGAGCCAAGCAGCGTCAACACTACAACGTTTTTCCACGTGGCATCTCGGGAAACACATGATATTGCCGAAAGTAGGCCTCGACAAAATGACAACACTCGGCAAAGCACTATTTGTCGAGAGCCAAGGAGCGTCCGCATAGAAAAGGTTTTCCACGTGGCATGTCCGAAAACACATGATATTGCTGAAAGTAGGCCTCGATAACATGAAAATATTCGGCAAAGCACAATTTGTCGAGAGCCAAGCAGCGTCTGCACTACAACGTTTTTCCACGTGGCATCTCGGCAACACAGATGATATTCCCGAAAGTAGGCCTCGACAACACGACAACACTCAGCAAAGCACTATTTGCCGAGACCAAAGCAGCGTCTGCACGGCAAAGTTTTTCCACGTGGCATCTCGGCAAACACATGATATTGCCGACAATAGGCCTTGACAACATGACAACACTCGGCAAAGCACTATTTGCCGAGAGCCAAGCATGGTCCGCACGGAAAAGGTTTTGCACGTGGCATCTCGGTAAACACATGATATTGCTGAAAGTAGGCCTCGATAACACGACAACACTTGGCAAAGCACTATTTGCCGAGAGACAAGCAGCATCAGCAAGGGAAAGTTTTTCCACATGATACCTCAGCAAACATATGATATTGCCAAAATTATGCCTCGAAAACACGACAACACTCGGCAAAGCATTATTTTCCAAGAGCCAAGCAGCGTCTGCACGGCAAAGTTTTTCCACGTGGCATCTTGACAAACACATGATATTGCCAAAAGTAGGCCTCCACAACACGAAAACAATCGGCAAAGCACTATTTGCTGAGAGCCAAGCAGCGTCCGCACGGCAAAGGTTTTCCACGTGGCATCTTGGCAAACACATGATATTGCCGAAAGTAGGCCTTGACGACATGAGAACACTTGGGAAAGGACTATTTGCCGAGAGCCAAGCAACGTTCGCATGACAATGTTTTGCCACATGGCATCTCGGCTAACACATGATATTCCTGAAAGTAGGCCTCGATAACACGACAACACTTGGCAAAGCACTATTTGCTGAGAGCAAAGCAGCGTCAGCAAGGCAAAGTTTTTCCACGTGGCATCTAAGCAAACATATGATATTGTCGAAAGTAGGCCTCGACAACACGACAACACTCGGCAAAGCAGTATTTGCCGAGAGCCAAGCAGCGTCCGCAGGGCAAAGTTTTTCCACGTGGCATCTCGGCAAACACATGAGTAGGCCTTGAGAACATGACAACACTCAACAAAGCACTATTTGCCGAGACCAAAGCAGCGTCTGCACGGCAAAGTTTTTCCACGTGGCATCTCGGCAAACACATGATATTGCCGACAATAGGCCTTGACAACATGACAACACTCGGCAAAGCACTATTTGCCGAGAGCCAAGCATGGTCCGCACGGAAAAGGTTTTGCACGTGGCATCTCGGTAAACACATGATATTGCTGAAAGTAGGCCTCGATAACACGACAACACTTGGCAAAGCACTATTTGCCGAGAGCCAAGCAGCATCAGCAAGGCAAAGTTTTTCCACATGATATCTCAGCAAACATATGATATTGGCAAAATTATGCCTCGAAAACACGACAACACTCGGCAAAGCATTATTTTCCAAGAGCCAAGCAGCGTCTGCACGGCAAAGTTTTTCCACGTGGCATCTTGACAAACACATGATATTGCCAAAAGTAGGCCTCCACAACACGAAAACAATCGGCAAAGCACTATTTGCTGAGAGCCAAGCAGCGTCCGCATGGCAAAGGTTTTCCACGTGGCATCTTGGCAAACACATGATATTGCCGAAAGTAGGCCTTGACGTCATGAGAACACTTGGGAAAGGACTATTTGCCGAGAGCCAAGCAACGTTCGCATGACAAAGTTTTGCCACATGGCATCTCGGCAAACACATGATATTCCTGAAAGTAGGCCTCGATAACACGACAACACTTGGCAAAGCACTATTTGCTGAGAGCCAAGCAGCGTCAGCAAGGCAAAGTTTTTCCACGTGGCATCTAAGCAAACATATGATATTGTCGAAAGTAGGCCTCGACAACACGACAACACTCGGCAAAGCACTATTTGCCGAGAGCCAAGCAGCGTCCGCAGGGCAAAGTTTTTCCACGTGGCATCTCGGCAAACACATGAGTAGGCCTTGAGAACATGACAACACTCAGCAAAGCACTATTTGCCGAGACCAAAGCAGCGTCTGCACGGCAAAGTTTTTCCACGTGGCATCTCGGCAAACACATGATATTGCCGACAATAGGCCTTGACAACATGACAGCAGTCGGCGAAGCACTATTTGCCGAGAGCCAAGCATGGTCCGCACGGAAAAGGTTTTGCACGTGGCATCTCGGTAAACACATGATATTGCTGAAAGTAGGCCTCGATAACACGACAACACTTGGCAAAGCACTATTTGCCGAGAGCCAAGCAGCATCAGCAAGGGAAAGTTTTTCCACATGATATCTCAGCAAACATATGATATTGCCAAAATTATGCCTCGAAAACACGACAACACTCGGCAAAGCATTATTTTCCAAGAGCCAAGCAGTGTCTGCACGGCAAAGTTTTTCCACGTGGCATCTTGACAAACACATGATATTGCCAAAAGTAGGCCTCCACAACACGAAAACAATCGGCAAAGCATTATTTGCTGAGAGCCAAGCAGCGTCCGCACGGCAAAGGTTTTCCACGTGGCATCTTGGCAAACACATGATATTGCCGAAAGTAGGCCTTGACGACATGAGAACACTTGGGAAAGGACTATTTGCCGAGAGCAAAGCAACGTTCGCATGACAAAGTTTTGCCACATGGCATCTCGGCAAACACATGATATTCCTGAAAGTAGGCCTCGATAACACGACAACACTTGGCAAAGCACTATTTGCTGAGAGCCAAGCAGCGTCAGCAAGGCAAAGTTTTTCCACGTGGCATCTAAGCAAACATATGATATTGTCGAAAGTAGGCCTCGACAACACGACAACACTCGGCAAAGCACTATTTGCCGAGAGCCAAGCAGCGTCCGCAGGGCAAAGTTTTTCCACGTGGCATCTCGGCAAACACATGAGTAGGCCTTGAGAACATGACAACACTCAGCAAAGCACTATTTGCCGAGACCAAAGCAGCGTCTGCACGGCAAAGTTTTTCCACGTGGCATCTCGGCAAACACATGATATTGCCGACAATAGGCCTTGACAACATGACAGCAGTCGGCAAAGCACTATTTGCCGAGAGCCAAGCATGGTCCGCACGGAAAATGTTTTGCACGTGGCATCTCGGTAAACACATGATATTGCTGAAAGTAGGCCTCGATAACACGACAACACTTGGCAAAGCACTATTTGCCGAGAGCCAAGCAGCATCAGCAAGGCAAAGTTTTTCCACATGATATCTCAGCAAACATATGATATTGCCAAAATTATGCCTCGAAAACACGACAACACTCGGCAAAGCATTATTTTCCAAGAGCCAAGCAGCGTCTGCACGGCAAAGTTTTTCCACGTGGCATCTTGACAAACACATGATATTGCCAAAAGTAGGCCTCCACAACACGAAAATAATCGGCAAAGCACTATTTGCTGAGAGCCAAGCAGCGTCCGCACGGCAAAGGTTTTCCACGTGGCATCTTGGCAAACACATGATATTGCCGAAAGTAGGCCTTGACGACATGAGAACACTTGGGAAAGGACTATTTGCCGAGAGCCAAGCAACGTTCGCATGACAAAGTTTTGCCACATGGCATCTCGGCAAACACATGATATTCCTGAAAGTAGGCCTCGATAACACGACAACACTTGGCAAAGCACTATTTGCTGAGAGCCAAGCAGCGTCAGCAAGGCAAAGTTTTTCCACGTGGCATCTAAGCAAACATATGATATTGTCGAAAGTAGGCCTCGACAACACGACAACACTCGGCAAAGCACTATTTGCCGAGAGCCAAGCAGCGTCCGCAGGGCAAAGTTTTTCCACGTGGCATCTCGGCAAACACATGAGTAGGCCTTGAGAACATGACAACACTCAGCAAAGCACTATTTGCCGAGACCAAAGCAGCGTCTGCACGGCAAAGTTTTTCCACGTGGCATCTCGGCAAACACATGATATTGCCGACAATAGGCCTTGACAACATGACAGCAGTCGGCAAAGCACTATTTGCCGAGAGCCAAGCATGGTCCGCACGGAAAAGGTTTTGCACGTGGCATCTCGGTAAACACATGATATTGCTGAAAGTAGGCCTCGATAACACGACAACACTTGGCAAAGCACTATTTGCCGAGAGCCAAGCAGCATCAGCAAGGCAAAGTTTTTCCACATGATATCTCAGCAAACATATGATATTGCCAAAATTATGCCTCGAAAACACGACAACACTCGGCAAAGCATTATTTTCCAAGAGCCAAGCAGCGTCTGCACGGCAAAGTTTTTCCACGTGGCATCTTGACAAACACATGATATTGCCAAAAGTAGGCCTCCACAACACGAAAACAATCGGCAAAGCACTATTTGCTGAGAGCCAAGCAGCATCCGCACGGCAATGGTTTTCCACGTGGCATCTTGGCAAACACATGATATTGCCGAAAGGAGGCCTTGACGACATGACAACACTTGGGAAAGCACTATTTCCCGAGAGCCA
This sequence comes from Hordeum marinum, assembly GCA_022496015.1. Lineage (NCBI taxonomy): Eukaryota > Viridiplantae > Streptophyta > Magnoliopsida > Poales > Poaceae > Hordeum > Hordeum marinum. The sequence goes on from JAAAWK010000935.1 coordinate 348,404, forward strand.
AGCAACGTTCGCATGACAAAGTTTTGCCACATGGCATCTCGGCAAACACATGATATTCCTGAAAGTAGGCCTCGATAACACGACAACACTTGGCAAAGCACTATTTGCCGAGAGCCAAGCAGCGTCAGCAAGGCAAAGTTTTTCCACGTGGCATCTAAGCAAACATATGATATTGTCGAAAGTAGGCCTCGACAACACGACAACACTCGGCAAAGCATTATTTTCCGAGAGCCAAGCAGCATACGCACGGTAATGTTTTTCCACGTGGCATCTCGGCAAACACATGATATTGCTAAAAGTAGGCCTCGACAACACAAAAACAATCGGCACAGCACTATTTGCTGAGAGCCAAGCAGCGTCCGCACGGCAAAGGTTTTCCACGTGGCATCTTGGCAAACACATGATATTGCCGAAAGTAGGCCTTGACGACATGAGAACACTTGGGAAAGGACTATTTGCCGAGAGCCAAGCAACGTTCGCATGACAAAGTTTTGCCACATGGCATCTCGGCAAACACATGATATTCCTGAAAGTAGGCCTCGATAACACGACAACACTTGGCAAAGCACTATTTGCTGAGAGCCAAGCAGCGTCAGCAAGGCAAAGTTTTTCCACGTGGCATCTAAGCAAACATATGATATTGTCGAAAGTAGGCCTCGACAACACGACAACACTCGGCAAAGCACTATTTGCCGAGAGCCAAGCAGCGTCCGCAGGGCAAAGTTTTTCCACGTGGCATCTCGGCAAACACATGAGTAGGCCTTGAGAACATGACAACACTCAGCAAAGCACTATTTGCCGAGACCAAAGCAGCGTCTGCACGGCAAAGTTTTTCCACGTGGCATCTCGGCAAACACATGATATTGCCGACAATAGGCCTTGACAACATGACAACAGTCGGCAAAGCACTATTTGCCGAGAGCCAAGCATGGTCCGCACGGAAAAGGTTTTGCACGTGGCATCTCGGTAAACACATGATATTGCTGAAACTAGGCCTCGATAACACGACAACACTTGGCAAAGCACTATTTGCCGAGAGCCAAGCAGCATCAGCAAGGCAAAGTTTTTCCACATGATATCTCAGCAAACATATGATATTGCCAAAATTATGCCTCGAAAACACGACAACACTCGGCAAAGCATTATTTTCCAAGAGCCAAGCAGCGTCTGCACGGCAAAGTTTTTCCACGTGGCATCTTGACAAACACATGATATTGCCAAAAGTAGGCCTCCACAACACGAAAACAATCGGCAAAGCACTATTTGCTGAGAGCCAAGCAGCATCCGCACGGCAATGGTTTTCCACGTGGCATCTTGGCAAACACATGATATTGCCGAAAGTAGGCCTTGACGACATGACAACACTTGGGAAAGCACTATTTCCCGAGAGCCAAGCAACGTTCGCATGACAAAGTTTTGCCACATGGCATCTCGGCAAACACATGATATTCCTGAAAGTAGGCCTCGATAACACGACAACACTTGGCAAAGCACTATTTGCCGAGAGCCAAGCAGCGTCAGCAAGGCAAAGTTTTTCCACGTGGCATCTAAGCAAACATATGATATTGTCGAAAGTAGGCCTCGACAACACGACAACACTCGGCAAAGCATTATTTTCCGAGAGCCAAGCAGCATACGCACGGTAATGTTTTTCCACGTGGCATCTCGGCAAACACATGATATTGCTAAAAGTAGGCCTCGACAACACAAAAACAATCGGCACAGCACTATTTGCTGAGAGCCAAGCAGCGTCCGCACGGCAAAGGTTTTCCACGTGGCATCTTGGCAAACACATGATATTGCCGAAAGTAGGCCTTGACGACATGAGAACACTTGGGAAAGGACTATTTGCCGAGAGCCAAGCAACGTTCGCATGACAAAGTTTTGCCACATGGCATCTCGGCAAACACATGATATTCCTGAAAGTAGGCCTCGATAACACGACAACACTTGGCAAAGCACTATTTGCTGAGAGCCAAGCAGCGTCAGCAAGGCAAAGTTTTTCCACGTGGCATCTAAGCAAACATATGATATTGTCGAAAGTAGGCCTCGACAACACGACAACACTCGGCAAAGCACTATTTGCCGAGAGCCAAGCAGCGTCCGCAGGGCAAAGTTTTTCCACGTGGCATCTCGGCAAACACATGAGTAGGCCTTGAGAACATGACAACACTCAGCAAAGCACTATTTGCCGAGACCAAAGCAGCGTCTGCACGGCAAAGTTTTTCCACGTGGCATCTCGGCAAACACATGATATTGCCGACAATAGGCCTTGACAACATGACAACAGTCGGCAAAGCACTATTTGCCGAGAGCCAAGCATGGTCCGCACGGAAAAGGTTTTGCACGTGGCATCTCGGTAAACACATGATATTGCTGAAACTAGGCCTCGATAACACGACAACACTTGGCAAAGCACTATTTGCCGAGAGCCAAGCAGCATCAGCAAGGCAAAGTTTTTCCACATGATATCTCAGCAAACATATGATATTGCCAAAATTATGCCTCGAAAACACGACAACACTCGGCAAAGCATTATTTTCCAAGAGCCAAGCAGCGTCTGCACGGCAAAGTTTTTCCACGTGGCATCTTGACAAACACATGATATTGCCAAAAGTAGGCCTCCACAACACGAAAACAATCGGCAAAGCACTATTTGCTGAGAGCCAAGCAGCGTCCGCACGGCAATGGTTTTCCACGTGGCATCTTGGCAAACACATGATATTGCCGAAAGTAGGCCTTGACGACATGACAACACTTGGGAAAGCACTATTTGCCGAGAGCCAAGCAACGTTCGCATGACAAAGTTTTGCCACATGGCATCTCGGCAAACACATGATATTCCTGAAAGTAGGCCTCGATAACACGACAACACTTGGCAAAGCACTATTTGCCGAGAGCCAAGCAGCGTCAGCAAGGCAAAGTTTTTCCACGTGGCATCTAAGCAAACATATGATATTGTCGAAAGTAGGCCTCAACAACACGACAACACTCGGCAAAGCATTATTTTCGGAGAGCCAAGCAGCGTACGCACGGTAATGTTTTTCCACGTGGCATCTCGGCAAACACATGATATTGCTAAAAGTAGGCCTCGACAACACAAAAACAATCGGCACAGCACTATTTGCTGAGAGCCAAGCAGCGTCCGCACGGCAAAGGTTTTCCACGTGGCATCTTGGCAAACACATGATATTGCCGAAAGTAGGCCTCGACAACATGAAAACACTCGGCAAAGCACTAATTGCCGAGAGCCAAGCAGCGTCCGCACGAAAAAGGCTTTCCACGTGGCATCTCGGCAAACACATGATATTGCTGAAAGTAGGCCTTGACAACACCAACACACTTGGCAAACCACTATTTCCCGTGAGCCAAGCAACGTCCGCACAACAAAGTTTTCCCACATGGCATATCGGCAAACACATGATAGTCCCGAAAGTAGGCCTCGATAACACGACAACCTTTGGCAAAGCACTATTTGCCGAGAGCCAAGCAGCGTTCGCAACGCAAAGTTTTTCCACTTGGCATCTCGGCAAACACATGATATTGCCGAAAGTAGGCCTCGACAACCCGAAAACACTCGGCAAAGCACTATTTGCCGAGAGCCAAACAGCGTCCACACGGCAAAGTTTTTCCACGTGGCCTCTCGGCAAACACGTGATATTGCCGAAAGTTGGCCTCGACAACACGACAACACTCGGCAAAGCACTATTTGCTGAGAGCCAAGCAGGCCTGCACGGCAAAGGTTTTCCACATGGCATGTCGGCAGACTCATGATATTTCCGAAAGTAGGCCTCGACAACATGAAAACACTCGGCAAAGCACTATTTGCCGAGAGCCAAGCAGCGTCCGCATGAAAAAGGTTTGCCACGTGGCTTCTCGGCAAACACATGATATTGTCGAAAGTAGGCCTCGACAACACGAATACATTTGGCAAAGCACTATTTCCCGTGAGCCAAGCAACGTTTGCGCAACAAACTTTTGCCACATGGCATCTCGGCAAACACATGATAGTCCCGAAAGTAGGCCTCGATAACACGACAACCCTTGGCAAAGAACTATTTGCCGAGAGCCAAGCAGCGTCCGCAACGCAAAGTTATTCCACGTGGCATCTCGGCAAACACATGATATTGCCGAAAGTAGGCCTCGACAACACGACAACACTCGGAAAAGCACTATTTGCCGAAGCCAAGCAGCGTCTGCACGACAAAGGTTTTCCACGTGGCATCTCGGCAAACACATGATATTGCTGAAAGTAGGCCTTGACAACACGACAATTCTCGACAAAGCACTATTTCTCGAGAGCCAAGCAGCGTCCGCACGGCAAAGATTTTCCACGTGGCATCTCGGCACACACATGATATCGGCGAAAGTAGGCCTCGATAACGGGAAAATACTCGGCAAAGCACAATTTGCCGAGAGCCAAGCAGCGTCTACACTACAACGTTTTTCCACGTGGCATCTCGGCAAACACATGATATTCCCGAAAGTAGGCCTCGACAACACGACAACACTCGGCAAAGCACTATTTGCCGAGAGCCAAGCAGCGTCCGCACGGTAAAGTTTTTCCACGTGGCATCTTGGCAAACACATGATATTGCCGAAAGTAGGCCTCGACAACACGACAACACTCGGCAAAGCACTATTTGCCGAGAGCCATGCAGGCCTGCACGGCAAAGGTTTTCCACGTGGCATGTCGGCAGACTCATGATATTTCCGAAAGTAGGCCTCGACAAGATGAAAACACTCGGCGAAGCACTATCTGCCGAGAGCCAAGCAGCGTCCGCATGAAAAAGGTTTGCCACATGGCATCTCGGCAAACAAATGATATTGCCGAAAGTAGGCCTCGACAACGCGAATACACTTAGCAAAGCACTATTTCCCGTGAGCCAAGCAACGTTCGCACAACAAAGTTTTGCCACATGGCATCTCGACAAACACATGATAGTCCCGAAAGTAGGCCTCGATAACACGACAACCTTTGGCAAAGCACTATTTTCCGAGAGCCAAGCAGCGTTCGCAACGCAAAGTTTTTCCAATTGGCATCTCGGCAAACACATGATATTGCCGAAAGTAGGCCTCGACAACCCGAAAACACTCGGCAAAGCACTATTTGCCGAGAGCCAAACAGCGTCCACACGGCAAAGTTTTTCCACGTGGCCTCTCGGCAAACACGTGATATTGCCGAAAGTTGGCCTCGACAACACGACAACACTCGGCAAAGCACTATTTGCTGAGAGCCAAGCAGGCCTGCACGGCAAAGGTTTTCCACATGGCATGTCGGCAGACTCATGATATTTCCGAAAGTAGGCCTCGACAACATGAACACACTCGGCAAAGCACTATTTGCCGAGAGCCAAGCAGCGTCCGCATGAAAAAGGTTTGCCACGTGGCATCTCGGCAAACACATGATATTGCCGAAATTAGGCCTCGACAACACGAATACATTTGGCAAAGCACTATTTCCCGTGAGCCAAGCAACGTTTGCGCAACAAACTTTTGCCACATGGCATCTCGGCAAACACATGATAGTCCCGAAAGTAGGCCTCGATAAAACGACAACCCTTGGCAAAGAACTATTTGCCGAGAGCCAAGCAGCGACCGCAACGCAAAGTTTTTCCACGTGGCATCTCGGCAAACACATGATATTGCCGAAAGTAGGCCTCGCCAACACGACAACACTCGGAAAAGCACTATTTGCCGAAGCCAAGCAGCGTCTGCACGACAAAGGTTTTCCACGTGGCATCTCGGCAAACACATGATATTGCTGAAAGTAGGCCTTGACAACACGACAATTCTCGGCAAAGCACTATTTCTCGAGAGCCAAGCAGCGTCCGCATGGCAAAGATTTTCCACGTGGCATCTCGGCACACACATGATATCGGCGAAAGTAGGCCTCGATAACGGGAAAATACTCGGCAAAGCACAATTTGCCGAGAGCCAAGCAGCGTCTACACTACAACGTTTTTCCACGTGGCATCTCGGCAAACACATGATATTCCCGAAAGTAGGCCTCGACAACACGACAACACTCGGCAAAGCACTATTTGCCGACAGCCAAGCAGCGTCCGCACGGTAAAGTTTTTCAACGTGGCATCTTGGCAAACACATGATATTGCCGAAAGTAGGCCTCGACAACACGACAACACTCGGCAAAGCACTATTTGCCGAGAGCCATGCAGGCCTGCACAGCAAAGGTTTTCCACGTGGCATGTCGGCAGACTCATGATATTTCCGAAAGTAGGCCTCGACAAGATGAAAACACTCGGCGAAGCACTATTTGCCGAGAGCCAAGCAGCGTCCGCATGAAAAAGGTTTGCCACATGGCATCTCGGCAAACAAATGATATTGCCGAAAGTAGGCCTCGACAACGCTAATACACTTACCAAAGCACTATTTCCCGTGAGCCAAGCAACGTTCGCACAACAAAGTTTTGCCACATGGCATCTCGACAAACACATGATAGTCCCGAAAGTAGGCCTCGATAACACGACAACCCTTGGCAAAGCACTATTTGCCGAGAGACAAGCAGCGTCCGGAATGCAATGTTTTTCCACGTGGCATCTCGGCAAACACATGATATTTCCAAAAAGTAGGCCTCGACAACACGACAACACTCGGAAAAGCACTATTTGCCGAAGCCAAGCAGCGTCCACACGGCAAAGGTTTTCCACGTGGCATCTCGGCAAACACATGATATTGCTAAAAGTAGGCCTTGACAACACGACAATTCTCGGCAAAGCACCATTTGTCGAGAGCCAAGCAGCGTCCGCACGGCAAAGATTTTCCACGTGGCATCTCGGCAAACACATGATATCGGCGAAAGTAGGCCTCGATAACATGAAAATACTCGGCAAAGCACAATTTGCCGAGAGCCAAGCAGCGTCTGCACTACAACGTTTTTCCACGTGGCATTTCAGCAACACACATGATATTCCCGAAAGTAGGCCTCGACAACACGACAACACTTGGCAAAGCACTATTTGCCGAGAGCCAAGTAGCGTCCGCACGACAAAGTTTTTCCACGTGGCATCTTGGCAAACACATGATATTGCCGAAAGTAGGCCTCGACAACACGACAACACTCGGCAAAGCACAATTTACCGAGAGCCAAGCAGCGTCTGCACTACAACGTTTTTCCATGTGGCCTCTCGGAAAACACATGATATTGCCGAAAGTAGGTCTCGACAACACGACAACACTCGGCAAAGCACTATTTGCCGAGAGATAAGCAGGCCTGCACGGCAAAGGTTTTCCACGCGGCATGTCGGCAGACTCATGATATTTCCGAAAGTAGGCCTCGACAAGATGAAAACACTCGGCGAAGCACTATTTGCCAAGAGCCAAGCAGCGTCCGCATGAAAAAGGTTTGCCACATGGCATCTCGGCAAACAAATGATATTGCAGAAAGTAGGCCTCGACAACACGAATATACTTAGCAAAGCACTATTTCCCGTGAGCCAAGCGACGTTCGCACAACAAAGTTTTGCCACATGGCATCTCGGCAAACACATGATAGTCCCGAAAGTTGGACTCGATAACACGACAACCCTTGGCAAAGCACTATTTGCCGAGAGACAAGCAGCGTCCGGAATGCAAAGTTTTTCCACGTGGCATCTCGGCAAACACATGATATTTCCAAAAAGTAGGCCTCGACAACACGACAACACTCGGAAAAGCACTATTTGCCGAAGCCAAGCAGCGTCCGCACGGCAAAGGTTTTCCACATGGCATCTCGGCAAACACATGATATTGCTAAAAGTAGGCCTTGACAACACGACAATTCTCGGCAAAGCACTATTTTTCGAGAGCCAAGCAGCGTCCGCACGGCAAAGATTTTCCACGTGGCATCTCGGCAAACACATGATATCAGCGAAAGTAGGCCTCGATAATATGAAAATACTCGGCAAAGCACAATTTGCCGAGAGCCAAACAGCGTCTGCACTACAACGTTTTTCCATGTGGCATCTCGGCAACACACATGATATTCCCGAAAGTAGGCCTCGACAACACGACAAAACTCGGCAAAGCACTATTTGCCGAGAGCCAAGCAACGTCCGCAGGGCAAAGTTTTTCCACGTGGCATCTCGGCAAACACATGAGTAGGCCTTGAGAACATGACAACACACAGCAAAGCACTATTTGCCGAGACCAAAGCAGCGTCTGCACGGCAAAGATTTTCCATGTGGCATCTCGGCAAACACATGATATTGCCAACAATAGGCCTTGACAACATGACAACACTCGGCAAAGCACTATTTGCCGAGAGCCAAGCATGGTCCGCACGGAAAAGGTTTTGCACATGGCATCTCGGTAAACACATGATATTGCTGAAAGTAGGCCTCGATAAGACGACAACACTTGGCAAAGCACTATTTGCCGAGAGCCAAGCAGAATCAGCAGGGCAAAGTTTTTCCACATGGCATCTCAGCAAACATATGATATTGCCGAAATTATGCCTCGAAAACACGACAACAGTCGGCAAAGCATTATTTTCCAAGAGCCAAGCAGCGTCCGCACGGCAAAGTTTTTCCACGTGGCATCTTGACAAACACATGATATTGCCAAAAGTAGGCCTCCACAACAAGAAAACAATCGGCAAAGCACTATTTGGTGAGAGCCAAGCAGCGTCCGCACGGCAAAGGTTTTCCACGTGGCATCTTGGCAAACACATGATATTGCCGAAAGTAGGCCTTGACGACATGACAACACTCGGGAAAGCACTATTTGCCGAGAGCCAAGCAACGTTCGCATGACAAAGTTTTGCCACATGGCATCTCAGCAAACACATGATATTCCCGAAAGTAGGCCTCGATAACACGACAACACATGGTAAAGCACTATTTGCCGAGAGCCAAGCAGCGTCAGCAAGGCAAAGTTTTTCCACGTGGCATCTAAGCAAACATATGATATTGTCGAAAGTAGGCCTCGACAACACGACAACACTCGGCAAAGCATTATTTTCCGAGAGCCAAGCAGCATCCGCACGGCAATGTTTTTCCACGTGGCATCTCGGCAAACACATGATATTGCTAAAAGTAGGCCTCGACAACACAAAAACAATCGGCAAAGCACTATTTGCTGAGAGCCAAGCAGCGTCCGCACGGCAAAGGTTTTCCACGTGGCATCTTGGCAAACACATGATATTGCCGAAAGTAGGCCTCGACAACATGAAAACACTCGGCAAAGCACTATTTGCCGAGAGCCAAGCAGCGTCTGCACGAAAAAGGCTTTCCACGTGGCATCTCGGCAAACACATGATATTGCTGAAAGTAGGCCTTGACAACACCAAAACCATTGGCAAACCACTATTTCCCGTGAGCCAAGCAACGTTCGCACAACAAAGTTTTGCCACATGGCATATCGGCAAACACATGATAGTCCCGAAAGTAGGCCTCGATAACACGACAACCCTTGGCAAAGCACTATTTGCCGAGAGCCAAGCAGCGTCCGCAACGCAAAGTTTTTCCACGTGGAATCTCGGCAAACACATCATATTGCTGAAAGTAGGCCTCGACAACCCGAAAACACTCGGCAAAGCATTATTTGCCGAGAGCCAAACAGCGTCCGCACGGCAAAGTTTTTCCACGTGGCCTCTCGGCAAACACATGATATTGCCGAAAGTTGGCCTCGACAACACGACAACACTCGGCAAAGCACTATTTGCTGAGAGCCAAGAAGGCCTGCACGGAAAAGGTTTTCCACATGGCATGTCGGCAGACTCATGATATTTCCAAAAGTAGGCCTCGACAACATGAAAACACTCAGCAAAGCACTATTTGCCGAGAGCCAAGCAGCGTCCGCATGAAAAAGGTTTGCCACGTGGCATCTCGGCAAACACATGATATTGGCGAAAGTAGGCCTCGACAACACGAATACATTTGGCAAAGCACTATTTCCCGTGAGCCAAGCAACGTTCGCGCAACAAAGTTTTGCCACATGGCATCTCGGCAAACACATGATAGTCCCGAAAGTAGGCCTCGATAACACGACAACCCTTGGCAAAGCACTATTTGCCGAGAGACAAGCGGCATCCGCAATGCAAAGTTTTTCCACGTGGCATCCCGGCAAACACATGATATTGCCGAAAAGTAGGCCTCGACAACACGACAGCACTCGGAAAAGCACTATTTGCCGAAGCCAAGCAGCGTCCGCACGGCAAAGGTTTACCACGTGGCATCTCGGCAAACACATGATATTGCTAAAAGTAGGCCTCGACAACACAAAAACAATCGGCAAAGCACTATTTGCTGAGAGCCAAGCAGCGTCCGCACGGCAAAGGTTTTCCACGTGGCATCTTGGCAAACACATGATATTGCCGAAAGTAGGCCTCGACAACATGAAAACCCTCGGCAAAGCACTATTTGCCGAGAGCCAAGCAGCGTCCGCACGAAAAAGGCTTTCCACGTGGCATCTCGGCAAACACATGATATTGCTGAAAGTAGGCCTTGACAACACCAAAACACTTGGCAAACCACTATTTCCCGTGAGCCAAGCAACGTTCGCACAACAAAGTTTTGCCACATGGCATATCGGTAAACACATGATAGTCCCGAAAGTAGGCCTCGATAACACGACAACCCTTGGCAAAGCACTATTTGCCTACAGCCAAGCAGCGTCCGCAACACAAAGTTTTTCCACGTGGCATCTCGGCAAACACATGATATTGCCGAAAGTAGGCCTCGACAACCCGAAAACACTCGGCAAAGCACTATTTGCCGAGAGCCAAACAGCGTTCGCACGGCAAAGTTTTTCCACGTGGCCTCTCGGCAAACACATGGTATTGCCGAAAGTTGGCCTCGACAACACGACAACACTCGGCAAAGCACTATTTGCCGAGAGCCAAGCAGGCCTGCACGGCAAAGGTTTTCCGCATGGCATGTCGGCAGACTCATGATATTTCTGAACGTAGGCCTCGACAACATGAAAACACTCAGGAAAGCACTATTTGCCGAGAGCCAAGCAGCGTCCGCATGAAAAAGGTTTGCCACGTGGCATCTCGGCAAACACATGATATTGGCGAAAGTAGGCCTCGACAACACGAATACATTTGGCAAAGCACTATTTCCCGTGAGCCAAGCAACGTTCGCGCAACAAAGTTTTGCCACATGGCATCTCGGCAAACACATGATAGTCCCGAAAGTAGGCCTCGATAACACGACAACCCTTGGCAAAGCACTATTTGCCGAGAGACAAGCGGCATCCGCAATGCAAAGTTTTTCCACGTGGCATCCCGGCAAACACATGATATTGCCGAAAAGTAGGCCTCGACAACACGACAACACTCGGAAAAGCACTATTTGCCGAAGCCAAGCAGCGTCCGCACGGCAAAGGTTTACCACGTGGCATCTCGGCAAACACATGATATTGCTAAAAGTAGGCCTCGACAACACAAAAACAATCGGCAAAGCACTATTTGCTGAGAGCCAAGCAGCGTCCGCACGGCAAAGGTTTTCCACGTGGCATCTTGGCAAACACATGATATTGCCGAAAGTAGGCCTCGACAACATGAAAACACTCGGCAAAGCACTATGTGCCGAGAGCCAAGCAGCGTCCGCACGAAAAAGGCTTTCCACGTGGCATCTCGGCAAACACATGATATTGCTGAAAGTAGGCCTTGACAACACCAAAACACTTGGCAAACCACTATTTCCCGTGAGCCAAGCAACGTTCGCACAACAAAGTTTTGCCACATGGCATATCGGTAAACACATGATAGTCCCGAAAGTAGGCCTCGATAACACGACAACCCTTGGCAAAGCACTATTTGCCGATAGCCAAGCAGCGTCCGCAACACAAAGTTTTTCCACGTGGCATCTCGGCAAACACATGATATTGCCGAAAGTAGGCCTCGACAACCCGAAAACACTCGGCAAAGCACTATTTGCCGAGTGCCAAACAACGTCCGCACGGCAAAGTTTTTCCACGTGGCCTCTCGGCAAACACATGGTATTGCCGAAAGTTGGCCTCGACAACACGACAACACTCGGCAAAGCACTATTTGCCGAGAGCCAAGCAGGCCTGCACGGCAAAGGTTTTCCACATGGCATGTCGGCAGACTCATGATATTTCTGAACGTAGGCCACGACAACATGAAAACACTCAGGAAAGCACTATTTGCCGAGAGCCAAGCAGCGTCCGCATGAAAAAGGTTTGCCACGTGGCAGCTCGGCAAACACCTGATATTCCCGAAAGTTGGCCTCGACAACACGAATACATTTGGCAAAGCACTATTTCCCGTGAGCCAAGCAACGTTCGCGCAACAAAGTTTTGCCACATGGCATCTCGGCAAACACATGATAGTCCTGAAAGTAGGCCTCGACAACATGAAAACACTCAGCAAAGCACTATTTGCCGAGAGCCAAGCAGTGTCCGCATGAAAAAGGTTTGCCACGTGGCATCCCGGCAAACACATGATATTGCCGAAAAGTAGGTCTCGACAACACGACAACACTCGGAAAATTACTATTTGCCGTAGCCAAGCAGCGTCCGCACGGCAAAGGTTTTCCACGTGGCATCTCGGCAAACACATGATATTGCTAAAAGTAGGCCTTGACAACACGACAATTATCGGCAAAGCACTATTTGTCGAGAGCCAAGCAGCGTCCGCACGGCAAAGATTTTCCACGTGGTATCTCGGCAAACACATGATATTGCTAAAAGTAGGCCTTGACAACACGACAATTATCGGCAAAGCACTATTTGTCGAGAGCCAAGCAGCGTCCGCACGGCAAAGATTTTCCACGTGGCATCTCGGCAAACACATGGTATTGGCGAAATTAGGCCTCGATAACATGGAAATACTCGGCAAAGCACAATTTGCCGAGAGCCAAGCAGCGTCTGCACGACAACGTTTTTCCGCGTGGCATCTCAGCAAACACATGATATTCCCGAAAGTAGGGCTTGACAACACGACAACACTTGGCAGAGCACTATTTGCCGAGAGCCAAGCAGCGTCCGCACGACAAAGTTTTTCCATGTGGCATCTCGGCAAACACATGATATTCTCGAAAGTAGGCCTTGAGAACATGACAACACTCGTCAAAGCATTATTTGCCGAGAGCAAAGCAGCGTCTGCACGGCAAAGTTTTTCCATGTGGCATCTCGGCAAACACATGATATTGCCGACAGTAGGCCTTGACAACAGGACAACACTCGGCAAAGCACTATTTGCCGAGAGCCAAGCATGGTCCGCACAGAAAAGGTTTTCCACGTGGCATCTCGGTAAACACATCATATTGCTGAAAGTAGGCCTCGATAACATGACAACACTTGGCAAAGCACTATTTGCCGAGAGCCAATCAGCGTCAGCAAGGCAAAGTTTTTCCACGTGGCATCTAAGCAAACATATGATATTGTCGAAAGTAGGCCTCGACAACACGACAACACTCGGCAAAGCATTATTTTCCGAGAGCCAAGCAGCGTCCGCAGGACAATGTTTTTCCACGTGGCATCTCGGCAAACACATGATATTGCTAAAAGTAGGCCTCGACAACACAAAAACAATCGGCAAAGCACTATTTGCTGAGAGCCAAGCAGCGTCCGCACGGCAAAGGTTTTCCACGTGGCATCTTGGCAAACACATGATATTGCCGAAAGTAGGCCTCGACAACATGAAAACACTCGGCAAAGCACTATGTGCCGAGAGCCAAGCAGCGTCCGCACGAAAAAGGCTTTCCACGTGGCATCTCGGCAAACACATGATATTGCCGAAAGTAGGCCTTGACAACACCAAAACACTTGGCAAACCACTATTTCCCGTGAGCCAAGCAACGTTCGCACAACAAAGTTTTGCCACATGGCATATCGGTAAACACATGATAGTCCCGAAAGTAGGCCTCGATAACACGACAACCCTTGGCAAATCACTATTTGCCGACAGCCACGCAGCGTCCGCAACACAAAGTTTTTCCACGTGGCATCTCGGCAAACACATGATATTGCCGAAAGTAGGCCTCGACAACCCGAAAACACTCGGCAAAGCACTATTTGCCGAGAGCCAAATAGCGTCCGCACGGCAAAGTTTTTCCACGTGGCCTCTCGGCAAACACATGGTATTGCCGAAAGTTGGCCTCGACAACACGACAACACTCGGCAAAGCACTATTTGCCGAGAGCCAAGCAGGCCTGCACGGCAAAGGTTTTCCACATGGCATGTCGGCAGACTCATGATATTTCTGAACGTAGGCCTCGACAACATGAAAACACTCAGGAAAGCACTATTTGCCGAGAGCCAAGCAGCGTCCGCATGAAAAAGGTTTGCCACGTGGCATCTCGGCAAACACATGATATTCCCGAAAGTTGGCCTCGACAACACGAATACATTTGGCAAAGCACTATTTCCCGTGAGCCAAGCAACGTTCGCGCAACAAAGTTTTGCCACATGGCATCTCGGCAAACACATGATAGTCCTGAAAGTAGGCCTCGACAACATGAAAACACTCAGCAAAGCACTATTTGCCGAGAGCCAAGCAGCGTCCGCATGAAAAAGGTTTGCCACGTGGCATCCCGGCAAACACATGATATTGCCGAAAAGTAGGTCTCGACAACACGACAACACTCGGAAAATTACTATTTGCCGTAGCCAAGCAGCGTCCGCACGGCAAAGGTTTTCGACGTGGCATCTCGGCAAACACATGATATTGCTAAAAGTAGGCCTTGACAACACGACAATTATCGGCAAAGCACTATTTGTCGAGAGCCAAGCAGCGTCCGCACGGCAAAGATTTTCCACGTGGCATCTCGGCAAACACATGATATTGCTAAAAGTAGGCCTTGACAACACGACAATTATCGGCAAAGCACTATTTGTCGAGAGCCAAGCAGCGTCCGCACGGCAAAGATTTTCCACGTGGCATCTCGGCAAACACATGGTATTGGCGAAAGTAGGCCTCGATAACATGAAAATACTCGGCAAAGCACAATTTGCCGAGAGCCAAGCAGCGTCTGCACGACAACGTTTTTCCGCGTGGCATCTCAGCAAACACATGATATTCCCGAAAGTAGGGCTTGACAACACGACAACACTCGGCAAAGCACTATTTGCCGAGAGCCAAGCAGCGTCCGCACGACAAAGTTTTTCCATGTGGCATCTCGGCAAACACATGATATTCTCGAAAGTAGGCCTTGAGAACATGACAACACTCGTCAAAGCATTATTTGCCGAGAGCAAAGCAGCGTCTGCACGGCAAAGTTTTTCCATGTGGCATCTCGGCAAACACATGATATTGCCGACAGTAGGCCTTGACAACAGGACAACACTCGGCAAAGCACTATTTGCCGAGAGCCAAGCATGGTCCGCACAGAAAAGGTTTTCCACGTGGCATCTCGGTAAACACATCATATTGCTGAAAGTAGGCCTCGATAACACGACAACACTTGGCAAAGCACTATTTGCCGAGAGCCAATCAGCGTTAGCAAGGCAAAGTTTTTCCACGTGGCATCTAACCAAACATATGATATTGTCGAAAGTAGGCCTCGACAACCCGACAACACTTGGCAAAGCATTATTTTCCGAGAGCCAAGCAGCGTCCGCACGACAATGTTTTTCCACGTGGCATCTCGGCAAACACATGATATTGCTAAAAGTAGGCCTCGACAACACAAAAACAATCGGCAAAGCACTATTTGCCGAGAGCCAAGCAGCGTCCGCACGGCAAAGGTTTTCCACGTGGCATCTTGGCAAACACATGATATTGCCGAAAGTAGGCCTCGACAACATGAAAACACTCCGCAAAGCACTATTTGCCGAGAGCCAAGCAGCGTCCGCACGAAAAAGGCTTTCCACGTGGCATCTCGGCAAACACATGATATTGCTGAAAGTAGGCCTTGACAACACCAAAACACTTGGCAAACCACTATTTCCCGTGAGCCAAGCAACGTTCGCACAACAAAGTTTTGCCACATGGCATATCGGTAAACACATGATAGTCCCGAAAGTAGGCCTCGATAACACGACAACCCTTGGCAAAGCACTATTTGCCGACAGCCAAGCAGCGTCCGCAACACAAAGTTTTTCCACGTGGCATCTCGGCAAACACATGATATTGCCGAAAGTAGGCCTCGACAACCCGAAAACACTCGGCAAAGCACTATTTGCCGAGAGCCAAACAGCGTCCGCACGGCAAAGTTTTTCCACGTGGCCTCTCGGCAAACACATGGTATTGTCGAAAGTTGGCCTCGACAACACGACAACACTCGGCAAAGCACTATTTGTCGAGAGCCAAGCAGGCCTGCACGGCAAAGGTTTTCCACATGGCATGTCGGCAGACTCATGATATTTCTGAACGTAGGCCTCGACAACATGAAAACACTCAGGAAAGCACTATTTGCCGAGAGCCAAGCAGCGTCCGCATGAAAAAGGTTTGCCACGTGGCATCTCGGCAAACACATGATATTCCCGAAAGTTGGCCTCGACAACACGAATACATTTGGCAAAGCACTATTTCCCGTGAGCCAAGCAACGTTCGCGCAACAAAGTTTTGCCACATGGCATCTCGGCAAACACATGATAGTCCTGAAAGTAGGCCTCGACAACATGAAAACACTCAGCAAAGCACTATTTGCCGAGAGCCAAGCAGCGTCCGCATGAAAAAGGTTTGCCACGTGGCATCCCGGCAAACACATGATATTGCCGAAAAGTAGGTCTCGACAACACGACAACACTCGGAAAATTACTATTTGCCATAGCCAAGCAGCGTCCGCACGGCAAAGGTTTTCCACGTGGCATCTCGGCAAACACATGATATTTCTAAAAGTAGGCCTTGACAACACGACAATTATCGGCAAAGCACTATTTGTCGAGAGCCAAGCAGCGTCCGCACGGCAAAGATTTTCCACGTGGCATCTCGGCAAACACATGATATTGCTAAAAGTAGGCCTTGACAACACGACAATTATCGGCAAAGCACTATTTGTCGAGAGCCAAGCAGCGTCCGCACGGCAAAGATTTTCCACGTGGCATCTCGGCAAACACATGGTATTGGCGAAAGTAGGCCTCGATAACATGAAAATACTCGGCAAAGCACAATTTGCCGAGAGCCAAGCAGCGTCTGCACGACAACGTTTTTCCGCGTGGCATCTCAGCAAACACATGATATTCCCGAAAGTAGGGCTTGACAACACGACAACACTCGGCAAAGCACTATTTGCCGAGAGCCAAGCAGCGTCTGCACGACAACGTTTTTCCGCGTGGCATCTCAGCAAACACATGATATTCCCGAAAGTAGGGCTTGACAACACGACAACACTTGGCAGAGCACTATTTGCCGAGAGCCAAGCAGCGTCCGCACGACAAAGTTTTTCCATGTGGCATCTCGGCAAACACATGATATTCTCGAAAGTAGGCCTTGAGAACATGACAACACTCGTCAAAGCATTATTTGCCGAGAGCAAAGCAGCGTCTGCACGGCAAAGTTTTTCCATGTGGCATCTCGGCAAACACATGATATTGCCGACAGTAGGCCTTGACAACAGGACAACACTCGGCAAAGCACTATTTGCCGAGAGCCAAGCATGGTCCGCACAGAAAAGGTTTTCCACGTGGCATCTCGGTAAACACATCATATTGCTGAAAGTAGGCCTCGATAACACGACAACACTTGGCAAAGCACTATTTGCCGAGAGCCAATCAGCGTCAGCAAGGCAAAGTTTTTCCACGTGGCATCTAAGCAAACATATGATATTGTCGAAAGTAGGCCTCGACAACACGACAACACTCGGCAAAGCATTATTTTCCGAGAGCCAAGCAGCGTCCGCACGACAATGTTTTTCCACGTGGCATCTCGGCAAACACAAGATATTGCTAAAAGTAGGCCTCGACAACACCAAAACAATCGGCAAAGCACTATTTGCTGATTGCCAAGCAGCGTCCGCACGGCAAAGGTTTTCCACGTGGCATCTTGGCAAACACATGATATTGCCGAAAGTAGGCCTCGACAACATGAAAACACTCGGCAAAGCACTATTTGCCGAGAGCCAAGCAGCATCCGCACGAAAAAGGCTTTCCACGTGGCATCTCGGCAAACACATGATATTGCTGAAAGTAGGCCTTGACAACACCAAAACACTTGGCAAACCACTATTTCCCGTGAGCCAAGCAACGTTCGCACAACAAAGTTTTGCCACATGGCATATCGGTAAACACATGATAGTCCCAAAAGTAGGCCTCGATAACACGACAACCCTTGGCAAAGCACTATTTGCCGACAGCCAAGCAGCGTCCGCAACACAAAGTTTTTCCACGTGGCATCTCGGCAAACACATGATATTGCCGAAAGTAGGCCTCGACAACCCGAAAACACTCGGCAAAGCACTATTTGCCGAGAGCCAAACAGCGTCCGCACGGCAAAGTTTTTCCACGTGGCCTCTCGGCAAACACATGGTATTGCCGAAAGTTGGCCTCCACAACACGACAACACTCGGCGAAGCACTATTTGCCGAGAGCCAAGCAGGCCTGCACGGCAAAGGTTTTCCACATGGCATGTCGGCAGACTCATGATATTTCTGAACGTAGGCCTCGACAACATGAAAACACTTAGCAAAGCACTATTTGCCGAGAGCCAAGCAGCGTCCGCATGAAAAAGGTTTGCCACGTGGCATCTCGGCAAACACATGATATTCCCGAAAGTTGGCCTCGACAACACGAATACATTTGGCAAAGCACTATTTCCCGTGAGCCAAGCAACGTTCGCGCAACAAAGTTTTGCCACATGGCATCTCGGCAAACACATGATAGTCCTGAAAGTAGGCCTCGACAACATGAAAACACTCAGCAAAGCACTATTTGCCGAGAGCCAAGCAGCGTCCGCATGAAAAAGGTTTGCCACGTGGCATCCCGGCAAACACATGATATTGCCGAAAAGTAGGTCTCGACAACACGACAACACTCGGAAAATTACTATTTGCCGTAGCCAAGCAGCGTCCGCACGGAAAAGGCTTTCCACGTGGCATCTCGGCAAACACATGATATTGCTAAAAGTAGGCCTTGACAACACGACAATTATCGGCAAACCACTATTTGTCGAGAGCCAAGCAGCGTCCGCACGGCAAAGATTTTCCACGTGGCATCTCGGCAAACACATGATATTGCTAAAAGTAGGCCTTGACAACACGACAATTATCGGCAAAGCACTATTTGTCGAGAGCCAAGCAGCGTCCGCACGGCAAAGATTTTCCACGTGGCATCTCGGCAAACACATGGTATTGGCGAAAGTAGGCCTCGATAACATGAAAATACTCGGCAAAGAACAATTTGCCGAGAGCCAAGCAGCGTCTGCACGACAACGTTTTTCCGCGTGGCATCTCAGCAAACACATGATATTCCCGAAAGTAGGGCTTGACAACACGACAACACTCGGCAAAGCACTATTTGCCGAGAGCCAAGCAGCGTCCGCACGGCAAAGTTTTTCCATGTGGCATCTCGGCAAACACATGATATTCTCGAAAGTAGGCCTTGAGAACATGACAACACTCGTCAAAGCATTATTTGCCGAGAGCAAAGGAGCGTCTGCACGGAAAAGTTTTTCCATGTGGCATCTCGGCAAACACATGATATTGCCGACAGTAGGCCTTGACAACAGGACAACACTCGGCAAAGCACTATTTGCCGAGAGCCAAGCATGGTCCGCACAGAAAAGGTTTTCCACGTCGCATCTCGGTAAACACATCATATTGCTGAAAGTAGGCCTCGATAACACGACAACACTTGGCAAAGCACTATTTGCCGAGAGCCAATCAGCGTCAGCAAGGCAAAGTTTTTCCACGTGGCATCTAAGCAAACATATGATATTGTCGAAAGTAGGCCTCGACAACACGACAACACTCGGCAAAGCATTATTTTCCGAGAGCCAAGCAGCGTCCGCACGACAATGTTTTTCCACGTGGCATCTCGGCAAACACATGATATTGCTAAAAGTAGGCCTCGACAACACAAAAACAATCGGCAAAGCACTATTTGCTGAGAGCCAAGCAGCGTCCGCACGGCAAAGGTTTTCCACGTGGCATCTTGGCAAACACATGATATTGCCGAAAGTAGGCCTCGACAACATGAAAACACTCCGCAAAGCACTATTTGCCGAGAGCCAAGAAGCGTCCGCACGAAAAAGGCTTTCCACGTGGCATCTCGGCAAACACATGATATTGCTGAAAGTAGGCCTTGACAACACCAAAACACTTGGCAAACCACTATTTCCTGTGAGCCAAGCAACGTTCGCACAACAAAGTTTTGCCACATGGCATATCGGTAAACACATGATAGTCCCGAAAGTAGGCCTCGATAACACGACAACCCTTGGCAAAGCACTATTTGCCGACAGCCAAGCAGCGTCTGCAACACAAAGTTTTTCCACGTGGCATCTCGGCAAACACATGATATTGCCGAAACTAGGCCTCGACAACCCGAAAACACTCGGCAAAGCATTATTTGCCGAGAGCCAAACAGCGTCCGCACGGCAAAGTTTTTCCACGTGGCCTCTCGGCAAACACATGGTATTGCCGAAAGTTGGCCTCGACAACACGACAACACTCGGCAACGCACTATTTGCCGAGAGCCAAGCAGGCCTGCACGGCAAAGGTTTTCCACATGGCATGTCGGCAGACTCATGATATTTCTGAACGTAGGCCTCGACAACATGAAAACACTCAGCAAAGCACTATTTGCCGAGAGCCAAGCAGCGTCCGCATGAAAAAGGTTTGCCACGTGGCATCTCGGCAAACACATGATATTCCCGAAAGTTGGCATCGACAACACGAATACATTTGGCAAAGCACTATTTCCCGTGAGCCAAGCAACGTTCGCGCAACAATGTTTTGCCACATGGCATCTCGGCAAACACATGATAGTCCTGAAAGTAGGCCTCGAGAATATGAAAACACTCAGCAAAGCACTATTTGCCGAGAGCCAAGCAGCGTCCGCATGAAAAAAGGTTTGCCACGTGGCATCCCGGCAAACACATGATATTGCCGAAAAGTAGGTCTCGACAACACGACAACACTCGGAAAATTACTATTTGCCGTAGCCAAGCAGCGTCCGCACGGCAAAGGTTTTCCACGTGGCATCTCTGCAAACACATGATATTGCTAAAAGTAGGCCTTGACAACACGACAATTATCGGCAAAGCACTATTTGTCGAGAGCCAAGCAGCGTCCGCACGGCAAAGATTTTCCACGTGGCATCTCGGCAAACACATGATATCGGCGAAAGTAGGCCTCGATAACATGAAAATACTCGGCAAAGCACAATTTGCCGAGAGCCAAGCAGCGTCTGCACTACACCGTTTTTCCACGTGGCATTTCAGCAACAGACATGATATTCCCGAAAGTAGGCCTCGACAACACGACAACACTTGGCAAAGCACTATTTGCCGAGAGCCAAGCAGCGTCCGCACGACAAAGTTTTTCCACGTGGCATCTTGGCAAACACATGATATTGCCGAAAGTAGGCCTCGACAACACGACAACACTCGGCAAAGCACAATTTGCCGAGAGCCAAGCAGCGTCTGCACTACAACGTTTTTCCACGTGGCCTCTCGGAAAACACATGATATTGCCGAAAGTAGGCCTCGACAACACGACAACTCTCGGCAACGCACTATTTGCCGAGAGCCAAGCAGGCCTGCACGGCAAAGGTTTTCCACGTGGCATGTCGGCAGACTCATGATATTTTCGAAAGTAGGCCTCGACAAGATGAAAACACTCGGCGAAGCACTATTTGCCAAGAGCCAAGCAGCGTCCGCATGAAAAAGGTTTGCCACATGGCATCTCGGCAAACAAATGATATTGCCGAAAGTAGGCCTCGACAACACGAATACACTTAGCAAAGCACTATTTCCCGTGAGCCAAGCAACGTTTGCACAACAAAGTTTTGCCACATGGCATCTCGGCAAACACATGATAGTCCCGAAAGTAGGCCTCGATAACACGACAACCCTTGGCAAAGCACTATTTGCCGAGAGACAAGCAGCGTCCGGAATGCAAAGTTTTTCCACGTGGCATCTCGGCAAACACATGATATTTCCAAAAAGTAGGCCTCGACAACACGACAACACTCGGAAAAGCACTATTTGCCGAAGCCAAGCAGCGTCCGCACGGCAAAGGTTTTCCACGTGGCATCTCGGCAAACACATGATATTGCTAAAAGTAGGCCTTGACAACATGACAATTCTCGGCAAAGCACTATTTGTCGAGAGCCAAGCAGCGTCCGCACGGCAAAGATTTTCCACGTGGCATCTCGGCAAACACATGATATCGGCGAAAGTAGGCCTCGATAACATGAAAATACTCGGCAAAGCACAATTTGCCGAGAGCCAAGCAGCGTCTGCACTACAACGTTTTTCCACGTGGCATCTCGGCAACACACATGATATTCCCGAAAGTAGGCCTCGACAACACGACAAAACTCGGCAAAGCACTATTTGCCGAGAGCCAAGCAGCGTCCGCAGGGCAAAGTTTTTCCACGTGGCATCTCGGCAAACACATGAGTAGGCCTTGAGAACATGACAACACTCAGCAAAGCACTATTTGCCGAGACCAAAGCAGCGTCTGCACGGTAAAGATTTTCCACGTGGCATCTCGGCAAACACATGATATTGCCGACAATAGGCCTTGACAACATGACAACACTCGGCAAAGCACTATTTGCCGAGAGCCAAGCATGGTCCGCACGGAAAAGGTTTTGCACGTGGCATCTCGGTAAACACAGGATATTGCTGAAAGTAGGCCTCGATAAGATGACAACACTTGGCAAAGCACTATTTGCCGAGAGCCAAGCAGCATCAGCAAGGCAAAGTTTTTACACATGCCATCTCAGCAAACATATGATATTGCTGAAATTATGCCTCGAAAACACGACAACACTCGGCAAAACATTATTTTCCAAGAGCCAAGCAGCGTCCGCACGGCAAAGTTTTTCCACGTGGCATCTTGACAAACACATGATATTGCCAAAATTAGGCCTCCACAACATGAAAACAATCGGCAAAGCACTATTTGCTGAGAGACAAGCAGCGTCCGCACGGCAAAAGTTTTCCACGTGGCATCTTGGCAAACACATGATATTGCCGAAAGTAGGCCTTGACGACATGACAACACTCGGGAAAGCACTATTTGCCGAGAGCCAAGCAACGTTCGCATGACAAAGTTTTTCCACATGGCATCTCGGCAAACACATGATATTCCCAAAAGTAGGCCTCGATAACACGACAACACTTGGTAAAGCACTATTTGCCGAGAGCCAAGCAGCGTCAGCAAGGCAAAGTTTTTCCACGTGGCATCTAAGCAAACATATGATATTGTCGAAAGTAGGCCTCGACAACACGAGAACACTCGGCAAAGCATTATTTTCCGAGAGCCAAGCAGCGTCCGCACGGCAATGTTTTTCCACGTGGCATCTCGGCAAACACATGATATTGCTAAAAGTAGGCCTCGACAACACAAAAACAGTCGGCAAAGCACTATTTGCTGAGAGCCAAGCAGCGTCCGCACGGCAAAGGTTTTCCACGTGGCATCTTGGAAAACACATGATATTGCCGAAAGTAGGCCTCGACAACATGAAAACACTCGGCAAAGCACTATTTGCCGAGAGCCAAGCAGCGTCCGCACGAAAAAGGCTTTCCACGTGGCATCTCGGCAAACACATGATATTGCTTAAAGTAGGCCTTGACAACACCAAAACACTTGGCAAACCACTATTTCCCGTGAGCCAAGCAACGTTCGCACAACAAAGTTTTGCCACATGGCATATCGGCAAACACATGATAGTCCCGAAATTAGGCCTCGATAACACGACAACCCTTGGCAAAGCACTATTTGCCGAGAGCCAAGCAGCGTCCGCAACGCAAAGTTTTTCCACGTGGCATCTCGGCAAACACATCATATTGTCGAAAGTAGGCCTCGACAACCCGAAAACACTCGGCAAAGCACTATTTGCCGAGAGCCAAACAGCGTCCGCATGGCAATGTTTTTCCATGTGGCCTCTTGGCAAACACATGATATTGCCGAAAGTTGGCCTCGACAACACGACAACACTCGGCAAAGCACTATTTGCTGAGAGCCAAGCAGGCCTGGACGGAAAAGGTTTTCCACATGGCATGTCGGCACACTCATGATATTTCCGAAAGTAGGCCTCGACAACATGAAAACACTCAGCAAAGCACTATTTGCCGAGAGCCAAGCAGCGTCCGCATGAAAAAGGTTTGCCACGTGGCATCTCGGCAAACACATGATATTGCCGAAAGTAGGCCTCGACAACACGAATACATTTGGCAAAGCACTATTTCCCGTGAGCCAAGCAACGTTCGCGCAACAAAGTTTGGCCACATGGCATCTCGGCAAACACATGATAGTCCCGAAAGTAGGCCTCGATAACACGACAACCCTTGGCAAAGAACAATTTGCCGAGAGACAAGCAGCATCCACAATGCAAAGTTTTTCCACGTGGCATCCCGGCAAACACATGATATTGCCGAAAAGTAGGCCTCGACAACACGACAACACTCGGAAAAGCACTATTTGCCGAAGCCAAGCAGCGTCCGCACGGCAAAGGTTTTCCTCGTGGCATCTCGGCAAACACATGATATTGCTAAAAGTAGGCCTTGACAACACGACTATTATCGGCAAAGCACTATTTGCCGAGAGCCAAGCAGCGTCCGCACGACAAATTTTTTCCACGTGGCATCTTGGCAAACACATGATATTGCCGAAAGTAGGCCTCGACAACACGACAACACTCGGCAAAGCACAATTTGCCGAGAGTCAAGCAGCGTCTGCACTACAACGTTTTTCCACGTGGCCTCTCGGAAAACACATGATATTGCCAAAAGTAGGCCTCGACAACACGACAACACTCGGCAAAGCACTATTTGCCGAGAGCCAAGCAGGCCTGCACGGCAAAGGTTTTCCACGTGGCATGTCGGCAGACTCATGATATTTCCGAAAGTAGGCCTCGACAAGATGAAAACACTCGGCGAAGCACTATTTGCCAAGAGCCAAGCAGCGTCCGCAGGAAAAAGGTTTGCCACATGGCATCTCGGCAAACAAATGATATTGCCGAAAGTAGGCCTCGACAACACGAATACACTTAGCAAAGCACTATTTCCCGTGAGCCAAGCAACGTTCGCACAACAAAGTTTTGCCACATGGCATCTCGGCAAACACATGATAGTCCCGACAGTAGGCCTCGATAACACGAGAACCCTTGGCAAAGCACTATTTGCCGAGAGACAAGCAGCGTCCGGAATGCAAAGTTTTTCCACGTGGCATCTCGGCAAACACATGATATTTCCGAAAAGTAGGCCTCGACAACACGACAACACTCGGAAAAGCACTATTTGCCGAAGCCAAGCAGCGTCCGCACGGCAAAGGTTTTCCACGTGGCATCTCGGCAAACACATGATATTGCTAAAAGTAGGCCTTGACAACACAACAATTCTCGGCATAGCACTATTTGTCGAGAGCCAAGCAGCGTCCGCACGGCAAAGATTTTCCACGTGGCATCTCGGCAAACACATGATATCGGCGAAAGTAGGCCTCGATAACATGAAAATACTCGGCAAAAAACAATTTGCCGAGAGCCAAGCAGCGTCTGCACTACAACGTTTTTCCACGTGGCATCTCGGCAACACACATGATATTCCCGAAAGTAGGCCTCGACAACACGACAAAACTCGGCAAAGCACTATTTGCCGAGAGCCAAGCAGCGTCCGCAGGGCAAAGTTTTTCCACGTGGCATCTCGGCAAACACATGAGCAGGCCTTGAGAAGATGACAACACTCAGCAAAGCACTATTTGCGGAGACCAAAGCAGCATTTGCACGGCAAAGATTTTCCACGTGGCATCTCGGCAAACACATGATATTGCCGACAATAGGCCTTGACAACATGACAACACTCGGCAAAGCACTATTTGCCGAGAGCCAAGCATGGTCCGCACGGAAAATGTTTTGCACGTGGCATCTCGGTAAACACATGATATTGCTGAAAGTAGGCCTCGATAAGACGACAACACTTGGCAAAGCACTATTTGCCGAGAGCCAAACAGCATCAGCAAGGCAAAGTTTTTACACATGGCATCTCAGCAAACATATGATATTGCCGAAATTATGCCTCGAAAACACGACAAAACTCGGAAAAGCATTATTTTCCAAGAGCCAAGCAGCGTCCGCACGGCAAAGTTTTTCCATGTGGCATCTTGACAAACACATGATATTGCCAAAAGTAGGCCTCCACAACACGAAAACAATCGGCAAAGTACTATTTGCTGAGAGCCAAGCAGCGTTCGCACGGCAAAGGTTTTCCACGTGGCATCTTGGCAAACACATGATATTGCCGAAAGTAGGCCTTGACGACATGACAACACTCGGGAAAGCACTATTTGCCGAGAGCCAAGCAACGATCGCATGACAAAGTTTTGCCACATGGCATCTCGGCAAACACATGATAGTCCCGAAAGTAGGCCTCGATAACACGACAACACTTGGTAAAGCACTATTTTCCGAGAGCAAAGCGGCGTCAGCAAGGCAAAGTTTTTCCACGTGGCATCTAAGCAAACATATGATATTGTCGAAAGTAGGCCTCGACAACACGACAACACTCGGCAAAGCATTATTTTCCGAGAGCCAAGCAGCGTCCGCACGGCAATGTTTTTCCACGTGGCATCTCGGCAAACACATGATATTGCTAAAAGTAGGCCTCGACAACACAAAAACAATCGGCAAAGCACTATTTGCTGAGAGCCAAGGAGCGTCCGCACGGCAAAGGTTTTCCACGTGGCATCTTGGTAAACACATGATATTGCCGAAAGTAGGCCTCGACAACATGAAAACACTCGGCAAAGCACTATTTGCCGAGAGCCAAGCAGCGTCCGCACGAAAAAGGCTTTCCACGTGGCATCTCGGCAAACACATGATATTGCTGAAAGTAGGCATTGACAACACCAAAACACTTGGCAAACCACTATTTCCCGTGAGCCAAGCAACGTTCGCACAACAAAGTTTTGCCACATGGCATATCGGCAAACACATGATAGTCCCGAAAGTAGGCCTCGATAACACGACAACCCTTGGCAAAGCACTATTTGCCGAGAGCCAAGCAGCGTCCGCAACGCAAAGTTTTTCCACGTGGCATCTCGGCAAACACATCATATTGCCGAAAGGAGGCCTCGACAACCCGAAAACACTCGGCAAAGCACTATTTGCCGAGAGCCAAACAGCGTCCGCACGGCAAAGTTTTTCCACGTGGCCTCTCGGCAAACACATGATATTGCCAAAAGTTTGCCTCGACAACACGACAACACTCGGCAAAGCACTATTTGCTGAGAGCCAAGCAGGCCTGCACGGAAAAGGTTTTCCACATGGCATGTTGGCAGACTCATGATATTTCCGAATGTAGGCCTCGACAACATGAAAACACTCAGCAAAGCACTATTTGCCGAGAGCCAAGCAGCGTCCGCATGAAAAAGGTTTGCCACGTGGCATCTCGGCAAACACATGATATTGCCGAATGTAGGCCTCGACAACACGAATACATTTGGCAAAGCACTATTTCCCGTGAACCAAGCAACGTTCGCGCAACAAAGTTTTTTCCACATGGCATCTCGGCAAACACATGATAGTCCCGAAAGTAGGCCTCGATAACACGACAACCCTTGGCAAAGCACTATTTGCCGAGAGACAAGCAGCATCCGCAATGCAAAGTTTTTCCACGTGGCATCCCGGCAAACACATGATATTGCCGAAAAGTAGGCCTTGACAACACGACAACACTCGGAAAAGCACTATTTGCCGAAGCCAAGCAGCGTCCGCACGGCAAAGGTTTTCCACGTGGCATCTCGGGAAACACATGATATTGCTAAAAGTAGGCCTTGACAACACGACTATTATCGGCAAAGCACTATTTGCCGAGAGCCAAGCAGCGTCCGCACGACAAATTTTTTCCACGTGGCATCTTGGCAAACACATGATATTGCCGAAAGTAGGCCTCGACAACACGACAACACTCGGCAAAGCACAATTTGCCGAGAGCCAAGTAGGCCTGCACGGCAAAGGTTTTCCACATGGCATGTCGGCAGACTCATGATATTTCTGAACGTAGGCCTCGACAACATGAAAACACTCAGGAAAGCACTATTTGCCGAGAGCCAAGCAGCGTCCGCATGAAAAAGGTTTGCCACGTGGCATCTCGGCAAACACATGATATTCCCGAAAGTTGGCCTCGACAACACGAATACATTTGGCAAAGCACTATTTCCCGTGAGCCAAGCAACGTTCGCGCAACAAAGTTTTGCCACATGGCATCTCGGCAAACACATGATAGTCCTGAAAGTAGGCCTCGACAACATGAAAACACTCAGCAAAGCACTATTTGCCGAGAGCCAAGCAGCGTCCGCATGAAAAAGGTTTGCCACGTGGCATCCCGGCAAACACATGATATTGCCGAAAAGTAGGTCT
This sequence comes from Hordeum marinum, assembly GCA_022496015.1. Classification (NCBI taxonomy): domain Eukaryota; kingdom Viridiplantae; phylum Streptophyta; class Magnoliopsida; order Poales; family Poaceae; genus Hordeum; species Hordeum marinum. The sequence goes on from JAAAWK010000935.1 coordinate 376,841, forward strand.
CGACAACACGACAACACTCGGAAAATTACTATTTGCCATAGCCAAGCAGCGTCCGCACGGCAAAGGTTTTCCACGTGGCATCTCGGCAAACACATGATATTGCTAAAAGTAGGCCTTGACAACACGACAATTATCGGCAAAGCACTATTTGTCGAGAGCCAAGCAGCGTCCGCACGGCAAAGATTTTCCACGTGGCATCTCGGCAAACACATGATATTGCTAAAAGTAGGCCTTGACAACACGACAATTATCGGCAAAGCACTATTTGTCGAGAGCCAAGCAGCGTCCGCACGGCAAAGATTTTCCATGTGGCATCTCGGCAAACACATGGTATTGGCGAAAGTAGGCCTCGATAACATGAAAATACTCGGCAAAGCACAATTTGCCGAGAGCCAAGCAGCGTCTGCACGACAACGTTTTTCCGCGTGGCATCTCAGCAAACACATGATATTCCCGAAAGTAGGGCTTGACAACACGACAACACTCGGCAAAGCACTATTTGCCGAGAGCCAAGCAGCGTCCGCACGACAATGTTTTTCCATGTGGCATCTCGGCAAACACATGATATTCTCGAAAGTAGGCCTTGAGAACATGACAACACTCGTCAAAGCATTATTTGCCGAGAGCAAAGCAGCGTCTGCACGGCAAAGTTTTTCCATGTGGCATCTCGGCAAACACATGATATTGCCGACAGTAGGCCTTGACAACAGGACAACACTCGGCAAAGCACTATTTGCCGAGAGCCAAGCATGGTCCGCACAGAAAAGGTTTTCCACGTGGCATCTCGGTAAACACATCATATTGCTGAAAGTAGGCCTCGATAACACGACAACACTTGGCAAAGCACTATTTGCCGAGAGCCAATCAGCGTCAGCAAGGCAAAGTTTTTCCACGTGGCATCTAAGCAAACATATGATATTGTCGAAAGTAGGCCTCGACAACACGACAACACTCGGCAAAGCATTATTTTCCGAGAGCCAAGCAGCGTCCGCACGACAATGTTTTTCCACGTGGCATCTCGGCAAACACAAGATATTGCTAAAAGTAGGCCTCGACAACACCAAAACAATCGGCAAAGCACTATTTGCTGATTGCCAAGCAGCGTCCGCACGGCAAAGGTTTTCCACGTGGCATCTTGGCAAACACATGATATTGCCGAAAGTAGGCCTCGACAACATGAAAACACTCGGCAAAGCACTATTTGCCGAGAGCCAAGCAGCATCCGCACGAAAAAGGCTTTCCACGTGGCATCTCGGCAAACACATGATATTGCTGAAAGTAGGCCTTGACAACACCAAAACACTTGGCAAACCACTATTTCCCGTGAGCCAAGCAACGTTCGCACAACAAAGTTTTGCCACATGGCATATCGGTAAACACATGATAGTCCCAAAAGTAGGCCTCGATAACACGACAACCCTTGGCAAAGCACTATTTGTCGACAGCCAAGCAGCGTCCGCAACACAAAGTTTTTCCACGTGGCATCTCGGCAAACACATGATATTGCCGAAAGTAGGCCTCGACAACCCGAAAACACTCGGCAAAGCACTATTTGCCGAGAGCCAAACAGCGTCCCCACGGCAAAGTTTTTCCACGTGGCCTCTCGGCAAACACATGGTATTGCCGAAAGTTGGCCTCGACAACACGACAACACTCGGCGAAGCACTATTTGCCGAGAGCCAAGCAGGCCTGCACGGCAAAGGTTTTCCACATGGCATGTCGGCAGACTCATGATATTTCTGAACGTAGGCCTCGACAACATGAAAACACTTAGCAAAGCACTATTTGCCGAGAGCCAAGCAGCGTCCGCATGAAAAAGGTTTGCCACGTGGCATCTCGGCAAACACATGATATTCCCGAAAGTTGGCCTCGACAACACGAATACATTTGGCAAAGCACTATTTCCCGTGAGCCAAGCAACGTTCGCGCAACAAAGTTTTGCCACATGGCATCTCGGCAAACACATGATAGTCCTGAAAGTAGGCCTCGACAACATGAAAACACTCAGCAAAGCACTATTTGCCGAGAGCCAAGCAGCGTCCGCATGAAAAAGGTTTGCCACGTGGCATCCCGGCAAACACATGATATTGCCGAAAAGTAGGTCTCGACAACACGACAACACTCGGAAAATTACTATTTGCCGTAGCCAAGCAGCGTCCGCACGGAAAAGGCTTTCCACGTGGCATCTCGGCAAACACATGATATTGCTAAAAGTAGGCCTTGACAACACGACAATTATCGGCAAACCACTATTTGTCGAGAGCCAAGCAGCGTCCGCACGGCAAAGATTTTCCACGTGGCATCTCGGCAAACACATGATATTGCTAAAAGTACGCCTTGACAACACGACAATTATCGGCAAAGCACTATTTGTCGAGAGCCAAGCAGCGTCCGCACGGCAAAGATTTTCCACGTGGCATCTCGGCAAACACATGGTATTGGCGAAAGTAGGCCTCGATAACATGAAAATACTCGGCAAAGCACAATTTGCCGAGAGCCAAGCAGCGTCTGCACGACAACGTTTTTCCGCGTGGCATCTCAGCAAACACATGATATTCCCGAAAGTAGGGCTTGACAACACGACAACACTCGGCAAAGCACTATTTGCCGAGAGCCAAGCAGCGTCCGCACGGCAAAGTTTTTCCATGTGGCATCTCGGCAAACACATGATATTCTCGAAAGTAGGCCTTGAGAACATGACAACACTCGTCAAAGCATTATTTGCCGAGAGCAAAGGAGCGTCTGCACGGCAAAGTTTTTCCATGTGGCATCTCGGCAAACACATGATATTGCCGACAGTAGGCCTTGACAACAGGACAACACTCGGCAAAGCACTATTTGCCGAGAGCCAAGCATGGTCCGCACAGAAAAGGTTTTCCACGTCGCATCTCGGTAAACACATCATATTGCTGAAAGTAGGCCTCGATAACACGACAACACTTGGCAAAGCACTATTTGCCGAGAGCCAATCAGCGTCAGCAAGGCAAAGTTTTTCCACGTGGCATCTAAGCAAACATATGATATTGTCGAAAGTAGGCCTCGACAACACGACAACACTCGGCAAAGCATTATTTTCCGAGAGCCAAGCAGCGTCCGCACGACAATGTTTTTCCACGTGGCATCTCGGCAAACACATGATATTGCTAAAAGTAGGCCTCGACAACACAAAAACAATCGGCAAAGCACTATTTGCTGAGAGCCAAGCAGCGTCCGCACGGCAAAGGTTTTCCACGTGGCATCTTGGCAAACACATGATATTGCCGAAAGTAGGCCTCGACAACATGAAAACACTCCGCAAAGCACTATTTGCCGAGAGCCAAGAAGCGTCCGCACGAAAAAGGCTTTCCACGTGGCATCTCGGCAAACACATGATATTGCTGAAAGTAGGCCTTGACAACACCAAAACACTTGGCAAACCACTATTTCCTGTGAGCCAAGCAACGTTCGCACAACAAAGTTTTGCCACATGGCATATCGGTAAACACATGATAGTCCCGAAAGTAGGCCTCGATAACACGACAACCCTTGGCAAAGCACTATTTGCCGACAGCCAAGCAGCGTCCGCAACACAAAGTTTTTCCACGTGGCATCTCGGCAAACACATGATATTGCCGAAACTAGGCCTCGACAACCCGAAAACACTCGGCAAAGCACTATTTGCCGAGAGCCAAACAGCGTCCGCACGGCAAAGTTTTTCCACGTGGCCTCTCGGCAAACACATGGTATTGCCGAAAGTTGGCCTCGACAACACGACAACACTCGGCAACGCACTATTTGCCGAGAGCCAAGCAGGCCTGCACGGCAAAGGTTTTCCACATGGCATGTCGGCAGACTCATGATATTTCTGAACGTAGGCCTCGACAACATGAAAACACTCAGCAAAGCACTATTTGCCGAGAGCCAAGCAGCGTCCGCATGAAAAAGGTTTGCCACGTGGCATCTCGGCAAACACATGATACTCCCGAAAGTTGGCCTCGACAACACGAATACATTTGGCAAAGCACTATTTCCCGTGAGCCAAGCAACGTTCGCGCAACAATGTTTTGCCACATGGCATCTCGGCAAACACATGATAGTCCTGAAAGTAGGCCTCGAGAATATGAAAACACTCAGCAAAGCACTATTTGCCGAGAGCCAAGCAGCGTCCGCATGAAAAAAGGTTTGCCACGTGGCATCCCGGCAAACACATGATATTGCCGAAAAGTAGGTCTCGACAACACGACAACACTCGGAAAATTACTATTTGCCGTAGCCAAGCAGCGTCCGCACGGCAAAGGTTTTCCACGTGGCATCTCGGCAAACACATGATATTGCTAAAAGTAGGCCTTGACAACACGACAATTATCGGCAAAGCACTATTTGTCGAGAGCCAAGCAGCGTCCGCACGGCAAAGATTTTCCACGTGGCATCTCGGCAAACACATGATATCGGCGAAAGTAGGCCTCGATAACATGAAAATACTCGGCAAAGCACAATTTGCCGAGAGCCAAGCAGCGTCTGCACTACACCGTTTTTCCACGTGGCATTTCAGCAACAGACATGATATTCCCGAAAGTAGGCCTCGACAACACGACAACACTTGGCAAAGCACTATTTGCCGAGAGCCAAGCAGCGTCCGCACGACAAAGTTTTTCCACGTGGCATCTTGGCAAACACATGATATTGCCGAAAGTAGGCCTCGACAACACGACAACACTCGGCAAAGCACAATTTGCCGAGAGCCAAGCAGCGTCTGCACTACAACGTTTTTCCACGTGGCCTCTCGGAAAACACATGATATTGCCGAAAGTAGGCCTCGACAACACGACAACTCTCGGCAACGCACTATTTGCCGAGAGCCAAGCAGGCCTGCACGGCAAAGGTTTTCCACGTGGCATGTCGGCAGACTCATGATATTTTCGAAAGTAGGCCTCGACAAGATGAAAACACTCGGCGAAGCACTATTTGCCAAGAGCCAAGCAGCGTCCGCATGAAAAAGGTTTGCCACATGGCATCTCGGCAAACAAATGATATTGCCGAAAGTAGGCCTCGACAACACGAATACACTTAGCAAAGCACTATTTCCCGTGAGCCAAGCAACGTTTGCACAACAAAGTTTTGCCACATGGCATCTCGGCAAACACATGATAGTCCCGAAAGTAGGCCTCGATAACACGACAACCCTTGGCAAAGCACTATTTGCCGAGAGACAAGCAGCGTCCGGAATGCAAAGTTTTTCCACGTGGCATCTCGGCAAACACATGATATTTCCAAAAAGTAGGCCTCGACAACACGACAACACTCGGAAAAGCACTATTTGCCGAAGCCAAGCAGCGTCCGCACGGCAAAGGTTTTCCACGTGGCATCTCGGCAAACACATGATATTGCTAAAAGTAGGCCTTGACAACATGACAATTCTCGGCAAAGCACTATTTGTCGAGAGCCAAGCAGCGTCCGCACGGCAAAGATTTTCCACGTGGCATCTCGGCAAACACATGATATCGGCGAAAGTAGGCCTCGATAACATGAAAATACTCGGCAAAGCACAATTTGCCGAGAGCCAAGCAGCGTCTGCACTACAACGTTTTTCCACGTGGCATCTCGGCAACACACATGATATTCCCGAAAGTAGGCCTCGACAACACGACAAAACTCGGCAAAGCACTATTTGCCGAGAGCCAAGCAGCGTCCGCAGGGCAAAGTTTTTCCACGTGGCATCTCGGCAAACACATGAGTAGGCCTTGAGAACATGACAACACTCAGCAAAGCACTATTTGTCGAGACCAAAGCAGCGTCTGCACGGCAAAGATTTTCCACGTGGCATCTCGGCAAACACATGATATTGCCGACAATAGGCCTTGACAACATGACAACACTCGGCAAAGCACTATTTGCCGAGAGCCAAGCATGGTCCGCACGGAAAAGGTTTTGCACGTGGCATCTCGGTAAACACAGGATATTGCTGAAAGTAGGCCTCGATAAGATGACAACACTTGGCAAAGCACTATTTGCCGAGAGCCAAGCAGCATCAGCAAGGCAAAGTTTTTACACATGCCATCTCAGCAAACATATGATATTGCTGAAATTATGCCTCGAAAACACGACAACACTCGGCAAAACATTATTTTCCAAGAGCCAAGCAGCGTCCGCACGGCAAAGTTTTTCCACGTGGCATCTTGACAAACACATGATATTGCCAAAATTAGGCCTCCACAACACGAAAACAATCGGCAAAGCACTATTTGCTGAGAGCCAAGCAGCGTCCGCACGGCAAAAGTTTTCCACGTGGCATCTTGGCAAACACATGATATTGCCGAAAGTAGGCCTTGACGACATGACAACACTCGGGAAAGCACTATTTGCCGAGAGCCAAGCAACGTTCGCATGACAAAGTTTTTCCACATGGCATCTCGGCAAACACATGATATTCCCAAAAGTAGGCCTCGATAACACGACAACACTTGGTAAAGCACTATTTGCCGAGAGCCAAGCAGCGTCAGCAAGGCAAAGTTTTTCCACGTGGCATCTAAGCAAACATATGATATTGTCGAAAGTAGGCCTCGACAACACGAGAACACTCGGCAAAGCATTATTTTCCGAGAGCCAAGCAGCGTCCGCACGGCAATGTTTTTCCACGTGGCATCTCGGCAAACACATGATATTGCTAAAAGTAGGCCTCGACAACACAAAAACAGTCGGCAAAGCACTATTTGCTGAGAGCCAAGCAGCGTCCGCACGGCAAAGGTTTTCCACGTGGCATCTTGGAAAACACATGATATTGCCGAAAGTAGGCCTCGACAACATGAAAACACTCGGCAAAGCACTATTTGCCGAGAGCCAAGCAGCGTCCGCACGAAAAAGGCTTTCCACGTGGCATCTCGGCAAACACATGATATTGCTTAAAGTAGGCCTTGACAACACCAAAACACTTGGCAAACCACTATTTCCCGTGAGCCAAGCAACGTTCGCACAACAAAGTTTTGCCACATGGCATATCGGCAAACACATGATAGTCCCGAAATTAGGCCTCGATAACACGACAACCCTTGGCAAAGCACTATTTGCCGAGAGCCAAGCAGCGTCCGCAACGCAAAGTTTTTCCACGTGGCATCTCGGCAAACACATCATATTGTCGAAAGTAGGCCTCGACAACCCGAAAACACTCGGCAAAGCACTATTTGCCGAGAGCCAAACAGCGTCCGCATGGCAATGTTTTTCCACGTGGCCTCTTGGCAAACACATGATATTGCCGAAAGTTGGCCTCGACAACACGACAACACTCGGCAAAGCACTATTTGCTGAGAGCCAAGCAGGCCTGGACGGAAAAGGTTTTCCACATGGCATGTCGGCACACTCATGATATTTCCGAAAGTAGGCCTCGACAACATGAAAACACTCAGCAAAGCACTATTTGCCGAGAGCCAAGCAGCGTCCGCATGAAAAAGGTTTGCCACGTGGCATCTCGGCAAACACATGATATTGCCGAAAGTAGGCCTCGACAACACGAATACATTTGGCAAAGCACTATTTCCCGTGAGCCAAGCAACGTTCGCGCAACAAAGTTTGGCCACATGGCATCTCGGCAAACACATGATAGTCCCGAAAGTAGGCCTCGATAACACGACAACCCTTGGCAAAGAACAATTTGCCGAGAGACAAGCAGCATCCACAATGCAAAGTTTTTCCACGTGGCATCCCGGCAAACACATGATATTGCCGAAAAGTAGGCCTCGACAACACGACAACACTCGGAAAAGCACTATTTGCCGAAGCCAAGCAGCGTCCGCACGGCAAAGGTTTTCCACGTGGCATCTCGGCAAACACATGATATTGCTAAAAGTAGGCCTTGACAACACGACTATTATCGGCAAAGCACTATTTGCCGAGAGCCAAGCAGCGTCCGCACGACAAATTTTTTCCACGTGGCATCTTGGCAAACACATGATATTGCCGAAAGTAGGCCTCGACAACACGACAACACTCGGCAAAGCACAATTTGCCGAGAGTCAAGCAGCGTCTGCACTACAACGTTTTTCCACGTGGCCTCTCGGAAAACACATGATATTGCCGAAAGTAGGCCTCGACAACACGACAACACTCGGCAAAGCACTATTTGCCGAGAGCCAAGCAGGCCTGCACGGCAAAGGTTTTCCACGTGGCATGTCGGCAGACTCATGATATTTCCGAAAGTAGGCCTCGACAAGATGAAAACACTCGGCGAAGCACTATTTGCCAAGAGCCAAGCAGCGTCCGCAGGAAAAAGGTTTGCCACATGGCATCTCGGCAAACAAATGATATTGCCGAAAGTAGGCCTCGACAACACGAATACACTTAGCAAAGCACTATTTCCCGTGAGCCAAGCAACGTTCGCACAACAAAGTTTTGCCACATGGCATCTCGGCAAACACATGATAGTCCCGACAGTAGGCCTCGATAACACGAGAACCCTTGGCAAAGCACTATTTGCCGAGAGACAAGCAGCGTCCGGAATGCAAAGTTTTTCCACGTGGCATCTCGGCAAACACATGATATTTCCGAAAAGTAGGCCTCGACAACACGACAACACTCGGAAAAGCACTATTTGCCGAAGCCAAGCAGCGTCCGCACGGCAAAGGTTTTCCACGTGGCATCTCGGCAAACACATGATATTGCTAAAAGTAGGCCTTGACAACACGACAATTCTCGGCATAGCACTATTTGTCGAGAGCCAAGCAGCGTCCGCACGGCAAAGATTTTCCACGTGGCATCTCGGCAAACACATGATATCGGCGAAAGTAGGCCTCGATAACATGAAAATACTCGGCAAAAAACAATTTGCCGAGAGCCAAGCAGCGTCTGCACTACAACGTTTTTCCACGTGGCATCTCGGCAACACACATGATATTCCCGAAAGTAGGCCTCGACAACACGACAAAACTCGGCAAAGCACTATTTGCCGAGAGCCAAGCAGCGTCCGCAGGGCAAAGTTTTTCCACGTGGCATCTCGGCAAACACATGAGCAGGCCTTGAGAAGATGACAACACTCAGCAAAGCACTATTTGCGGAGACCAAAGCAGCGTTTGCACGGCAAAGATTTTCCACGTGGCATCTCGGCAAACACATGATATTGCCGACAATAGGCCTTGACAACATGACAACACTCGGCAAAGCACTATTTGCCGAGAGCCAAGCATGGTCCGCACGGAAAATGTTTTGCACGTGGCATCTCGGTAAACACATGATATTGCTGAAAGTAGGCCTCGATAAGACGACAACACTTGGCAAAGCACTATTTGCCGAGAGCCAAACAGCATCAGCAAGGCAAAGTTTTTACACATGGCATCTCAGCAAACATATGATATTGCCGAAATTATGCCTCGAAAACACGACAACACTCGGAAAAGCATTATTTTCCAAGAGCCAAGCAGCGTCTGCACGGCAAAGTTTTTCCACGTGGCATCTTGAAAAACACATGATATTGCCAAAAGTAGGCCTCCACAACACGAAAACAATCGGCAAAGTACTATTTGCTGAGAGCCAAGCAGCGTTCGCACGGCAAAGGTTTTCCACGTGGCATCTTGGCAAACACATGATATTGCCGAAAGTAGGCCTTGACGACATGACAACACTCGGGAAAGCACTATTTGCCGAGAGCCAAGCAACGATCGCATGACAAAGTTTTGCCACATGGCATCTCGGCAAACACATGATAGTCCCGAAAGTAGGCCTCGATAACACGACAACACTTGGTAAAGCACTATTTTCCGAGAGCAAAGCGGCGTCAGCAAGGCAAAGTTTTTCCACGTGGCATCTAAGCAAACATATGATATTGTCGAAAGTAGGCCTCGACAACACGACAACACTCGGCAAAGCATTATTTTCCGAGAGCCAAGCAGCGTCCGCACGGCAATGTTTTTCCACGTGGCATCTCGGCAAACACATGATATTGCTAAAAGTAGGCCTCGACAACACAAAAACAATCGGCAAAGCACTATTTGCTGAGAGCCAAGGAGCGTCCGCACGGCAAAGGTTTTCCACGTGGCATCTTGGCAAACACATGATATTGCCGAAAGTAGGCCTCGACAACATGAAAACACTCGGCAAAGCACTATTTGCCGAGAGCCAAGCAGCGTCCGCACGAAAAAGGCTTTCCACGTGGCATCTCGGCAAACACATGATATTGCTGAAAGTAGGCATTGACAACACCAAAACACTTGGCAAACCACTATTTCCCGTGAGCCAAGCAACGTTCGCACAACAAAGTTTTGCCACATGGCATATCGGCAAACACATGATAGTCCCGAAAGTAGGCCTCGATAACACGACAACCCTTGGCAAAGCACTATTTGCCGAGAGCCAAGCAGCGTCCGCAACTTAAAGTTTTTCCACGTGGCATCTCGGCAAACACATCATATTGCCGAAAGGAGGCCTCGACAACCCGAAAACACTCGGCAAAGCACTATTTGCCGAGAGCCAAACAGCGTCCGCACGGCAAAGTTTTTCCACGTGGCCTCTCGGCAAACACATGATATTGCCAAAAGTTTGCCTCGACAACACGACAACACTCGGCAAAGCACTATTTGCTGAGAGCCAAGCAGGCCTGCACGGAAAAGGTTTTCCACATGGCATGTCGGCAGACTCATGATATTTCCGAATGTAGGCCTCGACAACATGAAAACACTCAGCAAAGCACTATTTGCCGAGAGCCAAGCAGCGTCCGCATGAAAAAGGTTTGCCACGTGGCATCTCGGCAAACACATGATATTGCCGAATGTAGGCCTCGACAACACGAATACATTTGGCAAAGCACTATTTCCCGTGAACCAAGCAACGTTCGCGCAACAAAGTTTTTTCCACATGGCATCTCGGCAAACACATGATAGTCCCGAAAGTAGGCCTCGATAACACGACAACCCTTGGCAAAGCACTATTTGCCGAGAGACAAGCAGCATCCGCAATGCAAAGTTTTTCCACGTGGCATCCCGGCAAACACATGATATTGCCGAAAAGTAGGCCTTGACAACACGACAACACTCGGAAAAGCACTATTTGCCGAAGCCAAGCAGCGTCCGCACGGCAAAGGTTTTCCACGTGGCATCTCGGGAAACACATGATATTGCTAAAAGTAGGCCTTGACAACACGACTATTATCGGCAAAGCACTATTTGCCGAGAGCCAAGCAGCGTCCGCACGACAAATTTTTTCCACGTGGCATCTTGGCAAACACATGATATTGCCGAAAGTAGGCCTCGACAACACGACAACACTCGGCAAAGCACAATTTGCCGAGAGCCAAGCAGCGTCTGCACTACAACGTTTTTCCACGTGGCCTCTCGGAAAACACATGATATTGCCGAAAGTAGGCCTCGACAACACGACAACACTCGGCAAAGCACTATTTGCCGAGAGCCAAGCAGGCCTGCACGGCAAAGGTTTTCCACGTGGCATGTCGGCAGACTCATGATATTTCCGAAAGTAGGCCTCGACAAGATGAAAACACTCGGCGAAGCACTATTTGCCAAGAGCCAAGCAGCGTCCGCATGAAAAAGGTTTGCCACATGGCATCTCGGCAAACAAATGATATTGCCGAAAGTAGGCCTCGACAACACGAATACACTTAGCAAAGCACTATTTCCCGTGAGCCAAGCAACGTTCGCACAACAAAGTTTTGCCACATGGCATCTCGGCAAACACATGATAGTCCCGACAGTAGGCCTCGATAACACGAGAACCCTTGGCAAAGCACTATTTGCCGAGAGACAAGCAGCGTCCGGAATGCAAAGTTTTTCCACGTGGCATCTCGGCAAACACATGATATTTCCGAAAAGTAGGCCTCGACAACACGACAACACTCGGAAAAGCACTATTTGCCGAAGCCAAGCAGCGTCCGCACGGCAAAGGTTTTCCACGTGGCATCTCGGCAAACACATGATATTGCTAAAAGTAGGCCTTGACAACACGACAATTCTCGGCATAGCACTATTTGTCGAGAGCCAAACAGCGTCCGCACGGCAAAGATTTTCCACGTGGCATCTCGGCAAACACATGATATCGGCGAAAGTAGGCCTCGATAACATGAAAATACTAGGCAAAAAACAATTTGCCGAGAGCCAAGCAGCGTCTGCACTACATTGTTTTTCCACGTGGCATCTCGGCAACACACATGATATTCCCGAAAGTAGGCCTCGACAACACGACAAAACTCGGCAAAGCACTATTTGCCGAGAGCCAAGCAGCGTCCGCAGGGCAAAGTTTTTCCACGTGGCATCTCGGCAAACACATGAGCAGGCCTTGAGAAGATGACAACACTCAGCAAAGCAATATTTGCGGAGACCAAAGCAGCGTTTGCACGGCAAAGATTTTCCACGTGGCATCTCGGCAAACACATGATATTGCCGACAATAGGCCTTGACAACATGACAACACTCGGCAAAGCACTATTTGCCGAGAGCCAAGCATGGTCCGCACGGAAAAGGTTTTGCACGTGGCATCTCGGTAAACAGATGATATTGCTGAAAGTAGGCCTCGATAAGACGACAACACTTGGCAAAGCACTATTTGCCGAGAGCCAAACAGCATCAGCAAGGCAAAGTTTTTACACATGGCATCTCAGCAAACATATGATATTGCCGAAATTATGCCTCGAAAACACGACAACACTCGGAAAAGCATTATTTTCCAAGAGCCAAGCAGCGTCCGCACGGCAAAGTTTTTCCACGTGGCATCTTGACAAACACATGATATTGCCAAAAGTAGGCCTCCACAACACGAAAACAATCGGCAAAGTACTATTTGCTGAGATCCAAGCAGCGTTCGCACGGCAAAGGTTTTCCACGTGGCATCTTGGCAAACACATGATATTGCCGAAAGTAGGCCTTGACGACATGACAACACTCGGGAAAGCACTATTTGCCGAGAGCCAAGCAACGATTGCATGACAAAGTTTTGCCACATGGCATCTCGGCAAACACATGATAGTCCCGAAAGTAGGCCTCGATAACACGACAACACTTGGTAAAGCACTATTTTCCGAGAGCCAAGCGGCGTCAGCAAGGCAAAGTTTTTCCACGTGGCATCTAAGCAAACATATGATATTGTCGAAAGTAGGCCTCGACAACACGACAACACTCGGCAAAGCATTATTTTCCGAGAGCCAAGCAGCGTCCGCACGGCAATGTTTTTCCACGTGGCATCTCGGCAAACACATGATATTGCTAAAAGTAGGCCTCGACAACACAAAAACAATCGGCAAAGCACTATTTGCTGAGAGCCAAGGAGCGTCCGCACGGCAAAGGTTTTCCACGTGGCATCTTGGCAAACACATGATATTGCCGAAAGTAGGCCTCGACAACATGAAAACACTCGGCAAAGCACTATTTGCCGAGAGCCAAGCAGCGTCCGCACGAAAAAGGCTTTCCACGTGGCATCTCGGCAAACACATGATATTGCTGAAAGTAGGCATTGACAACACCAAAACACTTGGCAAACCACTATTTCCCGTGAGCCAAGCAACGTTCGCACAACAAAGTTTTGCCACATGGCATATCGGCAAACACATGATAGTCCCGAAAGTAGGCCTCGATAACACGACAACCCTTGGCAAAGCACTATTTGCCGAGAGCCAAGCAGCGTCCGCAACGCAAAGTTTTTCCACGTGGCATCTCGGCAAACACATCATATTGCCGAAAGGAGGCCTCGACAACCCGAAAACACTCGGCAAAGCACTATTTGCCGAGAGCCAAACAGCGTCCGCACGGCAAAGTTTTTCCACGTGGCCTCTCGGCAAACACATGATATTGCCAAAAGTTTGCCTCGACAACATGACAACACTCGGCAAAGCACTATTTGCTGAGAGCCAAGCAGGCCTGCACGGAAAAGGTTTTCCACATGGCATGTCGGCAGACTCATGATATTTCCGAATGTAGGCCTCGACAACATGAAAACACTCAGCAAAGCACTATTTGCCGAGAGCCAAGCAGCGTCCGCATGAAAAAGGTTTGCCACGTGGCATCTCGGCAAACACATGATATTGCCGAATGTAGGCCTCGACAACACGAATACATTTGGCAAAGCACTATTTCCCGTGAACCAAGCAACGTTCGCGCAACAAAGTTTTTTCCACATGGCATCTCGGCAAACACATGATAGTCCCGAAAGTAGGCCTCGATAACACGACAACCCTTGGCAAAGCACTATTTGCCGAGAGACAAGCAGCATCCGCAATGCAAAGTTTTTCCACGTGGCATCCCGGCAAACACATGATATTGCCGAAAAGTAGGCCTTGACAACACGACAACACTCGGAAAAGCACTATTTGCCGAAGCCAAGCAGCGTCCGTACGGCAAAGGTTTTCCACGTGGCATCTCGGCAAACCCATGATATTGCTAAAAGTAGGCCTTAACAACACGACAATTATCGGCAAAGCACTATTTGTCGAGAGCCAAGCAGCGTCCGCACGACAAAGATTTTCCACGTGGCATCTCGGCAAACACATGATATTAGCGAAACTAGGCCTCGATAACATGAAAATACTTGGCAAAGCACAATTTGCCGAGAGCCAAGCAGCGTCTGCACGACAATGTTTTTCCACGTGGCATCTCAGCAAACACATAATATTCCCGAAAGTAGGCCTTGACAACACGACAACACTTGGCAAAGCACTATTTGCCAAGAGCCAAGCAGCGTCCGCACGGCAAAGTTTTTCCATGTGGCATCTCGGCAAACACATGATATTCTCGAAAGTAGGCCTTGAGAACATGACAACACTCGTCAAAGCACTATTTGCCGAGAGCAAAGCAGCGTCTGGACGGCAAAGTTTTTCCACGTGGCATCTCGGCAAACACATGATATTGCCGACAGTAGGCCTTAACAATAAGACAACACTCGGCAAAGCACTATTTGCCGAGAGCCAAGCATGGTCCGCACAGAAAAGGTTTTCCACATGGCATCTCGGCAAACACATGATAGTCCCGAAAGTAGGCCTCGATAACACGACAACCCTTGGCAAAGCACTATTTGTCGAGAGACAAGCAACATCCGCAATGCAAAGTTTTTCCACGTGGCATCCCGGCAAACACATGATATTGCCGAAAAGTAGGTCTCGACAACACGACAACACTCAGAAAAGCACTATTTGCCGAAGCCAAGCAGCGTCCGCACGGCAAAGGTTTTCCACGTATTGCTAAAAGTAGGCCTTGACAACACGACAATTATCGGCAAAGCACTATTTGTCGAGAGCCAAGCAGCGTCCGCACGGCAAAGATTTTCCACGTGGCATCTCGGCAAACACATGATATTGGCGAAAGTAGGCCTCGATAACATGAAAATACTCGGCAAAGCACAATTTGCCGAGAGCCAAGCAGCGTTTGCACGACAACGTTTTTCCACGTGGCATCTCGGAAAACACATGATATTCCCGAAGGTAGGCCTTGACAACACGACAACACTCGGCAAAGCACTATTTGCCGAGAGCTAAGCAGCGTCCGCACGGCAAAGTTTTTCCATGTGGCATCTCGGCAAACACATGATATTCTCGAAAGTAGGCCTTGAGAACATGACAACACTCGTCAAAGCACTATTTGCCGAGAGCAAAGCAGCGTCTACACGGCAAAGTTTTTCCACGTGGCATCTCGGCAAACACATGATATTGCCGACAGTAGGCCTTGATAACAAGACAACACTCGGCAAAGCACTATTTGCCGAGAGCCAGGCATGGTCCGCACAGAAAAGGTTTTCCACGTGGCATCTCGGTAAACACATCATATTGCTGAAAGTAGGCCTCGATAACACGACAACACTTGGCAAAGCACTATTTTCCGAGAGCCAAGCAGCGTCAGCAAGGCAAAGTTTTTCCACATGGCATCTCAGCAAACATATGATATTACCGAAATTAGGCCTCGAAAACACGACAACACTCAGCAAAGCATTATTTTCTGAGAGCCAAGCAGCGTCCGCATGGCAAAGTTTTTCCACGTGGCATCTCGACAAACACATGATATTGCCAAAAGTAGGCCTCGACAACATGAAAACAATCGGCAAAGCACTATTTCCTGAGAGCCAAGCAGCGTCCGCACGGCAAAGGTTTTCCACGTGGCATCTTGGCAAACACATGATATTGCCGAAAGTTGGCCTTGATGACATGACAACACTCGGGAAAGCACTATTTGCCGAGAGCCAAGCAACGTTTGCATGACAAAGTTTTGCCACATGGCATCTCGGCAAACACATGATATTCCCGAAAGTAGGACTCGATAACACGACATTACTTAGCAAAGCACTATTTGCCGAGAGCCAAGCAACGTCAGCAAGGCAAAGTTTTTCAACGTGGCAGCTCGGGAAACATATGGTATTGCCGAAAGTAGGCCTCGACAACACGACAACACTCGGCAAAGCATTATTTTCCGAGAGCCAAGCAGCGTCGGCACGACAATGTTTTTCCTCGTGGCATCTCGGCAAACACATGATATTGCCAAAACTAGACCTCGACAACACAAAAACAATCGGCAAAGTACTATTTGCTGAGAGCCAACCAGCGTCCGCACGGCAAAGGTTTTCCGCGTGGCATCTTGGCAAACACATGATATTGCCGAAAGTAGGCCTCGACAACATGAAAACACTCGGCAAAGCACTATTTGCCGAGAGCCAAGCAGCGTCCGCATGAAAAAGGTTTTCCACGTGGCATCTCGGCAAACACATGATATTGCTAAAAGTAGACCTCGACAACACCAAAACACTTGGCAAAGCACTATTTCCCGTGAGCCAAGCAATGTTCGCACAACAAAGTTTTGCCACATGGTATATCGGCAAACACATGATAGTCCCGAAAGTAGGCCTCGATAACACGACAACCCTTGGCAAAGAACTATTTGCCGAGAGCCAAGCAGCGTCCGCAACGCAAAGTTTTTCCACGTGGCATCTCGGCAAACACATGATATTGCCGAAAGTAGGCCTCGACAACATGACAACACTCGGAAAAGCACTATTTGCCGAAGCCAAGCAGCGTTCGCACGGCAAAGGTTTTCCACGTGGCATCTTGGCAAACACATGATATTGCTCAAAGTAGGCCTTGACAACACGACAATTCTCGGCAATGCACTATTTCTCGAGACCCAAGCAACGTCCGCACAGAAAAGATTTTCCACGTGGCATCTCGGTAAACACATGATATTGGCGAAAGTAGGCCTCGCTAACATGAAAATACTCGGCAAAGCACTATTTGCTGAGAGCGAAGAAGCGTATGCACGGCAACGTTTTTCCACGTGGCATCTTGGCAAACACATGATATTCCCGAAAGTAGGCCTCGACAACACGACAACACTCGGCAAAGCACTATTTGCCGAGAGCAAAGCAGCGTCCGCACGGCAAAGTTTTTCCACGTGGCATCTCGACAAACACATGATATTGCCGAAAGTAGGCCTTGACAACATGACAAAACTGGCAAAGCACTATTTGCCGAGAGCCAAGCAGCGTCTGCATGCCAAAGTTTTTCCACGTGGCATCTCGGCAAACACATGATATTGCCGAAAGTAGGCCTTGACAACATGACAACACTCGGCAAAGCACTATTTGCCGAGAGCCAAGCATGGTCCGCCCAGAAAAGGTTTTCCACGTGGCATCTCGGTAAACACATGATATTGCTGAAAGTAGGCCTCGATAACACGACAACACTTGGCAAAGCACTATTTTCCGAGAGCCAAGCAGCGTCAGCAAGGCAAAGTTTTTCCAGGTGGCTTCTCAGCAAATATATGATATTGCCAAAAGTAGGCCTCAACAACACGACAACACTCAGCAAAGCATTATTTTCCGAGAGCCAAGCAGCGTCCGCACGACAAAGGTTTTCCACGTGGCATCTTGGCAAACACATGATATTGCCGAAAGTAGGCCTCGACAACATGAAAACACTCGGCAAAGCACTATTTGCCGAGAGCCAAGCAGCGTCCGCACGAAAAAGGCTTTCCACGTGGCATCTCGGGAAACACATGATATTGCTGAAAGTAGGCCTTGACAACACGAAGACACTATTTCCCGTGAGCCAAGCAACGTTCGCACAATAAAGTTTTGCCACATGGCATATCGACAAACACATGATAGTCCCGAAAGTAGGCCTCGATAACACGACAACCCTTGGCAAAGCACTATTTGCCAAGAGCCAAGCAGCGTCCGCATAAAGTTTTTCCACGTGGCATCTCGGCAAACACATCATATTGCCGAAAGTAGGCCTCGACAACCCGAAAACACTCGGCAAAGCACTATTTGCCGAGAGCCAAACAGCGTCCGCACGGCAAAGTTTTTCCACGTGGCCTCTCGGCAAACTCATGATATTGCCGAAAGTTGGCCTCGACAACACGACAACACTCGGCAAAGCACTATTTGCTGAGAGCCAAGCAGGCCTGCACGGAAAAGGTTTTCCACATGGCATGTCGGCAGACTCATGATATTTCCGAAAGTAGGCCTCGACAACATGAAAACACTCAGCAAAGCACTATTTGCCGAAGCCAAGCAGCGTCCGTACGGCAAAGGTTTTCCACGTGGCATCTCGGCAAACACATGATATTGCTAAAAGTAGGCCTTAACAACACGACAATTATCGGCAAAGCACTATTTGTCGAGAGCCAAGCAGCGTCCGCACGACAAAGATTTTCCACGTGGCATCTCGGCAAACACATGATATTAGCGAAACTAGGCCTCGATAACATGAAAATACTTGGCAAAGCACAATTTGCCGAGAGCCAAGCAGCGTCTGCACGACAATGTTTTTCCACGTGGCATCTCAGCAAACACATAATATTCCCGAAAGTAGGCCTTGACAACACGACAACACTTGGCAAAGCACTATTTGCCAAGAGCCAAGCAGCGTCCGCACGGCAAAGTTTTTCCATGTGGCATCTCGGCAAACACATGATATTCTCGAAAGTAGGCCTTGAGAACATGACAACACTCGTCAAAGCACTATTTGCCGAGAGCAAAGCAGCGTCTGCACGGCAAAGTTTTTCCACGTGGCATCTCGGCAAACACATGATATTGCCGACAGTAGGCCTTAACAACAAGACAACACTCGGCAAAGCACTATTTGCCGAGAGCCAAGCATGGTCCGCACAGAAAAGGTTTTCCACATGGCATCTCGGCAAACACATGATAGTCCCGAAAGTAGGCCTCGATAACACGACAACCCTTGGCAAAGCACTATTTGTCGAGAGACAAGCAACATCCGCAATGCAAAGTTTTTCCACGTGGCATCCCGGCAAACACATGATATTGCCGAAAAGTAGGTCTCGACAACACGACAACACTCAGAAAAGCACTATTTGCCGAAGCCAAGCAGCGTCCGCACGGCAAAGGTTTTCCACGTATTGCTAAAAGTAGGCCTTGACAACACGACAATTATCGGCAAAGCACTATTTGTCGAGAGCCAAGCAGCGTCCGCACGGCAAAGATTTTCCACGTGGCATCTCGGCAAACACATGATATTGGCGAAAGTAGGCCTCGATAACATGAAAATACTCGGCAAAGCACAATTTGCCGAGAGCCAAGCAGCGTTTGCACGACAACGTTTTTCCACGTGGCATCTCGGAAAACACATGATATTCCCGAAAGTAGGCCTTGACAACACGACAACACTCGGCAAAGCACTATTTGCCGAGAGCTAAGCAGCGTCCGCACGGCAAAGTTTTTCCATGTGGCATCTCGGCAAACACATGATATTCTCGAAAGTAGGCCTTGAGAACATGACAACACTCGTCAAAGCACTATTTGCCGAGAGCAAAGCAGCGTCTACACGGCAAAGTTTTTCCACGTGGCATCTCGGCAAACACATGATATTGCCGACAGTAGGCCTTGATAACAAGACAACACTCGGCAAAGCACTATTTGCCGAGAGCCAGGCATGGTCCGCACAGAAAAGGTTTTCCACGTGGCATCTCGGTAAACACATCATATTGCTGAAAGTAGGCCTCGATAACACGACAACACTTGGCAAAGCACTATTTTCCGAGAGCCAAGCAGCGTCAGCAAGGCAAAGTTTTTCCACATGGCATCTCAGCAAACATATGATATTACCGAAATTAGGCCTCGAAAACACGACAACACTCAGCAAAGCATTATTTTCTGAGAGCCAAGCAGCGTCCGCATGGCAAAGTTTTTCCACGTGGCATCTCGACAAACACATGATATTGCCAAAAGTAGGCCTCGACAACATGAAAACAATCGGCAAAGCACTATTTCCTGAGAGCCAAGCAGCGTCCGCACGGCAAAGGTTTTCCACGTGGCATCTTGGCAAACACATGATATTGCCGAAAGTTGGCCTTGATGACATGACAACACTCGGGAAAGCACTATTTGCCGAGAGCCAAGCAACGTTTGCATGACAAAGTTTTGCCACATGGCATCTCGGCAAACACATGATATTCCCGAAAGTAGGACTCGATAACACGACATTACTTAGCAAAGCACTATTTGCCGAGAGCCAAGCAACGTCAGCAAGGCAAAGTTTTTCAACGTGGCAGCTCGGGAAACATATGGTATTGCCGAAAGTAGGCCTCGACAACACGACAACACTCGGCAAAGCATTATTTTCCGAGAGCCAAGCAGCGTCGGCACGACAATGTTTTTCCTCGTGGCATCTCGGCAAACACATGATATTGCCAAAACTAGACCTCGACAACACAAAAACAATCGGCAAAGTACTATTTGCTGAGAGCCAACCAGCGTCCGCACGGCAAAGGTTTTCCGCGTGGCATCTTGGCAAACACATGATATTGCCGAAAGTAGGCCTCGACAACATGAAAACACTCGGCAAAGCACTATTTGCCGAGAGCCAAGCAGCGTCCGCATGAAAAAGGTTTTCCACGTGGCATCTCGGCAAACACATGATATTGCTAAAAGTAGACCTCGACAACACCAAAACACTTGGCAAAGCACTATTTCCCGTGAGCCAAGCAATGTTCGCACAACAAAGTTTTGCCACATGGCATATCGGCAAACACATGATAGTCCCGAAAGTAGGCCTCGATAACACGACAACCCTTGGCAAAGAACTATTTGCCGAGAGCCAAGCAGTGTCCGCAACGCAAAGTTTTTCCACGTGGCATCTCGGCAAACACATGATATTGCCGAAAGTAGGCCTCGACAACATGACAACACTCGGAAAAGCACTATTTGCCGAAGCCAAGCAGCGTTCGCACGGCAAAGGTTTTCCACGTGGCATCTTGGCAAACACATGATATTGCTCAAAGTAGGCCTTGACAACACGACAATTCTCGGCAATGCACTATTTCTCGAGACCCAAGCAACGTCCGCACAGAAAAGATTTTCCACGTGGCATCTCGGTAAACACAAGATATTGGCGAAAGTAGGCCTCGCTAACATGAAAATACTCGGCAAAGCACTATTTGCTGAGAGCGAAGAAGCGTATGCATGGCAACGTTTTTCCACGTGGCATCTTGGCAAACACATGATATTCCCGAAAGTAGGCCTCGACAACACGACAACACTCGGCAAAGCACTATTTGCCGAGAGCAAAGCAGCGTCCGCACGGCAAAGTTTTTCCACGTGGCATCTCGACAAACACATGATATTGCCGAAAGTAGGCCTTGACAACATGACAAAACTGGCAAAGCACTATTTGCCGAGAGCCAAGCAGCGTCTGCACGCCAAAGTTTTTCCACGTGGCATCTCGGCAAACACATGATATTGCCGAAAGTAGGCCTTGACAACATGACAACACTCGGCAAAGCACTATTTGCCGAGAGCCAAGCATGGTCCGCCCAGAAAAGGTTTTCCACGTGGCATCTCGGTAAACACATGATATTGCTGAAAGTAGGCCTCGATAACACGACAACACTTGGCAAAGCACTATTTTCCGAGAGCCAACCAGCGTCAGCAAGGCAAAGTTTTTCCAGATGGCTTCTCAGCAAATATATGATATTGCCAAAAGTAGGCCTCAACAACACGACAACACTCAGCAAAGCATTATTTTCCGAGAGCCAAGCAGCGTCCGCACGGCAAAGGTTTTCCACGTGGCATCTTGGCAAACACATGATATTGCCGAAAGTAGGCCTCGACAACATGAAAACACTCGGCAAAGCACTATTTGCCGAGAGCCAAGCAGCGTCCGCACGAAAAAGGCTTTCCACGTGGCATCTCGGGAAACACATGATATTGCTGAAAGTAGGCCTTGACAACACGAAGACACTATTTCCCGTGAGCCAAGCAACGTTTGCACAATAAAGTTTTGCCACATGGCATATCGACAAACACATGATAGTCCCGAAAGTAGGCCTCGATAACACGACAACCCTTGGCAAAGCACTATTTGCCAAGAGCCAAGCAGCGTCCGCATAAAGTTTTTCCACGTGGCATCTCGGCAAACACATCATATTGCCGAAAGTAGGCCTCGACAACCCGAAAACACTCGGCAAAGCACTATTTGCCGAGAGCCAAACAGCGTCCGCACGGCAAAGTTTTTCCACGTGGCCTCTCGGCAAACTCATGATATTGCCGAAAGTTGGCCTCGACAACACGACAACACTCGGCAAAGCACTATTTGCTGAGAGCCAAGCAGGCCTGCACGGAAAAGGTTTTCCACATGGCATGTCGGCAGACTCATGATATTTCCGAAAGTAGGCCTCGACAACATGAAAACACTCAGCAAAGCACTATTTGCCGAGAGCCAAGCAGCGTCCGCATGAAAAAGGTTTGCCACGTGGCATCTCGGCAAACACATGATATTGCCGAAAGTAGGCCTCGATAACACGAATACATTTGGCGAAGCACTATTTCCCATAAACCAAGCAACGTTCGCGCAACAAAGTTTTGCCACATGGCATCTCGGCAAACACATGATAGTCCCGAAAGTAGGCCTCGATAACACGACAACCCCTGGCAAAGCACTATTTGCCGAGAGACAAGCAGCATCCGCAATGCAAAGTTTTTCCATGTGGCATCCCGGCAAACACATGATATTGCCGAAAAGTAGGCCTCGACAACACGACAACACTTGGAAAAGCACTATTTGCCGAAGCCAAGCAGCGTCCGCACGGCAAAGGTTTTCCACGTGGCATCTCGGCAAACACATGAGATTGCTAAAAGTAGGCCTTGACAACACGACAATTATCGGCAAAGCACTATTTGTCGAGAGCCAAGCAGCGTCCGCACGGCAAAGATTATCCACGTGGCATCTCGGCAAACACATGATATTAGCGAAAGTAGGCCTCGATAACATGAAAATACTCGGCAAAGCACAATTTGCCGAGAGCCAAGCAGCGTCTGCACGACAACGTTTTTCCACATGGCATCTCAGCAAACACATGATATTCCCGAAACTAGGCCTTGACAACACGACAACACTCGGCAAAGCACTATTTGCCGAGAGCCAAGCAGCGTCCGCACGGCAAAGTTTTTCCATGTGGCATCTCGGCAAACACATGATATTCTCAAAAGTAGGCCTTGAGAACATGACAACACTCCTCAAAGCACTATTTGCCGAGAGCAAAGCGGCGTCTGCACGGCAAAGTTTTTCCATGTGGCATCTCGGCAAACACATGATATTGCCGACAGTAGGCCTTGACAACAAGACAACACTCGGGAAAGCACTATTTGCCGAGAGCCAAGCATGGTCCGCACAGAAAATGTTTTCCACGTGGCATCTCGGTAAACACATCATATTGCTGAAAGTAGGCCTCGATAACACGACAACACTTGGCAAAGCACTATTTGCCGAGAGCCAAGCAGCGTCAGCAAGGCCAAGTTTTTCCACGTGGCATCTAAGAAAACATATGATATTGTCGAAAGTAGGCCTCGACAACATGACAACACTCGGCAAAGCATTATTTTCTGAGAGCCAAGCAGCGTCCGCACGGCAATGTTTTTCCACGTGGCATCTCGGCAAACACATGATATTGCTAAAAGTAGGCCTCGACAACACAAAAACAATCGGCAAAGCACTATTTGCTGAGAGCCAAGCAGCGTCCGCACAGCAAAGGTTTTCCACGTGGCATCTTGGCAAACACATGATCTTGCCGAAAGTAGGCCTCGACAACATGAAAACACTTGGCAAAGCACTATTTGCCAAGAGCCAAGCAGCGTCCGCACGAAAAAGGCTTTCCACGTGGCATCTCGGCAAACACATGATATTGCTGAAAGTAGGCCTTGACAACACGAAAACACTTGGCAAACCACTATTTCCCGTGAGCCAAGCAACGTTCGCACAACAAAGTTTTGCCACATGGCATATCGGTAAACACATGATAGTCCCGAAAGTAGGCCTCGATAACACGACAACCCTTGGCAAAGCACTATTTGCCGAGAGCCAAGCAGCGTCCGCAACACAAAGTTTTTCCACGTGGCATCTCGGTAAACACATGATATTGCCGAAAGTAGGCCTCGACAACCCGAAAACACTCGGCAAAGCACTATTTGCCGAGCGCCAAACAGCGTCCGCACGGCAAAGTTTTTCCACGTGGCCTCTCGGCAAACACATGATATTGCCGAAAGTTGGCCTCGACAACACGACAACACTCGGCAAAGCACTATTTGCTGAGAGCCAAGCAGGCCTGCACGGCAAAGGTTTTCCACATGGCATGTCGGCAGACTCATGATATTTCTGAAAGTAGGCCTCGACAACATGAAAACACTCAGCAAAGCACTATTTGCCGAGAGCCAAGCAGCGTCCGCATGAAAAAGGTTTGCGACGTGGCATCTCGGCAAACACATGATATTGCCGAAAGTAGGCCTCGACAACACGAATACATTTGGCAAAGCACTATTTCCCGTGAGCCAAGCAACGTTCGCGCAACAAAGTTTTGCCACATGGCATCTCGGCAGACACATGATAGTCCCGAAAGTAGGCCTCGATAACACGACAACCCTTGGCAAAGCACTATTTGCCGAGAGACAAGCAGCATCCGCAATGCAAAGTTTTTCCACGTGGCATCCCGGCAAACACATGATATTGTCGAAAAGTAGGTCTCGACAACACGACAACACTCGGAAAAGCACTATTTGCCGAAGCCAAGCAGCGTCCGCACGGCAAAGGTTTTCCACGTGGCATATCGGCAAACACATGATATTGCTAAAAGTAGGCCTTGACAACACGATAATTATCGGCAAAGCACTATTTTTCAAGAGCCAAGCAGCGTCCGCACGGCAAAGATTTTCCACGTGGCATCTCGGCAAACACATGATATTGGCGAAAGTAGGCCTCGATAACATGGAAATACTCGGCAAAGCACAATTTGCCGAGAGCCAAGCAGCGTTTGCACGACAACGTTTTTCCACGTGGCATCTCGGAAAACACATGATATTCCCTAAAGTAGGCCTTGACAACACGACAACACTCGACAAAGCACTATTTGCCGAGAGCCAAGCAGCGTCCGCACGGCAAAGTTTTTCCATGTGGCATCTCGGCAAACACATGATATTCTCTAAAGTAAGCCTTGAGAACATGACAACACTCGTCAAAGCACTATTTGCCGAGAGCAAAGCAGCGTCTGCACGGCAAAGTTTTTCCACGTGGCATCTCGGCAAACACATGATATTGCCGACAGTAGGCCTTGACAACAAGACAACACTCGGCAAAGCACTATTTGCCGAGAGCCAGGCATGGTTCGCACAGAAAAGGTTTTCCACATGGCATCTCGGTAAACACATCATATTGCTGAAAGTAGGTCTCGATAACACGACAACACTTGGCAAAGCACTATTTGCCGAGAGCCAAGCAGCGTCAGCAAGGCAAAGTTTTTCCACATGGCATCTCAGCAAACATATGATATTGCCGAAATTAGGCCTCGAAAACACGACAACACTCGGCAAAGCATTATTTTCTGAGAGCCAAGCAGCGTCCGCATGGCAAAGTTTTTCCACGTGGCATCTCGACAAACACATGATATTGCCAAAAGTAGGCCTCGACAACATGAAAACAATCGGCAAAGCACTATTTCCTGAGAGCCAAGCAGCGTCCGCACGGCAAAGGTTTTCCACGTGTCATCTTGGCAAACACATGATATTGCCGAAAGTAGGCCTTGATGACATGACAACACTCGGGAAAGCACTATTTGCCGAGAGCCAAGCAACGTTCGCATGACAAAGTTTTGCCACATGGCATCTCGGCAAACACATGATATTCCCGAAAGTAGGACTCGATAACACGACATTACTTAGCAAAGCACTATTTGCCGAGAGCCAAGCAACGAAAGCAAGGCAAAGTTTTTCCACGTGGCAGCTCAAGAAACATATGGTATTGCCGAAAGTAGGCCTTGACAACACGACAACACTCGGCAAAGCACTATTTGCCGAGAGCCAAGCAGCGTCCGCACGGCAAAGTTTTTCCATGTGGCATCTCGGCAAACACATGATATTCTCGAAAGTAGGCCTTGAGAACATGACAACACTCGTCAAAGCACTATTTGCCGAGAGCAAAGCAGCGTCTGCACGGCAAAGTTTTTCCACATGGCATCTCGGCAAACACATGATATTGCCGACAGTAGGCCTTGACAACAAGACAACACTCGGCAAAGCACTATTTGCCGAGAGCCAGGCATGGTCCGCACAGAAAAGGTTTTCCACGTGGCATCTCGGTAAACACATCATATTGCTGAAAGTAGGCCTCGATAACTCGACAACACTTGGCAAAGCACTATTTGCCGAGAGCCAAGCAGCGTCGGCAAGGCAAAGTTTTTCCACATGGGATCTCAGCAAACATATGATATTGCTGAAATTAGGCCTCGAAAACACGACAACACTCGGCAAAGCATTATTTTCTGAGAGCCAAGCAGCGTCCGCATGGCAAAGTTTTTCCACGTGGCATCTCGACAAACACATGATATTGCCAAAAGTAGGCCTCGACAACATGAAAACAATCGGCAAAGCACTATTTCCTGAGAGCCAAGCAGCGTTCGCACGGCAAAGGTTTTCCACGTGGTATCTTGGCAAACACATGATATTGCCGAAAGTAGGCCTTGATGACATGACAACACTCAGGAAAGCACTATTTGCCGAGAGCCAAGCAACGTTCGCATGAAAAAGTTTTGCCACATGGCATCTCGGCAAACACATGATATTCCCGAAAGTAGGACTCGATAACACGACATTACTTAGCAAAGCACTATTTGCCGAGAGCCAAGCAACGTCAGCAAGGCAAAGTTTTTCCACGTGGCAGCTCAGGAAACATATGGTATTGCCGAAAGTAGGCCTCGACAACACGACAACACTCGGCAAAGCATTATTTTCCGAGAGCCAAGCAGCATCGGCACGGCAATGTTTTTCCTCGTGGCATCTCGGCAAACACATGATATTGCCAAAAGTAGACCTCGACAACACAAAAACAATCGGCAAAGTACTATTTGCTGAGAGCCAACCAGCGTCCGCACGGCAAAGGTTTTCCACGTGGCATATTGGCAAACACATGATATTGCCGAAAGTAGGCCTCGACAACATGAAAACACTCGGCAAAGCACTATTTGCCGAGAGCCAAGCAGCGTCCGCATGAAAAAGGTTTTCCACGTGGCATCTCGGCAAACACATGATATTGCTAAAAGTAGACCTCGACAACACCAAAACACTTGGCAAAGCACTATTTCCCGTGACCAAGCAATGTTCGCACAACAAAGTTTTGCCACATGGCATATCGGCACACACATGATAGTCCCGAAAGTAGGCCTCGATAACACGACAACCCTTGGCAAAGAACTATTTGCCGAGAGCCAAGCAGCGTCCGCAACGCAAAGTTTTTCCACGTGGCATCTCGGCAAACACATGATATTGCCGAAAGTAGGCCTCGACAACACGACAACACTCGGAAAAGCACTATTTGCCGAAGCCAAGCAGCGTCCGCACGGCAAAGGTTTTCCACGTGGCATCTTGGCAAACACATGATATTGCTCAAAGTAGGCCTTGACAACACGACAATTCTCGGCAATGCACTATTTCTCGAGAGCCAACGAACGTCCGCACAGAAAAGATTTTCCACGTGGCATCTCGGTAAACACATGATATTGGCGAAAGTAGGCCTCGATAACATGAAAATACTCGGCAAAGCACTATTTGCCGAGAGCGAAGAAGCATTTGCACAGCAACGTTTTTCCACGTGGCATCTTGGCAAACACATGATATTCCCGAAAGTAGGCCTCGACAACACGACAACACTCGGCAAAGCACTATTTGCTGAGAGCAAAGCAGCGTCCGCACGGCAAAGTTTTTCCACGTGGCATCTCGACAAACACATGATATTGCCGAAAGTAGGCCTTGACAACATGACAAAACTGGCAAAGCACTATTTGCCGAGAGCCAAGCAGCGTCTGCACGCCAAAGTTTTTCCACGTGGCATCTTGGCAAACACATGATATTGCCGAAAGTAGGCCTTGACAACATGACAACACTCGGCAAAGCACTATTCGTCGAGAGCCAAGCATGGTCCGCCACGCAAAGGCTTTCCACGTGGCATCTCGGCAAACACATGATATTGCTGAAAGTAGGCCTTGACAACACCAAAACACTTGGCAAACCACTATTTCCCGTGAGCCAAGCAACGTTCGCACAGCAAAGTTTTGCCACATGGCATATCGGCAAACACATGATAGTCCCGAAAGTAGGCCTCGATAACACGAGAACCCTTGGCAAAGCACTATTTGTCGAGAGCCAAGCAGCGTCCGCAACGCAAAGTTTTTCCACGTGGCATCTCGGCAAACACATCGTATTGCCGAAAGTAGGCCTCGACAACCCGAAAACACTCGGCAAAGCACTATTTGCCGAGAGCCAAACAGCGTCCGCACGGCAAAGTTTTTCCACGTGGCCTCTCGGCAAACACATGCTATTGCCGAAAGTTGACCTCGACAACACGACAACACTCGGCAAAGCACTATTTGCTGAGAGCCAAGCAGGCCTGCACGGAAAAGGTTTTCCACATGGCATATCGGCAGACTCATGATATTTCCGAAAGTAGGCCTCGACAACATGAAAACACTCAGCAAAGCACTATTTGCCGAGAGCCAAGCAGCGTCCGCATGAAAAAGGTTTGCCACGTGGCATCTCGGCAAACACATGA
This sequence comes from Hordeum marinum, assembly GCA_022496015.1. Lineage (NCBI taxonomy): Eukaryota > Viridiplantae > Streptophyta > Magnoliopsida > Poales > Poaceae > Hordeum > Hordeum marinum. The sequence goes on from JAAAWK010000935.1 coordinate 405,834, forward strand.
TATTGCCGAAAGTAGGCCTCGACAACACGAATACATTTGGCAAAGCACTATTTCCCGTGAACCAAGCAACGTTCGCGCAACAAAGTTTTGCCACATGGCATCTCGGCAAACACAAAATAGTCCCGAAAGTAGGCCTCGATAACACGACAACCCTTGGCAAAGCACTATTTGCCGAGAGACAAGCAGCATCCGCAATGCAAAGTTTTTCCACGTGGCATCCGAGCAAACACATGATATTGCCGAAAAGTAGGCCTCGACAACACGACAACACTCGGAAAAGCACTATTTGCCGAAGCCAAGCAGCGTCCGCACGACAAAGGTTTTCCACGTGGTATCTCGGCAAACACATGATATTGCTAAAAGTAGGCCTTGACAACACGACAATTATCGGCAAAGCACTATTTGTCGAGAGCCAAGCAGCGTCCGCACGGCAAAGATTTTCCACGTGGCATCTCGGCAAACACATGATATTAGCGAAAGTAGGCCTCGATAACATGAAAATACTCGGCAAAGCACAATTTGCCGAGAGCCAAGAAGCGTCTGCACGACAACGTTTTTCCACGTGGCATCTCACCAAACACATGATATTCCCGAAAGTAGGCCTTGACAACACGACAACACTCGGCAAAGCACTATTTGCCGAGAGCCAAGCAGCGTCCGCACGGCAAAGTTTTTCCATGTGGCATCTCGGCAAACACATGATATTCTCGAAAGTAGGCCATGAGAACATGACAACACTCGTCAAAGCACTATTTGCTGAGAGCAAAGCAGCGTCCGCACGGCAAAGTTTTTCCACGTGGCATCTCGACAAACACATGATATTGCCGAAAGTAGGCCTTGACAACATGACAAAACTGGCAAAGCACTATTTGCCGAGAGCCAAGCATGGTCCGCACAGAAAAGGTTTTCCACGTGGCATCTCGGTAAACACATCATATTGCTGAAAGTAGGCCTCGATAACACGACAACACTTGGCAAAGCACTATTTGCCGAGAGCCAAGCAGCGTCAGCAAGGCAAAGTTTTTCCACGTGGCATCTAAGCAAACATATGATATTGTCGAAAGTAGGCCTCGACAACATGACAACACTCGGCAAAGCATTATTTTCCGAGAGCCAAGCAGCATCCGCACAGCAATGTTTTTCCACGTGGCATCTCGGCAAACACATGATATTGCTAAAAGTAGGTCTCGACAACACAAAAACAATCGGCAAAGCACTATTTGCTGAGAGCCAAGCAGCGTCCGCACGGCAAAGGTTTTCCACGTGGCATCTTGGCAAACACATGATATTGCCGAAAGTAGGCCTCGACAACATGAAAACACTCGGCAAAGCACTATTTGCCGAGAGCCAAGCAGCGTCCGCACGAAAAAGGCTTTCCACGTGGCATCTCGGCAAACACATGATATTGCTGAAAGTAGGCCTTGACAACACGAAAACACTTTGCAAACCACTATTTCCCGTGAGCCAAGCAACGTACGCACAAAAAAGTTTTGCCACATGGCATATCGGTAAACACATGATAGTCCCGAAAGTAGGCCTCGATAACACGACAACCCTTGGCAAAGCACTATTTGCCGAGAGCCAAGCAGCGTCCGCAACACAAAGTTTTTCCATGTGGCATCTCGGTAAACACATGATATTGCCGAAAGGAGGCCTCGACAACCCGAAAACACTCGGCAAAGCACTATTTGCCGAGCGCCAAACAGCGTCCGCACGGCAAAGTTTTTCCACGTGGCCTCTCGGCAAACACATGATATTGCCGAAAGTTGGCCTCGACAACACGACAACACTCGGCAAAGCACTATTTGCTGAGAGCCAAGCAGGCCTGCATGGCAAAGGTTTTCCACATGGCATGTCGGCAGACTCATGGTATTTCTGAAAGTAGGCCTCGACAACATGAAAACACTCAGCAAAGCACTATTTGCCGAGAGCTAAGCAGCGTCCGCATGAAAAAGGTTTGCCACGTGGCATCTCGGCAAACACATGATATTGCCGAAAGTAGGCGTCGACAACGCGAATACATTTGGCAAAGCACTATTTCTCGTGAGCCAAGCAACGTTCGCGCAACAAAGTTTTGCCACATGGCATCTCGGCAAACACATGATAGTCCCGAAAGTAGGCCTCGATAACACGACAACCCTTGGCAAAGCACTATTTGCCGAGAGACAAGCAGCATCCGCAATGCAAAGTTTTTCCACGTGGCATCTCGGCAAACACATGATATTTCCGAAAAGTATGTCTCGACAACACGACAACACTCGGAAAAGCACTATTTGCCGAAGCCAAGCAGCGTCCGCACGGCAAAGGTTTTCCACGTGGCATCTCGGCAAACACATGATATTGCTAAAAGTAGGCCTTGACAACACGACAATTATCGGCAAAGCACTATTTGTCGAGAGCCAAGCAGCGTCCGCACGGCAAAGATTTTCCACGTGGCATCTCGGCAAACACATGATATTGGCGAAAGTAGGCCTCGATAACATGAAAATACTCGGCAAAGCACAATTTGCCGAGAGCCAAGCAGCGTTTGCACGACAACGTTTTTCCAGGTGGCATCTTGGAAAACACATGATATTCCCGAAAGTAGGCCTTGACAACACGAGAACACTCGGCAAAGCACTATTTGCCGAGAGCCAAGCAGCGTCCGCACGGCAAAGTTTTTCCATGTGGCATCTCGGCAAACACATGATATTCTCGAAAGTAGGCCTTGAGAACATGACAACACTCGTCAAAGCACTATTTGCCGAGAGCGAAGCAGCGTCTGCACGGCAAAGTTTTTCCATGTGGCATCTCGGCAAACACATGATATTGCCGATAGTAGGCCTTGACAACAAGACAACACTCGGCATAGCACTATTTGCCGAGAGCCAGGCATGGTCCGCAGAGAAAAGGTTTTCCACGTGGCATCTCGGTAAACACATCATATTGCTGAAAGTAGGCCTCGATAACACGACAACACTTGGCAAAGCACTATTTGCCGAGAGCCAAGCAGCGTCAGCAAGGCAAAGTTTTTCCACATGGCATCTCAGCAAACATATGATATTGCCGAAATTAGGCCTCGAAAACACGAAAACACTCGGCAAAGCATTATTTTCTGAGAGCCAAGCAGCGTCCGCATGGCAAAGTTTTTCCACGTGGCATCTCGACAAACACATGATATTGCCAAAAGTAGGCCTCGACAACATGAAAACAATCGGCAAAGCACTATTTCCTGAGAGCCAAGCAGCGTCCGCACGGCAAAGGTTTTCCACGTGGCATCTTGGCAAACACATGATATTGCCGAAAGTAGGCCTTGATGACATGACAACACTCGGGAAAGCACTATTTGCCGAGAGCCAAGCAACGTTCGCATGACAAAGTTTTGCCACATTGCATCTCGACAAACACATGATATTCCCGAAAGTAGGACTCGATAACACGACATTACTTGGCAAAGCACTATTTGCCGAGAGCCAAGCAACGTCAGCAAGGCAAAGTTTTTCCACGTGGCAGCTTAGGAAACATATGTATTGCCGAAAGTAGGCCTCGACAAAGCATTATTTTCCGAGAGCCAAGCAGTGTCGGCACGGCACTGTTTTTCCTCGTGGCATCTCGGCAAACACATGATATTGCCAAAAGTAGACCTCGACAACACAAAGACAATCGGCAAAGTACTATTTGCTGAGAGCCAACCAGCGTCCGCACGGCAAAGGTTTTCCACGTGGCATCTTGGCAAACACATGATATTGCCGAAAGTAGGCCTCGACAACATGAAAACACTCGGCAAAGCACTATTTGCCGAGAGCCAAGCAGCGTCAGCATGAAAAAGGTTTTCCACGTGGCATCTCGGCAAACACATGATATTGCTAAAAGTAGACCTCGACAACACCAAAACACTTGGCAAAGCACTATTTCCCGTGAGCCACGCAATGTTCGCACAACAAAGTTTTGCCACATGGCATATCGGCAAACACATGATAGTCCTGAAAGTAGGCCTCGATAACACGACAACCCTTGGCAAAGAACTATTTGCCGAGAGCCAAGCCGCGTCCGCAACGCAAAGTTTTTCCACGTGGCATCTCGGCAAACACATGATATTGCCGAAAGTAGGCCTCGACAACACGACAACACTCGAAAAAGCACTATTTGCCGAAGCCAAGCAGCATCCGCACGGCAAAGGTTTTCCACGTGGCATCTTGGCAAACACATGATATTGCTCAAAGTAGGCCTTGACAACACGACAATTCTCGGCAATGCACTATTTCTCGGGAGCCAAGCAACGTCCGCACAAAAAAGATTTTCCACGTGGCATCTCGGTAAACACATGATATTGGCGAAAGTAGGCCTCGATAACATGAAAATACTCGGCAAAGCATTATTTGCCGAGAGCGAAGAAGCGTCTGCATGGCAACGTTTTTCCACGTGGCATCTTGGCAAACACATGATATTCCCGAAAGTAGGCCTCGACAACACGACAACACTCGGCAAAGCACTATTTGCCGAGAGCAAAGCAGCGTCCGCACGGCAAAGTTTTTCCACGGGGCATCTCGACAAACACATGATATTGCCGAAAGTAGGCCTTGACAACATGACAAAACTGGCAAAGCACTATTTGCCGAGAGCCAAGCAGCGTCTGCATGCCAAAGTTTTTCCACGTGGCATCTCGGCAAACACATGATATTGTCGAAAGTAGGCCTTGACAACATGACAACACTCGGCAAAGCACTATTTGCCGAGAGCCAAGCATGGTCCGCCCAGAAAAGGTTTTCCACGTGTCATCTCGGTAAACACATGATATTGCTGAAAGTAGGCCTTGATAACACGACAACACTTGGCAAAGCACTATTTTCCGAGAGCCAAGCAGCGTCAGCAAGGCAAAGTTTTTCCAGGTGGCATCTCAGCAAACATATGATATTGCCGAAAGTAGGCCTCAACAACACGACAACACTCAGCAAAGCATTATTTTCCGAGAGCCAAGCAGCGTCCGCACGGCAAAGGTTTTCCACGTGGCATCTTGGCAAACACATGATATTGCCGAAAGTAGGCCTCGATAACATGAAAACACTCGGCAAAGCACTATTTGCCGAGAGCCAAGCAGCGTCCGCAGGAAAAAGGCTTTCCACGTGGCATCTCGGCAAACACATGATATTGCTGAAAGTTGGCCTTGACAACACGAAAACACTTGGCAAACCACTATTTCCCGTGAGCCAAGCAACGTTCGCACAACAAAGTTTTGCCACATGGCATATCGGCAAACACATGATAGTCCCGAAAGTAGGCCTCGATAACACGACAACCCTTGGCAAAGCACTATTTGCCGAGAGCCAAGCAGCGTCCGCAACGCAAAGTTTTTCCACGTGGCATCTCGGCAAACACATCATATTGCCGAAAGTAGGCCTCGACAACCCGAAAACACTCGGCAAAGCACTATTTGCCGAGAGCCAAACAGTGTCCGCACGGCAAAGTTTTTCCACGTGGCCTCTCGGCAAACACATGATATTGCCGAAAGTTGGCCTCGACAACACGACAACACTCGGCAAAGCACTATTTGCTGAGAGCCAAGCAGGCCTGCACGGAAAAGGTTTTCCACATGGCATGTGGGCAGACTCATGATATTTCCAAAAGTAGGCCTCGACAACATGAAAACACTCAGCAAAGCACTATTTGCCGAGAGCCCAGCAGCGTCCGCATGAAAAAGGTTTGCCACGTGGCATCTCGGCAAACACATGATATTGGCGAAAGTAGGCCTCGACAACATGAATACATTTGGCAAAGCACTATTTCCCGTGAACCAAGCAACGTTCGCGCAACAAAGTTTGGCCACATGGCATCTCGGCAAACAGATGATAGTCCCGAAAGTAGGCCTCGATAACACGACAACCCTTGGCAAAGCACTATTTGCCGAGAGACAAGCAGCATCCGCAATGCAAAGTTTTTCCACGTGGCATCCCGGCAAACACATGATATTGCCGAAAAGTAGGCCTCGACAACACGACAACACTCAAAAAAGCACTATTTGCCGAAGCCAAGCAGCGTCCGCACGGCAAAGGTTTTCCACGTGGCATCTCGGCAAACACATGATATTGCTAAAAGTAGGCCTTGACAACACGACAATTATCGGCAAAGCACTATTTGTCGAGAGCCAAGCAGCGTCCGCACGGCAAAGATTTTCCACGTGGCATCTCGGCAAACACATGATATTAGCGAAAGTAGGCCTCGATAACATGAAAATACTCGGCAAAGCACAATTTGCCGAGAGCCAAGCAGCGTCTGCACGACAACGTTTTTCCACGTGGCATCTCAGCAAACACATGATATTCCCGGAAGTAGGCCTTGACAACAAGACAACACTCGGCAAAGCACTATTTGCCGAGAGCCAAGCAGCGTCCGCACGGCAAAGTTTTTCCATGTGGCATCTCGGCAAACACATGATATTCTTGAAAGTAGGCCTGGAGAACATGACAACACTCGTCAAGGCACTATTTGCCGAGAGCAAAGCAGCGTCTGCACGGCAAAGTTTTTCCACGTGGCATCTCGGCAAACACATGATATTGCCGACAGTAGGCCTTGATAACAAGACAACACTCGGCAAAGCACTATTTGCCGAGAGCCAGGCATGGTCCGCACAGAAAAGGTTTTCCACGTGGCATCTCGGTAAACACATCATATTGCTGAAAGTAGGCCTCGATAACACGACAACACTTGGCAAAGCACTATTTTCCGAGAGCCAAGCAGCGTCTGCACGGCAAAGTTTTTCCATGTGGCATCTCGACAAACACATGATATTGTCGAAAGTAGGCCTCGACAACATGACAACACTCGGCAAAGCAATTTTTCGAGAGCCAAGCAGCGTCCGCACGGCAATGTTTTTCCATGTGGCATGTCGGCAAACACATGATATTGCTAAAAGTAGGCCTCGACAACACAAAAACAATCGGCAAAGCACTATTTGCTGAGAGCCAAGCAGCGTCCGCACGGCAAAGGTTTTCCACGTGGCATCTTGGCAAACACATGATATTGCCGAAAGTAGGCCTCGACAACATGAAAATACTCGGCAAAGCACTATTTGCCGAGAGCCAAGCAGCGTCCGCACAAAAAAGGCTTTCCACGTGGCATCTCGGCAAACACATGATATTGCTGAAAGTAGGCCTTGACAACACGAAAACGCTTGGCAAACCACTATTTCCCGTGAGCCAAGCAACGTTCGCAAAACAAAGTTTTGCCACATGGCATACCGGTAAACACATGATAGTCCCGAAAGTAGGCCTCGATAACACGACAACCCTTGGCAAAGCACTATTTGCCGAGAGCCAAGCAGCGTCCGCAACACAAAGTTTTTCCACGTGGCATCTCGGTAAACACATGATATTGCCGAAAGTAGGCCTCGACAACCCGAAAACACTCGGCAAAGCACTATTTGCCGAGTGCCAAACAGCGTCCGCACGGCAAAGTTTTTCCACGTGGCCTCTCGGCAAACACATGATATTGCCGGAAGTTGGCCTCGACAACACGACAACACTCGGCAAAGCACTATTTGCTGAGAGCCAAGCAGGCCTGCACGGCAAAGGTTTTCCACATGGCATGTCGGCAGACTCATGATATTTCTGAAAGTAGGCCTCGACAACATGAAAACACTCAGCACAGCACTATTTGCCGAGAGCCAAGCAACGTTCGCGCAACAAAGTTTTGCCACATGGCATCTCGGCAAACACATGATAGTCCCGAAAGTAGGCCTCGATAACACGACAACACTTGGCAAAGCACTATTTGCCGAGAGACAAGCAGCATCTGCAATGCAAAGTTTTTCCACGTGGCATCCCGGCAAACACATGATATTGCCGAAAAGTAGGTCTCGACAACACGACAACACTCGGAAATGCACTATTTGCCGAAGCCAAGCAGCGTCCGCACGACAAAGGTTTTCCACGTGGCATTTTGGCAAACACATGATATTGCTAAAAGTAGGCCTTGACAACACGACAATTATCGGCAAGGCACTATTTGTCGAGAGCCAAGCAGCGTCCGCACGGCAAAGATTTTCCACGTGGCATCTCGGCAAACACATGATATTGGCGAAAGTAGCCCTCGATAACATGAAAATACTCGGCAAAGCAGAATTTGCCGAGAGCCAAGCAGCGTTTGCACGACAACGTTTTTCCACCTGGCATCTCGGAAAACACATGATATTCCCGAAAGTAGGCCTTGACAACACGACAACACTCGGCAAAGCACTATTTGCCGAGAGCCAAGAAGCGTCCGCACGGCAAAGTTTTTCCATGTGGCATCTCGGCAAACACATGATATTCTTGAAAGTAGGCCTTGAGAACATGACAACACTCGTCAAAGCACTATTTGCCGAGAGCAAAGCAGCGTCTGCACGGCAAAGTTTTTCCACGTGGCATCTCGGCAAACACATGATATTGCCGACAGTAGGCCTTGACAACAAGACAACACTCGGCAAAGCACTATTTGCCGAGAGCCAGGCATGGTCCGCACAGAAAAGGTTTTCCACGTGGCATCTCGGTAAACACATCATGTTGCTGAAAGTAGGCCTCGATAACACGACAACACTTGGCAAAGCACTATTTGCCGAGAGCCAAGCAGCGTCAGCAAGGCAAAGTTTTTCCACATGGCATCTCAGCAAGCATATGATATTGCTGAAATTAGGCCTCGAAAACACGACAACACTCGGCAAAGCATTATTTTCTGAGAGCCAAGCAGCGTCCGCATGGCAAAGTTTTTCCACGTGGCATCTCGACAAACACATGATATTGCCAAAAGTAGGCCTCGACAACATGAAAACAATCGGCAAAGCACTATTTCCTGAGAGCCAAGCAGCGTCCGCACGGCAAAGGTTTTCCACGTGGCATCTTGGCAAATACATGATATTGCCGAAAGTAGGCCTTGATGACATGACAACACTCGGGAAAGCACTATTTGCTGAGAGCCAAGCAACGTTCGCATGACAAAGTTTTGCCACATGGCATCTCGGCAAACACATGATATTCCCGAAAGTAGGACTCGATAACACGACATTACTTAGCAAAGCACTATTTGCCAAGAGCCAAGCAACGTCAGCAAGGCAAAGTTTTTCCACGTGCTAGCTCAGGAAACATATGGTATTGCCGAAAGTAGACCTCGACAACACGACAACACTCGGCAAAGCATTATTTTCCGAGAGCCAAGGAGCGTCGGCACGGCAATGTTTTTCCTCGTGGCATCTCGGCAAACACATGATATTGCCAAAAGTAGACCTCGACAACACAAAAACAATCGGCAAAGTACTATTTGCTGAGAGCCAACCAGCGTCCGCACGGCGAAGGTTTTCCACGTGGCATCTTGGCAAACACATGATATTGCCGAAAGTAGGCCTCGACAACATGAAAACACTCGGCAAAGCACTATTTGCCGAGAGCCAAGCAGCGTCCGCATGAAAAAGCTTTTCCACGTGGCATCTCGGCAAACACATGATTTTGCTAAAAGTAGACCTCGACAACACCAAAACACTTGGCAAAGCACTATTTCCCGTGAGCCAAGCAATGTTCGCACAACAATGTTTTGCCACATGGCATATCGGCAAACACATGATAGTCCCGAAAATTGGCCTCGATAACATGACAACCCTTGGCAAAGAACTATTTGCCGAGAGCCAAGCAGCGTCCGCAACGCAAAGTTTTTCCACGTGGCATCTCGGCAAACACATGATATTGCCGAAAGTAGGCCTCGACAACACGACAACACTCGGAAAAGCACTATTTGCCGAAGCCAAGCAGCGTCCGCATGGCAAAGGTTTTCCACGTGGCATCTTGGCAAACAGAGGATATTGCTCAAAGTAGGCCTTGACAACACGACAATTCTCAGCAATGCACTATTTCTCGAGAGCCAAGCAACGTCCGCACGGAAAAGATTTTCCACGTGGCACCTCGGTAAACACATGATATTGGCGAAAGTAGGCCTCGATAACATGAAAATACTCGGCAAAGCACTATTAGCCGAGAGCGAAGAAGCGTCTGGACGGCAACGTTTTTCCACGTGGCATCTTGGCAAACACATGATATTCTCGAAAGTTGGCCTCGACAACACGACAACACTCGACAAAGCACTATTTGCCGAGAGCAAAGCAGCGTCCGCACGACAAAGTTTTTCCACGTGGCATCTCGACAAACACATGATATTGCCGAAAGTAGGCCTTGACAACATGACAAAACTGGCAAAGCACTATTTGCCGAGAGCCAAGCAGCGTCTGCACGCCAAAGTTTTTCCACGTGGCATCTCGGCAAACACATGATATTGCCAAAAGTAGGCCTTGACAACATGACAACACTCGGCAAAGCACTATTTGCCGAGAGCCAAGCATGGTCCGCCCAGAAAAGGTTTTCCATGTGGCATCTTGGTAAACACATGATATTGCTGAAAGTAGGCCTCGATAACACGACAACACCTGGAAAAGCACTATTTTCCGAGAGCCAAGCAGCATCAGCAAGGCAAAGTTTTTCCAGGTGGCATCTCAGCAAACATATGATATTGCCGAAAGTAGGCCTCAACAACACGACAACACTCAGCAAAGCATTATTTTCCGAGAGCCAAGCAGCGTCCGAACGGCAAAGGTTTTCCACGTGGCATCTTGGCAAGCACATGATATTGCTGAAAGTAGGCCTCGACAACATGAAAACACTCGGCAAAGTACTATTTTCCGAGAGCCAAGCAGCGTCCGCGTGAAAACGGTTTTCCACATGGCATCTTGGCAAACACATGATATTGCTGAAAGTAGGCCTAGACAACACCAAAACACTTGGCAAAGCACTATTTCCCGTGAGCCAAGAAACCTTCGCGCAACAAAGTTTTGCCACATGGCATCTCGGCAAACACATGATAGTCCCGAAAGTAGGCCTCGATAACACGACAACCCTTGGCAAAGCACTATTTGCCGAGAGACAAGCAGCGTCCGCAATGCAATGTTTTTCCACGTGGCATCCCGGCAAACACATGATATTGCCGAAAAGCAGGCCTCGACAACACGACAACACTCGGAAAGGCATTATTTGCCGAAGCCAAGCAGCGTCCGCACATCAAAGGTTTTCCACGTGGCATCTCGGCAAACACATGATATAGCTAAAAGTAGGCCTTGACAACACGACAATTATCGGCAAAGCACTATTTGTCGAGAGCCAAGCAGCGTTCGCACGGCAAAGATTTTCCACGTGGCATCTCGGCAAACACATGATATTGAGAAAGTAGGCATCGATAACATGAAAATACTCGGCAAAGCACAATTTGCCGAGAGCCAAGCAGCGTCTGCACGACAACGTTTTTCCACGAGGCATCTCGGCAAACACATGATATTCCCGAAAGTTGGGCTTGACAACACGACAACACTCGGCAAAGCACTATTTGCCGAGAGCCAAGCAGCGTCCGCACGGCAAAGTTTTTCCATGTGGCATCTCGGCAAACACATGATATTGCCGAAAGTAGGCCTTGAGAACATGACAACACTCGGCAAAGTACTATTTGCCGAGAGCAAAGCAGCGTCTGCACGACAAAGTTTTTCCACGTGGCATCTCGGAAATACATGATATTGCCGACAGTAGGCCTTGACAACAGGACAACACTCGGCAAAGCACTATTTGCCGTGAGCCAAGCATGGTCCGCACAGAAAAGGTTTTCCATGTGGCATCTCGGTAAACACATGATATTGCTGAAAGTAGGCCTCGGTAACATGACAACACAAGGCAAAGCACTATTTGCCGAGAGCCAAGCTGCGTCAACAAGGCAAAGTTTTTCCACATGGCATCTCAGCAAACATATGATATTGCCGAAAGTAGACCTCGAAAACACGACAACACTCGGCAAAGCATTATTTTTTGAGAGCCAAGCAGCGTCCGCATGGCAAAATTTTCCAAGTGGCATCTCGACAAACACATGATATTGCCAAAAGTAGGCCTCGAAAACATGAAAACAATCGGCAAAGCACTATTTGCTGAGAGCCAAGCAGCGTCCGCACGGCAAAGGTTTTCCACGTGGCATCTTGGCAAACACATGATATTGCCGAAAGTAGGCCTTGACGACATGACAACACTCGGAAAAGCAATATTTGCCGAGAGCCAAGCAACGTTCGCATGACAATGTTTTGCCACATGGCATCTCGGCAAACACATGATATTCCCGAAAGTAGGACTCGATAACACGACAACACTTAGCAAAGCACTATTTGCCGAGAGCCAAGCAACGTCAGCAAGGCAAAGTTTTCCATGTGGCATCTCAGGAAACATATGATATTGCCAAAAGTAGGCCTCGACAACACGACAACTCTCGGCAAAACATTATTTTCCGAGAGCCAAGCAGTGTCGGCACGGCAATGTTTTTCCTCGTTGCATCTCGGCAAACACATGATATTGCCAAAAGTAGGCCTCGACAACACAAAAACAATCGGCAAAGTACTATTTGCTGAGAGCGAAGCAGCGTCCGCACGGCAAAGGTTTTCCACGTGGCATCTTGGCAAACACATGATATTGCCGAAAGTAGGCCTCGACAACATGAAAACACTCCGCAAAGCACTATTTGCCGAGAGCCAAGCAGCGTCCGCATGAAAAAGGTTTTCGACCTGGCATCTCGGCAAACACATGGTATTGAGAAAGTAGGCCTCGATAACATGAAAATACTCGGCAAAGCACAATTTGCCGAGAGCCAAGCAGCGTCTGCACGACAACGTTTTTCCACGTGGCATCTCGGCAAACACATGATATTGCCGAAAGTAGGCCTTGACAACATGACTACACTCGGCAAAGGACTATTTGCCGAGAGCCAAGCAGCGTCCGCATGAAAAAGGTTTTCGACGTGGCATCTCGGCAAACACATGATATTGCTGAAAGTAGACCTCGACAACACCAAAACACTTGGCAAAGCACTATTTCCCGTGAGCCAAGCAACGTTCGCACAACAAAGTTTTGCCACATGGCATATCGGCAAACACATGATAGTCCCGAAAGTAGGCCTCGATAACACGACAACCCTTGGCAAAGAACTATTTGCCGAGAGCCAAGCAGCGTCCTTAACGCGAAGTTTTTCCACGTGGCATCTCCGCAAACACATGATATTGCCGAAAGTAGGCCTCGGCAACACGACAACACTCGGAAAAGCACTATTTTCCGAAGCCAAGCAGCGTCCGCACGGCAAAGGTTTTCCACGTGGCATCTCGGCAAACACATGATATTGCTGAAAGTAGGCTTTGACAACACGACAATTCTCGGCAAAGCACTATTTCTCGAGAACCAAGCAACGTCCACACGGAAAAGATTTTCCATGTGGCATCTCGGCAAACACATGATATTGGCGAAAGTAGGCCTCGATAACATGAAAATACTCGGCAAAGCACTATTTGCCGAGAGCCAAGCAGCGTCTGCACGGCAACGTGTTTCCACGTGGCATCTTGGCAAACACATGATATTCCCGAAAGTAGGCCTCGACAACACGACAACACTCGGAAAAGCACTATTTGCCGAGAGCCAAGCAGCGTCCGCACGACAAAGTTTTTCCACGTGGCATCTCGACAAACACATGATATTGCTGAAAGTAGGCCTTGACGACATGACAACACTGGCAAAGCACTATTTGCCGAGAGCCAAGCAGTGTCTCCACGCCAAAGTTTTTCCACGTGGCATCTTGGCAAACACATGATATTGCCGAAAGTTGGCCTTGACAACATGACAACACTCGGCAAAGCACTATTTGCCGAGAGCCAAGCATGGTCCGCCCAGAAAAGGTTTTCCACGTGGCATCTCGGTAAACACATGATATTGCTGAAAGTAGGCCTCGATAACACGACAACACTTGGCAAAGCACTATTTGCCGAGATCCAAGCAGCGTCAGCAAGGCAAAGTTTTTCCAGGTGGCATCTCAGCAAACATATGATATTGCCGAAAGTAGGCCTCTACAACACGACAACACTCAGCAAAGCATTATTTTCCGAGAGCGAAGCAGCGTCCGCACGGCAAAGGTTTTCCACGTGGCATCTTGGCAAACACATGATATTGCTGAAAGTAGGCCTCAACAACACGAAAACCCTCGGCAAAGAACTATATGCCGAGAGCCAAGCAGTGTTCGCACAGCAAAGTTTTTCCACGTGGCATCTCGGAAAACACATAATACTCCCGAGAGTAGGCCTCGACAACACGACAACACTAGGCAAAGCATTATTTGCCGAGAGCCAAGCAACGTTCGCACGACAAAGTTTTTCCACATGGTATCTCAGCAAACACGTGATATTGCCGAAAGTAGGCCTTGATAACACGACAACACTTGGCAAAGCACTATTTGCCGAGAGCCAAGAAGTGTCCGCAAGGCAATGTTTGTCCACGTCGCATCTTGGCAAACAAATGATATTGCCGAAAGTAGGCCTCGACAACACGACAACACTCGGCAAAGCACTATTTGCTTAGATCCAACAGCGTCCACACGGCAAAAGTTTTCCACATTGCATCTCAGCAAACACATGATATTGCTGAAAGTTGGCCTCGATAACACGAAAACACTTGGCAAAGCACTATTTGCTGCGAGCCAAGAAGCGTCTGCACGGCAAAGTTTTTCTACGTGGCATCTCGACAAACACATGCTATTCCCGAAAGTAGGCCTCAACAACACGACAACACTCGGCAGAGCACTATTTGCCGAGAGCCAAGGAGCGTCCGCATAGAAAAGGTTTTCCACGTGGCATCTCGGAAAACAGATGATATTGCTGAAAGTAGGCCTCGACAACACGAAAACACTCGGCAAAGCACTATTTGGCGAGAGCCAAGCAACGTTGGCACGACAAAGTTTTGCCACATGGACGGCAAAGTTTTTCCACGTGGCATCTCGGCAAACACATGATATTCCCGAAAGTAGGCCTCGACAACACGACAACACTCGACAAAGCACTATTTGTGGATAGCCAAGCAAAGTTCGCACGACAAAGTTTTTCCACGTGGCATCTCAGCAAACACATGATATTACCAAAAGTAAGCCTCGACAACACGACAACCCTCGGCAAAGCACTATTTGCCGAGAGCCAAGCCGCGTCCACACGGAAAAGGTTTTCCAGGTGGCATCTCGGCAAACACATGATATTGCTAAAAGTATGCCTTGACAACACAAAAACACTCGGCAAAGCACTATTTTCCGAGAGCCAAGCAACGTACGCACGAAAAAGTTTTGCCACATGGCATCTCGGCAAACACATGATATTCCCGAAAGTAGGCCTCGACAACATGACAACCCTTGGCAAAGCACTATTTGCTGAGAGCTAAGCAGCGTCCGCAAGGCAAAGTTTTTCCACGTCGCATCTCGGCAAACACATGATATTGCCGAAAGTAGGCCTCAACAACACGACAACACTCGGCAAAGCACTATTTTCCATGATATAAGCAGTGTCCGCACGGAAAAGTTTTTCCACGTGGCATCTCGGCAGACACATGATATTGCAAAAAGTAGGACTCGACAACACGACAACACTCGGCAAAGCACAATTTACCGAGATCCAAGCAGTGTTTGCACGGCAAAGTTTTTCCACGTGGCATCTCGGCAAACACATAATACTCCCGTTAGTAGGCCTCGACAACACGACAACACTAGGCAAAGCACTATTTGCCGAGAGCCAAGCAACGTTCGCACGACAAAGTTTTTCCACATGGTATCTCAGCAAACACGTGATATTGCCGAAAGTAGGCCTTGATAACACGACAACACTTGGCAAAGCACTATTTGCCGAGAGCCAAGAAGTGTCCGCAAGGCAAAGTTTGTCCACGTCGCATCTTGGCAAACAAATGATATTGCCAAAAGTAGGCCTCGACAACATGAAAACACTCGGCAAAGCACTATTTGCTGAGATCCAACAGCGTCCGCACGGCAATAGTTTTCCGCATGGCATCTCAGCAAACACATGATATTGCCGAAAGTTGGCCTCGATAACAAGAAAACACTTGGCAAAGCTCTATTTGCTGAGAGGCAAGAAGCGTCTGCACGACAAAGTTTTTCTACATGGCATCTCGACAAACACATGCTATTCCCGAAAGTAGGCCTCAACAACACGACAACACTCAGCAGAGCACTATTTGCCGAGAGCCAAGGAGCGTCCGCATAGAAAAGGTTTTCCACGTGGCATCTCGGAAAACAGATGATATTGCTGAAAGTAGGCCTCGACAACACGAAAACACTCGGCAAAGCACTATTTGGCGAGAGCCAAGCAACGTTGGCACGACAAAGTTTTGCCACATGGACGGCAAAGTTTTTCCACGTGGCATCTCGGCAAACACATGATATTCCCGAAAGTAGGCCTCGACAACACGACAACACTCGACAAAGCACTATTTGTGGATAGCCAAGCAAAGTTCGCACGACAAAGTTTTTCCACGTGGCATCTCAGCAAACACATGATATTACCAAAAGTAAGCCTCGACAACACGACAACCCTCGGCAAAGCACTATTTGCCGAGAGCCAAGCCGCGTCCACACGGAAAAGGTTTTCCAGGTGGCATCTCGGCAAACACATGATATTGCTAAAAGTATGCCTTGACAACACAAAAACACTCGGCAAAGCACTATTTTCCGAGAGCCAAGCAACGTACGCACGAAAAAGTTTTGCCACATGGCATCTCGGCAAACACATGATATTCCCGAAAGTAGGCCTCGACAACATGACAACCCTTGGCAAAGCACTATTTGCTGAGAGCTAAGCAGCGTCCGCAAGGCAAAGTTTTTCCACGTCGCATCTCGGCAAACACATGATATTGCCGAAAGTAGGCCTCAACAACACGACAACACTCGGCAAAGCACTATTTTCCATGATATAAGCAGTGTCCGCACGGAAAAGTTTTTCCACGTGGCATCTCGGCAGACACATGATATTGCAAAAAGTAGGACTCGGCAACACGGCAACACTCGGCAAAGCACAATTTACCGAGATCCAAGCAGTGTTTGCACGGCAAAGTTTTTCCACGTGGCATCTCGGCAAACACATAATACTCCCGTTAGTAGGCCTCGACAACACGACAACACTAGGCAAAGCACTATTTGCCGAGAGCCAAGCAACGTTCGCACGACAAAGTTTTTCCACATGGTATCTCAGCAAACACGTGATATTGCCGAAAGTAGGCCTTGATAACACGACAACACTTGGCAAAGCACTATTTGCCGAGAGCCAAGAAGTGTCCGCAAGGCAAAGTTTGTCCACGTCGCATCTTGGCAAACAAATGATATTGCCAAAAGTAGGCCTCGACAACATGACAACACTCGGCAAAGCACTATTTGCTGAGATCCAATAGCGTCCGCACGGCAATAGTTTTCCGCATGGCATCTCAGCAAACACATGATATTGCCGAAAGTTGGCCTCGATAACAAGAAAACACTTGGCAAAGCTCTATTTGCTGAGAGGCAAGAAGCGTCTGCACGAGAAAGTTTTTCTACATGGCATCTCGACAAACACATGCTATTCCCGAAAGTAGGCCTCAACAACACGACAACACTCGGCAGAGCACTATTTGCCGAGAGCCAAGGAGCGTCCGCATAGAAAAGGTTTTCCACGTGGCATCTCGGAAAACAGATGATATTGCTGAAAGTAGGCCTCGACAACACGAAAACACTCGGCAAAGCACTATTTGGCGAGAGCCAAGCAACGTTGGCACGACAAAGTTTTGCCACATGGACGGCAAAGTTTTTCCACGTGGCATCTCGGCAAACACATGATATTCCCGAAAGTAGGCCTCGACAACACGACAACACTCGACAAAGCACTATTTGTGGATAGCCAAGCAAAGTTCGCACGACAAAGTTTTTCCACGTGGCATCTCAGCAAACACATGATATTACCAAAAGTAAGCCTCGACAACACGACAACCCTCGGCAAAGCACTATTTGCCGAGAGCCAAGCCGCGTCCACACGGAAAAGGTTTTCCAGGTGGCATCTCGGCAAGCACATGATATTGCTAAAAGTATGCCTTGACAACACAAAAACACTCAGCAAAGCACTATTTTCCGAGAGCCAAGCAACGTACGCACGAAAAAGTTTTGCCACATGGCATCTCGGCAAACACATGATATTCCCGAAAGTAGGCCTCGACAACATGACAACCCTTGGCAAAGCACTATTTGCTGAGAGCTAAGCAGCGTCCGCAAGGCAAAGTTTTTCCACGTCGCATCTCGGCAAACACATGTTATTGCCGAAAGTAGGCCTCAACAACACGACAACACTCGGCAAAGCACTATTTTCCATGATATAAGCAGTGTCCGCACGGAAAAGTTTTTCCACGTGGCATCTCGGCAGACACATGATATTGCAAAAAGTAGGACTCGACAACACGACAACACTCGGCAAAGCACAATTTACCGAGATCCAAGCAGTGTTTGCACGGCAAAGTTTTTCCACGTGGCATCTCGGCAAACACATAATACTCCCGTTAGTAGG
This sequence comes from Hordeum marinum, assembly GCA_022496015.1. Lineage (NCBI taxonomy): Eukaryota > Viridiplantae > Streptophyta > Magnoliopsida > Poales > Poaceae > Hordeum > Hordeum marinum. Next base: position 424,246 of record JAAAWK010000935.1, read on the forward strand.
CCTCGACAACACGACAACACTAGGCAAAGCACTATTTGCCGAGAGCCAAGCCACGTTCGCACGACAAAGTTTTTCCACATGGTATCTCAGCAAACACGTGATATTGCCGAAAGTAGGCCTTGATAACACGACAACACTTGGCAAAGCACTATTTGCCGAGAGCCAAGAAGTGTCCGCAAGGCAAAGTTTGTCCACGTCGCATCTTGGCAAACAAATGATATTGCCAAAAGTAGGCCTCGACAACATGACAACACTCGGCAAAGCACTATTTGCTGAGATCCAACAGCGTCCGCACGGCAATAGTTTTCCGCATGGCATCTCAGCAAACACATGATATTGCCGAAAGTTGGCCTCGATAACAAGAAAACACTTGGCAAAGCTCTATTTGCTGAGAGGCAAGAAGCGTCTGCACGACAAAGTTTTTCTACATGGCATCTCGACAAACACATGCTATTCCCGAAAGTAGGCCTCGACAACACGACAACACTTGGCAAACTACTATTTGCCGAGAGCCAAGGAGCGTCCGCATAGAAAAGGTTTTCCACGTGGCATCTTGGAAAACAAATGATATTGCTGAAAGTAGGCCTCGACAACACGAAAACACTCGGCAAAGCACTATTTGGCGAGAGCCAAGCAACGTTGGCACGACAAAGTTTTGCCACATGGCAGCTCGGCAAACACATGATTTTCTCGAAAGTAGGCCGCGACAACACGACAACACTTGGCAAAGCACTATTTGCCGACAGCCAAGCAGCGTCTGCAATGCAAAGTTTTTCCACGTGGCATCTCAGGCAAACACATGATATTGCCGAAAGTAGGCCTCGACAACACGACAAAACTCGGAAAAACACTATTTGCCTAGAGCCAAGCAGCATCAGCACGGCAAAGTTTTTGCACGTGGAATCTCGGCAAACTCATGATATTGCCAAAAGTAGGCCTCGACAACACGACAACAATCGGTAAAGCACTATTTGCCGAGAGCCAAGCAGCGTCCTCACAGCAAAGGTTTTCCACGTGGCATCTCGGCAAACTCATGATATTGCCGAAAGTAGGCTTCGACAACATGAAAACACTCGGCAAAGCACTATTTGCCGAGAGCCAAGCAGCGTCTGCATGGCAAAGTTTTTCCATGTAACTTCTCAGCAAACTCATGATATTCCCGAAAGTAGGCCTCGACAACACGACAATACTAGGAAAATTACTATTTGCCCAGAGCCAAGCAGCATCCACATGAGAAAGTTTTTCCACGTGGCATCTTGGCAAACATATTTTATTGGCGAAAGTAGGACTCTAAAACACGACAACACTCGGCAAAGCAGTATTTGCCGAGATCCAAGCAGCGTCCGCACGAAAAAGGTTTTCCATGTGGCATCTCGGTAACACATGATATTGCCGAATGTAGGCCTCGACAGCACGAAAACACATGGCAAAGCACTATTAACCGAAAGCCAAGCAGCGCATGGATGGCAAAGTTTTTCCACGTGGCATCTCGGCAAACACATGATATTCCAGAAAGTAGGCCTCGACAACACGACAACACTCGACAAAGCACTATTTGTCGATAGCCAAGCAAAGTTCGCACGACAAAGTTTTTCCACGTGGCATCTCAGCAAACACATGATATTACCAAAAGTAAGCCTCGACAACACGACAACCCTCGGCAAAGCACTATTTGCCGAGAGCCAAGCCCTCTCCACACGGAAAAGGTTTTCGAGGTGGCATCTCGGCAAACACATGATATTGCTAAAAGTAGGCCTTGACAACACAAAAACACTCGGCAAAGCACTATTTTCCGAGAGCCAAGCAACGTACGCACGACAAAGTTTTGCCACATGGCAGCTCGGCAAACACATGATATTCCCGAAAGTAGGCCTCGACAACATGACAACCCTTGGCAAAGCACTATTTGCTAAGAGCTAAGCAGCGTCCGCAAGGCAAAGTTTTTCCATGTCGCGTCTCGGCAAAGAGATGATATTGCCGAAAGTAGGCCTCGACAACACAACAACACTCGGCAAAGCACTATTTTCCATGATATAAGCAGCGTCCGCACGGAAAAGTTTTTCCACGTGGCATCTCGGCAGACACACGATATTGCAAAAAGGAGGACTCGACAACACGACAACACTCGGCAAAGCACAATTTGCCGAGATCCAAGCAGTGTTTGCACGACAAAGTTTTTCCATGTGGCATCTCGGCAAACACATAATACTCCCGAGAGTAGGCCTCGACAACACGACAACACTAGGCAAAGCACTATTTGCCGAGAGCCAAGCAACGTTCGCATGACAAAGTTTTTCCACATGGTATCTCAGCAAACACGTGATATTGCCGAAAGTAGGCCTTGATAACACGACAACACTTGGCAAAGCACTATTGGCCGAGAGCCAAGCAGCGTCCACACGGCAAAGGTTTTCCAGATGGCATCTCGGCAAACACATGATATTGCCAAAAGTAGGCCTCGACAACATGACAACACTCGGCAAAGCACTATTTGCTGAGATCGAACAGCGTCCGCACGGCAAAAGTTTTCCACATGGCATCTCAGCAAACACATGATATTGCCGAAAGTTGGCCTCGATAAAACGAAAACACTTGGCAAAGCACTATTTGCTGAGAGCCAAGAAGCATCTGCACGGCAAAGTTTTTCTACGTGACATCTCGACAAACACATGCTATTCCCGAAAGTAGGCCTCGACAACACGACAACACTCGGCAAAGCACTATTTGCCAAGAGCCAAGGAGCATCCGCATAGAAAAGGTTTTCCACGTGGCATCTCGGAAAACAGATGATATTGCTGAAAGTAGGCCTCGACAACACGAAAACACTCGGCAAAGCACTATTTGGCGAGAGCCAAGCAACGTTGGCACGACAAAGTTTTGCCACATGGCAGCTCGGCAAACACATGATTTTCTCGAAAGTAGGCCGCGACAACACGACAACACTTGGCAAAGCACTATTTGCCGACAGGCAAGCAGCATCTGCAATGGAAAGTTTTTCCACGTGGCATCTCACGCAAACACATGATATTGCCGAAACTAGGCCTCGACAACACGACAAAACTAGGAAAAGCACTATTTGCCGAGAGCCAAGCAGCATCAGCACGGCAAAGTTTTTGCACGTGGAATCTCGGCAAACTCATGATATTGGCAAAAGTAGGCCTCGACAACACGACAACCCTCGGCAAAGCACTATTTGCCGAGAGCCAAGCCGTGTCCACACGGAAAAGGTTTTCGAGGTGGCATCTCGGCAAACACATGATATTGCTAAAAGTAGGCCTTGACAACACAAAAACACTCGGCAAAGCACTATTTTCCGAGAGCCAAGCAACGTACGCACGACAAAGTTTTGCCACATGGCAGCTCGGCAAACACATGATATTCCCAAAAGTAGGCCTCGACAACATGACAACCCTTGGCAAAGCACTATTTGCTAAGAGCTAAGCAGCGTCCGCAAGGCAAAGTTTTTCCATGTCGCGTCTCGGCAAAGAGATGATATTGCCGAAAGTAGGCCTCGACAACACAACAACACTCGGCAAAGCACTATTTTCCATGATATAAGCAGCGTCCGCACGGAAAAGTTTTTCCACGTGGCATCTCGGCAGACACACGATATTTCAAAAAGGAGGACTGGAAAACACGACAACACTCGGCAAAGCACAATTTGCCGAGATCCAAGCAGTGTTTGCACGACAAAGTTTTTCCATGTGGCATCTCGGCAAACACATAATACTCCCGAGAGTAGGCCTCGACAACACGACAACACTAGGCAAAGCACTATTTTCCGAGAGCCAAGCAACGTTCGCATGACAAAGTTTTTCCACATGGTATCTCAGCAAACACGTGATATTGCCGAAAGTAGGCCTTGATAACACGACAACACTTGGCAAAGCACTATTGGCCGAGAGCCAAGCAGCGTCCACACGGCAAAGGTTTTCCACATGGCATCTCGGCAAACACATGATATTGCCAAAAGTAGGCCTCGACAACATGACAACACTCGGCAAAGCACTATTTGCTGAGATCGAACAGCGTCCGCACGGCAAAAGTTTTCCACATGGCATCTCAGCAAACACATGATATTGCCGAGAGTTGGCCTCGATAAAACGAAAACACTTGGCAAAGCACTATTTGCTGAGAGCCAAGAAGCGTCTGCACGGCAAAGTTTTTCTACGTGACATCTCGACAAACACATGCTATTCCCGAAAGTAGGCCTCGACAACACGACAACACTCGGCAAAGCACTATTTGCCAAGAGCCAAGGAGCATCCGCATAGAAAAGGTTTTCCACGTGGCATCTCGGAAAACAGATGATATTGCTGAAAGTAGGCCTCGACAACACGAAAACACTCGGCAAAGCACTATTTGGCGAGAGCCAAGCAACGTTGGCACGACAAAGTTTTGCCACATGGCAGCTCGGCAAACACATGATTTTCTCGAAAGTAGGCCGCGACAACACGACAACACTTGGCAAAGCACTATTTGCCGACAGGCAAGCAGCATCTGCAATGGAAAGTTTTTCTACGTGGCATCTCACGCAAACACATGATATTGCCGAAACTAGGCCTCGACAACACGACAAAACTCGGAAAAGCACTATTTGCCGAGAGCCAAGCAGCATCAGCACGGCAAAGTTTTTGCACGTGGAATCTCGGCAAACTCATGATATTGGCAAAAGTAGGCCTCGACAACACGACAACACTCGGCAAAGCACTATTTGCCAAGAGCCAAGGAGCGTCCGCATAGAAAAGGTTTTCCACGTGGCATCTCGGAAAACAGATGATATTGCTGAAAGTAGGCCTCGACAACACGAAAACACTCGGCAAAGCACTATTTGGCGAGAGCCAAGCAACGTTGGCACGACAAAGTTTTGCCACATGGCAGCTCGGCAAACACATCATTTTCTCGAAAGTAGGCCGCGACAACACGACAACACTTGGCAAAGCACTATTTGCCGACAGGCAAGCAGCATCTGCAATGGAAAGTTTTTCCACGTGGCATCTCACGCAAACACATGATATTGCCGAAACTAGGCCTCGACAACACGACAAAACTCGGAAAAGCACTATTTGCCAAGAGCCAAGCAGCATCAGCACGACAAAGTTTTTGCACGTGGAATCTCGGCAAACTCATGATATTGGCAAAAGTAGGCCTCGACAACACGACAACAATTGGTAAAGCACTATTTGCCGAGAGCCAAGCAGCGTCCTCACGGCAAAGGTTTTCCACGTGGCATCTCAGCAAACACATGATATTGCCGAAAGTAGGCTTCGACAACATGAAAACACTCGGCAAAGCACTATTTGCCGAGAGCCAGGCAGCGTCTGCATGGCAAAGTTTTTCCATGTAACTTCTCAGCAAACTCATGATATTCCCGAAAGTAGGCCTCGACAACACGACAACACTAGGCAAAGTACTATTTGCCCAGAGCCAAGCAGCATCCACATGAGAATGTTTTTCCACGTGGCTTCTTGGCAAACATATTTTATTGGCGAAAGTAGGACTCGAAAACACGACAACACTCGGCATAGCACTATTTGCCGAGATCCAAGCAGCGTCCGCACGAAAAAGGTTTTCCATGTGGCATCTCGGTAAACACATGATATTGCCGAATGTATGCCTCGACAACACGAAAACACACGGCAAAGCACTATTAACCAAAAGCCAAGCAGCGCATGGACGGCAAAGTTTTTCCACGTGGCATCTCGGCAAACACATGATATTCCCGAAAGTAGGCCTCGACAACACGACAACACTCGACAAAGCACTATTTGTTGATAGCCAAGCAAAGTTCGCATGACAAAGTTTTTCCACGTGGCATCTCAGCAAACACATGATATTACCAAAAGTAAGCCTCGACAACACGACAACCCTCGGCAAAGCACTATTTGCCGAGAGCCAAGCCGTGTCCACACGGAAAAGGTTTTCCAGGTGGCATCTCGGCAAACACATGATATTGCTAAAACTAGGCCTTGACAACACAAAAACACTCGGCAAAGCACTATTTTCCGAGAGCCAAGGAACGTACGCACGACAAAGTTTTGCCACATGGCATCTCGGCAAACACATGATATTCCCGAAAGTAGGCCTCGACAACATGACAACCCTTGGCAAAGCACTATTTGCTGAGAGCTAAGCAGCGTTCGCAAGGCAATGTTTTTCCACGTCGCATCTCGGCAAACACATGACATTGCCGAAAGTAGGCCTCGACAACACGACAACACTCGGAAAATCACTATTTTCCATGATATAAGTAGCGTCCGCACGGAAAAGTTTTTCCACGTGGCATCTCGGCAGACACACGATATTGCAAAAAGTAGGACTCGACAACACGACAACACTCGGCAAAGCACAATTTGCTGAGATCCAAGCAGTGTTTGCACGGCAAAGTTTTTCCACGTGGCATCTCGGCAAACACATAATACTCCCGAGAGTAGGCCTCGACAACACGACAACACTAGGCAAAGCACTATTTGCCGAGAGCCAAGCAACGTTCGCACAACAAAGTTTTTCCACATGGTATCTCAGCAAACACGTGATATTGCCGAAAGTAGGCCTTGATAACACGACAACACTTGGCAAAGCACTATTTGCCGAGAGCCAAGAAGTGTCCGCAAGGCAAAGTTTGTCCACGTCGCATCTTGACAAACAAATGATATTGCCGAAAGTAGGCCTCGACAACACGAGAACACTCGACAAAGCACTATTCGCCGAGAGCCAAGCAGCGTCCGCACGGCAGAGGTTTTCCACATGGCATCTCGGCAAACACATGATATTGCCAAAAGTTGGCCTCGACAACATGACAACACTTTGCAAAGCACTATTTGCTGAGATCCAACAGCGTCCGCACGGCAAAAGTTTTCCACATTGCATCTCAGCAAACAAATGATATTGCCGAAAGTTGGACTCGATAACACGAAAACACTTGGCAAAGCACTATTTGTTGAGAGCCAAGAAGCGTCTGCACGGCAAAGTTTTTCTACGTGGCATCTCGACAAACACATTCTATTCCCGAAAGTAGGCCTCGACAACACGACAACACTCGGCAAAGCACTATTTGCCGAGAGCCAAGGAGCGTCCGCATAGAAATGGTTTTCCACATGGCATCTCGGAAAACAGATGATATTGCTGAAAGTAGGCCTCGACAACACGAAAACACTCGGCAAAGCACTATTTGGCGAGAGCCATGCAACGTTGGCACAACAAAGTTTTGCCACATGGCAGCTCGGCAAACACATGATTTTATCGAAAGTAGGCCGCGACAACACGACAACACTTGGCAAAGCACTATTTGCCGACAGCCAAGCAGCGTCTGCAATGCAAAGTTTTTCCACGTGGCATCTCAGGCAAACACATGATATTGCCGAAAGTAGGCCTCGACAACACGACAAAACTCGGAAAAGCACTATTTGCCGAGAGCCAAGCAGCATCAGCACGGCAAAGTTTTTGCACCTGGAATCTCGGCAAACTCATGATATTGCCTAAAGTAGGCCTCGACAACATGACAACAATCGGTAAAGCACTATTTGCCGAGAGCCAAGCAGTGTCCTCACAGCAAAGGTTTTCCACGTGGCATCTCGGCAAACACATGATATTGCCGAAAGTAGGCTTCGACAAAATGAAAACACTCGGCAAAGCACTATTTGCCAAGAGCCAAGCAGCGTCTGCACGGCAAAGTTTTGCCATGTAACTTCTCAGCAAACTCATGATATTCCCGAAAGTAGGCCTCGAGAACACGACAACACTAGGCAAGGTACTATTTGCCCAGAGCCAAACAGCATCCACATGAGAATGTTTTTCCACGTGGCATCTTGGTAAACATATTTTATTGGCGAAAGTAGTACTCGACAACACGACAACACTCGGCAAAGCACTATTTGCCGAGATCCAAGAAGCGTCCGCACAAAAAAGGTTTTCCATGTGGCATCTCGGTAAAGACATGATATTGCCGAATGTAGGCCTCGACAACACGAAAACACACGACAAATCACTATTAACCGAGAGCCAAGCAGCGCATGGACGGCAAAGTTTTTCCACGTGGCATCTCGGCAAACACATGATATTCCCGAAAGTAGGCCTCGACAACACGACAACACTCGACAAAGCACTATTTGTCGATAGCCAAGCAAAGTTCGCACGACAAAGTTTTTCCACGTGGCATCTCAGCAAACACATGATATTACCAAAAGTAAGCCTCGACAACACGACAACCCTTGGCAAAGCACTCTTTGCTGAGAGCTAAGCAGCGTCCGCAAGGCAAAGTTTTTTCACGTCGCATCTCGGCAAACACATGATATTGCCGAAAGTAGGCCTCGACAACACGACAACACTCGGAAAATCACTATTTTCCATGATATAACTAGCGTCCGCACGGAAAAGTTTTTCCACGTGGCATCTCGGCAGACACACGATATTGCAAAAAGTAGGACTCGACAACACGACAACACTCAGGAAAGCACAATTTTCTGAGATCCAAGCAGTGTTTAAACGGCAAAGTTTTTCCACGTGGCATCGCGGCAAACACATAATACTCCCAAGAGTAGGCCTCGGCAACACGACAACACTAGGCAAAGCACTATTTGCCGAGAGCCAAGCAACGTTCGCACGACAAAGTTTTTCCACATGGTATCTCAGGAAACACACGATATTGCCGAAAGTAGGCCTTGATAACACGACAACACTTGGCAAAGCACTATTTTCCGAGAGCCAAGCAGCGTCAGCAAGGCAAAGTTTTTCCAGGTGGCATCTCAGCAAACATATGATATTGCCGAAAGTAGGCCTCAACAACACGACAACACTCAGCAAAGCATTATTTTCCGAGAGCCAAGCAGCGTCCGCACGACAAAGGTTTTCCACGTGGCATCTTGGCAAGCACATGGTATTGCTGAAAGTAGGCCTCGACAACATGAAAACACTCGGCAAAGTACTATTTGCCGAGAGCCAAGCAGCGTCCGCGTGAAAACGGTTTTCCACATGGCATCTTGGCAAACACATGATATTGCTGAAAGTAGGCCTCGGCAACACCAAAACACTTGGCAAAGCACTATTTCCCATGAGTCAAGAAACGTTCGTGCAACAAAGTTTTGCCACATGGCATCTCGGCAAACACATGATAGTCCCGAAAGTAGGCCTCGATAACACGACAACACTTGGCAAAGCACTATTTGCCGAGAGACAAGCAGCGTCCGCAATGCAATGTTTTTCCACGTGGCATCCCGGCAAACAAATGATATTGCCGAAAAGTAGGCCTCGACAACATGACAACACTCGGAAAGGCACTATTTGTCGAGAGCCAAGCAGCGTCCGCACGGCAAAGATTTTCCACGTGGCATCTCGGCAAACACATGATATTGAGAAAGTAGGCCTCGATAACATGAAAATACTCGGCAAAGCACAATATGCCGAGAGCCAAGCAGCGTCTGCACGACAACGTTTTTCCTCGTGGCATCTCGGCAAACAGATGATATTCCCGAAAGTAGGCCTTGACAACACGACAACACTCGGCAAAGCACTATTTGCCGAGAGCCAAGCAGCGTCCGCACGGCAAAGTTTTTCCATGTGGCATCTCAGCAAACACATGATATTGCCGAAAGTAGGCCTTGAGAACACGACAACACTCGAAAAGGCATTATTTGCCGAAGCCAAGCAGCATCCGCACAGCAAAGGTTTTCCACGTGGCATCTCGGCAAACACATGATATAGCTAAAAGTAGGCCTTGACAACACGACAATTATCGGCAAAGCACTATTTGTCGAGAGCGAAGCAGCGTCCGCACGGCAAAGATTTTCCACGTGGCATCTCGGCAAACACATGATATTGAGAAAGTAGGCCTGGATAACATGAAAATACTCGGCAAAGCACTATTTGCCGAGAGCCAAGCAGCGTCTGCACGACAACGTGTTTCCACGTGGCATCTTGGCAAACACATGATATTCCAGAAAGTAGGCCTCGACAACACGACAACACTCGGGAAAGCACTATTTGCCGAGAGCCAAGCAGCGTCCGCACGACAAAGTTTTTCCACGTGGCATCTCGACAAACACATGATATTGCCGAAAGTAGGCCTTGACAACATGACAACAGATTTTCCAAGTAGAGCCAAGGAGCGTCCGAAAGTAGGCCTCGACAACACGACAACACTCGGAAAAGCACTATTTGCCGAGAGCCAAGCAGCGTCCGCACGACAAAGTTTTTCCACGTGGCATCTCGACAAACACATGATATTGCCGAAAGTAGGCCTTGAGAACATGACAACACTCGGCAAAGCACTATTTGCCGAGAGCAAAGCAGCGTCTGCACGACAAAGTTTTTCCACGTGGCATCTCGGAAACACATGATATTGCCGACAGTAGGCCTTGACAACAGGACAACACTCGGCAAAGCACTATTTGCCGTGAGCCAAGCATGGTCCGCACAGAAAAGGTTTTCCATGTGGCATCTCGGTAAACACATGATATTGCTCAAAGTAGGCCTCGGTAACACGACAACACTTGGCAAAGCACTATTTGCCGAGAGCCAAGCAGCGTCAGCAAGGCAATGTTTTTCCACATGGCATCTCAGCAAACATATGATATTGCCGAAAGTAGGCCTCGAAAACACGACAACACTCGGCAAAGCATTATTTTCTGAGAGCCAAGCAGCGTCCGCATGGCAAAGATTTTCCACGTGGCATCTCGACAAACACATGATATTGCAAAAAGTAGGCCTCGACAACATGAAAACAATCGGCAAAGCACTATTTGCTGAGAGCCAAGCAGCGTCCGCATGGCAAAGGTTTTCCACGTGGCATCTTGGCAAACACATGATATTGCCGAAAGTAGGCCTTGACGACATGACAACACTCGGAAAAGCAATATTTGCCGAGAGCCAAGCAACGTTCGCATGACAATGTTTTGCCACATGGCATCTCGGCAAACACATGATATTCCCGAAAGTAGGACTCGATAACACGACAACACTTAGCAAAGCACTATTTGCCGAGAGCCAAGCAACGTCAGCAAGGCAAAGTTTTCCATGTGGCATCTCAGGAAACATATGATATTGCGAAAAGTAGGCCTCGACAACACGACAACACTCAGGAAAATATTATTTTCCGAGAGCCAAGCAGTGTCGGCACGGCAATGTTTTTCCTCGTTGCATCTCGGCAAACACATGATATTGCCAAAAGTAGGCCTCGACAACACAAAAACAATCGGCAAAGTACTATTTGCTGAGAGCGAAGCAGCGTCCGCACGGCAAAGGTTTTCCAAGTGGCATCTTGGCAAACACATGATATTGCCGAAAGTAGGCCTTGACAACATGAAAACACTCGGCAAAGCACTATTTGCCGAGAGCCAAGCAGCGTCCGCATGAAAAAGGTTTTCGACATGGCATCTCGGCAAACACATGATATTGCTGAAAGTAGACCTCGACAACACCAAAACACTTGGCAAAGCACTATTTCCCGTGAGCCAAGCAACGTTCGCACAACAAAGTTTTGCCACATGGCATATCGGCAAACACATGATAGTCCCGAAAGGAGGCCTCGATAACACGACAACCCTTGGCAAAGAACTATTTGCCGAGAGCCAAGCAGCGTCCTCAACGCGAAGTTTTTCCACGTGGCATCTCCGCAAACACATGATATTGCCGAAAGTAGAACTCGACAACACGACAATACTCGGAAAAGCACTATTTTCCGAAGCCAAGCAGCGTCCGCACGACAAAGGTTTTCCACGTGGCATCTCGGCAAACACATGATATTGCTGAAAGTAGGCTTTGACAACACGACAATTCTCGGCAAAGCACTATTTCTCGAGAACCAAGCAACGTCCGCACGGAAAAGATTTTCCATGTGGCATCTCGGCAAACACATGATATTGGCGAAAGTAGGCCTCGATAACATGAAAATACTTGGCAAAGCACTATTTGCCGAGAGCCAAGCAGCGTGTGCACGGAAACGTGTTTCCACGTGGCATCTTGGCAAACACATGACATTCCCGAAAGTAGGCCTCGACAACACGACAACACTCGGAAAAGCACTATTTGCCGAGAGCCAAGCAGCGTCCGCACGATAAAGTTTTTCCACGTGGCATCTCGACAAACACATGATATTGCCGAAAGTAGGCCTTGACAACATGACAACAGATTTTCCAAGTAGAGCAAAGCAGCGTCCGCACGGAAAAGTTTTTCCACGTGGCATCTCGGCAGACACATGATATTGCAAAAAGTAGGACTCGACAACACGACAACACTCGGGAAAGCACAATTTACCGAGATCCAAGAAGTGTTCGCACGGCAAAGTTTTTCCACGTGGCATCTCGGCAAACACATAATACTCCCGAGAGTAGGCCTCGACAACACGACAACACTAGGCAAAGCACTATTTGCCGAGAGCCAAGCAACGTTCGCACGACAAAGTTTTTCCACATGGTATCTCAGCAAACACGTGATATTGCCGAAAGTAGGCCTTGATAACACGACAAAACTTGGCAAAGCACTATTTGCCGAGAGCCAAGAAGTGTCCGCAAGGCAACGTTTGTCCACGTCGCATCTTGGCAAACAAATGATATTGCCGAAAGTAGGCCTCGACAACACGACAACACTCGGCAAAGCACTATTCGCCGAGAGCCAAGCAGCGTCCGCACGGCAAAGGTTTTCCACATGGCATCTCGGCAAACACATGATATTGCCAAAAGTAGGCCTCGACAACATGACAACACTCGGCAAAGCACTATTTGCTGAGATCCAACAGTGTCCGCATGGCAAAAGTTTTCCGCATGGCATCTCAGCAAACACATGATATTGCCGAAAGTTGGCCTCGATAACACGAAAACACTTGGCAAAGCACTATTTGCTGCGAGCCAAGAAGCGTCTGCACGACAAAGTTTTTCTACGTGGCATCTCGACAAACACATGCTATTCCCGAAAGTAGGCCTCGACAACACGACAACACTTGGCAAACCACTATTTGCCAAGAGCCAAGGAGCGTCCGCATAGAAAAGGTTTTCCACGTGGCATCTCGGAAAACAGATGATATTGCTGAAAGTAGGCCTCGACAACACGAAAACACTCGGCAAAGCACTATTTGGCGAGAGCCAAGCAACGTTGGCACGACAAAGTTTTGCCACATGGCAGCTCGGCAAACACATGATTTTCTCGAAAGTAGGCCGCGACAACACGACAACACTTGGCAAAGCACTATTTGCCGACAGCCAAGCAGCGTCTGCAATGCAAAGTTTTTCCACGTGGCATCTCAGGCAAACAGATGATATTGCCGAAAGTAGGCCTCGACAACACGACAAAACTTGGAAAAACACTATTTGCCGAGAGCCAAGCAGCATCAGCACGGCAAAGTTTTTGCACGTGGAATCTCGGCAAACTCATGATATTGCCAAAAGTAGGCCTCGACAACACGACAACAATCGGTAAAGCACTATTTGCCGAGAGCCAAGCAGCGTCCTCACAGCAAAGGTTTTCCACGTGGCATCTCGGCAAACACATGATATTGCCGAAAGTAGGCTTCGACAACATGAAAACACTCGGCAAAGCACTATTTGCCGAGAGCCAAGCAGCGTCTGCATGGCAAAGTTTTTCCATGTAACTTCTCAGCAAACTCATTATATTCCCGAAAGTAGGCCTCGACAACACGACAACACTAGGCAAAGTACTATTTGCCCAGAGCCAAGCAGCATCCACATGAGAAAGTTTTTCCGCGTGGCATCTTGGCAAACATATTTTATTGGCGAAAGTAGGACTCGAAAACACGACAACACTCGGCAAAGCACTATTTGCCGAGATCCAAGCAGCGTCCGCACGAAAAAGGTTTTCCATGTGGCATCTCGGTAACACATGATATTGCCGAATGTAGGCCTCGACAACACGAAAACACTCGACAAAGCACTATTTGTCGATAGCCAAGCAAAGTTCGCACGACAAAGTTTTTCCACGTGGCATCTCAGCAAACACATGATATTACCAAAAGTAAGCCTCGACAACACGACAACCCTCGGCAAAGCACTATTTGCCGAGAGCCAAGCCGTGTCCACACGGAAAAGGTTTTCTAGGTGGCATCTCGGCAAACACATGATATTGCTAAAAGTAGGCCTTGACAACACAAAAACACTCGGCAAAGCACTATTTTCCGAGAGCCAAGCAACGTACGCACGACAAAGTTTTGCCACATGGCATCTCGGCAAACACATGATATTCCCGAAAGTAGGCCTCGACAACATGACAACCCTTGGCAAAGCACTATTTGCTAAGAGCTAACCAGCGCCCGCAAGGCAAAGTTTTTCCATGTCGCATCTCGGCAAAGACATGATATTGCCGAAAGTAGGCCTCGACAACACAACAACACTCGGCAAAGCACTATTTTCCATGATATAAGTAGCGTCCGCACGGAAAAGTTTTTCCACGTGGCATCTCGGCAGACACACGATATTGCAAAAAGGAGGACTCGACAACACGACAACACTCGGCAAAGCACAATTTGCCGAGATCCAAGCAGTGTTTGCACGACAAAGTTTTTCCATGTGGCATCTCGGCAAACACATAATACTCCCGAGAGTAGGCCTCGACAACACGACAACACTAGGCAAAGCACTATTTGCCGAGAGCCAAGCAACGTTCGCACGACAAAGTTTTTCCACATGGTATCTCAGCAAACACGTGATATTGCCGAAAGTAGGCCTTGATAACACGACAACACTTGGCAAAGCACTATTTGCCGAGAGCCAAGAAGTGTCCGCAAGGCAAAGTTTGTCCATGTCGCATCTTGGCAAACAAATGATATTGCCGAAAGTAGGCCTCGACAACACGACAACACTCGGCAAAGCACTATTCGCCGAGAGCCAAGCAGCGTCCGCACGGCAAAGGTTTTCCACATGGCATCTCAGCAAACACATGATATTGCCAAAAGTAGGCCTTGACAACATGACAACACGCGGCAAAGCACTATTTGCTGAGATCCAACAGCGTCCGCACGGCAAAAGTTTTCCACATGGCATCTCAGCAAACACATGATATTGCCGAAAGTTGGCCTCGATAAAACGAAAACACTTGGCAAAGCACTATTTGCTGAGAGCCAAAAAGCGTCTGCACGGCAAAGTTTTTCTACGTGGCATCTCGACAAACACATGCTATTCCCGAAAGTAGGCCTCGACAACACGACAACACTCGGCAAAGCACTATTTGCCAAGAGCCAAGGAGTGTCCGCATAGAAAAGGTTTTCCACGTGGCATCTCGGAAAACAGATGATATTGCTGAAAGTAGGCCTCGACAACACGAAAACACTCGGCAAAGCACTATTTGGCGAGATCCAAGCAACGTTGGCACGAAAAAGTTTTGCCACATGGCAGCTCGGCAAACACATGATTTTCTCGAAAGTAGGCCGCGACAACACGACAACACTTGGCAAACCACTATTTGCCGACAGGCAAGCAGCATCTGCAATGCAAAGTTTTTCCACGTGGCATCTCACGCAAACACATGATATGTCCGAAAGTAGGCCTCGACAACACGACAAAACTCGGAAAAGCACTATTTGCCGAGAGCCAAGCAGCATCAGCACGGCAAAGTTTTTGCACGTGGAATCTCGGCAAACTCATGATATTGCCAAAAGTAGGCCTCGACAACATGACAACAATCGGTAAAGCACTATTTGCCGAGAGCCAAGCAGCGTCCTCATGGCAAAGGTTTTCCACGTGGCATCTCGGCAAACACATGATATTGCCGAAAGTAGGCTTCGACAACATGAAAACACTCAGCAAAGCACTATTTGTCGAGAGCCAAGCAGCGTCTGCACGGCAAAGTTTTTCCATGTAACTTCTCAGCAAACTCATGATATTCCCGAAAGTAGGCCTCGACAACACGACAACACTAGGCAAAGTTCTATTTGCCCAGAGCCAAACAGCATCCACATGAGAAAGTTTTTCCACGTGGCATCTTGGTAAACATATTTTATTGGCGAAAGTAGGACTCGACAACACGACAACACTCGGCAAAGCACTATTTGCCGAGATCCAAGCAGCGTCCACACAAAAAAGGTTTTCCATGTGGCATCTCGGTAAACACATGATATTGCCGAATGTAGGCCTCGACAACACGAAAACACAAGGCAAAGCACTATTAACCAAGAGCCAAGCAGCGCATGGACGGCAAAGTTTTTCCACGTGGCATCTCGGCAAACACATGATATTCCCGCAAGTAGGCCTCGACAACACGACAACACTCGACAAAGCACTATTTGTCGATAGCCAAGCAAAGTTCGCACGAGAAAGTTTTTCCACGTGGCATCTCAGCAAACACATGATATTACCAAAAGTAAGCCTCGACAACATGACAACCCTCGGCAAAGCACTATTTGCCGAGAGCCAAGCCGTGTCCACACGGAAAAGGTTTTCCAGGTGGCATCTCGGCAAACACATGATATTGCTAAAACTAGGCCTTGACAACACAAAAACACTCGGCAAAGCACTATTTTCCGAGAGCCAAGCAACGTACGCACGACAAAGTTTTGCCACATGGCATCTCGGCAAACACATGATATTCCCGAAAGTAGGCCTCGACAACATGACAACCCTTGGCAAAGCACTATTTGCTGAGAGCTAAGTAGCGTCCGCAAGGCAAAGTTTTTCCACGTCGCATCTCGGCAAACACATGATATTGCCGAAAGTAGGCCTCGACAACACGACAACACTCGGAAAATCACTATTTTCCATGATATAACTAGCATCCGCACGGAAAAGTTTTTCCACGTGGCATCTCGGCAGACACACGATATTGCAAAAAGTAGGACTCGACAACACGACAACACTCGGGAAAGAACAATTTTCTGAGATCCAAGCAGTGTTTTCACGGCAAAGTTTTTCCACGTGGCATCTCGGCAAACACATAATACTCCCGAGAGTAGGCCTCGGCAACACGACAACACTAGGCAAAGCAGTATTTGCCGAGAGCCAAGCAACGTTCGCACGACAAAGTTTTTCCACATGGTATCTCAGCAAACACATGATATTGCCGAAAGTAGGCCTTGATAACACGACAACACTTGGCAAAGCACTATTTGCCGAGAGCCAAGAAGTGTCCGCAAGGCAAAGTTTGTCCACGTCGCATCTTGGCAAACAAATGATATTGCCGAAAGTAGGCCTCGACAACACGACAACACTCGGCAAAGCACTATTCGCCGAGAGCCAAGGAGCGTCCGCACGGCAAAGGTTTTCCACATGGCATCTCGGCAAACACATGATATTGCCAAAAGTAGGCCTCGACAACATGACAACACTCGGCAAAGCACTATTTGCTGAGATCCAACAGCGTCCGCACAGCAAAAGTTTTCCACATTGCATCTCAGCAAACAAATGATATTGCCGAAAGTTGGCCTCGATAACACGAAAACACTTGGCAAAGCACTATTTGCTGAGAGCCCAGAAGCGTCTGCACGGCAAAGTTTTTCTACGTGGCATCTCGACAAACACATGCTATTCCCGAAAGTAGGCCTCGACAACACGACAACACTCGGCAAAGCACTATTTGCCGAGAGCCAAGGAGCGTCCGCATAGAAAAGGTTTTCCACGTGGCATCTTGGAAAACAGATGATATTGTTGAAAGTAGGCCTCGACAACACGAAAACACTCAGCAAAGCACTATTTGGCGAGAGCCATGCAACGTTGGCACAACAAAGTTTTGCCACCTGGCAGCTCGGCAAACACATGATTTTATCGAAAGTAGGCCGCGACAACACTACAACACTTGGCAAAGCACTATTTGCCGACAGCCAAGCAGCGTCTGCAATGCAAAGTTTTTCCACGTGGCATCTGAGGCAAACACATGATATTGCCAAAAGTAGGCCTCGACAACACGACAAAACTCGGAAAAGCACTATTTGCCGAGAGCCAAGCAGCATCAGCACGGCAAAGTTTTTGCACCTGGAATCTCGGCAAACTGATGATATTGCCAAAAGTAGGCCTCGACAACATGACAACAATCGGTAAAGCACTATTAGCCGAGAGCCAAGCAGCGTCCTCACAGCAAAGGTTTTCCACGTGGCATCTCGGCAAACACATGATATTGCCGAAAGTAGGCTTCGACAACATGAAAACACTCGGCAAAGCACTATTTGCCGAGAGCCAAGCAGGGTCTGCACGGCAAAGTTTTTCCATGTAACTTCTCAGCAAACTCATGATATTCCCGAAAGTAGGCCTCGACAACACGACAACACTAGGCAAAGTACTATTTGCCCAGAGCCAAACAGCATCCACATGAGAAAGTTTTTCCACGTGGCATCTTGGTAAACATATTTTATTGGCGAAAGTAGGACTCGACAACACGACAACACTCGGCAAAGCACTATTTGCCGAGATCCAAGCAGCGTCCGCACGAAAAAGGTTTCCATGTGGCATCTCGGTAAACACATGATATTGCCGAATGTAGGCCTCGACAACACGAAAACACACGGCAAGGCACTATTAACCGAGAGCCAAGCAGCGCATGGACAGCAAAGTTTTTCCACGTGGCATCTCGGCAAACACATGATATTCCCAAAAGTAGGCCTCGACAACACGACAACACTCGACAAAGCACTATTTGTCGATAGCCAAGCAAAGTTCGCACGAGAAAGTTTTTCCACGTGGCATCTCAGCAAACACATGATATTACCAAAAGTAAGCCTCGACAACACGACAACCCTCGGCAAAGCACTATTTGCCGAGAGCCAAGCCGTGTCCACACGGAAAAGGTTTTCCAGGTGGCATCTCGGCAAACACATGATATTGCTAAAACTAGGCCTTGACAACACAAAAACACTCGGCAAAGCACTATTTTCCGAGAGCCAAGCAACGTACGCACGACAAAGTTTTGCCACATGGCATCTCGACAAACACATGATATTCCTGAAAGTAGGCCTCGACAACATGACAACCCTTGGCAAAGCACTATTTGCTGAGAGCTAAGCAGCGTCCGCAAGGCAAAGTTTTTCCACGTCGCATCTAGGCAAACACATGATATTGCCGAAAGTAGGCCTCGACAACACGACAACACTCGGAAAATCACTATTTTCCATGATATAACTAGCGTCCGCACGGAAAAGTTTTTCCACGTGGCATCTCGGCAGACACACGATATTGCAAAAAGTAGGACTCGACAACACGACAACACTCGGGAAAGAACAATTTTCTGAGATCCAAGCAGTGTTTGCACGGCAAAGTTTTTCCACGTGGCATCTTGGCAAACACATAATACTCCCGAGAGTAGGCCTCGGCAACACGACAACACTAGGCAAAGCACTATTTGCCGAGAGCCAAGCAACGTTCGCACGACAAAGTTTTTCCACATGGTATCTCAGCAAACACATGATATTGCCGAAAGTAGGCCTTGATAACTCGACAACACTTGGCAAAGCACTATTTGCCGAGAGCCAAGAAGTGTCCGCAAGGCAAAGTTTGTCCACGTCGCATCTTGGGAAACAAATGATATTGCCGAAAGTAGGCCTCGACAACACGACAACACTCGGCAAAGCACTATTCGCCGAGAGCCAAGCAGCGTCCGCACGGCAAAGGTTTTCCACATGGCATCTCGGCAAACACATGATATTGCCAAAAGTAGGCCTCGACAACATGACAACACTCGGCAAAGCACTATTTGCTGAGATCCAACAGCGTCCGCACAGCAAAAGTTTTCCACATTGCATCTCAGCAAACCAATGATATTGCCGAAAGTTGGCCTCGATAACACGAAAACACTTGGCAAAGCACTATTTGCTGAGAGCCAAGAAGCGTCTGCACGGCAAAGTTTTTCTACGTGGCATCTCGACAAACACATGCTATTCCCGAAAGTAGGCCTCGACAACACGACAACACTCGGCAAAGCACTATTTGCCGAGAGCCAAGGAGCGTCCGCATAGAAAAGGTTTTCCACGTGGCATCTCGGAAAACAGATGATATTGTTGAAAGTAGGCCTCGACAACACGAAAACACTCAGCAAAGCACTATTTGGCGAGAGCCATGCAACGTTGGCACAACAAAGTTTTGCCACATGGCAGCTCGGCAAACACATGATTTTATCGAAAGTAGGCCGCGACAACACGACAACACTTGGCAAAGAACTATTTGCCGACAGCCAAGCAACGTCTGCAATGCAAAGTTTTTCCACGTGGCATCTCAGGCAAACACATGATATTGCCAAAAGTAGGCCTCGACAACACGACAAAACTCGGAAAAGGACTATTTGCCGAGAGCCAAGCAGCATCAGCACGGCAAAGTTTTTGCACGTGGAATCTCGGCAAACTCATGATATTGCCAAAAGTAGGCCTCGACAACATGACAACAATCGGTAAAGCACTATTAGCCGAGAGCCAAGCAGCGTCCTCACAGCAAAGGTTTTCCACGTGGCATCTCGGCAAACACATGATATTGCCGAAAGTAGGCTTCGACAACATGAAAAGACTCGGCAAAGCACTATTTGCCGAGAGCCAAGCAGCGTCTGCACGGCAAAGTTTTTCCATGTAACTTCTTAGCAAACTCATGATATTCCCGAAAGTAGGCCTCGACAACACGACAACACTAGGCAAAGTACTATTTGCCCAGAGCCAAACAGCATCCACATGAGAAAGTTTTTCCACGTGGCATCTTGGTAAACATATTTTATTGGCGAAAGTAGGACTCGACAACACGACAACACTCGGCAAAGCACTATTTGCCGAGATCCAAGTAGCGTCCGCACGAAAAAGGTTTTCCATGTGGCATCTCGGTAAACACATGATATTGCCGAATGTAGGCCTCGACAACACGAAAACACACGGCAAAGCACTATTAACCGAGAGCCAAGCAGCGCATGGACGACAAAGTTTTTCCACGTGGCATCTCGGCAAACACATGATATTCCCGAAAGTAGGCCTCGACAACACGACAACACTGGACAAAGCACTATTTGTCGATAGCCAAGCAAAGTTCGCACGACAAAGTTTTTCCACGTGGCATCTCAGCAAACACATGATATTACCAAAAGTAAGCCTCGACAACACGACAACCCTCGGCAAAGCACTATTTGCCGAGAGCCAAGCCGCGTCCACACGGAAAAGGTTTTCCAGGTGTCATCTCGGCAAACACATGATATTGCTAAAAGTAGGCCTTGACAACACAAAAACACTCGGCAAAGCACTATTTTCCGAGAGCCCAGCAACGTTCGCACGACAAAGTTTTGCCACATGGCATCTCGGAAAACACATGATATTCCCGAAAGTAGGCTTCGACAACATGACAACCCTTGGCAAAGCACTATTTGCTGAGAGCTAAGCAGCGTCCGCAAGGCAAAGTTTTTCCACGTCGCATCTCGGCAATCACATGATATTGCCGAAAGTAGGCCTCGACAACACGACAACACTCGGCAAAGCACTATTTTCCATGATATAAGCAGCGTCTGCACGGAAAAGTTTTTCCACGTGGCATCTCGGCAGACACACGATATTGCAAAAAGTAGGACTCGACAACACGACAACACTCGGCAAAGCACAATTTGCCGAGATCCAAGCAGTGTTTGCACGGCAAAGTTTTTCCACGTGGCATCTCGACAAACACATAATACTCCCGAGAGTAGGCCTCGACAACACGACAACACTAGGCAAAGCACTATTTACCGAGAGCCAAGCAACGTTCGCACGACAAAGTTTTTCCACATGGTATCTCAGCAAACACGTGATATTGCCGAAAGTAGGCCTTGATAACACGACAACACTTGGAAAAGCACTATTTGCGGAGAGCCAAGAAGTGTCCGCAAGGCAAAGTTTGTCCACGTCGCATCTTGGCAAACAAATGATATTGCCGAAAGTAGGCCTCGACAACACGACAACACTCGGCCAAGCACTATTCGCCGAGAGCCAAGCAGCGTTTGCACGGCGAAGGTTTTCCACATGGCATCTCGGCAAACACATGATATTGCCAAAAGTAGGCCTCGACAACATGACAACACTCGGCAAAGCACTATTTGCTGAGATCCAACAGCGTCCGCACGGCAAAAGTTTTCCACATTGCATCTCAGCAAACAAATGATATTGCCGAAAGTTGGCCTCGATAGCACGAAAACACTTGGCAAAGCACTATTTGCTAAGAGCCAAGAAGCGTCTGCACGGCAAAGTTTTTCTACATGGCATCTCGACAAACACATGCTATTCCCGAAAGTAGGCCTCGACAACATGACAACTCTTGGCAAAGCACTATTTGCCGAGAGCCAAGGAGCGTCCGCATAGAAAAGGTTTTCCACGTGGCATCTCGGAAAACAGATGATATTGCTGAAAGTAGGCCTCGACAACACGAAAACCCTCGGCAAAGCACTATTTGGCGAGAGCCAAGCAACGTTGGCACAACAAAGTTTTGCCACATGGCAGCTCGGCAAACACATGATTTTATCGAAAGTAGGCCGCGACGACACGACAACACTTGGCAAAGCACTATTTGCCGACAGCCTAGCAGCGTCTGCAATGGAAAGTTTTTCCACGTGGCATCTCACGCAAACACATGATATTGCCGAAAGTAGGCCACGACAACACGACAAAACTCGGAAAAGCACTATTTGCCGAGAGCCAAGCAGCATCAGCACGGCAAAGTTTTTGCACGTGGAATCTCGGCAAACTCATGATATTGCCAAAAGTAGGCCTCGACAACACGACAACAATCGGTAAAGCACTATTTGCCGAGAGCCAAGCAGCGTCCTCACAGCAAAGGTTTTCCATGTGGCATCTCGGCAAACACATGATATTGCCGAAAGTAGGCTTCGACAACATGAAAACACTCAGCAAAGCACTATTTGCCGAGAGCCAAGCAGCGTCTGCACGACAAAGTTTTTCCATGTAACTTCTCAGCAAACTCATGATATTCCCGAAAGTAGGCCTCGACAACACGACAACACTAGGCAAAGTACTATTTGCCCAGAGCCAAACAGCATCCACATGAGAAAGTTTTTCCACGTGGCATCTTGGTAAACATATTTTATTGGCGAAAGTAGGACTCGACAACACGACAACACTCGGCAAAGCACTATTTGTCGAGATCCAAGTAGCGTCCGCACGAAAAAGGTTTTCCATGTGGCATCTCGGTAAACACATGATATTGCCGAATGTAGGCCTCGACAACACGAAAACACACGGCAAAGCACTATTAACCGAGAGCCAAGCAGCGCATGGACGGCAAAGTTTTTCCACGTGGCATCTCGGCAAACACATGATATTCCCGAAAGTAGGCCTTGACAACACGACAACACTGGACAAAGCACTATTTGTCGATAGCCAAGCAAAGTTCGCACGACAAAGTTTTTCCACGTGGCATCTCAGCAAACACATGATATTACCAAAAGTAAGCCTCGACAACACGACAACCCTCGGCAAAGCACTATTTGCCGAGAGCCAAGCCGCGTCCACACGGAAAAGGTTTTCCAGGTGGCATCTCGGCAAACACATGATATTGCTAAAAGTAGGCCTTGACAACACAAAAACACTCGGCAAAGCACTATTTTCCGAGAGCCAAGCAACGTACGCACGACAAAGTTTTGCCACATGGTATCTCGGCAAACACATGATATTCCCGAAAGTAGGCCTCGACAACATGACAACCCTTGGCAAAGCACTATTTGCTGAGAGCTAAGAAGCGTCCGCAAGGCAAAGTTTTTCCACGTCGCATCTCGGCAATCACATGATATTGCCGAAAGTAGGCCTCGACAACACGACAACACTCGGCAAAGCACTATTTTCCATGATATAAGAAGCGTCTGCACGGAAAAGTTTTTCCACGTGGCATCTCGGCAGACACACGATATTGCAAAAAGTAGGACTCGACAACACTACAACACTCGGCAAAGCACAATTTGCCGAGATCCAAGCAGTGTTTGCACGGCAAAGTTTTTCCACGTGGCATCTCGACAAACACATAATACTCCCGAGAGTAGGCCTCGACAACACGACAACACTAGGCAAAGCACTATTTGCCGAGAGCCAAGCAACGTTCGCACGACAAAGTTTTTCCACATGGTATCTCAGCAAACACGTGATATTGCCGAAAGTAGGCCTTGATAACACGACAACACTTGGCATAGCACTATTTGCCGAGAGCCAAGAAGCGTCCGCAAGGCAAAGTTTGTCCACGTCGCATCTTGGCAAACAAATGATATTGCCGAAAGTAGGCCTCGACAACATGACAACACTCGGCAAAGCACTATTCGCCGAGAGCCAAGCAGCGTCCGCACGGCAAAGGTTTTCCACATGGCATCTCGGCAAACTCATGATATTGCCAAAAGTAGGCCTCGAGAACATGACAATACTCGGCAAAGCACTATTTGCTGAGATCCAACAGCGTCCGCACGGCAAAAGTTTTCCACATGGCATCTCAGCAAACACATAATATTGCCGAAAGTTGGCCTCGATAAAACGACAACACTTGGCAAAGCACTATTTGCTGAGAGCCAAGAAGCGTCTGCACGGCAAAGTTTTTCTACGTGGCATCTCGACAAACACATGCTATTCCCGAAAGTAGGCCTCGACAACACGACAACACTCGGCAAAGCACTATTTGCCGAGAGCCAAGGAGCGTACGCATAGAAAAGGTTTTCCACGTGGCATCTCGGAAAACAGATGATATTGCTGAAAGTAGGCCTCGACAACACGAAAACACTCGGGAAAGCACTATTCGGCGAGAGCCAAGCAACGTTGGCACGACAAAGTTTTGCCACATGGCAGCTCGGCAAACACATGATTTTCTCGAAAGTAGGCCGCGACAACATGACAACACTTGGCAAAGCATTATTTGCCAACAGCCAAGCAGCGTCTGCAATGCAAAGTTTTTGCATGTGGCATCTCACGCAAACACATGATATTGCCGAAAGTAGGCCTCGACAACACGACAAAACTCAGAAAAGCACTATTTGCCGAGAGCCAAGCAGCATCAGCACGGCAAAGTTTTTGCATGTGGAATCTCGGCAAACTCATGATATTGCCAAAAGTAGGCCTCGACAACACGACAACAATCGGTAAAGCACTATTTGCCGAGAGCCAAGCAGCGTCCTCACAGCAAAGGTTTTCCACGTGGCATCTCGGCAAACACATGATATTGCCGAAAGTAGGCTTCGACAACATGAAAACACTCGGCAAAGCACTATTTGCAGAGAGCCAAGCAGCGTCCGCACGGCAAAGTTTTTCCACGTGGCATCTCGGCAAACACATGATATTGCCGAAGGTTAGGCCTTGAGAACATGACAACACTCGGCAAAGCACTATTTGCCGAGAGCCAAGCAGCGTCTGCACGGCAAAGTTTTTCCATGTGGCATCTCGACAAACACATGATATTGCCGACAGTAGGCCTTGACAACATGACAACTCTCGGCAAAGCACTATTTGCCGAGAGCCAACCATGGTCCGCACAGAAAAGGTTTTGCACGTGGCATCTCGGTAAACACATGATATTGCTGAAAGTAGGCCTCGATAACACGACAACACTTGGCAAAGCACTATTTGCCGAGAGCCAAGCAGCGTCAGCAAGGCAAAGTTTTTGCACGTGGAATCTCGGCAAACTCATGATATTGTCGAAAGTAGGCCTCGACAACACGACAACAATCGGTAAAGCACTATTTGCCGAGAGCCAAGCAGCGTCCTCACAGCAAAGGTTTTCCATGTGGCATCTCGGCAAACACATGATATTGCCGAAAGTAGGCTTCGACAACATGAAAACACTCGGCAAAGCACTATTTGCCGAGAGCCAAGCAGCGTCTGCACGACAAAGTTTTTCCATGTAACTTCTCAGCAAACTCATGATATTCCCGAAAGTAGGCCTCGACAACACGACAACACTAGGCAAAGTACTATTTGCCCAGAGCCAAACAGCATCCACATGAGAAAGTTTTTCCACGTGGCATCTTGGTAAACATATTTTATTGGCGAAAGTAGGACTCGACAACACGACAACACTCGGCAAAGCACTATTTGCCGAGATCTAAGTAGCGTCCGCACGAAAAAGGTTTTCCATGTGGCATCTCGGTAAACACATGATATTGCCGAATGTAGGCCTCGACAACACGAAAACACACGACAAAGCACTATTAACCGAGAGCCAAGCAGCGCATGGACGGCAAAGTTTTTCCACGTGGCATCTCGGCAAACACATGATATTCCCGAAAGTAGGCCTTGACAACACGACAACACTGGACAAAGCACTATTTGTCGATAGCCAAGCAAAGTTCGCACGACAAAGTTTTTCCACGTGGCATCCCAGCAAACACATGATATTACCAAAAGTAAGCCTCGACAACACGACAACCCTCGGCAAAGCACTATTTGCCGAGAGCCAAGCCGCGTCCACACAGAAAAGGTTTTCCAGGTGGCATCTCGGCAAACACATGATATTGCTAAAAGTAGGCCTTGACAACACAAAAACACTCGGCAAAGCACTATTTTCCGAGAGCCAAGCAACGTACGCACGACAAAGTTTTGCCACATGGTATCTCGGCAAACACATGATATTCCCGAAAGTAGGCCTCGACAACATGACAACCCTTGGCAAAGCACTATTTGCTGAGAGCTAAGAAGCGTCCGCAAGGCAAAGTTTTTCCACGTCGCATCTCGGCAATCACATGATATTGCCGAAAGTAGGCCTCGACAACACGACAACACTCGGCAAAGCACTATTTTCCATGATATAAGCAGCGTCTGCACGGAAAAGTTTTTCCACGTGGCATCTCGGCAGACACACGATATTGCAAAAAGTAGGACTCGAAAACACTACAACACTCGGCAAAGCACAATTTGCCGAGATCCAAGCAGTGTTTGCACGGCAAAGTTTTTCCACGTGGCATCTCGACAAACACATAATACTCCCGAGAGTAGGCCTCGACAACACGACAACACTAGGCAAAGCACTATTTGCTGAGAGCCAAGCAACGTTCGCACGACAAAGTTTTTCCACATGGTATCTCAGCAAACACGTGATATTGCCGAAAGTAGGCCTTGATAACACGACAACACTTGGCATAGCACTATTTGCCGAGAGCCAAGAAGCGTCCGCAAGGCAAAGTTTGTCCACGTCGCATCTTGGCAAACAAATGATATTGCCGAAAGTAGGCCTCGACAACATGACAACACTCGGCAAAGCACTATTCGCCGAGAGCCAAGCAGCGTCCGCACGGCAAAGGTTTTCCACATGGCATCTCGGCAAACACATGATATTGCCAAAAGTAGGCCTCGAGAACATGACAATACTCGGCAAAGCACTATTTGCTGAGATCCAACAGCGTCCGCACGGCAAAAGTTTTCCACATGGCATCTCAGCAAACACATAATATTGCCGAAAGTTGGCCTCGATAAAACGAAAACACTTGGCAAAGCACTATTTGCTGAGAGCCAAGAAGCGTCTGCACGGCAAAGTTTTTCTACGTGGCATCTCGACAAACACATGCTATTCCCGAAAGTAGGCCTCGACAACACGACAACACTCGGCAAAGCACTATTTGCGGAGAGCCAAGGAGCGTCCGCATAGAAAAGGTTTTCCACGTGGCATCTCGGAAAACAGATGATATTGCTGAAAGTAGGCCTCGACAACACGAAAACACTCGGGAAAGCACTATTCGGCGAGAGCCAAGCAACGTTGGCACGACAAAGTTTTGCCACATGGCAGCTCGGCAAACACATGATTTTCTCGAAAGTAGGCCGCGACAACATGACAACACTTGGCAAAGCATTATTTGCCAACAGCCAAGCAGCGTCTGCAATGCAAAGTTTTTCCATGTGGCATCTCACGCAAACACATGATATTGCCGAAAGTAGGCCTCGACAACACGACAAAACTCAGAAAAGCACTATTTGCCGAGAGCCAAGCAGCATCAGCACGGCAAAGTTTTTGCATGTGGAATCTCGGCAAACTCATGATATTGCCAAAAGTAGGCCTCGACAACACGACAACAATCGGTAAAGCACTATTTGCCGAGAGCCAAGCAGCGTCCTCACAGCAAAGGTTTTCCACGTGGCATCTCGGCAAACACATGATATTGCCGAAAGTAGGCTTCGACAACATGAAAACACTCGGCAAAGCACTATTTGCAGAGAGCCAAGCAGCGTCCGCACGGCAAAGTTTTTCCACGTGGCATCTCGGCAAACACATGATATTGCCGAAGGGTAGGCCTTGAGAACATGACAACACTCGGCAAAGCACTATTTGCCGAGAGCCAAGCAGCGTCTGCACGGCAAAGTTTTTCCATGTGGCATCTCGACAAACACATGATATTGCCGACAGTAGGCCTTGACAACATGACAACTCTCGGCAAAGCACTATTTGCCGAGAGCCAACCATGGTCCGCACAGAAAAGGTTTTCCACGTGGCATCTCGGTAAACACATGATATTGCTGAAAGTAGGCCTCGATAACACGACAACACTTGGCAAAGCACTATTTGGCGAGAGCCAAGCAGCGTCAGCAAGGCAAAGTTTTTCCACATGGTATCTCAGCAAACATATGATATTGTCGAAAGTAGTCCTCGAAAACACGACAACACTCGGCAAAGCATTATTTTCCGAGAGGCAAGCAGCGTCCGCACGGCAAAGTTTTTCCACGTGGCATCTCGACAAACACATGATATTGCCAAAAGTAGGTCTCGACAACACGAAAACAATCGGCAAAGCACTATTTGCTGAGAGCCAATCAGCGTCCGCACGGCAAAGGTTTTCCACGTGGCATCTTGGCAAACACATGATATTGCCGAAAGTAGGCCTTGACGACATGATAACACTCGGGAAAGCACTATGTGCTGAGAGCCAAGCAACGTTCGCATGACAAAGTTGTGCCACATGGCATCTCGGCAAACACATGATATTCTCGAAAGTAGGCCTCGATAACACGACAACAGTTGGCAAAGCACTATTTGCTGAAAGCCAAGCAGCCTCAGCAAGGCAAAGTTTTTCCACGTGGCATCTCAGCAAACGTATGATGTTGCTGAAAGTAGGCCTCGACAACACGAAAACACTCGGCAAAGCACTATTGGCCGAGCGCCAAGCAGCGTTCGCACGGCAAAGTTTTTCCACGTGGCCTCTAGGCGAACAAATGATATTGCCGAAAGTCGGCCTCGACAACACGACAACACTCGGCAAAGCACTATTTGCCGAGAGCCAAGTAGGCCTGCACGGCAAAGGTTTTCCACATGGCATGTCGGCAGACTCAAGATATTTCCGAAAGTAGGCCTCGAAAACATGAAAACACTCGGCGAAGCACTATTTGCCGAGACCCAAGCAGCGTCCGCATGAAAAAGTTTTGCCACGTGGCATCTTGGCAAACACATGATATTGCAGAAACTAGGCCTCGACAACACAAATACACTTAGCAAGGCACTATTTCCCGTGAGCCAAGCAACGTTCGCACAAACAAGGTTTTGCCACATGGCATCTCGGCAAACACATGATATTCCCGACAGTAGGCCTCGATAACATGACAAACCTTGGCAAAGCACTATTTGCTCAGAGCCAAGCAGCACCCGCAAGGCATAGTTTTTCCACGTGGCATCTTGGAAAACACATGATATTGCCGAAAGTAGGCCTCGACAACATGACAACACTCGACAAAGCACTATTTGCCGTGAGCCAAGCAGCGTCCGCACAGCAAAGGTTTTCCTCGTGGCTTCTCGGCAACCACATGATATTGCCGAAACTAGGCCTCTACAATACGACAACACTCGGCGAAGCACTATTTGTCGAGAGCCAAGCAACGTCCGCATGGCAAAGTTTTGCCAGGTGGCATCTTGGCAAACACACGATATTCCTGAAAGTAGGCATCGACAACACGACAGGACTCGGCAAAGCACTATTTGCCGATCTCCAAGGAGCGTCCCCACAGTAAAGTTTTTCCACGTGGCATCTCGACAAACACATGATATTGCCGAAAGTAGGACTCAAAAACACGACAACACTCGGCACAGAACTATTTGCCGAGAGCCAAGCAGCGTCTGCACGGCAAAGTTTTTCCATGTGGCATCTCGACAAACACATGATATTGCCGACAGTAGGCCTTGACAACATGACAACTCTCGGCAAAGCACTATTTGCCGAGAGCCAACCATGGTCCGCACAGAAAAGGTTTTGCACGTGGCATCTCGGTAAACACATGATATTGCTGAAAGTAGGCCTCGATAACACGACAACACTTGGCAAAGCACTATTTGCCGAGAGCCAAGCAGCGTCAGCAAGGCAAAGTTTTTGCACGTGGAATCTCGGCAAACTCATGATATTGTCGAAAGTAGGCCTCGACAACACGACAACAATCGGTAAAGCACTATTTGCCGAGAGCCAAGCAGCGTCCTCACAGCAAAGGTTTTCCATGTGGCATCTCGGCAAACACATGATATTGCCGAAAGTAGGCTTCGACAACATGAAAACACTCGGCAAAGCACTATTTGCCGAGAGCCAAGCAGCGTCTGCACGACAAAGTTTTTCCATGTAACTTCTCAGCAAACTCATGATATTCCCGAAAGTAGGCCTCGACAACACGACAACACTAGGCAAAGTACTATTTGCCCAGAGCCAAACAGCATCCACATGAGAAAGTTTTTCCACGTGGCATCTTGGTAAACATATTTTATTGGCGAAAGTAGGACTCGACAACACGACAACACTCGGCAAAGCACTATTTGCCGAGATCCAAGTAGCGTCCGCACGAAAAAGGTTTTCCATGTGGCATCTCGGTAAACACATGATATTGCCGAATGTAGGCCTCGACAACACGAAAACACACGGCAAAGCACTATTAACCGAGAGCCAAGCAGCGCATGGACGGCAAAGTTTTTCCACGTGGCATCTCGGCAAACACATGATATTCCCGAAAGTAGGCCTTGACAACACGACAACACTGGACAAAGCACTATTTGTCGATAGCCAAGCAAAGTTCGCACGACAAAGTTTTTCCACGTGGCATCCCAGCAAACACATGATATTACCAAAAGTAAGCCTCGACAACACGACAACCCTCGGCAAAGCACTATTTGCCGAGAGCCAAGCCGCGTCCACACAGAAAAGGTTTTCCAGGTGGCATCTCGGCAAACACATGATATTGCTAAAAGTAGGCCTTGACAACACAAAAACACTCGGCAAAGCACTATTTTCCGAGAGCCAAGCAACGTACGCACGACAAAGTTTTGCCACATGGTATCTCGGCAAACACATGATATTCCCGAAAGTAGGCCTCGACAACATGACAACCCTTGGCAAAGCACTATTTGCTGAGAGCTAAGAAGCGTCCGCAAGGCAAAGTTTTTCCACGTCGCATCTCGGCAATCACATGATATTGCCGAAAGTAGGCCTCGACAACACGACAACACTCGGCAAAGCACTATTTTCCATGATATAAGCAGCGTCTGCACGGAAAAGTTTTTCCACGTGGCATCTCGGCAGACACACGATATTGCAAAAAGTAGGACTCGACAACACTACAACACTCGGCAAAGCACAATTTGCCGAGATCCAAGCAGTGTTTGCACGGCAAAGTTTTTCCACGTGGCATCTCGACAAACACATAATACTCCCGAGAGTAGGCCTCGACAACACGACAACACTAGGCAAAGCACTATTTGCTGAGAGCCAAGCAACGTTCGCACGACAAAGTTTTTCCACATGGTATCTCAGCAAACACGTGATATTGCCGAAAGTAGGCCTTGATAACACGACAACACTTGGCATAGCACTATTTGCCGAGAGCCAAGAAGCGTCCGCAAGGCAAAGTTTGTCCACGTCGCATCTTGGCAAACAAATGATATTGCCGAAAGTAGGCCTCGACAACATGACAACACTCGGCAAAGCACTATTCGCCGAGAGCCAAGCAGCGTCCGCACGGCAAAGGTTTTCCACATGGCATCTCGGCAAACACATGATATTGCCAAAAGTAGGCCTCGAGAACATGACAATACTCGGCAAAGCACTATTTGCTGAGATCCAACAGCGTCCGCACGGCAAAAGTTTTCCACATGGCATCTCAGCAAACACATAATATTGCCGAAAGTTGGCCTCGATAAAACGAAAACACTTGGCAAAGCACTATTTGCTGAGAGCCAAGAAGCGTCTGCACGGCAAAGTTTTTCTACGTGGCATCTCGACAAACACATGCTATTCCCGAAAGTAGGCCTCGACAACACGACAACACTCGGCAAAGCACTATTTGCGGAGAGCCAAGGAGCGTCCGCATAGAAAAGGTTTTCCACGTGGCATCTCGGAAAACAGATGATATTGCTGAAAGTAGGCCTCGACAACACGAAAACACTCGGGAAAGCACTATTCGGCGAGAGCCAAGCAACGTTGGCACGACAAAGTTTTGCCACATGGCAGCTCGGCAAACACATGATTTTCTCGAAAGTAGGCCGCGACAACATGACAACACTTGGCAAAGCATTATTTGCCAACAGCCAAGCAGCGTCTGCAATGCAAAGTTTTTCCATGTGGCATCTCACGCAAACACATGATATTGCCGAAAGTAGGCCTCGACAACACGACAAAACTCAGAAAAGCACTATTTGCCGAGAGCCAAGCAGCATCAGCACGGCAAAGTTTTTGCATGTGGAATCTCGGCAAACTCATGATATTGCCAAAAGTAGGCCTCGACAACACGACAACAATCGGTAAAGCACTATTTGCCGAGAGCCAAGCAGCGTCCTCACAGCAAAGGTTTTCCACGTGGCATCTCGGCAAACACATGATATTGCCGAAAGTAGGCTTCGACAACATGAAAACACTCGGCAAAGCACTATTTGCAGAGAGCCAAGCAGCGTCCGCACGGCAAAGTTTTTCCACGTGGCATCTCGGCAAACACATGATATTGCCGAAGGGTAGGCCTTGAGAACATGACAACACTCGGCAAAGCACTATTTGCCGAGAGCCAAGCAGCGTCTGCACGGCAAAGTTTTTCCATGTGGCATCTCGACAAACACATGATATTGCCGACAGTAGGCCTTGACAACATGACAACTCTCGGCAAAGCACTATTTGCCGAGAGCCAACCATGGTCCGCACAGAAAAGGTTTTCCACGTGGCATCTCGGTAAACACATGATATTGCTGAAAGTAGGCCTCGATAACACGACAACACTTGGCAAAGCACTATTTGCCGAGAGCCAAGCAGCGTCAGCAAGGCAAAGTTTTTCCACATGGTATCTCAGCAAACATATGATATTGTCGAAAGTAGTCCTCGAAAACACGACAACACTCGGCAAAGCATTATTTTCCGAGAGGCAAGCAGCGTCCGCACGGCAAAGTTTTTCCACGTGGCATCTCGACAAACACATGATATTGCCAAAAGTAGGTCTCGACAACACGAAAACAATCGGCAAAGCACTATTTGCTGAGAGCCAATCAGCGTCCGCACGGCAAAGGTTTTCCACGTGGCATCTTGGCAAACACATGATATTGCCGAAAGTAGGCCTTGACGACATGATAACACTCGGGAAAGCACTATGTGCTGAGAGCCAAGCAACGTTCGCATGACAAAGTTGTGCCACATGGCATCTCGGCAAACACATGATATTCTCGAAAGTAGGCCTCGATAACACGACAACAGTTGGCAAAGCACTATTTGCTGAAAGCCAAGCAGCCTCAGCAAGGCAAAGTTTTTCCACGTGGCATCTCAGCAAACGTATGATGTTGCTGAAAGTAGGCCTCGACAACACGAAAACACTCGGCAAAGCACTATTGGCCGAGCGCCAAGCAGCGTTCGCACGGCAAAGTTTTTCCACGTGGCCTCTAGGCGAACAAATGATATTGCCGAAAGTCGGCCTCGACAACACGACAACACTCGGCAAAGCACTATTTGCCGAGAGCCAAGTAGGCCTGCACGGCAAAGGTTTTCCACATGGCATGTCGGCAGACTCAAGATATTTCCGAAAGTAGGCCTCGAAAACATGAAAACACTCGGCGAAGCACTATTTGCCGAGACCCAAGCAGCGTCCGCATGAAAAAGTTTTGCCACGTGGCATCTTGGCAAACACATGATATTGCAGAAACTAGGCCTCGACAACACAAATACACTTAGCAAGGCACTATTTCCCGTGAGCCAAGCAACGTTCGCACAAACAAGGTTTTGCCACATGGCATCTCGGCAAACACATGATATTCCCGACAGTAGGCCTCGATAACATGACAAACCTTGGCAAAGCACTATTTGCTCAGAGCCAAGCAGCACCCGCAAGGCATAGTTTTTCCACGTGGCATCTTGGAAAACACATGATATTGCCGAAAGTAGGCCTCGACAACATGACAACACTCGACAAAGCACTATTTGCCGTGAGCCAAGCAGCGTCCGCACAGCAAAGGTTTTCCTCGTGGCTTCTCGGCAACCACATGATATTGCCGAAACTAGGCCTCTACAATACGACAACACTCGGCGAAGCACTATTTGTCGAGAGCCAAGCAACGTCCGCATGGCAAAGTTTTGCCAGGTGGCATCTTGGCAAACACACGATATTCCTGAAAGTAGGCATCGACAACACGACAGGACTCGGCAAAGCACTATTTGCCGATCTCCAAGGAGCGTCCCCACAGTAAAGTTTTTCCACGTGGCATCTCGACAAACACATGATATTGCCGAAAGTAGGACTCAAAAACACGACAACACTCGGCACAGAACTATTTGCCGAGAGCCAAGCAGCGTCCGCACGGCAAAGGTTTTCCACGTGGCATCTCGGCAAACACATGATATTGCCAAAAGTAGGCCTCAACAACACGAAAACACTCAGCAAAGCACTATTTGCCGAGTGCCAAGCAACGTTCGCATGACAAAGTTTTGCCACATGGCATCTCGGCAAAGACATGATAGTCCCGGAAGTAGGCCTCGATAACACGACAACCCTTGGCAAAGCACTATTTGCCGAGAGACAAGCAGCCTCCGCAATGCAAAGTTTTTCCACGTGGCATCTCGGCAAACACATGATATTGCTGAAAAGTAGGCCTCGACAACCCGACAACACTCGGAAAAGCACTATTTGCCGAAGCCAAGCAGCGTCCGCACGGCAAAGGTTTTCCACGTGGCATCTCGGCAAAGACATGGTATTGCTAAAAGTAGGCCTTGACAACACGACAATTCTCGGCAAAGCACTATTTGTCGAGAGCCAAGCAGCGTCCGCATGGCAAAGATTTTCCACGTGGCATCTCGGCAAACACATGATATTGGCGAAAGTAGGCCTCGATAACATGAAAATACTCGGCAAAGCACAATTTTCCGAGAGCCAAGCAGCGTCTGCACGACAACGTTTTTCCACGTGGCATCTCGGCAAACACATGATATTCCCGAAAGTAGGCCTCGACAACACGACAACACTCGGCAAATCGTCCGCACGGCAAAGTTTTTCCACGTGGCATCTCGGCAAACACATGATATTGCCGAAGGGTAGGCCTTGAGAACATGACAACACTCGGCAAAGCACTATTTGCCGAGAGCCAAGCAGCGTCTGCACGGCAAAGTTTTTCCACGTGGCATCTCGACAAACACATGATATTGCCGACAGTAGGCCTTGACAACATGACAACTCTCGGCAAAGCACTATTTGCCGAGAGCCAAGCATGGTCCGCACAGAAAAGGTTTTCCACGTGGCATCTCGGTAAACACATGATATTGCTGAAAGTAGGCCTCGATAACATGGCAACACTTGGCAAAGCACTATTTGCCGAGAGCCAAGCAGCGTCAGCAAGGCAAAGTTTTTCCACATGGTATCTCAGCAAACATATGATATTGCCGAAAGTAGTCCTCAAAAACACGACAACACTCGGCAAAGCATTATTTTCCGAGAGCCAAGCAGCGTCCGCACGGCAAAGTTTTTCCATGTGGCATCTCGACAAACACATGATATTGCCAAAAGTAGGCCTCGATAACACGACAACAGTTGGCAAAGCACTATTTGCTGAAAGCCAAGCGGCGTCAGCAAGGCAAAGTTTTTCCACGTGGCATCTCAGCAAACGTATGATATTGCCGAAAGTAGGCCTCGACAACACGAAAACACTTGGCAAAGCACTATTCGCCGAGCGCCAAGCAGCGTTCGCACGGCAAAGTTTTTCCACGTGGCCTCTAGGCAAACAAATGATATTGCCGAAAGTCGGCCTCGACAACACGACAACACTCGGCAAAGCACTATTTGCCGAGAGCCAAGCAGGCCTGCACGGCAAAGGTTTTCCACGTGGCATGTCGGCAGACTCATGATATTTCCAAAAGTAGGCCTCAAAAACATGAAAACACTCGGCGAAGCACTATTTGCCGAGAGCCAAGCAGCGTCCGCATGAAAAAGGTTTGCCACGTGGCATCTCGGCAAACACATGATATTGCAGAAAGTAGGCCTCGACAACACGAATACACTTAGCAAGGCACTATTTCCCGTGAGCCAAGCAACGTTCGCACAGCAAAGTTTTGCCACATGGCATCTCGGCAAACACATGATATTCCCGACAGTAGGCCTCGATAACATGACAACCCTTGGCAAAGCACTATTTGCTGAGAGCCAAGCAGCACCCGCAAGACATAGTTTTTCCACGTGGCATCTTGGAAAACACATGATATTGCCGAAAGTAGGCCTCGACAACATGACAACACTCGACAAAGCACTATTTGCCGTGAGCAAAGGAGCGTCCGCACAGCACAGGTTTTCCTCGTGGCATCTCGGCAAACACATGATATTGCCGAAAGTAGGCCTCTACAATACGACAACACTCGGCAAAGCACTATTTGTCGAGAGCCAAGCAGCGTCTGCACGGCGAAGGTTTTCCACATGGCATCTCGTCAAACAGATGATATTGCCAAAAGTAGGCCTCGACAACATGACAACACTCGGCACAACACTATTTGCTGAGATCCAACAGCGTCCGCACGGCAAAAGTTTTCCACATTGCATCTCAGCAAACAAATGATATTGCCGAAAGTTGGCCTCGATAGCACGAAAACACTTGGCAAAGCACTATTTGCTGAGAGCCAAGAAGCGTCTGCACGGCAAAGTTTTTCTACGTGGCATCTCGACAAACACATGCTATTCCCGAAAGTAGGCCTCGACAACACGACAACACTCGGCAAAGCACTATTTGCCGAGAGCCAAGGAGCGTCCGCATAGAAAAGGTTTTCCACGTGGCATCTCGGAAAACAGATGATATTGCTGAAAGTAGGCCTCGACAGCACGAAAACACTCGGCAAAGCACTATTTGGCGAGAGCCAAGCAACGTTGGCACAACAAAGTTTTGCCACATGGCAGCTCGGCAAACACATGATTTTATCGGAAGTAGGCCGCGACAACACGACAACACTTGGCAAAGCACTATTTGCCGACAGCCAAGCAGCGTCTGCAATGCAAAGTTTTTCCACGTGGCATCTCACGCAAACACATGATATTGCCGAAAGTAGGCCACGACAACAGGACAAAACTCGGAAAAGCACTATTTGCCGAGAGCCAAGCAGCATCAGCACAGCAATGTTTTTGCACGTGGAATCTCGGCAAACTCATGATATTGCCAAAAGTAGGCCTCGACAACACGACAACAATCGGTAAAGCACTATTTGCCGAGAGCCAAGCAGCGTCCTCACAGCAAAGGTTTTCCACGTGGCATCTCGGCAAACACATGATATTGCCGAAAGTAGGCTTCGACAACATGAAAACACTCGGCAAAGCACTATTTGCCGAGAGCCAAGCAGCGTCTGCACGACAAAGTTTTTCCATGTAACTTCTTAGCAAACTCATGATATTCCCGAAAGTAGGCCTCGACAACACGACAACACTAGGCAAAGTACTATTTGCCCAGAGCCAAACAGCATCCACATGAGAAAGTTTTTCCACGTGGCATCTTGGTAAACATATTTTATTGGCGAAAGTAGGACTCGACAACACGACAACACTCGGCAAACAACTATTTGCCGAGATCCAAGTAGCGTCCGCACGAAAAAGGATTTCCATGTGGCATCTCGGTAAACACATGATATTGCCGAATGTAGGCCTCGACCACACGAAAACACATGGCAAAGCACTATTAACCGAGAGCCAAGCAGCGCATGGACGGCAAACTTTTTCCACGTGGCATCTTGGCAAACACATGATATTCCCGAAAGTAGGCCTCGACAACACGACAACACTGGACAAACCACTATTTGTCGATAGCCAAGCAAATTTCGCACGACAAAGTTTTTCCACGTGGCATCTCAGCAAACACATGATATTACCAAAAGTAAGCCCCGACAACACGACAACCCTCGGCAAAGCACTATTTGCTGAGAGCCAAGCCGCGTCCACACGGAAAAGGTTTTCCAGGTGGCATCTCGGCAAACACATGATATTGCTAAAAGTAGGCCTTGACAACACAAAAACACTCGGCAAAGCACTATTTTCCGAGAGCCAAGCAACGTTCGCACGACAAAGTTTTGCCACATGGCATCTCGGCAAACACATGATATTCCCGAAAGTAGGCCTCAACAACATGACAACCCTTGGCAAAGCACTATTTGCTGAGAGCTAAGCAGCGTCCGCAAGGCAAAGTTTTTCCACGTCGCATCTCGGCAATCACATGATATTGCCGAAAGTAGGCCTCGACAACACGACAACACTCGGTAAAGCACTATTTTCCATGATATAAGCAGCGTCTACACGGAAAAGTTTTTCCACGTGGCATCTCGGCAGACACACGATATTGCAAAAAGTAGGACTCGACAACACGACAACACTCGGCAAAGCACAATTTGCCGAGATCCAAGCAGTGTTTGCACGGCAAAGTTTTTCCACGTGGCATCTCGACAAACACATAATACTCCCGAGAATAGGCCTCGACAACACGACAACACTAGGCAAAGCACTATTTGCCGAGAGCCAAGCAACGTTCGCACGACAAAGTTTTTCCACATGGTATCTCAGCAAACACGTGATATTGCCGAAAGTAGGCCTTGATAACACGACAACACTTGGCATAGCACTATTTGCCGAGAGCCAAGAAGCGTCCGCAAGGCAAAGTTTGTCCACGTCGCATCTTGGCAAACAAATGATATTGCCGAAAGTAGGCCTCGACAACACGACAACACTCGGCAAAGCACTATTCGCCGAGAGCCAAGCAGCGTCCGCACGGAAAAGGTTTTCCACATGGCATCTCGGCAAACACATGATATTGCCAAAAGTAGGCCTCGAGAACATGACAATACTCGGCAAAGCACTATTTGCTGAGATCCAACAGCGTCCGCACGGCAAAAGTTTTCCACATGGCATCTCAGCAAACACATAATATTGCCGAAAGTTGGCCTCGATAAAACGAAAACACATGGAAAAGCACTATTTGCTGAGAGCCAAGAAGCGTCTGCACGGCAAAGTTTTTCTACGTGGCATCTCGACAAACACATGCTATTCCCGAAAGTAGGCCTCGACAACACGACAACACTCGGCAAAGCACTATTTGCCGAGAGCCAAGGAGCGTCCGCATAGAAAAGGTTTTCCACATGGCATCTCGGAAAACAGATGATATTGCTGAAAGTAGGCCTCGACAACACGAAAACACTCGGGAAAGCACTATTCGGCGAGAGCCAAGCAACGTTGGCACGACAAAGTTTTGCCACATGGCAGCTCGGCAAACACATGATTTTCTCGAAAGTAGGCCGCGACAACATGACAACACTTGGCAAAGCATTATTTGGCAACAGCCAAGCAGCGTCTGCAATGCAAAGTTTTTCCATGTGGCATCTCACGCAAACACATGATATTGCCGAAAGTAGGCCTCGACAACACGACAAAACTCAGAAAAGCACTATTTGCCGAGAGCCAAGCAGCATCAGCACGGCAAAGTTTTTGCATGTGGAATCTCGGCAAACTCATGATATTGCCAAAAGTAGGCCTCGACAACACGACAACAATCGGTAAAGCACTATTTGCCGAGAGCCAAGCAGCGTCCTCACAGCAAAGGTTTTCCACGTGGCATCTCGGCAAACACATGATATTGCCGAAAGTAGGCTTCGACAACATGAAAACACTCGGCAAAGCACTATTTGCAGAGAGCCAAGCAGCGTCCGCACGGCAAAGTTTTTCCACGTGGCATCTCGGCAAACACATGATATTGCCGAAGGGTAGGCCTTGAGAACATGACAACACTCGGCAAAGCACTATTTGCCGAGAGCCAAGCAGCGTCTGCACGGCAAAGTTTTTCCATGTGGCATCTCGACAAACACATGATATTGCCGACAGTAGGCCTTGACAACATGACAACTCTCGGCAAAGCACTATTTGCCGAGAGCCAACCATGGTCCGCACAGAAAAGGTTTTCCACGTGGCATCTCGGTAAACACATGATATTGCTGAAAGTAGGCCTCGATAACACGACAACACTTGGCAAAGCACTATTTGCCGAGAGCCAAGCAGCGTCAGCAAGGCAAAGTTTCTCCACATGGTATCTCAGCAAACATATGATATTGCCGAAAGTAGTCCTCGAAAACACGACAACACTCGGCAAAGCATTATTTTCCGAGAGGCAAGCAG
The DNA here is from genome assembly GCA_022496015.1 of Hordeum marinum. Lineage (NCBI taxonomy): Eukaryota > Viridiplantae > Streptophyta > Magnoliopsida > Poales > Poaceae > Hordeum > Hordeum marinum. The sequence continues at coordinate 464,684 of JAAAWK010000935.1, forward strand.
CGTCCGCACGGCAAAGTTTTTCCACGTGGCATCTCGACAAACACATGATATTGCCAAAAGTAGGTCTCGACAACACGAAAACAATCGGCAAAGCACTATTTGCTGAGAGCCAATCAGCGTCCGCACGGCAAAGGTTTTCCACGTGGCATCTTGGCAAACACATGATATTGCCGAAAGTAGGCCTTGACGACATGATAACACTCGGGAAAGCACTATGTGCTGAGAGCCAAGCAACGTTCGCATGACAAAGTTGTGCCACATGGCATCTCGGCAAACACATGATATTCCCGAAAGTAGGCCTCGATAACACGACAACAGTTGGCAAAGCACTATTTGCTGAAAGCCAAGCAGCCTCAGCAAGGCAAAGTTTTTCCACGTGGCATCTCAGCAAACGTATGATATTGCTGAAAGTAGGCCTCGACAACACGAAAACACTCGGCAAAGCCTTATTGGCCGAGCGCCAAGCAGCGTTCGCACGGCAAAGTTTTTCCACGTGGCCTCTAGGCGAACAAATGATATTGCCGAAAGTCGGCCTCGACAACACGACAACACTCGGCAAAGCACTATTTGCCGAGAGCCAAGCAGGCCTGCACGGCAAAGGTTTTCCACGTGGCATGTCGGCAGACTCAAGATATTTCCGAAAGTAGGCCTCGAAAACATGAAAACACTCGGCGAAGCACTATTTGCCGAGAGCCAAGCAGCGTCCGCATGAAAAAGTTTTGCCACGTGGCATCTTGGCAAACACATGATATTGCAGAAACTAGGCCTCGACAACACAAATACACTTAGCAAGGCACTATTTCCCGTGAGCCAAGCAACGTTCGCACAAACAAGGTTTTGCCACATGGCATCTCGGCAAACACATGATATTCCCGACAGTAGGCCTCGATAACATGACAAACCTTGGCAAAGCACTATTTGCTCAGAGCCAAGCAGCACCCGCAAGGCATAGTTTTTCCACGTGGCATCTTGGAAAACACATGATATTGCCGAAAGTAGGCCTCGACAACATGACAACACTCGACAAAGCACTATTTGCCGTGAGCCAAGCAGCGTCCGCACAGCAAAGGTTTTCCTCGTGGCTTCTCGGCAACCACATGATATTGCCGAAACTAGGCCTCTACAATACGACAACACTCGGCAAAGCACTATTTGTCGAGAGCCAAGCAACGTCCGCATGGCAAAGTTTTGCCAGGTGGCATCTCGGCAAACACATGATATTCCTGAAAGTAGGCATCGACAACACGACAGGACTCGGCAAAGCACTATTTGCTGAGATCCAACAGCGTCCGCACGGCAAAAGTTTTCCACATTGCATCTCAGCAAACAAATGATATTGCCAAAAGTTGGCCTCGATAGCACGAAAACACTTGGCAAAGCACTATTTGCTGAGAGCCAAGAAGCGTCTGCACGGCAAAGTTTTTCTACGTGGCATCTCGACAAACACATGCTATTCCCGAAAGTAGGCCTCGACAACACGACAACACTCGGCAAAGCACTATTTGCCGAGAGCCAAGGAGCGTCCGCATAGAAAAGGTTTTCCACGTGGCATCTCGGAAAACAGATGATATTGCTGAAAGTAGGCCTCGACAGCACGAAAACACTCGGCAAAGCACTATTTGGCGAGAGCCAAGCAACGTTGGCACAACAAAGTTTTGCCACATGGCAGCTCGGCAAACACATGATTTTATCGGAAGTAGGCCGCGACAACACGACAACACTTGGCAAAGCACTATTTGCCGACAGCCAAGCAGCGTCTGCAATGCAAAGTTTTTCCACGTGGCATCTCACGCAAACACATGATATTGCCGAAAGTAGGCCACGACAACAGGACAAAACTCGGAAAAGCACTATTTGCCGAGAGCCAAGAAGCATCAGCACGGCATTGTTTTTGCACGTGGAATCTCGGCAAACTCATGATATTGCCAAAAGTAGGCCTCGACAACACGAAAACAATCGGCAAAGCACTATTTGCTGAGAGCCAATCAGGGTCCGCACGGCAAAGGTTTTCCACGTGGCATCTTGGCAAACACATGATATTGTCGAAAGTAGGCCTTGACGACATGATAACCCTCGGGAAAGCACTATGTGCCGAGAGCCAAGCAACGTTCGCATGAGAAAGTTTTGCCACATGGCATCTCGGCAAACACATGATATTCCCAAAAGTAGGCCTCGATAACACGACAACAGTTGGCAAAGCACTATTTGCTGAAAGCCAAGCGGCGTCAGCAAGGCAAAGTTTTTCCACGTGGCATCTCAGCAAACGTATGATATTGCCGAAAGTAGGCCTCGACAACACGAAAACACTTGGCAAAGCACTATTGGCCGAGCGCCAAGCAGCGTTCGCACGGCAAAGTTTTTCCACGTGGCCTCTAGGCAAACAAATGATATTGCCAAAAGTCGGCCTCGACAACACGACAACACTCGGCAAAGCACTATTTGCCGAGAGCCAAGCAGGCCTGCACGGCAAAGGTTTTCCACGTGGCATGTCGGCAGACTCATGATATTTCCAAAAGTAGGCCTCAAAAACATGAAAACACTCGGCGAAGCACTATTTGCCGAGAGCCAAGCAGCGTCCGCATGAAAAAGGTTTGCCACGTGGCATCTCGGCAAACACATGATATTGCAGAAAGTAGGCCTCGACAACACGAATACACTTAGCAAGGCACTATTTCCCGTGAGCCAAGCAACGTTCGCACAGCAAAGTTTTGCCACATGGCATCTCGGCAAACACATGATATTCCCGACAGTAGGCCTCGATAACATGACAACCCTTGGCAAAGCACTATTTGCTGAGAGCCAAGCAGCACCCGCAAGGCATAGTTTTTCCACGTGGCATCTTGGAAAACACATGATATTGCCGAAAGTAGGCCTCGACAACATGACAACACTCGACAAAGCACTATTTGCCGTGAGCAAAGGAGCGTCCGCACAGCACAGGTTTTCCTCGTGGCATCTCGGCAAACACATGATATTGCCGAAAGTAGGCCTCTACAATACGACAACACTCGGCAAAGCACTATTTGTCGAGAGCCAAGCAGCGTCTGCACGGCGAAGGTTTTCCACATGGCATCTCGGCAAACAGATGATATTGCCAAAAGTAGGCCTCGACAACGTGACAACACTCGGCACATCACTATTTGCTGAGATCCAACAGCGTCCGCACGGCAAAAGTTTTCCACATTGCATCTCAGCAAACAAATGATATTGCCGAAAGTTGGCCTCGATAGCACGAAAACACTTGGCAAAGCACTATTTGCTGAGAGCCAAGAAGCGTCTGCACGGCAAAGTTTTTCTACGTGGCATCTCGACAAACACATGCTATTCCCGAAAGTAGGCCTCGACAACACGACAACAGTCGGCAAAGCACTATTTGCCGAGAGCCAAGGAGCGTCCGCATAGAAAAGGTTTTCCACGTGGCATCTCGGAAAACAGATGATATTGCTGAAAGTAGGCCTCGACAGCACGAAAACACTCGGCAAAGCACTATTTGGCGAGAGCCAAGCAACGTTGGCACAACAAAGTTTTGCCACATGGCAGCTCGGCAAACACATGATTTTATCGGAAGTAGGCCGCGACAACACGACAACACTTGGCAAAGCACTATTTGCCGACAGCCAAGCAGCGTCTGCAATGCAAAGTTTTTCCACGTGGCATCTCACGCAAACACATGATATTGCCGAAAGTAGGCCACGACAACAGGACAAAACTCGGAAAAGCACTATTTGCCGAGAGCCAAGAAGCATCAGCACGGCAATGTTTTTGCACGTGGAATCTCGGCAAACTCATGATATTGCCAAAAGTAGGCCTCGACAACACGAAAACAATCGGCAAAGCACTATTTGCTGAGAGCCAATCAGGGTCCGCACGGCAAAGGTTTTCCACGTGGCATCTTGGCAAACACATGATATTGCCGAAAGTAGGCCTTGACGACATGATAACCCTCGGGAAAGCACTATGTGCCGAGAGCCAAGCAACGTTCGCATGAGAAAGTTTTGCCACATGGCATCTCGGCAAACACATGATATTCCCAAAAGTAGGCCTCGATAACACGACAACAGTTGGCAAAGCACTATTTGCTGAAAGCCAAGCGGCGTCAGCAAGGCAAAGTTTTTCCACGTGGCATCTCAGCAAACGTATGATATTGCCGAAAGTAGGCCTCGACAACACGAAAACACTTGGCAAAGCACTATTGGCCGAGCGCCAAGCAGCGTTCGCACGGCAAAGTTTTTCCACGTGGCCTCTAGGCAAACAAATGATATTGCCAAAAGTCGGCCTCGACAACACGACAACACTCGGCAAAGCACTATTTGCCGAGAGCCAAGCAGGCCTGCACGGCAAAGGTTTTCCACGTGGCATGTCGGCAGACTCATGATATTTCCAAAAGTAGGCCTCAAAAACATGAAAACACTCGGCGAAGCACTATTTGCCGAGAGCCAAGCAGCGTCCGCATGAAAAAGGTTTGCCACGTGGCATCTCGGCAAACACATGATATTGAAGAAAGTAGGCCTCGACAACCCGAATACACTTAGCAAGGCACTATTTCCCGTGAGCCAAGCAACGTTCGCACAGCAAAGTTTTGCCACATGGCATCTCGGCAAACACATGATATTCCCGACAGTAGGCCTCGATAACATGACAACCCTTGGCAAAGCACTATTTGCTGAGAGCCAAGCAGCACCCGCAAGGCATAGTTTTTCCACGTGGCATCTTGGAAAACACATGATATTGCCGAAAGTAGGCCTCGACAACATGACAACACTCGACAAAGCACTATTTGCCGTGAGCAAAGGAGCGTCCGCACAGCACAGGTTTTCCTCGTGGCATCTCGGCAAACACATGATATTGCCGAAAGTAGGCCTCTACAATACGACAACACTCGGCAAAGCACTATTTGTCGAGAGCCAAGCAGCGTCTGCACGGCGAAGGTTTTCCACATGGCATCTCGGCAAACAGATGATATTGCCAAAAGTAGGCCTCGACAACATGACAACACTCGGCACAGCACTATTTGCTGAGATCCAACAGCGTCCGCACGGCAAAAGTTTTCCACATTGCATCTCAGCAAACAAATGATATTGCCGAAAGTTGGCCTCGATAGCACGAAAACACTTGGCAAAGCACTATTTGCTGAGAGCCAAGAAGCGTCTGCACGGCAAAGTTTTTCTACGTGGCATCTCGACAAACACATGCTATTCCCGAAAGTAGGCCTCGACAACACGACAACACTCGGCAAAGCACTATTTGCCGAGAGCCAAGGAGCGTCCGCATAGAAAAGGTTTTCCACGTGGCATCTCGGAAAACAGATGATATTGCTGAAAGTAGGCCTCGACAGCACGAAAACACTCGGCAAAGCACTATTTGGCGAGAGCCAAGCAACGTTGGCACAACAAAGTTTTGCCACATGGCAGCTCGGCAAACACATGATTTTATCGGAAGTAGGCCGCGACAACACGACAACACTTGGCAAAGCACTATTTGCCGACAGCCAAGCAGCGTCTGCAATGCAAAGTTTTTCCACGTGGCATCTCACGCAAACACATGATATTGCCGAAAGTAGGCCACGACAACAGGACAATACTCGGAAAAGCACTATTTGCCGAGAGCCAAGAAGCATCAGCACGGCAATGTTTTTGCACGTGGAATCTCGGCAAACTCATGATATTGCCAAAAGTAGGCCTCGACAACACGAAAACAATCGGCAAAGCACTATTTGCTGAGAGCCAATCAGGGTCCGCACGGCAAAGGTTTTCCACGTGGCATCTTGGCAAACACATGATATTGCCGAAAGTAGGCCTTGACGACATGATAACCCTCGGGAAAGCACTATGTGCCGAGAGCCAAGCAACGTTCGCATGAGAAAGTTTTGCCACATGGAATCTCGGCAAACACATGATATTCCCAAAAGTAGGCCTCGATAACACGACAACAGTTGGCAAAGCACTATTTGCTGAAAGCCAAGCGGCGTCAGCAAGGCAAAGTTTTTCCACGTGGCATCTCAGCAAACGTATGATATTGCCGAAAGTAGGCCTCGACAACACGAAAACACTTGGCAAAGCACTATTGGCCGAGCGCCAAGCAGCGTTCGCACGGCAAAGTTTTTCCACGTGGCCTCTAGGCAAACAAATGATATTGCCAAAAGTCGGCCTCGACAACACGACAACACTCGGCAAAGCACTATTTGCCGAGAGCCAAGCAGGCCTGCACGGCAAAGGTTTTCCACGTGGCATGTCGGCAGACTCATGATATTTCCAAAAGTAGGCCTCAAAAACATGAAAACACTCGGCGAAGCACTATTTGCCGAGAGCCAAGCAGCGTCCGCATGAAAAAGGTTTGCCACGTGGCATCTCGGCAAACACATGATATTGCAGAAAGTAGGCCTCGACAACACGAATACACTTAGCAAGGCACTATTTCCCGTGAGCCAAGCAACGTTCACACAGCAAAGTTTTGCCACATGGCATCTCGGCAAACACATGATATTCCCGACAGTAGGCCTCGATAACATGACAACCCTTGGCAAAGCACTATTTGCTGAGAGCCAAGCAGCACCCGCAAGGCATAGTTTTTCCACATGGCATCTTGGAAAACACATGATATTGCCGAAAGTAGGCCTCGACAACATGACAACACTCGACAAAGCACTATTTGCCGTGAGCAAAGGAGCGTCCGCACAGCACAGGTTTTCCTCGTGGCATCTCGGCAAACACATGATATTGCCGAAAGTAGGCCTCTACAATACGACAACACTCGGCAAAGCACTATTTGTCGAGAGCCAAGCAGCGTCTGCACGGCGAAGGTTTTCCACATGGCATCTCGGCAAACAGATGATATTGCCAAAAGTAGGCCTCGACAACATGACAACACTCGGCACAGCACTATTTGCTGAGATCCAACAGCGTCCGCACGGCAAAAGTTTTCCACATTGCATCTCAGCAAACAAATGATATTGCCGAAAGTTGGCCTCGATAGCACGAAAACACTTGGCAAAGCACTATTTGCTGAGAGCCAAGAAGCGTCTGCACGGCAAAGTTTTTCTACGTGGCATCTCGACAAACACATGCTATTCCCGAAAGTAGGCCTCGACAACACGACAACACTCGGCAAAGCACTATTTGCCGAGAGCCAAGGAGCGTCCGCATAGAAAAGGTTTTCCACGTGGCATCTCGGAAAACAGATGATATTGCTGAAAGTAGGCCTCGACAGCACGAAAACACTCGGCAAAGCACTATTTGGCGAGAGCCAAGCAACGTTGGCACAACAAAGTTTTGCCACATGGCAGCTCGGCAAACACATGATTTTATCGGAAGTAGGCCGCGACAACACGACAACACTTGGCAAAGCACTATTTGCCGACAGCCAAGCAGCGTCTGCAATGCAAAGTTTTTCCACGTGGCATCTCACGCAAACACATGATATTGCCGAAAGTAGGCCACGACAACAGGACAAAACTCGGAAAAGCACTATTTGCCGAGAGCCAAGCAGCATCAGCACGGCAATGTTTTTGCACGTGGAATCTCGGCAAACTCATGATATTGCCAAAAGTAGGCCTCGACAACACGACAACAATCGGTAAAGCACTATTTGCCGAGAGCCAAGCAGCGTCCTCACAGCAAAGGTTTTCCACGTGGCATCTCGGCAAACACATGATATTGCCGAAAGTAGGCTTCGACAACATGAAAACACTCGGCAAAGCACTATTTGCCGAGAGCCAAGCAGCGTCTGCACGACAAAGTTTTTCCATGTAACTTCTCAGCAAACTCATGATATTCCCGAAAGTAGGCCTCGACAACACGACAACACTAGGCAAAGTACTATTTGCCCAGAGCCAAACAGCATCCACATGAGAAAGTTTTTCCATGTGGCATCTTGGTAAACATATTTTATTGGCGAAAGTAGGACTCCACAACACGACAACACTCGGCAAACAACTATTTGCCAAGATCCAAGTAGCGTCCGCACGAAAAAGGTTTTCCATGTGGCATCTCGGTAAACACATGATATTGCCGAATGTAGGCCTCGACCACACGAAAACACATGGCAAAGCACTATTAACCGAGAGCCAAGCAGCGCATGGACGGCAAAGTTTTTCCACGTGGCATCTTGGCAAACACATGATATTCCCGAAAGTAGGCCTCGACAACACGACAACACTGGACAAACCACTATTTGTCGATAGCCAAGCAAATTTCGCACGACAAAGTTTTTCCACGTGGCATCTCAGCAAAGACATGATATTACCAAAAGTAAGCCTCGACAACACGACAACCCTCGGCAAAGCACTATTTGCCGAGAGCCAAGCCGCGTCCACACGGAAAAGGTTTTCCAGGTGGCATCTCGGCAAACACATGATATTGCTAAAAGTAGGCCTTGACAACACAAAAACACTCGACAAAGCACTATTTTCCGAGAGCCAAGCAACGTTCACACGACAAAGTTTTGCCACATGGCATCTCGGCAAACACATGATATTCCCGAAAGTAGGCCTCGACAACATGACAACCCTTGGCAAAGCACTATTTGCTGAGAGCTAAGCAGCATCCGCAAGGCCAACTTTTTCCACGTCGCATCTCGGCAATCACATGATATTGCCGAAAGTAGGCCTCGACAACACGACAACACTCGGCAAAGCACTATTTTCCATGATATAAGCAATGTCCGCACGGAAATGTTTTTCCACGTGGCATCTCGGCAGGCACACGATATTGCAAAAAGTAGGACTCGACAACACGACAACACTCGGCAAAGCTCAATTTGCCGAGATCCAAGCAGTGTTTGCACGGCAAAGTTTTTCCACGTGGCATCTCGACAAACACATAATACTCCCGAGAGTAGGCCTCGACAACACGACAACACTAGGCAAAGCACTATTTGCCGAGAGCCAAGCAACGTTCGCACGACAAAGTTTTTCCACATGGTATCTCAGCAAACACGTGATATTACCGAAAGTAGGCCTTGATAACACGACAACACTTGGCAAAGCACTATTTGCCGAGAGCCAAGAAGCGTCCGCAAGGCAAAGTTTGTCCACGTCGCATCTTGGCAAACAAATGATATTGCCGAAAGTAGGCCTCGACAACACGACAACACTCGGCAAAGCACTATTCGTCGAGAGCCAAGCAGCGTCCGCACGGCAAAGGTTTTCCACATGGCATCTCGGCAAACACATGATATTGCCAAAAGTAGGCCTCGAGAACATGACAATACTCGGCAAAGCACTATTTGCTGAGATCCAACAGCGTCCGCACGGCAAAAGTTTTCCACATGGCATCTCAGCAAACACATAATATTGCCGAAAGTTGGCCTCGATAAAACGAAAACACTTGGCAAAGCACTATTTGCTGAGAGCCAAGAAGCGTTTGCACGGCAAAGTTGTTCTACGTGGCATCTCGACAAACACATGCTATTCCCGAAAGTAGGCCTCGACAACACGACAACACTCGGCAAAGCACTATTTGCCGAGAGCCAAGGAGCGTCCGCATAGAAAAGGGTTTCCACGTGGCATCTCGGAAAACAGATGATATTGCTGAAAGTAGGCCTCGAGAACACGAAAACACTCGGGAAAGCACTATTCGGCGAGAGCCAAGCAACGTTGGCACGACAAAGTTTTGCCACATGGCAGCTCGGCAAACACATGATTTTCTCGAAAGTAGGCCGCGACAACATGACAACACTTGGCAAAGCACTATTTGCCAACAGCCAAGCAGCGTCTGCAATGCAAAGTTTTACCATGTGGCATCTCACGCAAACACATGATATTGCCGAAAGTAGGCCTCGACAACACGACAAAACTCAGAAAAGCACTATTTGCCGAGAGCCAAGCAGCATCAGCACGGCAAAGTTTTTGCATGTGGAATCTCGGCAAACTCATGATATTGCCAAAAGTAGGCCTCGATAACATGAAAATACTCGGCAAAGCACAATTTGCCGAGAGCCAAGCAGCGTCTGCACGACAACGTTTTTCCACGTGGCATCTCGGCAAACACATGATATTCCCGAAAGTAGGCCTCGACAACACGACAACACTCGGCAAATCACTATTTGTCAAGAGCCAGGCAGCGTCCGCACGGCAAAGTTTTTCCACGTGGCATCTCGGCAAACACATGATATTGCCGAAGGGTAGGCCTTGAGAACATGACAACACTCGGCAAAGCACTATTTGCCAAGAGCCAAGCAGCGTCTACACGGCAAAGTTTTTCCACGTGGCATCTCGACAAACACATGATATTGCCGACAGTAGGCCTTGACAACATGACAACTCTCGGCAAAGCACTATTTGCCGAGATCCAAGCATGGTCCGCACAGAAAAGGTTTTCCACGTGGCATCTCGGTAAACACATGATATTGCTGAAAGTAGGCCTCGATAACACGACAACACTTGGCAAAGCACTATTTGCCGAGAGCCAAGCAGCGTCAGCAAGGCAAAGTTTTTCCACATGGTATCTCAGCAAACATATGATATTGCCGAAAGTAGTCCTCAAAAACACGACAACACTCGGCAAAGCATTATTTTCCGAGAGCCAAGCAGCGTCCGCGCGGCAAAGTTTTTCCACGTGGCATCTCGACAAACACATGATATTGCCAAAAGTAGGTCTCGACAACACGAAAACAATCAGAAAAGCACTATTTGCTGAGAGCCAATCAGCGTTCGCACGGCAAAGGTTTTCCATGTGGCATCTTGGCAAACACATGATATTGCCAAAAGTAGGCCTTGACGACATGATAACACTCGGGAAAGCACTATGTGCCGAGAGCCAAGCAACGTTCGCATGACAAAGTTTTGCCACATGGCATCTCGGCAAACACATGATATTCCCGAAAGTAGGCCTCGATAACACGACAACAGTTGGCAAAAAACTATTTGCTGAAAGCCAAGCAGCGTCAGCAAGGCAAAGTTTTTCCACGTGGCATCTCAGCAAACGTATGATATTGCCGAAAGTAGGCCTCGACAACACGAAAACACTCGGCAAAGCACTATTGGCCGAGCGCCAAGCAGCGTTCGCACGGCAAAGTTTTTCCACGTGGCCTCTAGGCAAACAAATGATATTGCCGAAAGTCCGCCTCGACAACACGACAACACTCGGCAAAGCACTATTTGCCGAGAGCCAAGCAGGCCTGCACGGCAAAGGTTTTCCACGTGGCATGTCGGCAGACTCATGATATTTCCGAAAGTACGCCTCGAAAACATGAAAACACTCGGCGAAGCACTATTTGCCGAGAACCAAGCAGCGTCCGCATGAAAAAGGTTTGCCACGTGGCATCTCGGCAAACACATGATATTGCAGAAAGTAGGCCTCGACAACACGAATACACTTAGCAAGGCACTATTTCCCGTGAGCCAAGCAACGTTCGCACAGCAAAGTTTTGCCACATGGCATCTCGGCAAACTCATGATATTCCCGACAGTAGGCCTCGATAACATGACAACCCTTGGCAAAGCACTATTTGCTGAGAGCCAAGCAGCACCCGCAAGGCATAGTTTTTCCACGTGGCATCTTGCAAAACACATGATATTGCCGAAAGTAGGCCTCGACAACATGACAACACTCGACAAAGCACTATTTGCCATGAGCCAAGGAGCGTCCGCACAGCAAAGGTTTTCCTCGTGGCATCTCGGCAAACACATGATATTGCCGAAAGTAGGCCTCTACAATACGACAACACTCGGCAAAGCACTATTTGTCGAGAGCCAAGCAACGTCCGCATGGCAAAGTTTTGCCAGGTGGCATCTCGGCAAACACATGATATTCCTGAAAGTAGGCATCGACAAAACGACAGGACTCGGCAAAGCACTATTTGCCGATCTCCAAGGAGCATCCCCACAGTAAAGTTTTTCCACGTGGCATCTCGACAAACACATGATATTGCCGAAAGTAGGACTCAAAACACGACAACACTCGGCACAGAACTATTTGCCGAGAGCCATGCAGCGTCCGCACGGCAAAGGTTTTCCACGTGGCATCTCGGCAAACACATGATATTGCCGAAAGTAGGCCTCAACAACACGAAAACACTCAGCAAAGCACTATTTGCCGAGTGCCAAGCAACGTTCGCATGACAAAGTTTTGCCACATGGCATCTCGGCAAAGACATGATAGTCCCCGAAGTAGGCCTCGATAACACGACAACCCTTGGCAAAGCACTATTTGCCGAGAGACAACCAGCCTCCGCAATGCAAAGTTTTTCCACGTGGCATCTTGGCAAACACATGATATTGCCGAAAGTAGGCCTTGACGACATGATAACCCTCGGGAAAGCACTCTGTGCCGAGAGCCAAGCAACGTTCGCATGACAAAGTTTTGCCACATGGCATCTCGGCAAACACATGATATTGCCGAAAGTAGGCCTCGATAACACGACAACAGTTGTCAAAGCACTATTTGCTGAAAGCCAAGCAGCGTCAGCAAGGCAATGTTTTTCCACGTGGCATCTCAGCAAACGTATGATATTGCCGAAAGTAGGCCTCGACAACACGAAAACACTCGGCAAAGCACTATTGGCCGAGCGCCAAGCAGCGTTCGCACGGCAAAGTTTTTCCACGTGGCCTCTCGGCAAACAAATGATATTGCCGAAAGTCGGCCTCGACAACACGACAACACTCGGCAAAGCACTATTTGCCGAGAGCCAAGCAGGCCTGCACGACAAATGTTTTCCACGTGACATGTCGGCAGACTCATGATATTTCCGCAAGTAGGCCTCGAAAACATGAAAACACTCGGCGAAGCACTATTTGCCGAGAGCCAAGCAGCATCCGCATGAAAAAGGTTTGCCACGTGGCATCTCGGCAAACACATGATATTGCAGAAAGTAGGCCTCGACAACACGATTACACTTAGCAAGGCACTATTTCCCGTGAGCCAAGCAACGTTCGCACAACAAAGTTTTGCCACATGGAATCTCGGCAAACAGATGATATTCCCAACAGTAGGCCTCAATAACATGACAACCCTTGGCAAAGCACTATTTGCTGAGAGCCAAGCAGCACCCGCAGGGCATAGTTTTTCCACGTGGCATCTTGGAAAACACATGATATTTCCGAAAGTAGGCCTCGACAACATGACAACACTCGACAAAGCACTATTTGCCGTGAGCCAAGCAGCGTCCGCACAGCGAAGGTTTTCGTCGTGGAATCTCGGCAAACAAATGATATTGCCGAAAGTTGGCCTCTACAATACGACAACACTCGGCAAAGAACTATTTGTCGAGAGCCAAGCAACGTCCGCATGGCAATGTTTTGCCAGGTGGCATCTCGGCAAACACATGATATTCCTGAAAGTAGGCATCGACAACACGACAGGACTCGGCAAAGCACTATTTGCCGATCTCCAAGGAGCGTCCCCACAGTAAAGTTTTTCCACGTGGCATCTCGACAAACACATGATATTGCCGAAAGTAGGACTCAAAAACACGACAACACTCGGCACAGAACTATTTGCCGAGAGCCATGCAGCGTCCGCACGGCAAAGGTTTTCCACGTGGCATCTCGGCAAACACAGGATATTGCCGAAAGTAGGCCTCAACAACACGAAAACACTCAGCAAAGCACTATTTGCCGAGTGCCAAGCAACGTTCGCATGACAAAGTTTTGCCACATGGCATCTCGGCAAAGACATGATAGTCCCGGAAGTAGGCCTCGATAACACGACAACCCTTGGCAAAGCACTATTTGCCGAGAGACAAGCAGCCTCCGCAATGCAAAGTTTTTCCACGTGGCATCTCGGCAAACACATGATATTGCCGAAAAGTAGGCCTCGACAACCCGACAACACTCGGAAAAGCACTATTTCCCGAAGCCAAGCAGCGTCCGCACGGCAAAGGTTTTCCACGTGGCATCTCGGCAAACGCATGGTATTGCTAAAAGTAGGCCTTGACAACACGACAATTCTCGGCAAAGCACTATTTGTCGAGAGCCAAGCAGCGTCCGCATGGCAAAGATTTTCCACGTGGCATCTCGGCAAACACATGATATTGGCGAAAGTAGGCCTTGATAACTTGAAAATACTCGGCAAAGCACAATTTGCCGAGAGCCAAGCAGCGTCTGCACGACAACGTTTTTCCACATGGCATCTCGGCAAACACATGATATTCCCGAAAGTAGGCCTCGGCAACACGACAACACTCGGAAAATCACTATTTGTCGAGAGCCAGGCAGCGTCCGCACGGCAAAGTTTTACCACGTGGCATCTCGGCAAACACATGATATTGCCGAAGGGTAGGCCTTGAGAACATGACAACACTCGGCAAAGCACTATTTGCCGAGAGCCAAGCAGCGTCTGCGCGGCAAAGTTTTTCCACGTGGCATCTCGACAAACACATGATATTGCCGACAGTAGGCCTTGACAACATGTCAACTCTCGGCAAAGCACTATTTGCCGAGAGCCAAGCATGGTCCGCACAAAAAAGGTTTTCCACGTGGCATCTCGGTAAACACATGATATTGCTGAAATTAGGCCTCGATAACACGACAACACTTGGCAAAGCACTATTTGCCGAGAGCCAAGCAGGGTCAGCAAGGCAAAGTTTTTCCACATGGTATCTCAGCAAACATATGATATTGCCGAAAGTAGTCCTCGAAAACACGACAACACTCGGCAAAGCATTATTTTCCGAGAGCCAAGCAGCGTCCGCACGGCAAAGGTTTTCCACGTGGCATCTTGGCAAACACATGATATTGCCGAAAGTAGGCCTTGACGACATGATAACACTCGGGAAAGCACTATGTTCGAGAGCCAAGCAACGTTCGCATGACAAAGTTTTGCCACATGGAATCTCGGCAAACACATGATATTCCCGAAAGTAGGCCTCGATAACACGACAACAGTTGGCAAAGCAGTATTTGCTGAAAGCCAAACAGCGTCAGCAAGGCAATGTTTTTCCACGTGGCATCTCAGCAAACGTATGATATTGCCGTAAGAAGGCCTCGACAACACGAAAAAACTCGGCAAAGCACTATTGGCCGAGCGCCAAGCAGCGTTCGCACCGCAAAGTTTTTCCACGTGGCCTCTCGGCAAACAAATGATATTGCCGAAAGTCGGCCTCGACAACACGACAACATTCGGCAAAGCACTATTTGCCGAGAGCCAAGCAGGCCTGCACGGCAAAGGTTTTCCATGTGGCATGTCGGCAGACTCATGATATTTCCGAAAGTAGGCCTCGAAAACATGAAAACACTCGGCGAAGCACTATTTGCCGAGAGCCAAGCAGCGTCCGCGTGAAAAAGGTTTGCCACGTGGCATCTCGGCAAACGCATGATATTGCAGAAAGTAGGCCTCGACAACACGAATACACTTAGCAAGGCACTATTTCCCGTGAGCCAAGCAACGTTCGCACAACAAAGTTTTGCCACATGGCATCTCAACAAACACATTATATTCCCGACAGTAGGCCTCGATAACATGACAACCCTTGGCAAAGCACTATTTGCTGAGAGCCAAGCAGCACCCGCAAGGCATAGTTTTTCCACGTGGCATCTTGGAAAACACATGATATTGCCGAAAGTAGGCCTCGACAACATGACAACACTCGACAAAGCACTATTTGCCGTGAGCCAAGCAGCGTCCGCACAGCAAAGGTTTTCCTCGTGGCATCTCGGCAAACACATGATATTGCCGAAAGTAGGCCTCTACAATACGACAACACTCGGCAAAGCACTATTTGTCGAGAGCCAAGCAACGTCCGCATGGCAAAGTTTTGCCAGGTGGCATCTCGGCAAACACATGATATTCCTGAAAGTAGGCATCGACAACACGACAGGACGTGGCAAAGCACTATTTGCCGATCTCCAAGGAGCGTCCCCACAGTAAAGTTTTTCCACGTGGCATCTCGACAAACACATGATATTGCCGAAAGTAGGACTCAACAACACGACAACACTCGGCAAAGAACTATTTGCCGAGAGCCATGCAGCGTCCGCACGGCAAAGGTTTTCCACGTGGCATCTCGGCAAACACATGATATTGCCGAAAGTAGGCCTCAACAACACGAAAACACTCGGCAAAGCACTATTTGCCGTGTGCCAAGAAACGTTCGCATGACAAAGTTTTGCCACATGGCATGTCGGAAAACACATGATAGTCCCGAAAGTAGGCCTCGATAACACGACAACCCTTGGCAAAGCACTATTTGCCGAGAGACATGCAACCTCCGCAATGCAAAGTTTTTCCACGAGGCATCTCGGCAAACACATGATATTGCCGAAAAGTAGGCCTCGACAACCCGACAACACTCCGAAAAGCACTATTTGCCGAAGCCAAGCAGCGTCCGCACGGCAAAGGTTTTCCACGTGGCATCTCGGCAAACACATGGTATTGCTAAAAGTAGGCCTTGACAACACGACAATTCTCGGCAAAGCACTATTTGTCGAGAGCCAAGCAGAGTCCGCACGGCAAAGATTTTCCACGTGGCATCTCGGCAAACACATGATATTGGCGAAAGTAGGCCTCGATAACACGAAAATACTCGGCAAAGCACAATTTGCCGAGAGCCAAGCAGTGTCTGCACGACAACGTTTTTCCACGTGGCATCTCGGCAAACACATGATATTCCCGAAAGTAGGCCTCGACAACATGACAACACTCGGCAAATCACTATTTGTCGAGAGCCAGGCAGCGTCCGCACGTTAAAGTTTTTCGACGTGGCATCTCGGCAAACACATGATATTGCTGAAGGGTAGGCCTTGAGAACATGACAACACTCGGCAAAGCACTATTTGCCGAGAGCCAAGCAGCGTCTGCACGGCAAAGTTTTTCCACGTGGCATCTCGACAAACACATGATATTGCCGACAGTAGGCCTTGACAACATGACAACTCTCGGCAAAGCACTATTTGCCGAGAGCCAAGCATGTTCCGCACAGAAAAGGTTTTCCACGTGGCATCTCGGTAAACACATGATATTGCTGAAAGTAGGCCTCGATAACACGACAACACTTGGCAAAGCACTATTTGCCGAGAGCCAAGCAGCGTCAGCAAGGCAAAGTTTTTCCACATGGTATCTCAGCAAACACATGATATTGCCGAAAGTAGGCCTTGAGGACATGATAACACTCGGGAAAGCACTATGTGCCGAGAGGCAAGCAACGTTCGCATGACAAAGTTTTGCCACATGGCATCTCGGCAAACACATGATATTCCCGAAAGTAGGCCTCGATAACACGAAAACAATCGGCAAAGCACTATTTGCTGAGAGCCAATCAGCGTCTGCACGGCAAAGGTTTTCCACGTGGCATCTTGGCAAACACATGATATTGCCGAAAGTAGGCCTTGAGGACATGATAACACTCGGGAAAGCATTATTTGCCGAGAGCCAAGCAACGTTCGCATGACAAACTTTTTCCACATGGCATCTCGGCAAACACATGATATTCCCGAAAGTAGGCCTCGATAACACGACAACAGTTGGCAAAGCACTATTTAATGAAAGCCAAGCAGCGTCAGCAAGGCAAAGTTTTTCCACGTGGCATCTCAGCAAACGTATGATATTGCCGAAAGTAGGCCTCGACAACACGACAACAGTCGGCAAAGCATTATTTTCCGAGAGCCAAGCAGCGTCCGCATGGCAAACTTTTTCCACGTGGCATCTCGGCAAACACATGATATTGCCAAAAGTAGGCCTCGACAACACAAAAACAATCGGCAAAGGACTGTTTGCTGAGACACAAGCAGCGTCCGCATGGAAAAGGTTTTCCACGTGGTATCTTGGCAAACACATGATATTGCCGAAAGTAGGCCTCGACAACACGAAAACAATCGGCAAAGCACTATTTGCTGAGAGCCAATCAGCGTCCGCACGACAAAGGTTTTCCATGTGGCATCTTGGCAAACACATGATATTGCCGAAAGTAGGCCTTGAGGACATGATAACACTCGGGAAAGCACTATGTGCCGAGAGGCAAGCAACCTTCGCATGACAAAGTTTTGCCACATGGCATCTCGGCAAAGACATGATATTCCCGAAAGTAGGCCTCGATAACACGACAACTGTTGGCAAAGCACTATTTGCTGAAAGCCAAGCAGCGTCAGCAAGGCAAAGTTTTTCCACGTGGCATCTTAGCAAACGTATGATATTGCCGAAAGTAGGCCTCGACAACACGACAACAGTCGGCAAACCATTATTTTCCGAGAGCCAAGCAGCGTCCGCATGGCAAACTTTTTCCACGTGGCATCTCGGCAAACACATGATATTGCCAAAAGTAGGCCTCGACAACACAAAAACAATCGGCAAAGCAGTATTTGCTGAGAGCCAAGCAGCGTCCGCATGGCAAAGGTTTTCCACGTGGTATCTTGGCAAACACATGATATTGCCGAAAGTAGGCCTCGACAACATGAAAACACTCGGCAAAGCACTATTTGCCGAGAGCCAAGCAGCGTCCGCGTGAAAAAGGTTTTCCACGGGGCATCTTGGCAAACACATGATATTGCTGAAAGTAGGCCTCGACAACACCAAAACACTTGGCAAAGCACTATTTCCCGTGAGCCAAGCAACATTCGCACAACAAAGTTTTGCCACATGGCATATCGGCAAACACATGATAGTCCCGAAAGTAGGCCTCGATAACACGACAACCCTTGGCAAAGCACTATTTGCCGAGAGCCAAGCAGCGTCTGCAACGCAAAGTTTTTCCACGTGGCATCTCGGCAAACACATGATATTGCCGAAAGTAGGCCTCGACAACACGAAAACACTCGGCAAAGCACTATTGCCCGAGCGCCAAGCAGCGTTCGCACGGCAAAGTTTTTCCACGTGGCCTCTCGGCAAACAAATGATATTGCCGAAAGTTGGCCTCGACAACATGACAACACTCGGCAAAGCACTATTTGCCGAGAGCCAAGCAGGCCTGCACGGCAAAGGTTTTCCACGTGGCATGTCGGCAGACTCATGATATTTCCGAAAGTAGGCCTCGAAAACATGAAAACACTCGGCGAAGCACTATTTGCCGAGAGCCAAGCAGCGTCCGCATGAAAAAGGTTTGCCACGTGGCATCTCGGCAAACACATGACATTGCAGAAAGTAGGCCTCGACAACACGAATACACTTAGCAAGGCACTATTTCCCGTGAGCCAAGCAACGTTCGCACAACAAAGTTTTGCCACATGGCATCTCGGCAAACACATCATATTCCCGACAGTAGGCCTCGATAACATGACAACCCTTGGCACGGCACTATTTGCTGAGAGCCATGCAGCACCCGCAAGGCATAGTTTTTCCACGTGGCATCTTGGAAAACACATGATATTGCCGAAACTAGGCCTCGACAACATGACAACACTCGACAAAGCACTATTTGCCGTGAGCCAAGCAGCATCCGCACAGCAAAGGTTTTCCTCGTGGCATCTCGGCAAACACATGATATTGCCGAAAGTAGGCCTCGACAATACGACAACACTCGGCAAAGCACTATTTGTCGAGAGCCAAGCAACGTCCGCATGGCAAAGTTTTGCCAGGTGGCATCTCGGCAAACACATGATATTCCTGAAAGTAGGCATCGACAACACGACAGGACTCGGCAAAGCACTATTTGCCGATCTCCAAGGAGCGTCCCCACAGTAAAGTTTTTCCACGTGGCATCTCGACAAACACATGATATTGCCGAAAGTAGGACTCAACAACACGACAACACTCGGCAAATAACTATTTGCCGAGAGCCATGTAGCGTCCGCACGGCAAAGGTTTTCCACGTGGCATCTCGGCAAACACATGATATTGCCGAAAGTAGGCCTCAACAACACGAAAACACTCGGCAAAGCACTATTTGCCGAGTGCCAAGCAACGTTCGCATGACAAAGTTTTGCCACATGGCATGTCGGAAAACACATCATAGTCCCGAAAGTAGGCCTCGATAACACGACAACCCTTGGCAAAGCACTATTTGCCGAGAGACAAGCAGCCTCCGCAATGCAAAGTTTTTCCACGTGGCATCTCGGCAAACACATGATATTGCCGAAAAGTAGGCCTCGACAACCCGACAACACTCGGAAAAGCACTATTTGCCGAAGCCAAGCAGCGTCCGCACGGCAAAGATTTTCCACGTGGCATCTCGGCAAACACATGGTATTGCTAAAAGTAGACCTTGACAACACGACAATTCTCGGCAAAGCACGATTTGTCGAGAGCCAAGCAGAGTCCGCACGGCAAAGGTTTTCCACGTGGCATCTCGGCAACCACATGATATTGGCGAAAGTAGGCCTCGATAACATGAAAATACTCGGCAAAGCACAATTTGCCGAGAGCCGAGCAGCGTCTGCACGACAATGTTTTTCCACGTGGCATCTCGGCAAACACATGATATTCCCGAAAGTAGGCCTCGACAACAGGAAAACACTCGGCAAATCACTATTTGTCGAGAGCCAAGCAGCGTCCGCACAGCAAAGTTTTTCCACGTGGCATCTCGGCAAACACATGATATTGCCGAAGGGTAGGCCTTGAGAACATGACAACACTCGGCAAAGCACTATTTGCCAAGAGCCAAGCAGCGTCTGCACGGCAAAGTTTTTCCACGTGGCATCTCGACAAACACATGATATTGCCGACAGTATGCCTTGACAACATGACAACTCTCGCCAAAGCACTATTTGCCGAGAGCCAAGCAGCGTCCGCGTGAAAAAGGTTTTCCACGTGGCATCTTGGCAAACACATGATATTGCCGAAAGTAGGTCTCGACAACACAACAACAGTCGGCAAAGCATTATTTTCCGAGAGCCAAGCAGCGTCCGCATGGCAAACTTTTTCCATGTGGCATCTCGGCAAACACATGATATTGCCAAAAGTAGGCCTCGACAACACAAAAACAATCGGCAAAGGACTGTTTGCTGAGACCCAAGCAGCGTCCGCATGGAAAAGGTTTTCCACGTGGTATCTTGGCAAACACATGATATTGCCGAAAGTAGGCCTCGACAACATGAAAACACTCGGCAAAGCACTATTTGTCGAGAGCCAAGCAGAGTCCGCACGGCAAAGGTTTTCCACGTGGCATCTCGACAACCACATGATATTGGCGAAAGTAGGCCTCGATAACATGAAAATACTCGGCAAAGCACAATTTGCCGAGAGCCAAGCAGCGTCTGCACGACAATGTTTTTCCACGTGGCATCTCGGCAAGCACATGATATTCCCGAAAGTAGGCCTCGATAACACGACAACAGTTGGCAAAACACTATTTGCTGAAAGCCAAGCAGCGTCAGCAAGGCAAAGTTTTTCCACGTGGCATCTTAGCAAACGTATGATATTGCCGAAAGTAGGCCTCGACAACACGACAACAGTCGGCAAAGCATTATTTTCCGAGAGCCAAGGAACGTCCGCATGGCAAACTTTTTCCACGTGGCATCTCGGCAAACACATGATATTGCCAAAAGTAGGCCTCGACAACACAAAAACAATCGGGAAAGGACTGTTTGCTGAGACCCAAGCAGCGTCCGCATGGAAAAGGTTTTCCACGTGGTATCTTGGCAAACACATGATATTGCCGAAAGTAGGCCTCGACAACATGAAAACACTCGGCAAAGCACTATTTGCCGAGAGCCAAGCAGCGTCCGCGTGAAAAAGGTTTTCCACGTGGCATCTTGGCAAACACATGATATTGCTGAAAGTAGGCCTCGACAACACCAAAACACTTGGCAAAGCACTATTTCCCGTGAGCCAAGCAACATTCGCACAACCAAGTTTTGCCACATGGCATATCGGCAAACACATGACAGTCCTGAAAGTAGGCCTCGATAACACGACAACCCTTGGCAAAGCACTATTTGCCGAGAGCCAAGCAGCGTCCGCGTGAAAAAGGTTTTCCACGTGGCATCTCGGCAAACACATGGTATTGCTAAAAGTAGGCCTTGACAACACGACAATTCTCGGCAAAGCACTATTTGTCGAGAGCCAAGCATAGTCCGCACGGCAAAGATTTTCCACGTGGCATCTCGGCAACCACATGATATTGGCGAAAGTAGGCCTCGATAACATGAAAATACTCGGCAAAGCACAATTTGCCGAGAGCCAAGCAGAGTCTGCACGACAACGTTTTTCCACGTGGCATCTCGGCAAACACATGATATTCCCGAAAGTAGGCCTCGACAACAGGACAACACTCGGCAAATCACTATTTGTCGAGAGCCAAGCAGCGTCCGCACAGCAAAGTTTTTCCACGTGGCTTCTCGGCAAATACATGATATTGCCGAAGGTAGGCCTTGAGAACATGACAACACTCGGCAAAGCACTATTTGCCAAGAGCCAAGCAGCGTCTGCACGGCAAAGTTTTTCCACGTGGCATCTCGACAAACACATGATATTGCTGAAAGTAGGCCTCGATAACATTACAACACATGGCAAAGCACTATTTGCCGAGAGCCAAGCAGCGTCAGCAAGGCAAAGTTTTTCCACATGGCATCTCAGCAAACTTATGATATTGCCGAAAGTAGGCCTCGAAAACACAACAACACTCGGCAAAGCGTTATTTTTCGAGAGCCAAGCAACGTCCGCACGACAAAGTTTTTCCACGTGGCATCTCGACAAACACATGATGTTGCCAAAAGTAGGCCTTGACAACACGAAAACAATCGGCAAAGCACTATTTGCTGAGAGCCAAGCAGCGTCCGCACGACAAAGGTTTTCGACGTGCCATCTTGGCAAACACATGATATTACCGAAAGTAGGACTTGAAGACATGACAACACTCGGGAAAGCACTATGTGCCGAGAGCCAAGCAACGTTCGCATGACAAAGTTTTGCCACATCGCATCTCGGCAAACACATGATATTCCCGAAAGTTGGCCTCGATAACACGACAACAGTTGGCAAAGCACTATTTGCGGAAAGCCAAGCAGCGTCATCAAGGCAAAGTTTTTCCACGTGGCATCTCAACAAACATATGATATTGCCGAAAGTAGGCCTCGACAACACGACAACACTCGACAAAGCGTTATTTTCCGAGAGCCAAGCAGGGTCCGCATGGCAAAGTTTTTCCACGTGGCATCTCGGCAAATACATGATATTGCCAAAAGTAGGCCTCGGCAACACAAAAACAATCGGCAAAGCACTATTTGCTGAGAGCCAAGCAGCGTCCGCACGGCAAAGGTTTTCCACGTGGCATCTTGGCAAACACATGATATTGCCGAAAGTAGGGCTCGACAACATGAAAACACTCAGCAAAGCACTATTTGCCGAGAGCCAAGCAGCGTCCGCGTGAAAAAGGTTTTCCACGTGGCATCTTGGCAAACACATGATATTGCTGAAAGTAGGCCTCGACAACACGAAAACACTTGGCAAAGCACTATTTCCCATGAGACAAGCAACGTTCGCACAACAAAGTTTTGCCACATGGCATATCGGCAAACACATGATAGCCCCGAAAGTAGGCCTCGATAACACGACAACCCTTGGCAAAGCACTATTTGCCGAGAGCCAAGCAGCGTCTGCAACGCAAAGTTTTCCACGTGGCATCTCGGCAAACACATGATATTACCGAAAGTAGGACTTGACGACATGACAACACTCGGGAAAGCACTATGTGCCGAGAGCCAAGCAACGTTCGCATGACAAAGTTTTTCCACGTGGCATCTCGGCAAACACATGATATTGGCGAAGGGTAGGCCTTGAGAACATGACAACACTCGGCAAAGCACTATTTGCCAAGAGCCAAGCAGCGTCTGCACGGCAAAGTTTTTCCACGTGGCATCTCGACAAACACATGATATTTCCGACAGTATGCCTTGACAACATGACAACTCTCGCCAAAGCACTATTTGCCGAGAGCCAAGCATGGTCCGCACAGAAAAGGTTTTCCACGTGGCATCTCGGTAAACACATGATAGTGCTGAAAGTAGGCCTCGATAACACGACAACACTTGGCAAAGCACTATTTGCCGAGAGCCAAGCAGCGTCAGCAAGGCAAAGTTTTTCCACATGGCATATCGGCAAACACATGATAGTCCCGAAAGTAGGCCTCGATGACACGACAACCCTTGGCAAAGCACTATTTGCCGAGAGCCAAGCAGCGTCCGCGTGAAAAAGGTTTTCCACGTGGCATCTCGGCAAACACATGGTATTGCTAAAAGTAGGCCTTGACAACACGACAATTCTCGGCAAAGCACTATTTGTCGAGAGCCAAGCAGAGTCCGCACGGCAAAGATTTTCCACGTGGCATCTCGGCAACCACATGATATTGGCGAAAGTAGGCCTCGATAACATGAAAATACTCGGCAAAGCACAATTTGCCGAGAGCCAAGCAGCGTCTGCACGACAACGTTTTTCCACGCGGCATCTCGGCAAACACATGATATTCCCGAAAGTAGGCCTCGACAACAGGACAACACTCGGCAAATCACTATTTGTCGAGAGCCAAGCAGCGTCCGCACAACAAAGTTTTTCCCCGTGGCATCTCGGCAAATACATGATATTGCCGAAGGTAGGCCTTGAGAACATGACAACACTCGGGAAAGCACTATTTACCAAGAGCCAAGCAGCGTCTGCACGGCAAAGTTTTTCCACGTGGCATCTCGGCAAACACATGATATTGCTGAAAGTAGGCCTCGATAACACGACAACAGTTGGCAAAGCACTATTTGCGGAAAGCCAAGCAGCGTCATCAAGGCAAAGTTTTTCCACGTGGCATCTCAACAAACATATGATATTGCCGAAAGTAGGCCTCGACAACACGACAACACTCGACAAAGCGTTATTTTCCGAGAGCCAAGCAGGGTCCGCATGGCAAAGTTTTTCCACGTGGCATCTCGGCAAATACATGATCTTGCCAAAAGTAGGCCTCGGCAACACAAAAACAATCGGCAAAGCACTATTTGCTGAGAGCCAAGCAGCGTCCGCACGGCAAAGGTTTTCCACGTGGCATCTTGGCAAACACATGATATTGCCGAAAGTAGGGCTCGACAACATGAAAACACTCAGCAAAGCACTATTTGCCGAGAGCCAAGCAGCGTCCGCGTGAAAAAGGTTTTCCACGTGGCATCTTGGCAAACACATGATATTGCTGAAAGTAGGCCTCGACAACACGAAAACACTTGGCAAAGCACTATTTCCCATGAGACAAGCAACGTTCGCACAACAAAGTTTTGCCACATGGCATATCGGCAAACACATGATATTGCCAAAAGTAGGCCTCGACAACACGAAAACAATCGGCAAAGCACTATTTGCTGAGAGCCAAGCAGCGTCCGCACGACAAAGGTTTTCCACGTGCCATCTTGGCAAACACATGATATTACCGAAAGTACGACTTGAAGACATGACAACACTCGGGAAAGCACTATGTGCCGAGAGCCAAGCAACGTTCGCATGACAAAGTTTTGCTACATGGAATCTCGGCAAACACATGATATTCCCGAAAGTAGGCCTCGATAACACGCCAACAGTTGGCAAAGCACTATTTGCGGAAAGCCAAGCAGCGTCATCAAGGCAAAGTTTTTCCACGTGGCATCTCAGCAAACATATGATATTGCCGAATGTAGGCCTCGACAACATGACAACACTCGGCAAAGCATTATTTTCCGAGAGCCAAGCAGCGTCCACATGGCAAAGGTTTTCCACGTGGCATCTTGGCAAACACATGATATTGCCGAAAGTAGGCCTCGACAACATGAAAACACTCGGCAAAGCACTATTTGCCGAGAGCCAAGCAGCGTCCGCTTGAAAAAGGTTTTCCACGTGGCATCTTGGCAAACACATGATATTGCTAAAAGTAGGCCTCGACAACACGAAAACACTTGGCAAAGCACTATTTCCCATGAGACAAGCAACGTTCACACAACAAAGTTTTGCCGCATGGCATATCGGCAAACACATGATAGCCCCGAAAGTAGGCCTCGATAACACGACAACACTTGGCAAAGCACTATTTGTCGAGAGCCAAGCAACGTCAGTAAGGCAAAGTTTTTCCACATGGCATCTCAGCAAACATATGATATTGCCGAAAGTAGGCCTCGAAAACACGACAACACTCGGCAAAGCGTTATTTTCCGAGAGACAAGCAGCATCCGCACGGCAAAGTTTTTCCACGTGGCATCTCGACAAACACATGATATTGCCAAAAGTAGGCCTCGACAACACGAAAACAATCGGCAAAGCACTATTTGCCGAGAGCCAAGCAGCGTCAGGAAGGCAAAGTTTTTCCACATGGCATCTCAGCAAACATATGATATTGCCGAAAGTAGGCCTCGAAAACATAACAACACTCGGCAAAGCGTTATTTTCCGAGAGCCAAGCAACCTCCGCATGACAAAGTTTTCCACGTGGCATCTCGACAAACACATGATATTGCCAAAAGTAGGCCTCGACAACACGAAAACAATCGGCAAAGCACTATTTGCTGAGAGCCAAGCAGCGTCCGCACGACAAAGGTTTTCCACGTGCCATCTTGGCAAACACATGATATTACCGAAAGTAGGACTTGAAGACATGACAACACTCGGGAAAGCACTATGTGCCGAGAGCCAAGCAACGTTCGCATGACAAAGTTTTGCCACATGGCATCTCGGCAAACACATGATATTCCCGAAAGTAGGCCTCGATAACACGACAACAGTTGGCAAAGCACTATTTGCGGAAAGCCAAGCATCGTCATCAAGGCAAAGTTTTTCCATGTAGCATCTCAACAAACATATGATATTACCGAAAGTAGGCCTCGACAACACGACAACACTCGACAAAGCGTTATTTTCCGAGAGCCAAGCAGGGTCCGCATGGCAAAGTTTTTCCACGTGGCATCTCGGCAAATACATGATATTGCCAAAAGTAGGCCTCGGCAACACAAAAACAATCGGCAAAGCACTATTTGCTGAGAGCCAAGCAGCGTCCGCACGGCAAAGATTTTCCACGTGGCATCTTGGCAAACACATGATATTGCCGAAAGTAGGCCTCGACAACATGAAAACACTCAGCAAAGCACTATTTGCCGAGAGCCAAGCAGCGTCCGCGTGAAAAAGGTTTTCCACGTGGCATCTTGGCAAACACATGATATTGCTGAAAGTAGGCCTCGACAACACGAAAACACTTGGCAAAGCACTATTTCCCATGAGACAAGCAACGTTCGCACAACAAAGTTTTGCCACATGGCATATCGGCAAACACATGATAGCCCCGAAAGTAGGCCTCGATAACACGACAACCCTTGGCAAAGCACTATTTGCCGAGAGCCAAGCAGCGTCTGCAACGCAAAGTTTTCCACGTGGCATCTCGGCAAACACTTGATATTACCGAAAGTAGGACTTGACGACATGACAACACTCGGGAAAGCACTATGTGCCGAGAGCCAAGCAACGTTCGCATGACAAAGTTTTGCCACATGGAATCTCGGCAAACACATGATATTCACGAAAGTAGGCCTCGATAACACGCCAACAGTTGGCAAAGCACTATTTGCGGAAAGCCAAGCAGCGTCATCAAGGCAAAGTTTTTCCACGTGGCATCTCAGCAAACATATGATATTGCCGAAAGTAGGCCTCGACAACACGACAACACTCGGCAAAGCATTATTTTCCGAGAGCCAAGCAGCGTCCGCATGGCAAAGTTTTTCCACGTGGCATCTCGGCAAACACATGATATTGCCAAAAGTAGGCCTCGACAACACAAAAACAATCGGCAAAGCACTATTTGCTGAGAGCCAAGCAGAGTCCGCACGGCAAAGGTTTTCCACGTGGCATCTTGGCAAACACATGACATTGCCGAAAGTAGGCCTCGACAACATGAAAACACTCGGCAAAGCACTATTTGCCGAGAGCCAAGCAGCGTCCGCTTGAAAAAGGTTTTCCACGTGGCATCTTGGCAAACACATGATATTGCTGAAAGTAGGCCTCGACAACACGAAAACACTTGGCAAAGCACTATTTCCCATGAGACAAGCAACGTTCGCACAACAAAGTTTTGCCGCATGGCATATCGGCAAACACATGATAGCCCCGAAAGTAGGCCTCGATAACACGACAACACTTGGCAAAGCACTATTTGTCGAGAGCCAAGCAACGTCAGTAAGGCAAAGTTTTTCCACATGGCATCTCAGCAAACATATGATATTGCCGAAAGTAGGCCTCGAAAACACAACAACACTCGGCAAAGCGTTATTTTCCGAGAGCCAAGCAGCGTCCGCACGACAAAGTTTTTCCACATGGCATCTCGACAAACACATGATATTGCCAAAAGTAGGCCTCGACAAGACGAAAACAATCGGTAAAGCACTATTTGCTGAGAGCCAAGCAGCGTCCGCACGGCAAAGGTTTTCCACGTGCCATCTTGGCAAACACATGATATTACCGAAAGTAGGACTTGACGACATGACAACACTCGGGAAAGCACTATGTGCCGACAGCCAAGCAACGTTCGCATGACAAAGTTTTGCCACATGGCATCTCGGCAAACACACGATATTCCCAAAAGTAGGTCTCGATAACACGACAACAGTTGGCATAGCACTATTTGCGGAAAGCTAAGCAGCGTCATCAAGGCAAAGTTTTTCCACGTGGCATCTCAGCAAACATATGATATTGCCGAAAGTAGGCCTCGACAACACGACAACACTCGGCAAAGCATTATTTTCCGAGAGCCATTCAGCGTCCGCATGGCAAAGTTTTTCCACCTGGCATCTCGGAAAACACATGATATTGCCAAAAGTACGCCTCGACAACACAAAAACAATCGGCAAAGCACTATTTGCTGAGAGCCAAGCAGCGTCCGCACGGCAAAGGTTTTCCACGTGGCATCTTGGCAAACACATGATATTGCCGAAAGTAGGCCTCGACAACATGAAAACACTCGGCAAAGCACTATTTGCCGAGAGCCAAGCAGCGTCGGCGTGAAAAAGGTTTTCCACGTGGCATCTTGGCAAACACATGAAATTGCTGAAAGTAGGCCTCGACAACCCGAAAACACTTGGCAAAGCACTATTTCCCATGAGACAAGCAACGTTCGCACAACAATGTTTTGCCACATGGCATATCGGCAAACACATGATAGCCCCGAAAGTAGGCCTCGATAACACGACAACCCTTGGCAAAGCACTATTTGCCGAGAGCCAAGCGGCGTCTGCAACGCAAAGTTTTCCACGTGGCATCTTGGCAAACACATGATATTGCCGAAACTAGGCCTTGACGACATGACAACACTCGGGAAAGCACTATTTGTCGAGTGCCAAGCAACGTTTGCATGACAAAGTTTTGCCACATGGCCTCTCGGCAAACACATGATATTGCCGACAGTAGGCCTTGACAACATGAAAACACTCGGCAAAGCACTATTTGCGGAGAGCCAAGCATGGCCCGCACAGAAAAGGTTTTCCACGTGGCATCTCGGTAAACACATGATATTGCCGAAAGTAGGCCTCAACAACACGACAACACTCGGCAAAGCATTATTTTCCGAGAGCCAAGCAGCGTCCGCACGGCAATGTTCTTCCATGTGGCATCTCGGCAAACACATGATATTGCCAAAAGTAGGCCTCGACAACACAAAAACAATTGGCAAAGCAATATTTGCTGAGAGCCAAGCAGCGTCCGCACGGCAAAGGTTTTCCACGTGGCATCTTGGCTAACACCTGATATTGCCAAAAGTAGGCCTCGACAACATGAAAACACTTGGCAAAGCACTATTTGCCGAGAGCCAAGCAGTGTCCGCATGAAAAAGGTTTTCCACGTGGCATCTCGGCAAACACATGATATTGCCGAAAGTAGGCCTCGACAGCACGAATACACTTAGCAAGGCACTATTTCCCGTGAGCCAAGCAACGTTCGCACAACAAAGTTTTGCCACATGGCATCTCGGCAAACACATGATAGTCCCGAAAGTAGGCCTCGATAACACGACAACCCTTGGCAAAGCACTATTTGCCGAGAGACAAGCAGCGTCCGCAATGCAAAGGTTTTTCACGTGGCATCTCGGCAAACACATGATATTGCCGAAAAGTAGGCCTCGACAACACGACAACAATCGGAAAAGCACTATTTGCCGAAGCCAAGCAGCGTCCGCACGGCAAAGATTTTCCACGTGGCATCTCGGCAAACACATGATATTGCTAAAAGTAGGCCTTGACAACACGACAATTCTCGGCAAAGCAATATTTGTCGAGAGCCAAGCAGCGTCCTCACGGCAATGATTTTCCACATGGCATCTCGACAAACACATGATATCGGCGAAAGTAGGCCTCGATAACATGAAAATACTCGGCAAAGCACAATTTGCCGAGAGCCAAGCAGCGTCTGCACGACAACGTTTTTCCACGTGGCATCTCGGCAAACACATGATATTCCCGAAAGTAGGCCTCGACAACACGACAACACTCGGTAAAGCACTATTTGCCGAGAGCCAAGCAGCGTCTGCACGGCAAAGTTTTTCCTCGTGGCATCTCGGCAAACACATGATATTGCCGAAAGTAGGCCTTGAGAACATGACAACACTCGGTAAAGCACTATTTACCGAGAGCAAAGCAGCGTCTGCACGTCAAAGTTTTTCCACGTGGCATCTCCGCAAACACATGATATTGCCGACAATAGGCCTTGACAACATGACAACACTCGGCAAAGCACTATTTGCCGAGACCCAAGCATGGTCCGTAGAAAAAAGGTTTTCCACGTGGTATCTCGGTAAACACATCATATTGCTGAAAGTAGGCCTCGATAACACGACAACACTTGGCAAAGCACTACTTGCCGAGAGCCAAGCAGCGTCAGCAAGGCAAAGTTTTTCCACAAGGCATCTCAGCAAACATATGATATTGCCGAAAGTACGCCTCGAAAACAAAACAACACTCGGCAAAGCGTTATTTTCCGAGAGCCAAGCAGCGTCCGCACGACAAAGTTTTTCCACGTGGCATCTCGACAAACACATGATATTTCCAAAAGTAGGCCTCGACAACACGAAAACAATTGGCAAAGCACTATCTGCTGAGAGCCAAGCAGCGTCCGCACGGCAAAGGTTTTCCACGTGCCATCTTGGCAAACTCATGATATTACCGAAAGTAGGACTTGACGACATGACAACACTCGGGAAAGAACTATGTGCCGAGAGCCAAGCAACGTTCGCATGACAAAGTTTTGCCACATGGCAGCTCGGCAAACACATGATATTCCCGAAAGTAGGCCTCGATAACACGACAACAGTTGGCAAAGCACTATTTGCGAAAATCCAAGCAGCGTCATCAAGGCAAAGTTTTTCCACGTGGCATCTCAGCAAACATATGATATTGCCGAAAGTAGGCCTCGACAACACGACAGCACTCGGCAAAGCATTATTTTCCGAGAGCCATGCAGCGTCCGCATGGCAAAGTTTTTCCACGTGGCATCTCGGAAAACACATGATATTGCCAAAAGTAGGCCTCGACAACACAAAAACAATCGGCCAAGCACTATGTGCTGAGAGCCAAGCAGCGTCCGCACGGCAAAGGTTTTCCACGTGGCATCTTGGCAAACACATCATATTGCCGAAAGTAGCCCTCGACAACATGAAAACACTCGGCAAAGCACTATTTGCCGAGAGCCAAGCAGCGTCCGCGTGAAAAAGGTTTTCCACATGGCATCTTGGAAAACACATGATATTGCTGAAAGTAGGCCTCGACAACACGAAAACACTTGGCAAAGCACTATTTCCGATTGAGACAAGCAACGTTCGCAAAACAAAGTTTTGCCACATGGCATATCGGCAAACACATGATATCCCCGAAAATAGGCCTCGATAACACGACAACCCTTGGCAAAGCACTATTTGCCGAGAGCCAAGCAGCGTCTGCAACGCAAAGTTTTCCACGTGGCATCTCGGCAAACACATGATATTGCCGAAAGTAGGCCTCGACAACACGAAAACACTCGGTAAAGCACTATTGGCCGAGAGCCAAGCAGCGTTCGCACGGCAAAGTTTTTCCACGTGGCCTGTCGGCAAACAAATGATATTGCCGAAAGTCGGCCTTGACAACATGACAATACTCGGCAAAGCACTATTTGAAGAGAGCCAAGCAGGCCTGCACGGCAAAGGTTTTCCACGTGGCATGTCGGCAGACTCATGATATTTCCGAAAGTAGGCCTCGACAACATGAAAACACTCGGCGAAGCACTATTTGCCGAGAGCCAAGCAGCGTTCGCACGGCAAAGTTTTTCCACGTGGCATCTCAGCAAACATATGATATTGCCGAAAGTAGGCCTCGAAAACACGACAACACTCGGCAAAGCATTATTTTCCGAGAGCCAAGCAGCGTCCGCACGGCAAAGTTTTTCCACGTGGCATCTCGACAAACGCATGATATTGCCAAAAGTAGGCCTCGACAACACAAAAACAATCGGCAAAACACTATTTGCTGAGAGCCAAGCAGCGTCCGCACGGACAAGGTTTTCCACGTGGCATCTTGGCAAACACATGATATTGCCGAAACTAGGCCTTGACGACATGACAACACTCGGGAAAGCACCATTTGTCGAGTGCCAAGCAACGTTCGCATGACAAAGTTGTGCCACATGGCATCTCGGCAAACACATGATATTGCCGATAGTAGGCCTTGACAACATGACAACACTCGGCAAAGCACTATTTGCCGAGAGCCAAGCATGGCCCGCACAGAAAAGGTTTTCCACGTGGCATCTCGGTAAACACATGATATTGCCGAAAGTAGCCCTCAACAACACGACAACACTCGGCAAAGCATTATTTTCCGAGAGCCAAGCAGCGTCCGCACGGCAATGTTCTTCCATGTGACATCTCGGCAAACACATGATATTGCCAAAAGTAGGCCTCGAAAACACAAAAACAATGGGCAAAGCACTATTTGCTGAGAGCCAAGCAGCGTCCGCACGGCAAAGGTTTTCCACGTGGAATCTTGGCAAACACATGATATTGCCAAAAGTAGGCCTCGACAACATGAAAACACTCGGCAAAGCACTATTTGCCGAGAGCCAAGCAGCGTCCGCATGAAAAAGGTTTTCCACGTGGCATCTCGGCAAACACATGATATTGCCGAAAGTAGGCCTCGACAACACGAATACACTTAGCAAAGCACTATTTCCCTTGAGCCAAGCAACGTTCGCACAACAAAGTTTTGCCACATGGCATCTCGGCAAACACATGATAGTCCCGAAAGTAGGCCTCGATAACACGACAACCCTTGGCAAAGCACTATTTGCCGGGAGACAAGCAGCGTCCGCAATGCAAAGTTTTTCCACGTGGCATCTCGACAAACACATGATATTGCCGAAAAGTAGGCCTCGACAACACGACAACAATCGGAAAAGCACTATTTGCCGAAGCCAAGCAGCGTCCGCACGGCAAAGATTTTCCACGTGGCATCTCGGCAAACACATGATATTGCTAAAAGTAGGCCTTGATAACACGACAATTCTCGGCAAAGCACTATTTGTCGAGAGCCAAGCAGTGTCCGCACGGCAATGATTTTCCACATGGCATCTCGACAAACACATGATATCGGCGAAAGTAGGCCTCGATAACATGAAAATACTCGGCAAAGCACAATTTGCCGAGAGCCAAGCAGCGTCTGCACGACAACGTTTTTCCACGTGGCATCTCGGCAAACACATGATATTCCCGAAAGTAGGCCTCGACAACACGACAACACTCGGTAAAACACTATTTGCCGAGAGCCAAGCAGCGTCTGCACGGCAAAGTTTTTCCACGTGGCATCTCGGCAAACACATGATATTGCCGAAAGTAGGCCTTGAGAACATGACAACACTCGGTAAAGCACTATTTACCGAGAGCAAAGCAGCGTCTGCACGTCAAAGTTTTTCCACGTGGCATCTCGGCAAACACATGATATTGCCGACAATAGGCCTTGACAACATGACAACACTCGGCAAAGCACTATTTGCCGACACCCAAGCATGGTCCGCAGAAAAAAGGTTTTTCACGTGGTATCTCGGTAAACACATGATATTGCTGAAAGTAGGCCTCGATAACACGACAACACTTGGCAAAGCACTATTTGCCGAGAGCCAAGCAGCGTCAGCAAGGCAAAGTTTTTCCACATGGCATCTCAGCAAACATATAATATTGCCGAAAGTTGGCCTCGAAAACACAAAAACAATCGGCAAAACACTATTTGCTGAGAGCCAAGCAGCGTCCGCACGGACAAGGTTTTCCACGTGGCATCTTGGCAAACACATGATATTGCCGAAACTAGGCCTTGACGACATGACAACACTCGGGAAAGCACCATTTGTCGAGTGCCAAGCAACGTTCGCATGACAAAGTTGTGCCACATGGCATCTCGGCAAACACATGATATTGCCGATAGTAGGCCTTGACAACATGACAACACTCGGCAAAGCACTATTTGCCGAGAGCCAAGCATGGCCCGCACAGAAAAGGTTTTCCACGTGGCATCTCGGTAAACACATGATATTGCCGAAAGTAGCCCTCAACAACACGACAACACTCGGCAAAGCATTATTTTCCGAGAGCCAAGCAGCGTCCGCACGGCAATGTTCTTCCATGTGACATCTCGGCAAACACATGATATTGCCAAAAGTAGGCCTCGAAAACACAAAAACAATGGGCAAAGCACTATTTGCTGAGAGCCAAGCAGCGTCCGCACGGCAAAGGTTTTCCACGTGGAATCTTGGCAAACACATGATATTGCCAAAAGTAGGCCTCGACAACATGAAAACACTCGGCAAAGCACTATTTGCCGAGAGCCAAGCAGCGTCCGCATGAAAAAGGTTTTCCACGTGGCATCTCGGCAAACACATGATATTGCCGAAAGTAGGCCTCGACAACACGAATACACTTAGCAAAGCACTATTTCCCTTGAGCCAAGCAACGTTCGCACAACAAAGTTTTGCCACATGGCATCTCGGCAAACACATGATAGTCCCGAAAGTAGGCCTCGATAACACGACAACCCTTGGCAAAGCACTATTTGCCGGGAGACAAGCAGCGTCCGCAATGCAAAGTTTTTCCACGTGGCATCTCGACAAACACATGATATTGCCGAAAAGTAGGCCTCGACAACACGACAACAATCGGAAAAGCACTATTTGCCGAAGCCAAGCAGCGTCCGCACGGCAAAGATTTTCCACGTGGCATCTCGGCAAACACATGATATTGCTAAAAGTAGGCCTTGATAACACGACAATTCTCGGCAAAGCACTATTTGTCGAGAGCCAAGCAGTGTCCGCACGGCAATGATTTTCCACATGGCATCTCGACAAACACATGATATCGGCGAAAGTAGGCCTCGATAACATGAAAATACTCGGCAAAGCACAATTTGCCGAGAGCCAAGCAGCGTCTGCACGACAACGTTTTTCCACGTGGCATCTCGGCAAACACATGATATTCCCGAAAGTAGGCCTCGACAACACGACAACACTCGGTAAAGCACTATTTGCCGAGAGCCAAGCAGCGTCTGCACGGCAAAGTTTTTCCACGTGGCATCTCGGCAAACACATGATATTGCCGAAAGTAGGCCTTGAGAACATGACAACACTCGGTAAAGCACTATTTACCGAGAGCAAAGCAGCGTCTGCACGTCAAAGTTTTTCCACGTGGCATCTCGGCAAACACATGATATTGCCGACAATAGGCCTTGACAACATGACAACACTCGGCAAAGCACTATTTGCCGACACCCAAGCATGGTCCGCAGAAAAAAGGTTTTTCACGTGGTATCTCGGTAAACACATGATATTGCTGAAAGTAGGCCTCGATAACACGACAACACTTGGCAAAGCACTATTTGCCGAGAGCCAAGCAGCGTCAGCAAGGCAAAGTTTTTCCACATGGCATCTCAGCAAACATATGATATTGCCGAAAGTTGGCCTCGAAAACACAACAACACTCGGCAAAGTGTTATTTTCCGAGAGCCAAGCAGCGTCCGCACGACAAAGTTTTTCCACGTGGCATCTCGACAAACACATGATATTGCCAAAAGTAGGCCTCGACAACACGAAAACAATCGGCAAAGCACTATTTGCTGAGAGCCAAGGAGCGTCCGCACGGCAAAGGTTTTCCACGTGCCATCTTGGCAAACACATGATATTACCGAAAGTAGGACTTGACGACATGACAACACTCGGGAAAGAACTATGTGCCAAGAGCCAAGCAACGTTCGCATGACAAAGTTTTGCCACATGGCAGCTCGACAAACACATGATATTCCCGAAAGTAGGCCTCGATAACACGACAAAAGTTGGCAAAGCACTATTTGCGGAAAGCCAAGCAGCGTCATCAAGGCAAAGTTTTTCCACGTGGCATCTCAGCAAACATATGATATTGCCGAAAGTAGGCCTCGACAACACGACAACACTCAGCAAAGCATTATTTTCCGAGAGCCATGCAGCGTCCGCATGGCAAAGTTTTTCCACGTGGCATCTCGGCAAACACATGATATTGCCAAAAGCAGGCCTCGACAACATAAAAACAATGGGCAAAGCACTATTTGCTGAGAGCCAAGCAGCGTCCGCACGGCAAAGGTTTTCCACGTGGCATCTTGGCAAACACATGATATTGCCGAAAGTAGGTCTCGACAACATGAAAACACTCGGCAAAGCACTATTTGCCGAGAGCCAAGCAGCGTCCGCGTGAAAAATGTTTTCCACGTGGCATCTTGGCAAACACATGAAATTGCTGAAAGTAGGCCTCGACAACACGAAAACACTTGGCAAAGCACTATTTCCCATGAGAGAAGCAACGTTCGCACAACAAAGTTTTGCCACATGGCATATCGGCAAACACATGATAGCCCCGAAAGTAGGCCTCGATAACACGACAAACCTTGCCAAAGCACTATTTGCCGAGAGCCAAGCAGCGTCTGCAACGCAAAGTTTTCCACGTGGCATCTCGGCAAACACATGATATTGCCGAAAGTAGGCCTCGACAACACGAAAACACTCGGTAAAGCACTTTTGTCCGAGAGCCAAGCAGCGTTCGCACGGCAAAGTTTTTCCACGTGGCCTGTCGGCAAACAAATGATATTGCCGTAAGTCGGCCTCGACAACACGACAACACTCGGCAACGCACTATTTGCCGAGAGCCAAGCAGGCCTGCACGGCAAAGGTTTTCCACGTGACATGTCGGCAGACACATGATATTGCCGAAAGTAGGCCTCGACAACACGAAAACACTCGGTAAAGCACTATTTGCCGAGAGGCAAGCAGCGTTCGCACGGCAAAGTTTTTCCACGTGGCATCTCAGCAAACATATGATATTGCCAAAAGTAGGCCTCGAAAACACGACAACACTCGGCAAGGCATTATTTTCCGAGAGCCAAGCAGCGTCCGCACGGCAAAGTTTTTCCACGTGGCATCTTGACAAACACATGATATTGCCAAAAGTAGGCCTCGACAACACAAAAACAATCGGCAAAGCACTATTTGCTGAGAGCCAAGCAGCGTCCGCACGGACAAGGTTTTCCATGTGGCATCTTGGCAAACACATGATATTGCCGAAACTAGGCCTTGACGACATGACAACACTCGGGAAAGCACTATTTGTCGAGTGCCAAGCAACGTTCGCATGACAAAGTTTTGCCACATGGCATCTCGGTAAACACATGATATTGCCGACAGTAGGCCTTGACAACATGACAACACTCGGCAAAGCACTATTTGCCGAGAGCCAAGCATGGCCCGCACAGAAAAGGTTTTCCACGTGGCATCTCGGTAAACACATGATATTGCCGAAAGTAGGCCTCAACAACACGACAACACTCGGCAAAGCATTATTTTCCGAGAGCCAAGCAGCTTCCGCACGACAATGTTCTTCCATGTGGCATCTCGGCAAACACATGATATTGCCAATAGTTGGCCTCGACAACACAAAAACAATGGGCAAAGCACTATTTGCTGAGAGCCAAGCAGCGTCCGCACGACAAAGGTTTTCCACGTGGCATCTTGGCAAACACATGATATTGCCAAAAGTAGGCCTCGACAACATGAAAACACTCGACAAAGCACTATTTGCCGAGAGCCAAGCAGCGTCCGCACGGCAAAGATTTTCCACGTGGCATCTCGGCAAACACATGATATTGCTAAAAGTAGGCCTTGACAACACGACAATTCTCGGCAAAGCACTATTTGTCGAGAGCCAAGCAGTGTCCGCACGGCAATGATTTTCCACATGGCATCTCGACAAACACATGATATCGGCGAAAGTAGGCCTCGATAACATGAAAATACTCGGCAAAGCACAATTTGCCGAGAGCCAAGCAGCGTCTGCACGACAACGTTTTTCCACGTGGCATCTCGGCAAACACATGATATTCCCGAAAGTAGGCCTCGACAACACGACAACACTCGGTAAAGCACTATTTGCCGAGAGCCAAGCAGCGTCTGCACGGCAAAGTTTTTCCACGTGGCATCTCGGCAAACACATGATATTGCCGAAAGTAGGCCTTGAGAACATGACAACACTCGGTAAAGCACTATTTACCGAGAGCAAAGCAGCGTCTGCACGTCAAAGTTTTTCCACGTGGCATCTCGGCAAACACATGATATTGCCAACAATAGGCCTTGACAACATGACAACACTCGGCAAAGCACTATTTGCCGACACCCAAGCATGGTCCGCAGAAAAAAGGTTTTTCACGTGGTATCTCGGTAAACACATGATATTGCTGAAAGTAGGCCTCGATAACACGACAACACTTGGCAAAGCACTATTTGCCGAGAGCCAAGCAGCGTCAGCAAGGCAAAGTTTTTCCACATGGCATCTCAGCAAACATATGATATTGTCGAAAGTTGGCCTCGAAAACACAACAACACTCGGCAAAGTGTTATTTTTCCGAGAGCCAAGCAGCGTCCGCACGACAAAGTTTTTCCACGTGGCATCTCGACAAACACATGATATTGCCAAAAGTAGGCCTCGACAACACGAAAACAATCGGCAAAGCACTATTTGCTGAGAGCCAAGCAGCGTCCGCACGGCAAAGGTTTTCCACGTGCCATCTTGGCAAACACATGATATTACCGAAAGTAGGACTTGACGACATGACAACACTCGGGAAAGAACTATGTGCCAAGAGCCAAGCAACGTTCGCATGACAAAGTTTTGCCACATGGCAGCTCGACAAACACATGATATTCCCGAAAGTAGGCCTCGATAACACGACAAAAGTTGGCAAAGCACTATTTGCGGAAAGCCAAGCAGCGTCATCAAGGCAAAGTTTTTCCACGTGGCATCTCAGCAAACATATGATATTGCCGAAAGTAGGCCTCGACAACACGACAACACTCAGCAAAGCATTATTTTCCGAGAGCCATGCAGCGTCCGCATGGCAAAGTTTTTCCACGTGGCATCTCGGCAAACACATGATATTGCCAAAAGTAGGCCTCGACAACACAAAAACAATGGGCAAAGCACTATTTGCTGAGAGCCAAGCAGCGTCCGCACGGCAAAGGTTTTCCACGTGGCATCTTGGCAAACACATGATATTGCCGAAAGTAGGTCTCGACAACATGAAAACACTCGGAAAAGCACTATTTGCCGAAGCCAAGCAGCGTCCGCACGGCAAAGATTTTCCACGTGGCATCTCGGCAAACACATGATATTGCTAAAACTAGGCCTTCACAACACGACAATTCTCGGCAAAGCACTATTTGTCGAGAGCCAAGCAGTGTCCGCACGGCAATGATTTTCCACATGGCATCTCGACAAACACATGATATCGGCAAAAGTAGGCCTCGATAACATGAAAATACTTGGCAAAGCACAATTTGCCGAGAGCCAAGCAGCGTCTGCACGACAACGTTTTTCCACGTGGCATCTCGGCAAACACATGATATTCCCGAAAGTAGGCCTCGACAACACGACAACACTCGGTAAAGCACTATTTGCCGAGAGCCAAGCAGCGTCTGCACGGCAAAGTTTTTCCACGTGGCATCTCGGCAAACACATGATATTGCCGAAAGTAGGCCTTGAGAACATGACAACACTCGGTAAAGCACTATTTACCGAGAGCAAAGCAGCGTCTGCACGTCAAAGTTTTTCCACGTGGCATCTCCGCAAACACATGATATTGCCGACAATAGGCCTTGACAACATGACAACACTCTGCAAAGCACTATTTGCCGACACCCAAGCATGGTCCGCAGAAAAAAGGTTTTTCACGTGGTATCTCGGTAAACACATGATATTGCTGAAAGTAGGCCTCGATAACACGACAACACTTGGCAAAGCACTATTTGCCGAGAGCCAAGCAGCGTCAGCAAGGCAAAGTTTTTCCACATGGCATCTCAGCAAACATATGATATTGTCGAAAGTTGGCCTCGAAAACACAACAACACTCGGCAAAGTGTTATTTTCCGAGAGCCAAGCAGCGTCCGCACGACAAAGTTTTTCCACGTGGCATCTCGACAAACACATGATATTGCCAAAAGTAGGCCTCGACAACACGAAAACAATCGGCAAAGCACTATTTGCTGAGAGCCAAGCAGCGTCAGCACGGCAAAGGTTTTCAACGTGCCATCTTGGCAAACACATGATATTACCGAAAGTAGGACTTGACGACATGACAACACTCGGGAAAGAACTATGTGCCAAGAGCCAAGCAACGTTCGCATGACAAAGTTTTGCCACATGGCAGCTCGACAAACACATGATATTCCCGAAAGTAGGCCTCGATAACACGACAAAAGTTGGCAAAGCACTATTTGCAGAAAGCCAAGCAGCGTCATCAAGGCAAAGTTTTTCCACGTGGCATCTCAGCAAACATATGATATTGCCGAAAGTAGGCCTCGACAACACGACAACACTCAGCAAAGCATTATTTTCCGAGAGCCATGCAGCGTCCGCATGGCAAAGTTTTTCCATGTGGCATCTCGGCAATCACATGATATTGCCAAAAGTAGGCCTCGACAACACAAAAACAATGGGCAAAGAACTATTTGCTGAGAGCCAAGCAGCGTCCGCACGGCAAAGGTTTTCCATGTGGCATCTTGGCAAACACATGATATTGCTGAAAGTAGGTCTCGACAACATGAAAACACTCGGCAAAGCACTATTTGCCGAGAGCCAAGCAGCGTCCGCGTGAA
This sequence comes from Hordeum marinum, assembly GCA_022496015.1. Classification (NCBI taxonomy): domain Eukaryota; kingdom Viridiplantae; phylum Streptophyta; class Magnoliopsida; order Poales; family Poaceae; genus Hordeum; species Hordeum marinum. Next base: position 505,635 of record JAAAWK010000935.1, read on the forward strand.
AAATGTTTTCCACGTGGCATCTTGGCAAACACATGATATTGCTGAAAGTAGGCCTCGACAACACGAAAACACTTGGCAAAGCACTATTTCCCGAGAGCCAAGCAACGTTCGCACAACAAAGTTTTGCCACATGGCATATCGGCAAACACATGATAGCCCCGAAAGTAGGCCTCGATAACACGACAAACCTTGGCAAAGCACTATTTGCCGAGAGCCAAGCAGCGTCTGCAACGCAAAGTTTTCCACGTGGCATCTCGGCAAACACATGATATTGCCGAAAGTAGGCCTCGACAACACGAAAACACTCGGTAAAGCACTATTGGCCGAGAGCCAAGCAGCGTTCGCACGGCAAAGTTTTTCCACGTGGCCTGTCGGCAAACAAATGATATTGACGAAAGTCGGCCTCGACAACACGACAACACTCGGCCACGCACTATTTACCGAGAGCCAAGCAGGCCTGCACGGCAAAGGTTTTCCACGTGGCATGTCGGCAGACACATGATATTGCCGAAAGTAGGCCTCGACAACACGAAAACACTCGGTAAAGCACTATTTGCCGAGAGGCAAGCAGCGTTCGCACGGCAAAGTTTTTCCACGTGGCATCTCAGCAAACATATGATATTGCCAAAAGTAGGCCTCGAAAACACGACAACACTCGGCAAGGCATTATTTTCCGAGAGCCAAGCAGCGTCCGCACGACAAAGTTTTTCCACGTGGCATCTTGACAAACACATGATATTGCCAAAAGTAGGCCTCGACAACACAAAAACAATCGGCAAAGCACTATTTGCTGAGAGCCAAGCAGCGTCCGCACGGACAAGGTTTTCCACGTGGCATCTTGGCAAACACATGATATTGCCGAAACTAGGCCTTGACGACATGACAACACTCGGGAAAGCACTATTTGTCGAGTGCCAAGCAACGTTCGCATGACAAAGTTTTGCCACATGGCATCTCGGTAAACACATGATATTGCCGACAGTAGGCCTTGACAACATGACAACACTCGGCAAAGCACTATTTGCCGAGAGCCAAGCATGGCCCGCACAGAAAAGGTTTTCCACGTGGCATCTCGGTAAACACATGATATTGCCGAAAGTAGGCCTCAACAACACGACAACACTCGGCAAAGCATTATTTTCCGAGAGCCAAGCAGCTTCCGCACGACAATGTTCTTCCATGTGGCATCTCGGCAAACACATGATATTGCCAAAAGTTGGCCTCGACAACACAAAAACAATGGGCAAAGCACTATTTGCTGAGAGCCAAGCAGCGTACGCACGGCAAAGGTTTTCCACGTGGCATCTTGGCAAACACATGATATTGCCAAAAGTAGGCTTCGACAACATGAAAACACTCGGCAAAGCACTATTTGCCGAGAGCCAAGCAGCGTCCGCATGAAAAAGGTTTTCCACGTGGCATCTCGGCAAACACATGATATTGCCGAAAGTAGGCCTCGACAACACGAATACACTTAGCAAAGCACTATTTCCCGTGAGCCAAGCAACGTTCGCACAACAAAGTTTTGCCACATGGCAGCTCAGCAAACACATGATAGTCCCGAAAGTAGGCCTCGATAACACGACAACCCTTGGCAAAGCACTATTTGCCGAGAGACAAGCAGCGTCCGCAATGCAAAGTTTTTCCACGTGGCATCTCAGCAATAACATGATATTGCCGAAAAGTAGGCCTCGACAACACGACACCACTCGGAAGAGCACTATTTGCCGAAGCCAAGCAGCGTCCGCACGGCAAAGGTTTTGCACGTGGCATCTCGGCAAACACATGATATTGCTAAAAGTAGGCCTTGACAACACGACAATTCTCGGCAAAGCACTATTTGTTGAGAGCCAAGCAGCGTCCGCACGGCAAAGATTTTCCACGTGGCATCTCGGCAAACACATGATATCGGCGAAAGTAGGCCTCGATAACATGAAAATACTCGGCAAAGCACAATTTGCCGAGAGCCAAGCAGCGTCTGCACGACAACGTTTTTCCTCATGGCATCTCGGCAAACACATGATATTCCCTAAACTAGGCCTTGAGAACACGACAACACTTGGCAAAGCACTATTTGCCGAGAGCCAAGCAGCGTCCTCACGGCAAAGTTTTTCCACGTGGCATCTCGGCAAACACATGATATTGCCGAAAGTAGGCCTTGAGAACATGACAACACTCGGCAAAGCACTATTTGCCGAGAGCAAAGCAGCATCCGCACGGCAAAGTTTTGCCACGTGGCATCTCGGCAAACACATGATATTGCCGACAGTAAGCCTTGACAACATGACAACACTCGGCAAAGCACTATTTGCCGAGAGCCAACGATGGCCCGCACAGAAAAGGTTTTCCACGTGGCAGCTCGGTAAACACCTGATATTGCTGAAAGTAGGCCTCGATAACACGACAACACTTGGCAAAGCACTATTTGCCGAGAGCCAAGCAGCGTCAACAAGGCAAAGTTTTTCCACATGGCATCTCAGCAAACATATGATATTGCCGAAAGTTGGCCTCGAAAAAACGACAACACTCGGCAAAGCATTATTTTCTGAGAGCCAAGCAGTGTCCGCATGGCAAAGTTTTTCCACATGGCATCTCGACAAACACATGATATTGCCAAAAGTAGGCCTCGACAACACGAAAACAATCGGCAAAGCACTATTTGCTGAGAGCCAAGCAGCGTCCGCACGGCAAAGGTTTTCCACTAGGCATCTTGGCAAACACATGATATTGCCGAAAGTAGGCCTTTACGACATGACAACACTCGGGAAAGCACTATTTGCCGAGAGCCAAGCAACGTTCGCATGACAAAGTTTTGCCACATGGCATCTCCGCAAACACATGATATTCCCGAAAGTAGGACTCCATAACACGACAACACTTGGCAAAGCACTACTTGCCGAGAGCCAAGCAGCGTCAGCAAGGCAAAGTTTTTCCACGTGGCATCTCAGCAAACATATGATATTGCCAAAAGTAGGCCTCGATAACACGACAACACTCGGCAAAGCACTATTTATTTGGAGCCAAGCAGCGTTCGCACGGCAAAGGTTTTCCACGTGGCATCTTGGCAAACACATAATATTGCCGAAAGTAGGCCTCGACAACATGAAAACACTCGGCAAAGCTCTATTTGCCGAGAGCCAAGCAGCGTCCGCATGAAAAAGGTGTTCCACGTGGCATCTCGGCAAACACATGATATTGCTGAAAGTAGTCCTCGACAACACCAAAACATTTGGCAAAGCACTATTTCCCGTGAGCCAAGCAAAGTTCGCACAACAAAGTTTTGCCACATGGCATATCGGCAAACACATGATAGTCCCGAAAGTAGGCCTCGATAACACGACAACCCTTGGCAAAGCACTATTTGCCGAGAGCCAAGCAGCATCCGCAACGCAAAGTTTTTCTACGTGGCCTCTCGGCAAACACATGATATTGCCGAAAGTAGGCCTCGACAACACGACAGCAATCAGAAAAGCACTATTTGCCGAAGCCAAGCAGCGTCCGCACGGCAAAGGTTTTCCACGTGGCATCTCGGCAAACACATGATATTGCTGAAAGTAGGCCTTGACAACACGACAATTCTCGGCAAAGCACTGTTTCTCGAGAGCCAAGCAACGTCCGCACGGAAAAGATTTTCCACGTGGCATCTCGGCAAACACATGATATTGGCGAAAGTAGGCCTCGACAACATGAAAATACTTGGCAAAACACTATTTGCCGAGAGCCAAGCAGCATCTCCACGGCAACGTTTTTCCACGTGGCATCTTGGCAAACACATGATATTCCCGAAAGTAGGCCTCGACAACACTCAGAAAAGCACTATTTGCCGAAGCCAAGCAGCGTCCGCACGGCAAAGGTTTTCCACGTGGCATCTCGGCAAACACATGATATTGCTGAAAGTAGGCCTTGACAACACGACAACACTCGGCAAAGCACTATTTGCCAAGAGCCAAGCAGTGTCCGCACGACAAAGATTTTCCACGTGGCATCTCGACAAACACATGATATTGCCGAAAGTAGGCCTTGACAATATGACAACACTTGCAAAGCACTATTTGCCGAGAGCCAAGAAGCATCCGCATGGCAAAGTTTTTCCACGTGGCATCTCGGCAAACACATGATATTGCCGAAAGTACGCCTTGAGAACATGACAACACTCGGCAAAGCACTATTTGCCGAGAGCAAAGCAGCGTCTGCACGGCAAAGTTTTTCCACATGGCATCTCGGCAAACACATGATATTGCCGACAGTAGGCCTTGACAACATGACAACACTCGGCAAAGCACTATTTGCCGAGAGCCAAGCATGGTCCGCACAGAAAAGGTCTTCCACGTGGCATCTCGGTAAACACATGATATTTCCAAAAGTAGGACTCCATAACATGACAACACTTGGCAAAGCACTATTTGCCGAGAGCCAAGCAGCGTCAGCAAGGCAAAGTTTTTCCACGTGGCATCTCAGCAAACATATGATATTGCCAAAAGTAGGCCTCGATAACACGACAACACTCGGCAAAGCACTATTTATTTGGAGCCAAGCAGCGTTCGCACGGCAAAGGTTTTCCACGTGGCATCTTGGCAAACACATAATATTGCCGAAAGTAGGCCTCGACAACATGAAAACACTCGGCAAAGCTCTATTTGCCGAGAGCCAAGCAGCGTCCGCATGAAAAAGGTGTTCCACGTGGCATCTCGGCAAACACATGATATTGCTGAAAGTAGTCCTCGACAACACCAAAACATTTGGCAAAGCACTATTTCCCGTGAGCCAAGCAAAGTTCGCACAACAAAGTTTTGCCACATGGCATATCGGCAAACACATGATAGTCCCGAAAGTAGGCCTCGATAACACGACAACCCTTGGCAAAGCACTATTTGCCGAGAGCCAAGCAGCATCCGCAACGCAAAGTTTTTCTACGTGGCCTCTCGGCAAACACATGATATTGCCGAAAGTAGGCCTCGACAACACGACAGCAATCAGAAAAGCACTATTTGCCGAAGCCAAGCAGCGTCCGCACGGCAAAGGTTTTCCACGTGGCATCTCGGCAAACACATGATATTGCTGAAAGTAGGCCTTGACAACACGACAATTCTCGGCAAAGCACTGTTTCTCGAGAGCCAAGCAACGTCCGCACGGAAAAGATTTTCCACGTGGCATCTCGGCAAACACATGATATTGGCGAAAGTAGGCCTCGACAACATGAAAATACTTGGCAAAACACTATTTGCCGAGAGCCAAGCAGCATCTCCACGGCAACGTTTTTCCACGTGGCATCTTGGCAAACACATGATATTCCCGAAAGTAGGCCTCGACAACACTCAGAAAAGCACTATTTGCCGAAGCCAAGCAGCGTCCGCACGGCAAAGGTTTTCCACGTGGCATCTCGGCAAACACATGATATTGCTGAAAGTAGGCCTTGACAACACGACAACACTCGGCAAAGCACTATTTGCCAAGAGCCAAGCAGTGTCCGCACGACAAAGATTTTCCACGTGGCATCTCGACAAACACATGATATTGCCGAAAGTAGGCCTTGACAATATGACAACACTTGCAAAGCACTATTTGCCGAGAGCCAAGAAGCATCCGCATGGCAAAGTTTTTCCACGTGGCATCTCGGCAAACACATGATATTGCCGAAAGTACGCCTTGAGAACATGACAACACTCGGCAAAGCACTATTTGCCGAGAGCAAAGCAGCGTCTGCACGGCAAAGTTTTTCCACATGGCATCTCGGCAAACACATGATATTGCCGACAGTAGGCCTTGACAACATGACAACACTCGGCAAAGCACTATTTGCCGAGAGCCAAGCATGGTCCGCACAGAAAAGGTCTTCCACGTGGCATCTCGGTAAACACATGATATTTCCAAAAGTAGGACTCCATAACATGACAACACTTGGCAAAGCACTATTTGCCGAGAGCCAAGCAGCGTCAGCAAGGCAAAGTTTTTCCACGTGGCATCTCAGCAAACATATGATATTGCCAAAAGTAGGCCTCGATAACACGACAACACTCGGCAAAGCACTATTTATTTGGAGCCAAGCAGCGTTCGCACGGCAAAGGTTTTCCACGTGGCATCTTGGCAAACACATAATATTGCCGAAAGTAGGCCTCGACAACATGAAAACACTCGGCAAAGCTCTATTTGCCGAGAGCCAAGCAGCGTCCGCATGAAAAAGGTGTTCCACGTGGCATCTCGGCAAACACATGATATTGCTGAAAGTAGTCCTCGACAACACCAAAACATTTGGCAAAGCACTATTTCCCGTGAGCCAAGCAAAGTTCGCACAACAAAGTTTTGCCACATGGCATATCGGCAAACACATGATAGTCCCGAAAGTAGGCCTCGATAACACGACAACCCTTGGCAAAGCACTATTTGCCGAGAGCCAAGCAGCATCCGCAACGCAAAGTTTTTCTACGTGGCCTCTCGGCAAACACATGATATTGCCGAAAGTAGGCCTCGACAACACGACAGCAATCAGAAAAGCACTATTTGCCGAAGCCAAGCAGCGTCCGCACGGCAAAGGTTTTCCACGTGGCATCTCGGCAAACACATGATATTGCTGAAAGTAGGCCTTGACAACACGACAATTCTCGGCAAAGCACTGTTTCTCGAGAGCCAAGCAACGTCCGCACGGAAAAGATTTTCCACGTGGCATCTCGGCAAACACATGATATTGGCGAAAGTAGGCCTCGACAACATGAAAATACTTGGCAAAACACTATTTGCCGAGAGCCAAGCAGCATCTCCACGGCAACGTTTTTCCACGTGGCATCTTGGCAAACACATGATATTCCCGAAAGTAGGCCTCGACAACACTCAGAAAAGCACTATTTGCCGAAGCCAAGCAGCGTCCGCACGGCAAAGGTTTTCCACGTGGCATCTCGGCAAACACATGATATTGCTGAAAGTAGGCCTTGACAACACGACAACACTCGGCAAAGCACTATTTGCCAAGAGCCAAGCAGTGTCCGCACGACAAAGATTTTCCACGTGGCATCTCGACAAACACATGATATTGCCGAAAGTAGGCCTTGACAATATGACAACACTTGCAAAGCACTATTTGCCGAGAGCCAAGAAGCATCCGCACGGCAAAGTTTTTCCACGTGGCATCTCGGCAAACACATGATATTGCCGAAAGTACGCCTTGAGAACATGACAACACTCGGCAAAGCACTATTTGCCGAGAGCAAAGCAGCGTCTGCACGGCAAAGTTTTTCCACATGGCATCTCGGCAAACACATGATATTGCCGACAGTAGGCCTTGACAACATGACAACACTCGGCAAAGCACTATTTGCCGAGAGCCAAGCATGGTCCGCACAGAAAAGGTCTTCCACGTGGCATCTCGGTAAACACATGATATTTCCAAAAGTAGGACTCCATAACATGACAACACTTGGCAAAGCACTATTTGCCGAGAGCCAAGCAGCGTCAGCAAGGCAAAGTTTTTCCACATGGCATCTCAGCAAACATATGATATTGTCGAAAGTTGGCCTCGAAAACACAACAACACTCGGCAAAGTGTTATTTTCCGAGAGCCAAGCAGCGTCCGCACGACAAAGTTTTTCCACGTGGCATCTCGACAAACACATGATATTGCCAAAAGTAGGCCTCGACAACACGAAAACAATCGGCAAAGCACTATTTGCTGAGAGCCAAGCAGCGTCCGCACGGCAAAGTTTTTCCACGTGGCCTATCGGCAAACAAATGATATTGACGAAAGTCGGCCTCGACAACACAACAACACTCGGCAACGCACTATTTGCCGAGAGCCAAGCAGGCCTGCACGGCAAAGGTTTTCCACGTGGCATGTCGGCAGACACATGATATTGCCGAAAGTAGGCCTCGACAACACGAAAACACTCGGTAAAGCACTATTTGCCGAGAGGCAAGCAGCGTTCGCACGGCAAAGTTTTTCCACGTGGCATCTCAGCAAACATATGATATTGCCAAAAGTAGGCCTCGAAAACACGACAACACTCGGCAAGGCATTATTTTCCGAGAGCCAAGCAGCGTCCGCACGACAAAGTTTTTCCACGTGGCATCTTGACAAACACATGATATTGCCAAAAGTAGGCCTCGACAACACAAAAACAATCGGCAAAGCACTATTTGCTGAGAGCCAAGCAGCGTCCGCACGGACAAGGTTTTCCACGTGGCATCTTGGCAAACACATGATATTGCCGAAACTAGGCCTTGACGACATGACAACACTCGGGAAAGCACTATTTGTCGAGTGCCAAGCAACGTTCGCATGACAAAGTTTTGCCACATGGCATCTCGGTAAACACATGATATTGCCGACAGTAGGCCTTGACAACATGACAACACTCGGCAAAGCACTATTTGCCGAGAGCCAAGCATGGCCCGCACAGAAAAGGTTTTCCACGTGGCATCTCGGTAAACACATGATATTACCGAAAGTAGGCCTCAACAACACGACAACACTCGGCAAAGCATTATTTTCCGAGAGCCAAGCAGCTTCCGCACGACAATGTTCTTCCATGTGGCATCTCGGCAAACACATGATATTGCCAAAAGTTGGCCTCGACAACACAAAAACAATGGGCAAAGCACTATTTGCTGAGAGCCAAGCAGCGTACGCACGGCAAAGGTTTTCCACGTGGCATCTTGGCAAACACATGATATTGCCAAAAGTAGGCCTCGACAACATGAAAACACTCGGCAAAGCACTATTTGCCGAGAGCCAAGCAGCATCCGCATGAAAAAGGTTTTCCACGTGGCATCTCGGCAAACACATGATATTGCCGAAAGTAGGCCTCGACAACATGAATACACTTAGCAAAGCACTATTTCCCGTGAGCCAAGCAACGTTCGCACAACAAAGTTTTGCCACATGGCAGCTCGGCAAACACATGATAGTCCCGAAAGTAGGCCTCGATAACACGACAACCCTTGGCAAAGCACTATTTGCCGAGAGACAAGCAGCGTCCGCAATGCAAAGTTTTTCCACGTGGCATCTCAGCAATAACATGATATTGCTGAAAAGTAGGCCTCGACAACACGACACCACTCGGAACATCACTATTTGCCGAAGCCAAGCAGTGTCCGCACGGCAAAGGTTTTGCACGTGGCATCTCGGCAAACACATGATATTGCTAAAAGTAGGCCTTGACAACACGACAATTCTCGGCAAAGCACTATTTGTTGAGAGCCAAGCAGCGTCCGCACGGCAAAGATTTTCCACGTGGCATCTCGGCAAACACATGATATCGGCGAAAGTAGGCCTCGATAACATGAAAATACTCGGCAAAGCACAATTTGCCGAGAGCCAAGCAGCGTCTGCACGACAACGTTTTTCCTCATGGCATCTCGGCAAACACATGATATTCCCTAAACTAGGCCTTGAGAACACGACAACACTTGGCAAAGCACTATTTGCCGAGAGCCAAGCAGCGTCCTCACGGCAAAGTTTTTCCACGTGGCATCTCGGCAAACACATGATATTGCCGAAAGTAGGCCTTGAGAACATGACAACACTCGGCAAAGCACTATTTGCCGAGAGCAAAGCAGCATCCGCACGGCAAAGTTTTGCCACGTGGCATCTCGGCAAACACATGATATTGCCGACAGTAGGCCTTGACAACATGACAACACTCGGCAAAGCACTATTTGCCGAGAGCCAAGGATGGCCCGCACAGAAAAGGTTTTCCACGTGGCAGCTCGGTAAACACATGATATTGCTGAAAGTAGGCCTCGATAACACGACAACACTTGGCAAAGCACTATTTGCCGAGAGCCAAGCAGCGTCAACAAGGCAAAGTTTTTCCACATGGCATCTCAGCAAACATATGATATTGCCGAAAGTTGGCCTCGAAAAAACGACAACACTCGGCAAAGCATTATTTTCTGAGAGCCAAGCAGTGTCCGCATGCAAAGTTTTTCCACATGGCATCTCGACAAACACATGATATTGCCAAAAGTAGGCCTCGACAACACGAAAACAATCGGCGAAGCACTATTTGCTGAGAGCCAAGCAGCGTCCGCACGGCAATGGTTTTCCACTAGGCATCTTGGCAAACACATGATATTGCCGAAAGTAGGCCTTTACGACATCACAACACTCGGGAAAGCACTATTTGCCGAGAGCCAAGCAACGTTCGCATGACAAAGTTTTGCCACATGGCATCTCCGCAAACACATGATATTCCCGAAAGTAGGACTCCATAACACGACAACACTTGGCAAAGCACTACTTGCCGAGAGCCAAGCAGCGTCAGCAAGGCAAAGTTTTTCCACGTGGCATCTCAGCAAACATATGATATTGCCAAAAGTAGGCCTCGATAACACGACAACACTCGGCAAAGCACTATTTATTTGGAGCCAAGCAGCGTTCGCACGGCAAAGGTTTTCCACGTGGCATCTTGGCAAACACATAATATTGCCGAAAGTAGGCCTCGACAACATGAAAACACTCGGCAAAGCTCTATTTGCCGAGAGCCAAGCAGCGTCCGCATGAAAAAGGTGTTCGACGTGGCATCTCGGCAAACACATGATATTGCTGAAAGTAGTCCTCGACAACACCAAAACACTTGGCAAAGCACTATTTCCCGTGAGCCAAGCAAAGTTCGCACAACAAAGTTTTGCCACATGGCATATAGGCAAACACATGATAGTCCCGAAAGTAGGCCTCGATAACACGACAACCCTTGGCAAAGCACTATTTGCCGAGAGCCAAGCAGCGTCCGCAACGCAAAGTTTTTCTACGTGGCCTCTCGGCAAACACATGATATTGCCGAAAGTAGGCCTCGACAACACGACAGCAATCAGAAAAGCACTCTTTGCCGAAGCCAAGCAGCGTCCGCACGGCAAAGGTTTTCCACGTGGCATCTCGGCAAACACATGATATTGCTGAAAGTAGGCCTTGACAACACGACAATTCTCGGCAAAGCACTGTTTCTCGAGAGCCAAGCAACGTCCGCACGGAAAAGATTTTCCACGTGGCATCTCGGCAAACACATGATATTGGCGAAAGTAGGCCTCGACAACATGAAAATACTTGGCAAAACACTATTTGCCGAGAGCCAAGCAGCATCTCCACGGCAACGTTTTTCCACGTGGCATCTTGGCAAACACATGATATTCCCGAAAGTAGGCCTCGACAACACTCAGAAAAGCACTATTTGCCGAAGCCAAGCAGCGTCCACACGGCAAAGGTTTTCCACGTGGCATCTCGGCAAACACATGATATTGCTGAAAGTAGGCCTTGACAACACGACAACACTCGGCAAAGCACTATTTGCCAAGAGCCAAGCAGTGTCCGCACGACAAAGATTTTCCACGTGGCATCTCGACAAACACATGATATTGCCGAAAGTAGGCCTTGACAATATGACAACACTTGCAAAGCACTATTTGCCGAGAGCCAAGAAGCGTCCGCACGGCAAAGTTTTTCCACGTGGCATCTCGGCAAACACATGATATTGCCGAAAGTACGCCTTGAGAACATGACAACACTCGGCAAAGCACTATTTGCCGAGAGCAAAGCAGCATCTGCACGGCAAAGTTTTTCCACATGGCATCTCGGCAAACACATGATATTGCCGACAGTAGGCCTTGACAACATGACAACACTCGGCAAAGCACTATTTGCCGAGAGCCACGCATGGTCCGCACAGAAAAGGTCTTCCACATGGCATCTCGGTAAACACATGATATTTCCAAAAGTAGGACTCCATAACATGACAACACTTGGCAAAGCACTATTTGCCGAGAGCTAAGCAGCGTCAGCAAGGCAAAGTTTTTCCACATGGCTTCTCAGCAAACATATGATATTGTCGAAAGTTGGCCTCGAAAAGACAACAACACTCGGCAAAGTGTTATTTTCCGAGAGCCAATCAGCGTCCGCACGACAAAGTTTTTCCACGTGGCATCTCGACAAACACATGATATTGCCAAAAGTAGGCCTCGACAACACGAAAACAATCGGCAAAGCACTATTTGCTGAGAGCCAAGCAGCGTCCGCACGGCAAAGGTTTTCCACGTGCCATCTTGGCAAACACATGATATTACCGAAAGTAGGACTTGACGACATGACAACACTCGGGAAACAACTATGTGCCAAGAGCCAAGCAACGTTCGCATGACAAAGTTTTGCCACATGGCAGCTCGACAAACACATGATATTCCCGAAAGTAGGCCTCGATAACACGACAAAAGTTGGCAAAGCACTATTTGCGGAAAGCCAAGCAGCGTCATCAAGGCAAAGTTTTTCCACGTGGCATCTCAGCAAACATATGATCTTGCCGAAAGGAGGCCTCGACAACACGACAACACTCAGCAAAGCATTATTTTCCGAGAGCCATGCAGCGTCCGCATGGCAAAGTTTTTTCACGTGGCATCTCGGCAAACACATGATATTGCCAAAAGTAGGCCTCGACAACACAAAAACAATGGGCAAAGCACTATTTGCTGAGAGCCAAGCAGCGTCCGCACGGAAAAGGTTTTCCACGTGGCATCTTGGCAAACACATGATATTGCCGAAAGTAGGTCTCGACAACATGAAAACACTCGGCAAAGCACTATTTGCCGAGAGCCAAGCAGCGTCCGCGTAAAAAATGTTTTCCACGTGGCATCTTGGCAAACACATGATATTGCTGAAAGTAGGCCTCGACAACACGAAAACACTTGGCAAAGCACTATTTCCCATGAGACAAGCAACGTTCGCACAACAAAGTTTTCCCACATGGCATATCGGTAAACACATGATAGCCCCGAAAGGAGGCCTCGATAACACGACAAACCTTGGCAAAGCACTATTTGTCGAGAGCCAAGCAGCGTCTGCAACGCAAAGTTTTCCACGTGGCATCTCGGCAAACACATGATATTGCCGAAAGTAGGCCTCGACAACACGAAAACACTCGGTAAAGCACTATTGGCCGAGAGCCAAGCAGCGTTCGCACGACAAAGTTTTTCCACGTGGCCTGTCGGCAAACAAATGATATTGCCGAAAGTCGGCCTCGACAACACGACAACACTCGGCAAAGCACTATTTGCCGAGAGCCAAGCAGGCCTGCACGGCAAAGGTTTTCCACGTGGCATGTCGGCAGACACATGATATTGCCGAAAGTAGGCCTCGACAACACGAAAACACTCGGTAAAGCACTATTTGCCGAGAGGCAAGCAGCGTTCGCACGGCAAAGTTTTTCCACGTGGCATCTCAGCAAACATATGATATTGCCAAAAGTAGGCCTCGAAAACACGACAACACTCGGCAAGGCATTATTTCCCGAGAGCCAAGCAGCGTCCGCACAGCAAAGTTTTTCCACGTGGCATCTTGACAAACACATGATATTGCCAAAAGTAGGCCTCGACAACACAAAAACAATCGTCAAAGCACTATTTGCTGAGAGCCAAGCAGCGTCCGCACGGACAAGGTTTTCCACGTGGCATCTTGGCAAACACATGATATTGCCGAAACTAGGCCTTGACGAGATGACAACACTCGGGAAAGCACTATTTGTCGAGTGCCAAGCAACGTTCGCATGACAAAGTTTTGCCACATGGCATCTCGGTAAACACATGATATTGCCGACAGTAGGCCTTGACAACATGACAACACTCGGCAAAGCACTATTTGCCGAGAGCCAAGCATGGCCCGAACAGAAAAGGTTTTCCACGTGGCATCTCGGTAAACACATGATACTGCCGAAAGTAGGCCTCAACAACACGACTACACTCGGCAAAGCATTATTTTCCGAGAGCCAAGCAGCTTCCGCACGACAATGTTCTTCCATGTGGCATCTCGGCAAACACATGATATTGCCAAAAGTTGGCCTCGACAACACAAAAACAATGGGCAAAGCACTATTTGCTGAGAGCCAAGCAGCGTCCGCACGGCAAAGGTTTTCCACGTGGCATCTTGGCAAACACATGATATTGCCAAAAGTAGGCCTCGACAACATGAAAACACTCGGCAAAGCACTATTTGCCGAGAGCCAAGCAGCGTCCGCATGAAAAAGGTTTTCCACGTGGCATCTCGGCAAACACATGATATTGCCGAAAGTAGGCCTCGACAACACGAATACACTTAGCAAAGCACTATTTCCCGTGAGCCAAGCAACGTTCGCACAACAAAGTTTTGCCACATGGCAGCTCGGCAAACACATGATAGTCCCGAAAGTAGGCCTCGATAACACGACAACCCTTGGCAAAGCACTATTTGCCGAGAGACAAGCAGCGTCCGCAATGCAAAGTTTTGTCCACGTGGCATCTCAGCAAACACATGATACTGCCGAAAAGTAGGCCTCGACAACACGACAACACTCGGAAGAGCACTATTTGCCGAAGCCAAGCAGCGTCCGCACGGCAAAGGTTTTTCACGTGGCATCTCGGCAAACACATGATATTGCTAAAAGTAGGCCTTGACAACACGACAATTCTCGGCAAAGCACTATTTGTCGAGAGCCAAGCAGCGTCCGCACGGCAAAGATTTTCCACGTGGCATCTCGGCAAACACATGATATCGGCGAAAGTAGGCCTCGATAACATGAAAATACTCGGCAAAGCACAATTTGCCGAGAGCCAAGCAGCGTCTGCACGACAACGTTTTTCCACATGGCATCTCGGCAAACACATGATATTCCCTAAACTAGGCCTTCAGAACACGACAACACTTGGCAAAGCACTATTTGCCGAGAGCCAAGCAGCGTCCTCACGGCAAAGTTTTTCCACGTGGCATCTCGGCAAACACATGATATTGCCGAAAGTAGGCCTTGAGAACATGACAACACTCGGCAAAGCACTATTTGCCGAGAGCAAAGCAGCATCCGCACGGCAAAGTTTTGCCACATGGCATCTCGGCAAACACATGATATTGCCGACAGTAGGCCTTGACAACATGAGAACACTCGGCAAAGCACTATTTGCCGAGAGCCAAGCATGGCCCGCACAGAAAAGGTTTTCCACGTGGCAGCTCGGTAAACACATGATATTGCTGAAAGTAGGCCTCGATAACACGACAACACTTGGCAAAGCACTATTTGCCGAGAGCCAAGCAGCGTCAACAAGGCAAAGTTTTTCCACATGGCATCTCAGCAAACATATGATATTGCCGAAAGTTGGCCTCGAAAAAACGACAACACTCGGCAAAGCATTATTTTCTGAGAGCCAAGCAGTGTCCGCATGGCAAAGTTTTTCCACATGGCATCTCGACAAACACATGATATTGCCAAAAGTGGGCCTCGACAACACGAAAACAATCGGCAAAGCACTATTTGCTGAGAGCCAAGCAGCGTCCGCACGGCAAAGGTTTTCCACTAGGCATCTTGGCAGACACATGATATTGCCGAAAGTAGGCCTTTACGACATGACAACACTCGGGAAAGCACTATTTGCCGAGAGCCAAGCAACGTTCGCATGACAAAGTTTTGCCACATGGCATCTCCGCAAACACATGTTATTCCCGAAAGTAGGACTCCATAACACGACAACACTTGGCAAAGCACTACTTGCCGAGAGCCAAGCAGCGTCAGCAAGGCAAAGTTTTTCCACGTGGCATCTTAGCAAACATATGATATTGCCGAAAGTAGGCCTCGATAACACGACAACACTCGGCAAAGCACTATTTATTTAGAGCCAAGCAACGTTCGCACGGCAAAGGTTTTCCACGTGGCATCTTGGCAAACACATAATATTGCCGAAAGTAGGCCTCGACAACATGAAAACACTCGGCAAAGCTCTATTTGCCGAGAGCCAAGCAGCGTCCGCATGAAAAAGGTGTTCCACGTGGCATCTCGGCAAACACATGATATTGCTGAAAGTAGTCCTCGACAACACCAAAACACTTGGCAAAGCACTATTTCCCGTGAGCCAAGCAAAGTTCGCACAACAAAGTTTTGCCACATGGCATATCGGCAAACACATGATAGTCCCGAAAGTAGGCCTCGATAACACGACAACCCTTGGCAAAGCACTATTTGCCGAGAGCCAAGCAGCGTCCGCAACGCAAAGTTTTTCTACGTGGCCTCTCGGCAAACACATGATATTGCCGAAAGTAGGCCTCGACAACACGACAGCACTCAGAAAAGCACTATTTGCCGAAGCCAAGCAGCGTCCGCATGGCAAAGGTTTTCCACGTGGCATCTCGGAAAACACATGATATTGCTGAAAGTAGGCCTTGACAACACGACAATTCTCGGCAAAGCACTGTTTCTCGAGAGCCAAGCAACGTCCGCACGGAAAAGATTTTCCACGTGGCATCTCGGCAAACACATGATATTGGCGAAAGTAGGCCTCGACAACATGAAAATACTTGGCAAAACACTATTTGCCGAGAGCCAAGCAGCATCTCCACGGCAACGTTTTTCCACGTGGCATCTTGGCAAACACATGATATTCCCGAAAGTAGGCCTCGACAACACTCAGAAAAGCACTATTTGCCGAAGCCAAGCAGCATCCGCACGGCAAAGGTTTTCCACGTGGCATCTCGGCAAACACATGATATTGCTGAAAGTAGGCCTTGACAACACGACAACACTCGGCAAAGCACTATTTGCCAAGAGCCAAGCAGTGTCCGCACGACAAAGATTTTCCACGTGGCATCTCGACAAACACATGATATTGCCGAAAGTAGGCCTTGACAATATGACAACACTTGCAAAGCACTATTTGCCGAGAGCCAAGAAGCGTCCGCACGGCAAAGTTTTTCCACGTGGTATCTCGGCAAACACATGATATTGCCGAAAGTACGCCTTGAGAACATGACAACACTCGGCAAAGCACTATTTGCCGATAGCAAAGCAGCGTCTGCACGGCAAAGTTTTTCCACATGGCATCTCGGCAAACACATGATATTGCCGACAGTAGGCCTTGACAACATGACAACACTCGGCAAAGCACTATTTGCCGAGAGCCAAGCATGGTCCGCACAGAAAAGGTCTTCCACGTGGCATCTCGGTAAACACATGATATTGCTGAAAGTAGGCCTCGATAACACGACAACACTTGGCAAAGCACTATTTCCCGAGAGCCAAGGAGCGTCAGCAAGGCAAAGTTTTTCCACATGGCATCTCAACAAACATATGATATTGCCGAAAGTAGGCCTCGAAAAAACAACAACACTCGGCAAAGCATTATTTTCTGAGAGCCAAGCAGCGTCCGCATGGCAATGTTTTTCCACGTGGCATCTCGACATACACATGATATTGCCAAAAGTAGGCCTCGACAACACGAAAACAATCGGCAAAGCACTATTTGCTGAGAGCCAAGCAGTGTCCGCATGGCAAAGGTTTTCCACGTGGCATCTTGGCAAACACATGATATTGCCGAAAGTAGGCCTTTACGACATGACAACACTCGGGAAAGCACTATTTGCCGAGAGCCAAGCAACGTTCGCATGAAAAAGTTTTGCCACATGGCATCTCGGCAAACACATGATATTCCCAAAAGTAGGACTCCATAACACGAAAACACTTGGCAAAGCACTATTTGCCGAGAGCCAAGCAGTGTCAGCAAGGCAAAGTTTTTCCACGTGGCATCTCAGCAAACATATCATATTGCCGAAAGTAGGCCTCGACAACACGACAACACTCGGCAAAGCATTATTTTCCGAGAGCCAAGGAGCGTTCGCACGGCGAAGGTTTTCCATGTGGCATCTTGGCAAACACATGATATTGCCGAAAGTAGGCCTCGACAACATGAAAACACTGGGCAAAGCACTATTTGCCGAGAGCCAGGGAGCGTCCGCATGAAAAAGGTTTTCCACGTGGCATCTCGGCAAACACATGATATTGCTGAAAGTAGTCCTCGACAACACCAAAACACTTGGCAAAGCACTATTTCCCGTGAGCCAAGCAACGTTCGCACAACAAAGTTTTGCCACATGGCATATCGGCAAACACATGATAGTCCCGAAAGTAGGCCTCGATAACACGACAACCCTTGGCAAAGCACTATTTGCCGAGAGCCAAGCAGTGTCCCCAACGCAAAGTTTTTCCACGTGGCATCTCGGCAAACACATGATATTGCTGAAAGTAGGCCTCGACAACACGACAACACTCGGAAAAGCACTATTTGCCGAAGCCAAGCAGCATCCGCACGGCAAAAGTTTTCCACGTGGCATCTCGGCAAACACATGACATTGCTGAAAGTAGGCCTTGACAACACGACAATTCTAGGCAAAGCACTATTTCTCGAGAGCCAAGCAACGTCCGCACGGAAAAGATTTTCCACGTGGCATCTCGGCAAACACATGATATTGGCGAAAGTAGGCCTCGATAACATGAAAATACTTGGCAAAGCACTGTTTGCCGAGAGCCAAGCAGCATCTGCACGGCAATGTTTTTCCACGTGGCATCTTGGCAAACACATGATATTCCAGAAAGTAGGCCTCGACAACACGACAACACTCAGCAAAGCACTATTTGCCGAGAGCCAAGCAGCGTCCGCACGGCAAAGTTTTTCCACGTGGCATCTCGACAAACACATGATATTGCCGAAAGTAGGCCTTGACAACATGACAACACTTGCAAAGCCCAATTTGCCGAGAGCCAAGAAGCGTCCGCACGGCAAAGTTTTTCCACGTGGCATCTCGGCAAACACACGATATTGCCGAAAGTAGGCCTTGAGAACATGACAACACTCGGCAAAGCACTATTTGCCGAGAGCAAAGCAGCGTCTGCACGGCAAAGTTTTTCCACGTGGCATCTCGGCAAACACACGATATTGCCGAAATAAGGCCTTGACAACATGACAACACTCGGCAAAGCACTATTTGCCGAGAGCCAAGCATGGTCCGCACAGAAAAGGTTTTCCACGTGGCATCTCGGTAAACACATGATATTGCTGAAAGTAGGCCTCGATAACACAACAAAACTTGGCAAAGCACTATTTGCCGAGAACCAAGCAGCGTCAGCAAGGCAAAGTTTTTCCACATGGCATCTCAGCAAACATGTGATATTGCCGAAAGTAGGCCTCGAAAAAACGACAACACTCGGCAAAGCATTATTTTCTGAGACCAATCAGCGTCCGCATGGCAAAGTTTTTCCACGTGGCATCTCGACAAACACATGATATTGTCAAAAGTAGGCCTCGACAACACGAAAACAATCGGCAAAGCACTATTTGCTGAGAGCCAAGCAGCGTCCGCACGGCAATGGTTTTCCACGTGGCATCTTGGCAAACACATGATATTGCCGAAAGTAGGCCTCGACAACACGAAAACACTCGGCAAAGAACTATTTGCAAAGAGCCAAGCAGTGTTTGCACGGCAAAGTTTTTCCACGTGGCATATCGGCAAACACATAATACTCCCGAGAGTAGGCCTCGACAACACGATAACACTAGGCAAAGCACTATTTGCCGAGAGCCAAGCAACGTTCGTACGACAAAGTTTTTCTACATGGTATCTCAGCACACACGTGATATTGCCGAAAGTAGGCCTCGATAACACAACAACACTTGGCAAAGCACTATTTGCCGAGAGCCAAGAAGCGTCCGCAAGGAAAAGTTTGTCCACGTCGCATCTTGGCAAACAAATGATATTGCCGAAAGTAGGCCTCGACAACACAACAACACTCGGCAAAGCACTATTCGCTGAGAGCCAAGCAGCATCCGCACGGAAAAGGTTTTCCACATGGCATCTCGGCAAACACATGATATTGCCGAAAGTAGGCCTCGACAACATGACAACACTCGGCAAAGCACTATTTGCTGAGAGCCAAGCAGCGTCCGCATGGCAAAGGTTTTCCACATGGCATCTCAGCAAACACATGATATTGCCGAAAGTTGGCCTCGAGAACACGAAAACAATCGCCAAAGCACTATTTGCTGAGAGCCAAGAAGCGTTTGCACGGCAAAGTTTTTCTACGTGGCATCTCGACAAACACATGCTATTCCCGAAAGTAGGCCTCGACAACACGACAACACTCGGCAAAGCACTATTTGCCGAGAGCCAAGGGGCGTCCGCATAGAAAAGGTTTTCCACGTGGCATCTCGGAAAACATATGATATTGCTGAAAGTAGGCCTCGACAACACGAAAACACTCGGCAAAGCACTATTTGCCGAAAGCCAAGCAACGTTGGCACGACAAAGTTTTGCCACATGGCCGCTGGGCAAACACATGATTTTCTCGAAAGTAGGCCGCGACAACACGACAACACTTGGCAAAGCACTATTTGCCGAGAGCCAAGAAGCGTCTGCAATGCAAAGTTTTTCCACGTGGCATCTCAGGCAAACACATGATATTGCCGAAAGTAGGCCTCGACAACACGACAAAACTCGGCAAAGCATTATTTGCCGAGAGCCAAGCAGCATCAGCACGACAAAGGTTTTCCACGTGGCATCTCGGCAAACACATGATATTGCCAAAAGTAGGCCTCGACAACACGACAACAATCGGCAAAGCACTAATTGCCGAGAGCCAAGCGGAGTTTGCATGAAAAAGTTTTTCCACGTGGCATCTCAGCAAACACATGATATTACCGAAAGTAAGCCTCGACAACACGACAACACTCGGAAAAGCACTATTTGCCGAGAGCCAAGGCGCGTCCACACGGAAAAGGTTTTCCAGGTGGCATCTCTGCAAACACATGATATTGCTGAAAGTAGGCCTCGACAACACAAAAACACTCGGCAAAGCACTATTTTCCGAGAGCCAAGCAACGTTCGCATGACAAAGTTTTGCCACATGGCATCTCCACAAACGCGTGATATTCCCGAAAGGAGGCCTCGACAACATGACAACCCTTGGCAAAGCACTACTTGCTGAGAGCTAAGCAGCGACCACAAGGCAAAGTTTTTCCACGTCGCATCTCGGCAAACACATGATATTGCCGAAAGTAGGCCTCGACAACACGACAACACTCGGCAAAGCACTATTTTCCAAGATCTAAGCAGCGTCCGCACGGAAAAGTTTTTTCACGTGGCATCTCGGAAGACACACGATATTGCAAAAAGTAGGACTCGACAACACGACAACACTCGTCAAAGCACTATTTGCGGAGATCCAATGAGCGTCCCCACGGTAAAGTCTTTCCACGTGGCATCTCGGCAAACACATGATATTGCCAAAAGTAGGCCTCGACAACACGACAACAATCGGCAAAGCACTAATTGCCGAGAGCCAAGCGGAGTTTGCATGAAAAAGTTTTTCCACGTGGCATCTCAGCAAACACATGATATTACCGAAAGTAAGCCTCGACAACACGACAACACTCGGAAAAGCACTATTTGCCGAGAGCCAAGCAGAGTTTGCATGAAAAAGTTTTTCCACGTGGCATCTCAGCAAACACATGATATTACCGAAAGTAAGCCTCGACAACACGACAACACTCGGAAAAGCACTATTTGCCAAGAGCCAAGGCACGTCCACACGGAAAAGATTTTCCAGGTGGCATCTCTGCAAACACATGATATTGCTGAAAGTAGGCCTCGACAACACAAAAACACTCGGCAAAGCACTATTTGCCGAGAGCCAAGCAGCGTCGGCAGGGCAAAGTTTTTCGACGGGGCATCTCGGCAAACACATGATATTCTCGAAAGTAGGCCTCGACAACATGACAACACTCGGCAAAGAACTATTTGCCGAGAGCCAAGCAGAGTTCGCACGACAAAGTTTTTCCACGTGGCATCTCAGCAAACACATGATATTACCGAAAGTAGGCCTCGACACACGACAACACTCGGCAAAGCACTATTTGCCGAGATTCAAGCAGCGTCCGCACGACAAAGGTTTTCCACGTGGCATCTCAGTAAACACATGATATTACCGAATGTAGGCCTCGACAACACGAAAACACACGGCAAAGCACTATTTTCCGAGAGCCAAGCAGCGTCTGCACGGCAAAGTTTTTCCACGTGGCATCTCGGCAAACACATGATATTCCCAAAAGTAGGCCTCGACAACACGACAACACTCGGCAAAGCACTAATTGCCGAGAGCCAAGCAGAGTTTGCATGAAAAAAAAATTCCACGTGGCATCTCAGCAAACACATGATATTACCAAAAGTAGGCCTCGACATACACATGATATTGCCAAAAGTAGGCCTCGACAACACGAAAACAATCGGCAAAGCACTATTTGCTGAGAGCCAAGCAGTGTCCGCATGGCAAAGGTTTTCCACGTGGCATCTTGGCAAACACATGATATTGCCGAAAGTAGGCCTTTACGACATGACAACACTCGGGAAAGCACTATTTGCCGAGAGCCAAGCAACGTTCGCATGAAAAAGTTTTGCCACATGGCATCTCGGCAAACACATGATATTCCCAAAAGTAGGACTCCATAACACGAAAACACTTGGCAAAGCACTCTTTGCCGAGAGCCAAGCAGTGTCAGCAAGGCAAAGTTTTTCCATGTGGCATCTCAGCAAACATATGATATTGCCGAAAGTAGGCCTCGACAACACGACAACACTCGGCAAAGCATTATTTTCCGAGAGCCAAGGAGCGTTCGCACGGCGAAGGTTTTCCATGTGGCATCTTGGCAAACACATGATATTGCCGAAAGTAGGCCTCGACAACATGAAAACACTGGGCAAAGCACTATTTGCCGAGAGCCAGGAAGCGTCCGCATGAAAAAGGTTTTCCACGTGGCATCTCGGCAAACACATGATATTGCTGAAAGTAGTCCTCGACAACACCAAAACACTTGGCAAAGCACTATTTCCCGTGAGCCAAGCAACGTTCGCACAACAAAGTTTTGCCACATGGCATATCGGCAAACACATGATAGTCCCGAAAGTAGGCCTCGATAACACGACAACCCTTGGCGAAGCACTATTTGCCGAGAGCCAAGCAGTGTCCCCAACGCAAAGTTTTTCCACGTGGCATCTCGGCAAACACATGATATTGCCGAAAGTAGGCCTCGACAACACGACAACACTCGGAAAAGCACTATTTGCCGAAGCCAAGCAGCATCCGCACGGCAAAAGTTTTCCACGTGGCATCTCGGCAAACACATGATATTGCTGAAAGTAGGCCTTGACAACACGACAATTCTCGGCAAAGCACTATTTCTCGAGAGCCAAGCAACGTCCGCACGGAAAAGATTTTCCACGTGGCATCTCGGCAAACACATGATATTGGCGAAAGTAGGCCTCGATAACATGAAAATACTTGGCAAAGCACTATTTGCCGAGAGCCAAGCAGCATCTGCACGGCAATGTTTTTCCACGTGGCATCTTGGCAAACACATGATATTCCAGAAAGCAGGCCTCGACAACACGACAACACTCAGCAAAGCACTATTTGCCGAGAGCCAAGCAGCGTCCGCACGGCAAAGTTTTTCCACGTGGCATCTCGACAAACACATGATATTGCCGAAAGTAGGCCTTGACAACATGACAACACTTGCAAAGCCCAATTTGCCGAGAGCCAAGAAGCGTCCGCACGGCAAAGTTTTTCCACGTGGCATCTCGGCAAACACACGATATTGCCGAAAGTAGGCCTTGAGAACATGACAACACTCGGCAAAGCACTATTTGCCGAGAGCAAAGCAGCGTCTGCACGGCAAAGTTTTTCCACGTGGCATCTCGGCAAACACACGATATTGCCGAAAGTAGGCCTTGACAACATGACAACACTCGGCAAAGCACTATTTGCCGAGAGCCAAGCATGGTCCGCACAGAAAAGGTTTTCCACGTGGCATCTCGGTAAACACATGATATTGCTGAAAGTAGGCCTCGATAACACAACAAAACTTGGCAAAGCACTATTTGCCGAGAACCAAGCAGCGTCAGCAAGGCAAAGTTTTTCCACATGGCATCTCAGCAAACATGTGATATTGCCGAAAGTAGGCCTCGAAAAAACGACAAGACTCGGCAAAGCATTATTTTCTGAGACCAATCAGCGTCTGCATGGCAAAGTTTTTCCACGTGGCATCTCGACAAACACATGATATTGTCAAAAGTAGGCCTCGACAACACGAAAACAATCGGCAAAGCACTATTTGATGAGAGCCAAGCAGCGTCCGCACGGCAATGGTTTTCCACGTGGCATCTTGGCAAACACATGATATTGCCGAAAGTAGGCCTCGACAACACGAAAACACTCGGCAAAGAACTATTTGCAAAGAGCCAAGCAGTGTTTGCACGGCAAAGTTTTTCCACGTGGCATATCGGCAAACACATAATACTCCCGAGAGTAGGCCTCGACAACACGATAACACTAGGCAAAGCACTATTTGCCGAGAGCCAAGCAACGTTCGTACGACAAAGTTTTTCTACATGGTATCTCAGCACACACGTGATATTGCCGAAAGTAGGCCTCGATAACACAACAACACTTGGCAAAGCACTATTTGCCGAGAGCCAAGAAGCGTCCGGAAGGAAAAGTTTGTCCACGTCGCATCTTGGCAAAAAAATGATATTGCCGAAAGTAGGCCTCGACAACACAACAACACTCGGCAAAGCACTATTCGCTGAGAGCCAAGCAGCGTCCGCAAGGAAAAGGTTTTCCACATAGCATCTCGGCAAACACATGATATTGCCGAAAGTAGGCCTCGACAACATGACAACACTCGGCAAAGCACTATTTGCTGAGAGCCAAGCAGCGTCCGCATGGCAAAGGTTTTCCACATGGCATCTCAGCAAACACATGATATTGCCGAAAGTTGGCCTCGAGAACACGAAAACAATCGGCAAAGCACTATTTGCTGAGAGCCAAGAAGCGTTTGCACGGCAAAGTTTTTCTACGTGGCATCTCGACAAACACATGCTATTCCCGAAAGTAGGCCTCGACAACACGACAACACTCGGCAAAGCACTATTTGCCGAGAGCCAAGGGGCGTCCGCATAGAAAAGGTTTTCCACGTGGCATCTCGGAAAACATATGATATTGCTGAAAGTAGGCCTCGACAACACGAAAACACTCGGCAAAGCACTATTTGCCGAAAGCCAAGCAACGTTGGCACGACAAAGTTTTGCCACATGGCAGCTGGGCAAACACATGATTTTCTCGAAAGTAGGCCGCGACAACACGACAACACTTGGCAAAGCACTATTTGCCGAGAGCCAAGAAGCGTCTGCAATGCAAAGTTTTTCCACGTGGCATCTCAGGCAAACACATGATATTGCCGAAAGTAGGCCTCGACAACACGACAAAACTCGGCAAAGCATTATTTTCCGAGAGCCAAGGAGCGTTCGCACGGCGAAGGTTTTCCATGTGGCATCTTGGCAAACACATGATATTGCCGAAAGTAGGCCTCGACAACATGAAAACACTGGGCAAAGCACTATTTGCCGAGAGCCAGGAAGCGTCCGCATGAAAAAGGTTTTCCACGTGGCATCTCGGCAAACACATGATATTGCTGAAAGTAGTCCTCGACAACACCAAAACACTTGGCAAAGCACTATTTCCCGTGAGCCAAGCAACGTTCGCACAACAAAGTTTTGCCACATGGCATATCGGCAAACACATGATAGTCCCGAAAGTAGGCCTCGATAACACGACAACCCTTGGCGAAGCACTATTTGCCGAGAGCCAAGCAGTGTCCCCAACGCAAAGTTTTTCCACGTGGCATCTCGGCAAACACATGATATTGCCGAAAGTAGGCCTCGACAACACGACAACACTCGGAAAAGCACTATTTGCCGAAGCCAAGCAGCATCCGCACGGCAAAAGTTTTCCACGTGGCATCTCGGCAAACACATGATATTGCTGAAAGTAGGCCTTGACAACACGACAATTCTCGGCAAAGCACTATTTCTCGAGAGCCAAGCAACGTCCGCACGGAAAAGATTTTCCACGTGGCATCTCGGCAAACACATGATATTGGCGAAAGTAGGCCTCGATAACATGAAAATACTTGGCAAAGCACTATTTGCCGAGAGCCAAGCAGCATCTGCACGGCAATGTTTTTCCACGTGGCATCTTGGCAAACACATGATATTCCAGAAAGCAGGCCTCGACAACACGACAACACTCAGCAAAGCACTATTTGCCGAGAGCCAAGCAGCGTCCGCACGGCAAAGTTTTTCCACGTGGCATCTCGACAAACACATGATATTGCCGAAAGTAGGCCTTGACAACATGACAACACTTGCAAAGCCCAATTTGCCGAGAGCCAAGAAGCGTCCGCACGGCAAAGTTTTTCCACGTGGCATCTCGGCAAACACACGATATTGCCGAAAGTAGGCCTTGAGAACATGACAACACTCGGCAAAGCACTATTTGCCGAGAGCAAAGCAGCGTCTGCACGGCAAAGTTTTTCCACGTGGCATCTCGGCAAACACACGATATTGCCGAAAGTAGGCCTTGACAACATGACAACACTCGGCAAAGCACTATTTGCCGAGAGCCAAGCATGGTCCGCACAGAAAAGGTTTTCCACGTGGCATCTCGGTAAACACATGATATTGCTGAAAGTAGGCCTCGATAACACAACAAAACTTGGCAAAGCACTATTTGCCGAGAACCAAGCAGCGTCAGCAAGGCAAAGTTTTTCCACATGGCATCTCAGCAAACATGTGATATTGCCGAAAGTAGGCCTCGAAAAAACGACAAGACTCGGCAAAGCATTATTTTCTGAGACCAATCAGCGTCTGCATGGCAAAGTTTTTCCACGTGGCATCTCGACAAACACATGATATTGTCAAAAGTAGGCCTCGACAACATGAAAACAATCGGCAAAGCACTATTTGATGAGAGCCAAGCAGCGTCCGCACGGCAATGGTTTTCCACGTGGCATCTTGGCAAACACATGATATTGCCGAAAGTAGGCCTCGACAACACGAAAACACTCGGCAAAGAACTATTTGCAAAGAGCCAAGCAGTGTTTGCACGGCAAAGTTTTTCCACGTGGCATATCGGCAAACACATAATACTCCCGAGAGTAGGCCTCGACAACACGATAACACTAGGCAAAGCACTATTTGCCGAGAGCCAAGCAACGTTCGTACGACAAAGTTTTTCTACATGGTATCTCAGCACACACGTGATATTGCCGAAAGTAGGCCTCGATAACACAACAACACTTGGCAAAGCACTATTTGCCGAGAGCCAAGAAGCGTCCGGAAGGAAAAGTTTGTCCACGTCGCATCTTGGCAAAAAAATGATATTGCCGAAAGTAGGCCTCGACAACACAACAACACTCGGCAAAGCACTATTCGCTGAGAGCCAAGCAGCGTCCGCAAGGAAAAGGTTTTCCACATAGCATCTCGGCAAACACATGATATTGCCGAAAGTAGGCCTCGACAACATGACAACACTCGGCAAAGCACTATTTGCTGAGAGCCAAGCAGCGTCCGCATGGCAAAGGTTTTCCACATGGCATCTCAGCAAACACATGATATTGCCGAAAGTTGGCCTCGAGAACACGAAAACAATCGGCAAAGCACTATTTGCTGAGAGCCAAGAAGCGTTTGCACGGCAAAGTTTTTCTACGTGGCATCTCGACAAACACATGCTATTCCCGAAAGTAGGCCTCGACAACACGACAACACTCGGCAAAGCACTATTTGCCGAGAGCCAAGGGGCGTCCGCATAGAAAAGGTTTTCCACGTGGCATCTCGGAAAACATATGATATTGCTGAAAGTAGGCCTCGACAACACGAAAACACTCGGCAAAGCACTATTTGCCGAAAGCCAAGCAACGTTGGCACGACAAAGTTTTGCCACATGGCAGCTGGGCAAACACATGATTTTCTCGAAAGTAGGCCGCGACAACACGACAACACTTGGCAAAGCACTATTTGCCGAGAGCCAAGAAGCGTCTGCAATGCAAAGTTTTTCCACGTGGCATCTCAGGCAAACACATGATATTGCCGAAAGTAGGCCTCGACAACACGACAAAACTCGGCAAAGCATTATTTGCCGAGAGCCAAGCAGCATCAGCACGACAAAGTTTTTCCACGTGGCATCTCGGCAAACACATGATATTGCCAAAAGTAGGCCTCGACAACACGACAACAATCGGCAAAGCACTAATTGCCGAGAGCCAAGCGGAGTTTGCATGAAAAAGTTTTTCCACGTGGCATCTCAGCAAACACATGATATTACCGAAAGTAAGCCTCGACAACACGACAACACTCGGAAAAGCACTATTTGCCGAGAGCCAAGGCGCGTCCACACGGAAAAGGTTTTCCAGGTGGCATCTCTGCAAACACATGATATTGCTGAAAGTAGGCCTCGACAACACAAAAACACACGGCAAAGCACTATTTTCCGAGAGCCAAGCAACGTTCGCATGACAAAGTTTTGCCACATGGCATCTCCGCAAACGCGTGATATTCCCGAAAGGAGGCCTCGACAACATGACAACCCTTGGCAAAGCACTACTTGCTGAGAGCTAAGCAGCGTCCACAAGGCAAAGTTTTTCCACGTCGCATCTCGGCAAACACATGATATTGCCGAAAGTAGGCCTCGACAACACGACAACACTCGGCAAAGCACTATTTTCCAAGATCTAAGCAGCGTCCGCACGGAAAAGTTTTTTCACGTGGCATCTCGGAAGACACACGATATTGCAAAAAGTAGGACTCGACAACACGACAACACTCGTCAAAGCACTATTTGCGGAGATCCAATGAGCGTCCCCACGGTAAAGTCTTTCCACGTGGCATCTCGGCAAACACATGATATTGCCAAAAGTAGGACACGACAACACGACAACACTCAGCAAAGCACAATTTGAGGAGAGCCAAGCAGCGTTTGCAAGACAAAGTTTTTCCATGTGGCATCTCGGCAAACACATGACATTCCCGAAAGTAGGCCTCGACAACACGACAACTCTCGGCATAGCACTATTTGCCGAGAGCCAAGCAGAGTTCGCACGACAAAGTTTTTCCACGTGGCATCTCGGCAAACACATGATATTCCCAAAAGTAGGCCTCGACAACACGACAACACTCGGCAAAGCACTATTTGCCGAGAGCCAAGCAGAGTTTGCATGAAAAAGTTTTTCCACGTGGCATCTCAGCAAACACATGATATTACCGAAAGTAAGCCTCGACAACACGACAACACTCGGAAAAGCACTATTTGCCAAGAGCCAAGGCACGTCCACACGGAAAAGATTTTCCAGGTGGCATCTCTGCAAACACATGATATTGCTGAAAGTAGGCCTCGACAACACAAAAACACTCGGCAAAGCACTATTTGCCGAGAGCCAAGCAGCATCGGCAGGGCAAAGTTTTTCGACGGGGCATCTCGGCAAACACATGATATTCTCGAAAGTAGGCCTCGACAACATGACAACACTCGGCAAAGAACTATTTGCCGAGAGCCAAGCAGAGTTCGCACGACAAAGTTTTTCCACGTGGCATCTCAGCAAACACATGATATTACCGAAAGTAGGCCTCGACACACGACAACACTCGGCAAAGCACTATTTGCCGAGATTCAAGCTGCGTCCGCACGACAAAGGTTTTCCACGTGGCATCTCAGTAAACACATGATATTACCGAATGTAGGCCTCGACAACACGAAAACACACGGCAAAGCACTATTTTCCGAGAGCCAAGCAGCGTCTGCACGGCAAAGTTTTTCCACGTGGCATCTCGGCAAACACATGATATTCCCAAAAGTAGGCCTCGACAACATGACAACACTCGGCAAAGCACTAATTGCCGAGAGCCAAGCAGAGTTTGCATGAAAAAAAAATTCCACGTGGCATCTCAGCAAACACATGATATTACCAAAAGTAAGCCTCGACAACACGACAACACTCGGAAAAGCACTATTTGCCGAGAGCCAAGGCGCGTCCACACGGAAAAGATTTTCCAGGTGGCATCTCTACAAACACATGATATTGCTGAAAGTAGGCCTCGACAAAACAAAAACACTCGGCAAAGCACTATTTGCCGAGAGCCAAGCAGCGTCGGCAGGGCAAAGTTTTTCCACGTGGCATCTCGGCAAACACATGATATTCTCGAAAGTAGGCCTCGACAACACGACAACACTCGGCAAAGAACTATTTGCCGAGAGCCAAGCAGAGTTCGCACGACAAAGTTTTTCCACGTGGCATTTTAGCAAACACATGATATTACCGAAAGTAGGCCTCGACAACACGACAACACTCGGCAAAGCACTATTTGCCAAGATTCAAGCAGCGTTTGCACGACAAAGGTTTTCCACGTGGCATCTCAGTAAACACATGATATTACCGAATGTAGGCCTCGACAACACGAAAACACACGGCAAAGCACTATTTTTTGAGAGCCAAGCAGCGTTTGCACGGCAAAGTTTTTCCACGTGGCATCTCGGCAAACACATGATATTCCCAAAAGTAGGCCTCGACAACACGACAACACTCGGCAAAGCACTAATTGCCGAGAGCCAAGCAGAGTTTGCATGAAAAAGTTTTTCCACGTGGCATCTCAGCAAACACATGATATTACCGAAAGTAAGCCTCGACAACACGACAACACTCGGAAAAGCACTATTTGCCGAGAGCCAAGGCGCGTCCACACGGAAAAGGTTTTCCAGGTGGCATCTCTGCAAACACATGATATTGCTGAAAGTAGGCCTCGACAACACAAAAACACTTGGCAAAGCACTACTTGCTGAGAGCTAAGCAGCGTCCACAAGGCAAAGTTTTTCTACGTCGCATCTCGGCAAACACATGATATTGCCGAAAGTAGGCCTCGACAACACGACAACACTCGGCAAAGCACTATTTTCCAAGATCTAAGCAGCGTCCGCACGGAAAAGTTTTTTCACGTGGCATCTCGGAAGACACACGATATTGCAAAATGTAGGACTCGACAACACGACAACACTCGTCAAAGCACTATTTGCGGAGATCCAATGAGCATCCCCACGGTAAAGTCTTTCCACGTGGCATCTCGGCAAACACATGATATTGCCAAAAGTAGGACACGACAACACGACAACACTCAGCAAAGCACTATTTGAGGAGAGCCAAGCAGCGTTTGCAAGACAAAGTTTTTCCATGTGGCATCTCGGCAAGCACATGACATTCCCGAAAGTAGGCCTCGACAACACGACAACACTCGGCATAGCACTATTTGCCGAGAGCCAAGCAGAGTTCGCACGACAAAGTTTTTCCACGTGGCATCTCGGCAAACACATGATATTCCCAAAAGTAGGCCTCGACAACACGACAACACTCGGCAAAGCCCTATTTGCCGAGAGCCAAGCAGAGTTTGCATGAAAAAGTTTTTCCACGTGGCATCTCAGCAAACACATGATATTACCGAAAGTAAGCCTCGACAACACGACAACACTCGGAAAAGCACTATTTGCCAAGAGCCAAGGCACGTCCACACGGAAAAGATTTTCCAGGTGGCATCTCTCCAAACACATGATATTGCTGAAAGTAGGCCTCGACAACACAAAAACACTCGGCAAAGCACTATTTGCCGAGAGCCAAGCAGCATCGGCAGGGCAAAGTTTTTCGACGGGGCATCTCGGCAAACACATGATATTCTCGAAAGTAGGCCTCGACAACATGACAACACTCGGCAAAGAACTATTTGCCGAGAGCCAAGCAGAGTTCGCACGACAAAGTTTTTCCACGTGGCATCTCAGCAAACACATGATATTACCGAAAGTAGGCCTCGACACACGACAACACTCGGCAAAGCACTATTTGCCGAGATTCAAGCTGCGTCCGCACGACAAAGGTTTTCCACGTGGCATCTCAGTAAACACATGATATTACCGAATGTAGGCCTCGACAACACGAAAACACACGGCAAAGCACTATTTTCCGAGAGCCAAGCAGCGTCTGCACGGCAAAGTTTTTCCACGTGGCATCTCGGCAAACACATGATATTCCCAAAAGTAGGCCTCGACAACATGACAACACTCGGCAAAGCACTAATTGCCGAGAGCCAAGCAGAGTTTGCATGAAAAAAAAATTCCACGTGGCATCTCAGCAAACACATGATATTACCAAAAGTAAGCCTCGACAACACGACAACACTCGGAAAAGCACTATTTGCCGAGAGCCAAGGCGCGTCCACACGGAAAAGATTTTCCAGGTGGCATCTCTACAAACACATGATATTGCTGAAAGTAGGCCTCGACAAAACAAAAACACTCGGCAAAGCACTATTTGCCGAGAGCCAAGCAGCGTCGGCAGGGCAAAGTTTTTCCACGTGGCATCTCGGCAAACACATGATATTCTCGAAAGTAGGCCTCGACAACACGACAACACTCGGCAAAGAACTATTTGCCGAGAGCCAAGCAGAGTTCGCACGACAAAGTTTTTCCACGTGGCATTTTAGCAAACACATGATATTACCGAAAGTAGGCCTCGACAACACGACAACACTCGGCAAAGCACTATTTGCCAAGATTCAAGCAGCGTTTGCACGACAAAGGTTTTCCACGTGGCATCTCAGTAAACACATGATATTACCGAATGTAGGCCTCGACAACACGAAAACACACGGCAAAGCACTATTTTTTGAGAGCCAAGCAGCGTTTGCACGGCAAAGTTTTTCCACGTGGCATCTCGGCAAACACATGATATTCCCAAAAGTAGGCCTCGACAACACGACAACACTCGGCAAAGCACTAATTGCCGAGAGCCAAGCAGAGTTTGCATGAAAAAGTTTTTCCACGTGGCATCTCAGCAAACACATGATATTACCGAAAGTAAGCCTCGACAACACGACAACACTCGGAAAAGCACTATTTGCCGAGAGCCAAGGCGCGTCCACACGGAAAAGGTTTTCCAGGTGGCATCTCTGCAAACACATGATATTGCTGAAAGTAGGCCTCGACAACACAAAAACACTCGGCAAAGCACTATTTTCCGAGAGCCAAGAACCGTTCGCATGACAAAGTTTTGCCACATGGCATCTCGGCAAACGCGTGATATTCCCGAAAGTTGGCCTCGACAACATGACAACCCTTGGCAAAGCACTACTTGCTGAGAGCTAAGCAGCGTCCACAAGGCAAAGTTTTTCTACGTCGCATCTCGGCAAACACATGATATTGCCGAAAGTAGGCCTCGACAACACGACAACACTCGGCAAAGCACTATTTTCCAAGATCTAAGCAGCGTCCGCACGGAAAAGTTTTTTCACGTGGCATCTCGGAAGACACACGATATTGCAAAATGTAGGACTCGACAACACGACAACACTCGTCAAAGCACTATTTGCGGAGATCCAATGAGCATCCCCACGGTAAAGTCTTTCCACGTGGCATCTCGGCAAACACATGATATTGCCAAAAGTAGGACACGACAACACGACAACACTCAGCAAAGCACTATTTGAGGAGATCCAAGCAGCGTTTGCAAGACAAAGTTTTTCCATGTGGCATCTCGGCAAGCACATGACATTCCCGAAAGTAGGCCTCGACAACACGACAACACTCGGCATAGCACTATTTGCCGAGAGCCAAGCAGAGTTCGCACGACAAAGTTTTTCCACGTGGCATCTCGGCAAACACATGATATTCCCAAAAGTAGGCCTCGACAACACGACAACACTCGGCAAAGCCCTATTTGCCGAGAGCCAAGCAGAGTTTGCATGAAAAAGTTTTTCCACGTGGCATCTCAGCAAACACATGATATTACCGAAAGTAAGCCTCGACAACACGACAACACTCGGAAAAGCACTATTTGCCAAGAGCCAAGGCACGTCCACACGGAAAAGATTTTCCAGGTGGCATCTCTCCAAACACATGATATTGCTGAAAGTAGGCCTCGACAACACAAAAACACTCGGCAAAGCACTATTTGCCGAGAGCCAAGCAGCGTCGGCAGGGCAAAGTTTTTCGACGGGGCATCTCGGCAAACACATGATATTCTCGAAAGTAGGCCTCGACAACACGACAACACTAGGCAAAGAACTATTTGCCGAGAGCCAAGAAGAGTTCGCACGACAAAGTTTTTCCACGTGGCATCTCAGCAAACACATGATATTACCGAAAGTAGTCCTCGAGAACACGACAACACTCGGCAAAGCACTATTTGCCGAGATTCAAGCAGCGTCCGCACGACAAAGGTTTTCAACGTGGCATCTCAGTAAACACATGATATTACCGAATGTAGGCCTCGACAACACGAAAACACACGGCAAAGCACTATTTTCCGAGAGCAAGCAGCGTCTGCACGGCAAAGTTTTTCCACGTGGCATCTCGGCAAACACATGATATTCCCAAAAGTAGGCCTCGACAACACGACAACACTCGGCAAAGCACTAATTGCCGAGAGCCAAGCAGAGTTTGCATGAAAAAAAATTTCCACGTGGCATCTCAGCAAACACATGATATTACCGAAAGTAAGCCTCGACAACACGACAACACTCGGAAAACCACTATTTGCCGAGAGCCAAGGCGCGTCCACACGGAAAAGATTTTCCAGGTGGCATCTCTGCAAACACATGATATTGCTGAAAGTAGGCCTCGACAACACAAAAACACTCGGCAAAGCACTATTTGCCGAGAGCCAAGCAGCGTCGGCAGGGCAATGTTTTTCCACGTGGCATCTCGGCAAACACATGATATTCTCGAAAGTAGGCCTCGACAACACGACAACACTCGGCAAAGAACTATTTGCCGAGAGCCAAGCAGAGTTCGCACGACAAAGTTTTTTCACGTGGCATTTTAGCAACCACATGATATTACCGAAAGTAGGCCTCGACAACACGACAACACTCGGCAAAGCACTATTTGCCAAGATTCAAGCAGCGTTTGCACGACAAAGGTTTTCCACGTGGCATCTCAGTAAACACATGATATTACCGAATGTAGGCCTCGACAACACGAAAACACACGGCAAAGCACTATTTTTTGAGAGCCAAGCAGCGTTTGCACGGCAAAGTTTTTCCACGTGGCATCTCGACAAACACATGATATTCCCAAAAGTAGGCCTCGACAACACGACAACACTCGGCAAAGCACTGTTTGCCGAGAGCCAAGCAGAGTTCGCACGACAAAGTTTTTTCACGTGGCATCGCAGCAGACACATGATATTACGGAAAGTAGGCCTCGACAACACGACAACACTCGGCAAAGCACTATTTGCCGAGATTCAAGCAGCGTCTGCACGACAAAGGTTTTCCACGTGGCATCTCAGTAAACACATGATATTACCGAATGTAGGCCTCGACAACACGAAAACACACGGCAAAGCACTATTTTTTGAGAGCCAAGCAGCTTTTGCACGGCAATGTTTTTCCACGTGGCATCTCGGCAAACACATGATATTCCCAAAAGTAGACCTCGACAACACGACAACACTCGGCAAAGCACTAATTCCCGAGAGCCAAGCAGAGTTTGCATGAAAAAGTTTTTCCACGTGGCATCTCAGCAAACACATGATATTATCGAAAGTAAGCCTCGACAACACGACAACACTCGGAAAAGCACTATTTGCCGAGAGCCAAGGCGCGTCCACACGGAAAAGGTTTTCCAGGTGGCATCTCTGCAAACACATGATATTGCTGAAAGTAGGCCTCGACAACACAAAAACACTCGGCAAAGCACTATTTTCCGAGAGCCAAGCAACGTTCGCATGACAAAGTTTTGCCACATGGCATCTCGGCAAACGCGTGATATTCCCGAAAGTAGGCCTCGACAACATGACAACCCTTGGCAAAGCACTACTTGCTGAGAGCTAAGCAGCGTCCACAAGGCAAAGTTTTTCCACGTCGCATCTCGGAAAACACATGATATTGCCGAAAGTAGGCCTCGACAACACGACAACACTCGGCAAAGCACTATTTTCCAAGATCTAAGCAGCGTCCGCACCTTAAAAGTTTTTTCACGTGGCATCTCGGAAGACACACGATATTGCAAAAAGTAGGACTCGACAACACGACAACACTCGTCAAAGCACTATTTGCGGAGATCCAATGAGCATCCCCACGGTAAAGTCTTTCCACGTGGCATCTCGGCAAACACATGATATTGCCAAAAGTAGGACACGACAACACGACAACACTCAGCAAAGCACTATTTGAGGAGAGCCAAGCAGCGTTTGCAAGACAAAGTTTTTCCATGTGGCATCTCGGCAAACACATGACATTCCCGAAAGTAGGCCTCGACAACACGACAACACTCGGCATAGCACTATTTGCCGAGAGCCAAGCAGAGTTCGCACGACAAAGTTTTTCCACGTGGCATCTCGGCAAACACATGATATTCCCAAAAGTAGGCCTCGACAACACGACAACACTCGGCAAAGCACTATTTGCCGAGAGCCAAGCAGAGTTTGCATGAAAAAGTTTTTCCACGTGGCATCTCAGCAAACACATGATATTACCGAAAGTAAGCCTCGACAACACGACAACACTCGGAAAAGCACTATTTGCCAAGAGCCAAGGCACGTCCACACGGAAAAGATTTTCCAGGTGGCATCTCTGCAAACACATGATATTGCTGAAAGTAGGCCTCGACAAGACAAAAACACTCGGCAAAGCACTATTTGCCGAGAGCCAAGCAGCGTCGGCAGGGCAAAGTTTTTCGACGGGGCATCGCGGCAAACACATGATATTCTCGAAAGTAGGCCTCGACAACACGACAACACTCGGCAAAGAACTATTTGCCGAGAGCCAAGCAGAGTTCGCACGACAAAGTTTTTCCACGTGGCATCTCAGCAAACACATGATATTACCGAAAGTAGGCCTCGACAACACGACAACACTCGCCAAAGCACTATTTGCCGAGATTCAAGCAGCGTCCACACGGAAAAGATTTTCCAGGTGGCATCTCTGTAAACACATGATATTGCTGAAAGTAGGCCTCGACAACACAAAAACACTCGGCAAAGCACTATTTGCCGAGAGCCAAGCAGCGTCGGCAGGGCAAAGTTTTTCGACGGGGCATCTCGGCAAACACATGATATTCTCGAAAGTAGGCCTCGACAACACGACAACACTCGGCAAAGAACTATTTGCCGAGAGCCAAGCAGAGTTCGCACGACAAAGTTTTTCCACGTGGCATCTCAGCAAACACATGATATTACCGAAAGTAGGCCTCGACAACACGACAACACTCGGCAAAGCACTATTTGCCGAGATTCAAGCAGCGTCCGCACGACAAAGGTTTTCCACGTGGCATCTCAGTAAACACATGATATTACCGAATGTAGGCCTCGACAACACGAAAACACACGGCAAAGCACTATTTTCCGAGAGCCAAGCAGCGTCTGCACGGCAAAGTTTTTCCACGTGGCATCTCGGCAAACACATGATATTCCCAAAAGTAGGCCTCGACAACACGACAGCACTCGGCAAAGCACTAATTGCCGAGAGCCAAGCAGAGTTTGCATGAAAAAAAATTTCCACGTGGCATCTCAGCAAACACATGATATTACCGAAAGTAAGCCTCGACAACACGACAACACTCGGAAAAGCACTATTTGCCGAGAGCCAAGGCGCGTCCACACGGAAAAGATTTTCCAGGTGGCATCTCTGCAAACACATGATATTGCTGAAAGTAGGCCTCGACAACACAAAAACACTCGGCAAAGCACTATTTGCCGAGAGCCAATCAGCGTCGGCAGGGCAAAGTTTTTCCACGTGGCATCTCGGCAAACACATGATATTCTCGAAAGTAGGCCTCGACAACACGACAACACTCGGCAAAGAACTATTTGCCGAGAGCCAAGCAGAGTTCGCACGACAAAGTTTTTCCACGTGGCATTTTAGCAAACACATGATATTACCGAAAGTAGGCCTCGACAACACGACAACACTCGGCAAAGCACTATTTGCCAAGATTCAAGCAGCGTTTGCACGACAAAGGTTTTCCACGTGGCATCTCAGTAAACACATGATATTACCGAATGTAGGCCTCGACAACACGAAAACACACGGCAAAGCACTATTTTTTGAGAGCCAAGCAGCGTTTGCACGGCAAAGTTTTTCCACGTGGCATCTTGGCAAACACATGATATTCCCAAAAGTAGGCCTCGACAACACGACAACACTCGGCAAAGCACTATTTGCCGAGAGCCAAGCAGAGTTCGCACGACAAAGTTTTTTCACGTGGCATCGCAGCAGACACATGATATTACGGAAAGTAGGCCTCGACAACACGACAACACTCGGCAAAGCACTATTTGCCGAGATTCAAGCAGCGTCTGCACGACAAAGGTTTTCCACGCGGCATCTCAGTAAACACATGATATTACCGAATGTAGGCCTCGACAACACGAAAACACACGGCAAAGCACTATTTTTTGAGAGCCAAGCAGCGTTTGCACGGCAATGTTTTTCCACGTGGCATCTCGGCAAACACATGATATTCCCAAAAGTAGGCCTCGACAACACGACAACACTCGGCAAAGCACTAATTGCCGAGAGCCAAGCAGAGTTTGCATGAAAAAGTTTTTCCACGTGGCATCTCAGCAAACACATGATATTACCGAAAGTAAGCCTCGACAACACGACAACACTCGGAAAAGCACTATTTGCCGAGAGCCAAGGCGCGTCCACACGGAAAAGGTTTTCCAGGTGGCATCTCTGCAAACACATGATATTGCTGAAAGTAGGCCTCGACAACACAAAAACACTCGGCAAAGCACTATTTTCCGAGAGCCAAGCAACGTTCGCATGACAAAGTTTTGCCACATGGCATCTCGGCAAACGCGTGATATTCCCGAAAGTAGGCCTCGACAACATGACAACCCTTGGCAAAGCACTACTTGCTGAGAGCTAAGCAGCGTCCACAAGGCAAAGTTTTTCCACGTCGCATCTCGGCAAACACATGATATTGCCGAAAGTTGGCCTCGACAACACGACAACACTCGGCAAAGCACTATTTTCCAAGATCTAAGCAGCGTCCGCACGGAAAAGTTTTTTCACGTGGCATCTCGGAAGACACACGATATTGCAAAAAGTAGGACTCGACAACACGACAACACTCGTCAAAGCACTATTTGCGGAGATCCAATGAGCATCCCCATGGTAAAGTCTTTCCACGTGGCATCTCGGCAAACACATGATATTGCCAAAAGTAGGACACGACAACACGACAACACTCAGCAAAGCACTATTTGAGGAGAGCCAAGCAGCGTTTGCAAGACAAAGTTTTTCCATGTGGCATCTCGGCAAACACATGACATTCCCGAAATTAGGCCTCGACAACACGACAACACTCGGCATAGCACTATTTGCCGAGAGCCGAGCAGAGTTCGCACGACAAAGTTTTTCCACGTGGCATCTCGGCAAACACATGATATTCCCAAAAGTAGGCCTCGACAACACGACAACACTCGGCAAAGCACTATTTGCCGAGAGCCAAGCAGAGTTTGCATGAAAAAGTTTTTCCACGTGGCATCTCAGCAAACACATGATATTACCGAAAGTAAGCCTCGACAACACGACAACACTCGGAAAAGCACTATTTACCAAGAGCCAAGGCACGTCCACACGGAAAAGATTTTCCAGGTGGCATCTCTGCGAACACATGATATTGCTGAAAGTAGGCCTCGACAACACAAAAACACTCGGCAAAGCACTATTTGCCGAGAGCCAAGCAGCGTCGGCAGGGCAATGTTTTTCGACGGGGCATCTCGGCAAACACATGATATTCTCGAAAGTAGGCCTCGACAACACGACAACACTCGGCAAAGAACTATTTGCCGAGAGCCAAGCAGAGTTCGCACGACAAAGTTTTTCCACGTGGCATCTCAGCAAACACATGATATTACCGAAAGTAGGCCTCGACAACACGACAACACTCGGCAAAGCACTATTTGCCGAGATTCAAGCAGCGTCCGCACGACAAAGGTTTTCCACGTGGCATCTCTGTAAACACATGATATTACCGAATGTAGGCCTCGACAACACGGAAACACACGGCAAAGCACTATTTTCCGAGAGCCAAGCAGCGTCTGCACGGCAAAGTTTTTCCACGTGGCATCTCGGCAAACACATGATATTCCCAAAAGTAGGCCTCGACAACACGACAACACTCGGCAAAGCACTAATTGCCGAGAGCCAAGCAGAGTTTGAATGAAAAAAAAATTCCACGTGGCATCTCAGCAAACACATGATATTACCGAAAGTAAGCCTCGACAACACGACAACACTCGGAAAAGCACTATTTGCCGAGAGTCAAGGCGCGTCCACACGGAAAAGATTTTCCAGGTGGCATCTCTGCAAACACATGATATTGCTGAAAGTAGGCCTCGACAACACAAAAACACTCGGCAAAGCACTATTTGCCGAGAGCCAAGCAGCGTCGGCAGGGCAAATTTTTTCCACGTGGCATCTCGGCAAACACATGATATTCTCGAAAGTAGGCCTCGACAACACGACAACACTCGGCAAAGAACTATTTGCCGAGAGCCAAGCAGAGTTCGCACGACAATGTTTTTCCACGTGGCATTTTAGCAAACACATGATATTACCGAAAGTAGGCCTCGACAACACGACAACACTCGGCAAAGCACTATTTGCCAAGATTCAAGCAGCGTTTGCACGACAAAGGTTTTCCACGTGGCATCTCAGTAAACACATGATATTACCGAATGTAGGCCTCGACAACACGAAAACACACGGCAAAGCACTATTTTTTGAGAGCCAAGCAGCGTTTGCACGGCAAAGTTTTTCCACGTGGCATCTCGGCAAACACATGATATTCCCAAAAGTAGGCCTCGACAACACGACAACACTCGGCAAAGCACTATTTGCCGAGAGCCAAGCAGAGTTCGCACGACAAAGTTTTTTCACGTGGCATCGCAGCAGACACATGATATTACGGAAAGTAGGCCTCGACAACACGACAACACTCGGCAAAGCACTATTTGCCGAGATTCAAGCAGCGTCTGCACGACAAAGGTTTTCCACATGGCATCTCAGTAAACACATGATATTACCGAATGTAGGCCTCGACAACACGAAAACACACGGCAAAGCACTATTTTTTGAGAGCCAATCAGCGTTTGCACGGCAATGTTTTTCCACGTGGCATCTCGGCAAACACATGATATTCCCAAAAGTAGGCCTCGACAACACGACAACACTCGGCAAAGCACTAATTGCCGAGAGCCAAGCAGAGTTTGCATGAAAAAGTTTTTCCACGTGGCATCTCAGCAAACACATGATATTACCGAAAGTAAGCCTCGACAACACGACAACACTCGGAAAAGCACTATTTGCCGAGAGCCAAGGCGCGTCCACACGGAAAAGGTTTTCCAGGTGGCATCTCTGCAAACACATGATATTGCTGAAAGTAGGCCTCGACAACACAAAAACACTCGGCAAAGCACTATTTTCCGAGAGCCAAGCAACGTCGCATGACAAAGTTTTGCCACATGGCATCTCGGCAAACGCGTGATATTCCCGAAAGTAGGCCTCGACAACATGACAACCCTTGGCAAAGCACTACTTGCTGAGAGCTAAGCAGCGTCCACAAGGCAAAGTTTTTCCACGTCGCATCTCGGCAAACACATGATATTGCCGAAAGTAGGCCTCGACAACACGACAACACTCGGCAAAGCACTATTTTCCAATATCTAAGCAGCGTCCGCACGGAAAAGTTTTTTCACGTGGCATCTCGGAAGACACACGATATTGCAAAAAGTAGGACTCGACACCACGACAACACTCGTCAAAGCACTATTTGCGGAGATCCAATGAGCATCCCCACGGTAAAGTCTTTCCACGTGGCATCTCGGCAAACACATGATATTGCCAAAAGTAGGACACGACAACACGACAACACTCAGCAAAGCACTATTTGAGGAGAGCCAAGCAGCGTTTGCAAGACAAAGTTTTTCCATGTGGCATCTCGGCAAACACATGACATTCCCGAAAGTAGGCCTCGACAACACGACAACACTTGGCAAAGAACTATTTGCCGAGAGCCAAGCAGAGTTCGCACGACAAAGTTTTTCCACGTGGCATCTCAGCAAACACATGATATTACCGAAAGTAGGCCTCGACAACACGACAACACTCGGCAAAGCACTATTTGCCGAGATTCAAGCAGCGTCCACACGGAAAAGATTTTCCAGGTGGCATCTCTGCAAACACATGATATTGCTGAAAGTAGGCCTCGACAACACAAAAACACTCGACAAAGCACTATTTGCCGAGAGCCAAGCAGCGTCGGCAGGGCAAAGTTTTTCGACGGGGCATCTCGGCAAACACATGATATTCTCGAAAGTAGGCCTCGACAACACGACAACACTCGGCATAGAACTATTTGCCGAGAGCCAAGCAGAGTTCGCACGACAAAGTTTTTCCATGTGGCATCTCAGCAAACACATGATATTACCGAAAGTAGGCCTCGACAACACGACAACACTCGGCAAAGCACTATTTGCCGAGATTCAAGCAGCGTCCGCACGACAAAGGTTTTCCACGTGGCATCTCAGTAAACACATGATATTACCGAATGTAGGCCTCGACAATACGAAAACACACGGCAAAGCACTATTTTCCGAGAGCCAAGCAGCGTCTGCACGGCAAAGTTTTTCCACGTGGCATCTCGGCAAACACATGATATTCCCAAAAGTAGGCCTCGACAACACGACAACACTCGGCAAAGCACTAATTGCCGAGAGCCAAGCAGAGTTTGCATGAAAAATAATTTCCACATGGCATCTCAGCAAACACATGATATTACCGAAAGTAAGCCTCGACAACACGACAACACTCGGAAAAGCACTATTTGCCGAGAGCCAAGGCGCGTCCACACGGAAAAGATTTTCCAGGTGGCATCTCTGCAAACACATGATATTGCTGAAAGTAGGCCTCGACAACACAAAAACACTCGGCAAAGCACTATTTGCCGAGAGCCAAGCAGCGTCGGCAGGGCAAAGTTTTTCGACGGGGCATCTCGGCAAACACATGATATTCTTGAAAGTAGGCCTCGACAACACGACAACACTCGGCATAGAACTATTTGCCGAGAGCCAAGCAGAGTTCGCACGACAAAGTTTTTCCACGTGGCATCTCAGCAAACACATGATATTACCGAAAGTAGGCCTCGACAACACGACAACACTCGGCAAAGCACTATTTGCCGAGATTCAAGCAGCGTCCGCACGACAAAGGTTTTCCACGTGGCATCTCAGTAAACACATGATATTACCGAATGTAGGCCTCGACAACACGAAAACACACGGCAAAGCACTATTTTCCGAGAGCCAAGCAGCGTCTGCACGGCAAAGTTTTTCCACGTGGCATCTCGGCAAACACATGATATTCCCAAAAGTAGGCCTCGACAACACGACAACACTCGGCAAAGCACTAATTGCCGAGAGCCAAGCAGAGTTTGCATGAAAAATAATTTCCACGTGGCATCTCAGCAAACACATGATATTACCGAAAGTAAGCCTCGACAACACGACAACACTCGGAAAAGCACTATTTGCCGAGAGCCAAGGCGCGTCCACACGGAAAAGATTTTCCAGGTGGCATCTCTGCAAACACATGATATTGCTGAAAGTAGGCCTCGACAACACAAAAACACTCGGCAAAGCACTATTTGCCGAGAGCCAAGCAGCGTCGGCAGGGCAAAGTTTTTCCACGTGGCATCTCGGCAAACACATGATATTCTCGAAAGTAGGCCTCGACAACACGACAACACTCGGCAAAGAACTATTTGCCGAGAGCCAAGCAGAGTTCGCACGACAAAGTTTTTCCACGTGGCATTT
This sequence comes from Hordeum marinum, assembly GCA_022496015.1. NCBI lineage: Eukaryota > Viridiplantae > Streptophyta > Magnoliopsida > Poales > Poaceae > Hordeum > Hordeum marinum. The sequence goes on from JAAAWK010000935.1 coordinate 549,144, forward strand.
TATTAAACACATGATATTACCGAAAGTAGGCCTCGACAACACGACAACACTCGGCAAAGCACTATTTGCCAAGATTCAAGCAGCGTTTGCACGACAAAGGTTTTCCACGTGGCATCTCAGTAAACACATGATATTACCGAATGTAGGCCTCGACAACACGAAAACACACGGCAAAGCACTATTTTTTGAGAGCCAAGCAGCGTTTGCACGGCAAAGTTTTTCCACGTGGCATCTCGGCAAACACATGATATTCCCAAAAGTAGGCCTCGACAACACGACAACACTCGGCAAAGCACTATTTGCCGAGAGCCAAGCAGAGTTCGCACGACAAAGTTTTTTCACGTGGCATCGCAGCAGACACATGATATTACGGAGAGTAGGCCTCGACAACACGACAACACTCGGCAAAGCACTATTTGCCGAGATTCAAGCAGCGTCTGCACGACAAAGGTTTTCCACGTGGCATCTCAGTAAACACATGATATTACCGAATGTAGGCCTCGACAACACGAAAACACACGGCAAAGCACTATTTTTTGAGAGCCAAGCAGCGTTTGCACGGCAATGTTTTTCCACGTGGCATCTCGGCAAACACATGATATTCCCAAAAGTAGGCCTCGACAACACGACAACACTCGGCAAAGCACTAATTGCCGAGAGCCAAGCAGAGTTTGCATGAAAAAGTTTTTCCACGTGGCATCTCAGCAAACACATGATATTACCGAAAGTAAGCCTCGACAACACGACAACACTCGGAAAAGCACTATTTGCCGAGAGCCAAGGCGCGTCCACACGGAAAAGGTTTTCCAGGTGGCATCTCTGCAAACACATGATATTGCTGAAAGTAGGCCTCGACAACACAAAAACACTCGGCAAAGCACTATTTTCCGAGAGCCAAGCAACGTTCGCATGACAAAGTTTTGCCACATGGCATCTCGGCAAACGCGTGATATTCCCGAAAGTAGGCCTCGACAACATGACAACCCTTGGCAAAGCACTACTTGCTGAGAGCTAAGCAGCGTCCACAAGGCAAAGTTTTTCCACGTCGCATCTCGGCAACCACATGATATTGCCGAAAGTAGGCCTCGACAACACGACAACACTCGGCAAAGCACTATTTTCCGAGATCTAAGCAGCGTCCGCACGGAAAAGTTTTTTCACGTGGCATCTCGGAAGACACACGATATTGCAAAAAGTAGGACTCGACAACACGACAACACTCGTCAAAGCACTATTTGCGGAGATCCAATGAGCATCCCCACGGTAAAGTCTTTCAACGTGGCATCTCGGCAAACACATGATATTGCCAAAAGTAGGACACGACAACACGACAACACTCAGCAAAGCACTATTTGAGGAGAGCCAAGCAGCGTTTGCAAGACAAAGTTTTTCCATGTGGCATCTCGGCAAACACATGACATTCCCGAAAGTAGGCCTCGACAACACGACAACACTCGGCATAGCACTATTTGCCGAGAGCCAAGCAGAGTTCGCACGACAAAGTTTTTCCACGTGGCATCTCGGCAAACACATGATATTCCCAAAAGTAGGCCTCGACAACACGACAACACTCGGCAAAGCACTATTTGCCGAGAGCCAAGCAGAGTTTGCATGAAAAAGTTTTTCCACGTGGCATCTCAGCAAACACATGATATTACCGAAAGTAAGCCTCGACAACACGACAACACTCGGAAAAGCACTATTTGCCAAGAGCCAAGGCACGTCCACACGGAAAAGATTTTCCAGGTGGCATCTCTGCAAACTCATGATATTGCTGAAAGTAGGCCTCGACAACACAAAAACACTCGGCAAAGCACTATTTGCCGAGAGCCAAGCAGCGTCGGCAGGGCAAAGTTTTTCCACGTGGCATCTCGGCAAACACATGATATTCTCGAAAGTAGGCCTCGACAACACGACAACACTCGGCAAAGACCTATTTGCCGAGAGCCAAGCAGAGTTCGCACGACAAAGTTTTTCCACGTGGCATTTTAGCAAACACATGATATTACCGAAAGTAGGCCTCGACAACACGACAACACTCGGCAAAGCACTATTTGCCAAGATTCAAGCAGCGTTTGCACGACAAAGGTTTTCCACGTGGCATCTCAGTAAACACATGATATTACCGAATGTAGGCCTCGACAACACGAAAACACACGGCAAAGCACTATTTTTTGAGAGCCAAGCAGCGTTTGCACGGCAAAGTTTTTCCACGTGGCATCTCGGCAAACACATGATATTCCCAAAAGTAGGCCTCGACAATACGACAACACTCGGCAAAGCACTATTTGCCGAGAGCCAAGCAGAGTTCGCACGACAAAGTTTTTTCACGTGGCATCGCAGCAGACACATGATATTACGGAAAGTAGGCCTCGACAACACGACAACACTCGGCAAAGCACTATTTGCCGAGATTCAAGCAGCGTCTGCACGACAAAGGTTTTCCACGTGGCATCTCAGTAAACACATGATATTACCGAATGTAGGCCTCGACAACACGAAAACACACGGCAAAGCACTATTTTTTGAGAGCCAAGCAGCGTTTGCACGGCAATGTTTTTCCACGTGGCATCTCGGCAAACACATGATATTCCCAAAAGTAGGCCTCGACAACACGACAACACTCGGCAAAGCACTAATTGCCGAGAGCCAAGCAGAGTTTGCATGAAAAAGTTTTTCCACGTGGCATCTCAGCAAACACATGATATTACCGAAAGTAAGCCTCGACAACACGACAACACTCGGAAAAGCACTATTTGCCGAGAGCCAAGGCGCGTCCACACGGAAAAGGTTTTCCAGGTGGCATCTCTGCAAACACATGATATTGCTGAAAGTAGGCCTCGACAACACAAAAACACTCGGCAAAGCACTATTTTCCGAGAGCCAAGCAACGTTCGCATGACAAAGTTTTGCCACATGGCATCTCGGCAAACGCGTGATATTCCCGAAAGTAGGCCTCGACAACATGACAACCCTTGGCAAAGCACTACTTGCTGAGAGCTAAGCAGCGTCCACAAGGCAAAGTTTTTCCACGTCGCATCTCGGCAAACACATGATATTGCCGAAAGTAGGCCTCGACAACACGACAACACTCGGCAAAGCACTATTTTCCAAGATCTAAGCAGCGTCCGCACGGAAAAGTTTTTTCACGTGGCATCTCGGAAGACACACGATATTGCAAAAAGTAGGACTCGACAACACGACAACACTCGTCAAAGCACTATTTGCGGAGATCCAATGAGCATCCCCACGGTAAAGTCTTTCCACGTGGCATCTCGGCAAACACATGATATTGCCAAAAGTAGGACACGACAACACGACAACACTCAGAAAAGCACTATTTGAGGAGAGCCAAGCAGCGTTTGCAAGACAAAGTTTTTCCATGTGGCATCTCGGCAAACACATGACATTCCTGAAAGTAGGCCTCGACAACACGACAACACTCGGCATAGCACTATTTGCCGAGAGCCAAGCAGAGTTCGCACGACAAAGTTTTTCCACGTGGCATCTCGGCAAACACATGATATTCCCAAAAGTAGGCCTCGACAACACGACAACACTCGGCAAAGCACTACTTGCCGAGAGCCAAGCAGAGTTTGCATGAAAAAGTTTTTCCACGTGGCATCTCAGCAAACACATGATATTACCGAAAGTAAGCCTCAACAACACGACAACACTCGGAAAAGCACTATTTGCCAAGAGCCAAGGCACGTCCACACGGAAAAGATTTTCCAGGTGGCATCTCTGTAAACACATGATATTGCTGAAAGTAGGCCTCGACAACACAAAAACACTCGGCAAAGCACTATTTGCCGAGAGCCAAGCAGCGTCGGCAGGGCAAAGTTTTTCGATGGGGCATCTCGGCAAACACATGATATTCTCGAAAGTAGGCCTCGACAACACGACAACACTCGGCAAAGAACTATTTGCCGAGAGCCAAGCAGAGTTCGCACGACAAAGTTTTTCCACGTGGCATCTCAGCAAACACATGATATTACCGAAAGTAGGCCTCGACAACACGACAACACTCGGCAAAGCACTATTTGCCGAGATTCAAGCAGCGTCCGCACGACAAAGGTTTTCCACGTGGCATCTCAGTAAACACATGATATTACCGAATGTAGGCCTCGACAACACGAAAACACACGGCAAAGCACTATTTTCCGAGAGCCAAGCAGCGTCTGCACGGCAAAGTTTTTCCACGTGGCATCTCGGCAAACACATGATATTCCCAAAAGTAGGCCTCGACAACACGACAACACTCGGCAAAGCACTAATTGCCGAGAGCCAAGCAGAGTTTGCATGAAAAAAAATTTCCACGTGGCATCTCAGCAAACACATGATATTACCGAAAGTAAGCCTCGACAACACGACAACACTCGGAAAAGCACTATTTGCCGAGAGCCAAGGCGCGTCCACACGGAAAAGATTTTCCAGGTGGCATCTCTGCAAACACATGATATTGCTGAAAGTAGGCCTCGACAACACAAAAACACTCGGCAAAGCACTATTTTCCGAGAGCCAAGCAGCGTCGGCAGGGCAAAGTTTTTCCACGTGGCATCTCGGCAAACACATGATATTATCGAAAGTAGGCCTCGACAACACGACAACACTCGGCAAAGAACTATTTGCCGAGAGCCAAGCAGAGTTCGCACGACAAAGTTTTTCCACGTGGCATTTTAGCAAACACATGATATTACCGAAAGTAGGCCTCGACAACACGACAACACTCGGCAAAGCACTATTTGCCAAGATTCAAGCAGCGTTTGCACCACAAAGGTTTTCCACGTGGCATCTCAGTAACACATGATATTACCGAATGTAGGCCTCGACAACACGAAAACACACGGCAAAGCACTATTTTTTGAGAGCCAAGCAGCGTTTGCACGGCAAAGTTTTTCCACATGGCATCTCGGCAAACACATGATATTCCCAAAAGTAGGCCTCGACAACACGAGAACACTCGGCAAAGCACTAATTGCCGAGAGCCAAGCAGAGTTTGCATGAAAAAGTTTTTCCACGTGGCATCTCAGCAAACACATGATATTACCGAAAGTAAGCCTCGACAACACGACAACACTCGAAAAAGCACTATTTGGCGAGAGCCAAGGCGCGTCCACACGGAAAAGGTTTTCCAGGTGGCATCTCTGCAAACACATGATATTGCTGAAAGTAGGCCTCGACAACACAAAAACACTCGGCAAAGCACTATTTTCGGAGAGCCAATCAACATTCGCATGACAAAGTTTTGCCGCATGGCATCTCGGCAAACGCGTGATATTCCCGAAAGTAGGCCTCGACAACATGACAACCCTTGGCAAAGCACTACTTGCTGAGAGCTAAGCAGCGTCCACAAGGCAAAGTTTTTCCACGTCGCATCTCGGCAAACACATGATATTGCCGAAAGTAGGCCTCGACAACACGACAACACTCGGCAAAGCACTATTTTCCAAGATCTAAGCAGCGTCCGCACGGAAAAGTTTTTTCACGTGGCATCTCGGAAGACACACGATATTGCAAAAAGTAGGACTCGACAACACGACAACACTCGTCAAAGCACTATTTGCGGAGATCCAATGAGCATCCCCACGGTAAAGTCTTTCCACGTGGCATCTCGGCAAACACATGATATTGCCAAAAGTAGGACACGACAACACGACAACACTCAGCAAAGCACTATTTGAGGAGAGCCAAGCAGCGTTTGCAAGACAAAGTTTTTCCATGTGGCATCTCGGCAAACACATGACATTCCCGAAAGTAGGCCCCGACAACACGACAACACTCGGCATAGCACTATTTGCCGAGAGCCAAGCAGAGTTCGCACGATAAAGTTTTTCCACGTGGCATCTCGGCAAACACATGATATTCCCAAAAGTAGGCCTCGACAACACGACAACACTCGGCAAAGCACTATTTGCCGAGAGCCAAGCAGAGTTTGCATGAAAAAGTTTTTCCACGTGGCATCTCAGCAAACACATGATATTACCGAAAGTAAGCCTCGACAACACGACAACACTCGGAAAAGCACTATTTGCCAAGAGCCAAGGCACGTCCACACGGAAAAGATTTTCCAGGTGGCATCTCTGCAAACACATGATATTGCTGAAAGTAGGCCTCGACAACACAAAAATACTCGGCAAAGCACTATTTGCCGAGAGCCAAGCAGCGTCGGCAGGGCAAAGTTTTTCGACGGGGCATCTCGGCAAACACATGATATTCTCGAAAGTAGGCCTCGACAACACGACAACACTCGGCAAAGAACTATTTGCCGAGAGCCAAGCAGAGTTCGCACGACAAAGTTTTTCCACGTGGCATCTCAGCAAACACATGATATTACCGAAAGTAGGCCTCGACAACACGACAACACTCGGCAAAGCACTATTTGCCGAGATTCAAGCAGCGTCCGCACGACAAAGGTTTTCCACGTGGCATCTCAGTAAACACATGATATTACCGAATGTAGGCCTCGACAACACGAAAACACACGGCAAAGCACTATTTTCCGAGAGCCAAGCAGCGTCTGCACGGCAAAGTTTTTCCACGTGGCATCTCGGCAAACACATGATATTCCCAAAAGTAGGCCTCGACAACACGACAATACTCGGCAAAGCACTAATTGCCGAGAGCCAAGGAGAGTTTGCATGAAAAAAAATTTCCACGTGGCATCTCAGCAAATACATGATATTACCGAAAGTAAGCCTCGACAACACGACAACACTCGGAAAAGCACTATTTGCCGAGAGCCAAGGCGCGTCCACACGGAAAAGATTTTCCAGGTGGCATCTCTACAAACACATGATATTGCTGAAAGTAGGCCTCGACAACACAAAAACACTCGGCAAACCACTATTTGCCGAGAGCCAAGCAGCGTCGGCAGGGCAAAGTTTTTCCACGTGGCATCTCGGCAAACACATGATATTCTCGAAAGTAGGCCTCGACAACACGACAACACTCGGCAAAGAACTATTTGCCGAGAGCCAAGCAGAGTTCGCACGACAAAGTTTTTCCACGTGGCATTTTAGCAAACACATGATATTACCGAAAGTAGGCCTCGACAACACGACAACACTCGGCAAAGCACTATTTGCCAAGATTCAAGCAGCGTTTGCACGACAAAGGTTTTCCACGTGGCATCTCAGTAAACACATGATATTACCGAATGTAGGCCTCGACAACACGAAAACACACGGCAAAGCACTATTTTTTGAGAGCCAAGCAGCGTTTGCACGGCAAAGTTTTTCCACGTGGCATCTCGGCAAACACATGATATTCCCAAAAGTAGGCCTCGACAACACGACAACACTCGGCAAAGCACTATTTGCCGAGAGCCAAGCAGAGTTTGCATGAAAAAGTTTTTCCACGTGGCATCTCAGCAATCACATGATATTACCGAAAGTAAGCCTCGACAACACGACAACACTCGGAAAAGCACTATTTGCCGAGAGCCAAGGCGCGTCCACACGGAAAAGGTTTTCCAGGTGGCATCTCTGCAAACACATGATATTGCTGAAAGTAGGCCTCGACAACACAAAAACACTCGGCAAAGCACTATTTTCCGAGAGCCAATCAACGTTCGCATGACAAAGTTTTGCCACATGGCATCTCGGCAAACGCGTGATATTCCCGAAAGTAGGCCTCGACAACATGACAACCCTTGGCAAAGCACTACTTGCTGAGAGCTAAGCAGCGTCCACAAGGCAAAGTTTTTCCACGTCGCATCTCGGCAAACACATGATATTGCCGAAAGTAGGCCTCAACAACACGACAACACTCGGCAAAGCATTATTTTCGAAGATCTAAGCAGCGTCCGCACGGAAAAGTTTTTTCACGTGGCATCTCGGAAGACACACGATATTGCAAAAAGTAGGACTCGACAACACGACAACACTCGTCAAAGCACTATTTGCGGAGATCCAATGAGCGTCCCCACGGTAAAGTCTTTCCACGTGGCATCTCGGCAAACACATGATATTGCCAAAAGTAGGACACGACAACACGACAACACTCAGCAAAGCACTATTTGAGGAGAGCCAAGCAGCGTTTGCAAGACAAAGTTTTTCCATGTGGCATCTCGGCAAACACATGACATTCCCGAAAGTAGGCCTCGACAACACGACAACACTCGGCAAAGCACTATTTTCCGAGATCTAAGCAGCGTCCGCACGGAAAAGTTTTTTCACGTGGCATCTCGGAAGACACACGATATTGCAAAAAGTAGGACTCGACAACACGACAACACTCGTCAAAGCACTATTTGCGGAGATCCAATGAGCATCCCCACGGTAAAGTCTTTCAACGTGGCATCTCGGCAAACACATGATATTGCCAAAAGTAGGACACGACAACACGACAACACTCAGCAAAGCACTATTTGAGGAGAGCCAAGCAGCGTTTGCAAGACAAAGTTTTTCCATGTGGCATCTCGGCAAACACATGACATTCCCGAAAGTAGGCCTCGACAACACGACAACACTCGGCATAGCACTATTTGCCGAGAGCCAAGCAGAGTTCGCACGACAAAGTTTTTCCACGTGGCATCTCGGCAAACACATGATATTCCCAAAAGTAGGCCTCGACAACACGACAACACTCGGCAAAGCACTATTTGCCGAGAGCCAAGCAGAGTTTGCATGAAAAAGTTTTTCCACGTGGCATCTCAGCAAACACATGATATTACCGAAAGTAAGCCTCGACAACACGACAACACTCGGAAAAGCACTATTTGCCAAGAGCCAAGGCACGTCCACACGGAAAAGATTTTCCAGGTGGCATCTCTGCAAACTCATGATATTGCTGAAAGTAGGCCTCGACAACACAAAAACACTCGGCAAAGCACTATTTGCCGAGAGCCAAGCAGCGTCGGCAGGGCAAAGTTTTTCCACGTGGCATCTCGGCAAACACATGATATTCTCGAAAGTAGGCCTCGACAACACGACAACACTCGGCAAAGACCTATTTGCCGAGAGCCAAGCAGAGTTCGCACGACAAAGTTTTTCCACGTGGCATTTTAGCAAACACATGATATTACCGAAAGTAGGCCTCGACAACACGACAACACTCGGCAAAGCACTATTTGCCAAGATTCAAGCAGCGTTTGCACGACAAAGGTTTTCCACGTGGCATCTCAGTAAACACATGATATTACCGAATGTAGGCCTCGACAACACGAAAACACACGGCAAAGCACTATTTTTTGAGAGCCAAGCAGCGTTTGCACGGCAAAGTTTTTCCACGTGGCATCTCGGCAAACACATGATATTCCCAAAAGTAGGCCTCGACAATACGACAACACTCGGCAAAGCACTATTTGCCGAGAGCCAAGCAGAGTTCGCACGACAAAGTTTTTTCACGTGGCATCGCAGCAGACACATGATATTACGGAAAGTAGGCCTCGACAACACGACAACACTCGGCAAAGCACTATTTGCCGAGATTCAAGCAGCGTCTGCACGACAAAGGTTTTCCACGTGGCATCTCAGTAAACACATGATATTACCGAATGTAGGCCTCGACAACACGAAAACACACGGCAAAGCACTATTTTTTGAGAGCCAAGCAGCGTTTGCACGGCAATGTTTTTCCACGTGGCATCTCGGCAAACACATGATATTCCCAAAAGTAGGCCTCGACAACACGACAACACTCGGCAAAGCACTAATTGCCGAGAGCCAAGCAGAGTTTGCATGAAAAAGTTTTTCCACGTGGCATCTCAGCAAACACATGATATTACCGAAAGTAAGCCTCGACAACACGACAACACTCGGAAAAGCACTATTTGCCGAGAGCCAAGGCGCGTCCACACGGAAAAGGTTTTCCAGGTGGCATCTCTGCAAACACATGATATTGCTGAAAGTAGGCCTCGACAACACAAAAACACTCGGCAAAGCACTATTTTCCGAGAGCCAAGCAACGTTCGCATGACAAAGTTTTGCCACATGGCATCTCGGCAAACGCGTGATATTCCCGAAAGTAGGCCTCGACAACATGACAACCCTTGGCAAAGCACTACTTGCTGAGAGCTAAGCAGCGTCCACAAGGCAAAGTTTTTCCACGTCGCATCTCGGCAAACACATGATATTGCCGAAAGTAGGCCTCGACAACACGACAACACTCGGCAAAGCACTATTTTCCAAGATCTAAGCAGCGTCCGCACGGAAAAGTTTTTTCACGTGGCATCTCGGAAGACACACGATATTGCAAAAAGTAGGACTCGACAACACGACAACACTCGTCAAAGCACTATTTGCGGAGATCCAATGAGCATCCCCACGGTAAAGTCTTTCCACGTGGCATCTCGGCAAACACATGATATTGCCAAAAGTAGGACACGACAACACGACAACACTCAGAAAAGCACTATTTGAGGAGAGCCAAGCAGCGTTTGCAAGACAAAGTTTTTCCATGTGGCATCTCGGCAAACACATGACATTCCTGAAAGTAGGCCTCGACAACACGACAACACTCGGCATAGCACTATTTGCCGAGAGCCAAGCAGAGTTCGCACGACAAAGTTTTTCCACGTGGCATCTCGGCAAACACATGATATTCCCAAAAGTAGGCCTCGACAACACGACAACACTCGGCAAAGCACTACTTGCCGAGAGCCAAGCAGAGTTTGCATGAAAAAGTTTTTCCACGTGGCATCTCAGCAAACACATGATATTACCGAAAGTAAGCCTCAACAACACGACAACACTCGGAAAAGCACTATTTGCCAAGAGCCAAGGCACGTCCACACGGAAAAGATTTTCCAGGTGGCATCTCTGTAAACACATGATATTGCTGAAAGTAGGCCTCGACAACACAAAAACACTCGGCAAAGCACTATTTGCCGAGAGCCAAGCAGCGTCGGCAGGGCAAAGTTTTTCGATGGGGCATCTCGGCAAACACATGATATTCTCGAAAGTAGGCCTCGACAACACGACAACACTCGGCAAAGAACTATTTGCCGAGAGCCAAGCAGAGTTCGCACGACAAAGTTTTTCCACGTGGCATCTCAGCAAACACATGATATTACCGAAAGTAGGCCTCGACAACACGACAACACTCGGCAAAGCACTATTTGCCGAGATTCAAGCAGCGTCCGCACGACAAAGGTTTTCCACGTGGCATCTCAGTAAACACATGATATTACCGAATGTAGGCCTCGACAACACGAAAACACACGGCAAAGCACTATTTTCCGAGAGCCAAGCAGCGTCTGCACGGCAAAGTTTTTCCACGTGGCATCTCGGCAAACACATGATATTCCCAAAAGTAGGCCTCGACAACACGACAACACTCGGCAAAGCACTAATTGCCGAGAGCCAAGCAGAGTTTGCATGAAAAAAAATTTCCACGTGGCATCTCAGCAAACACATGATATTACCGAAAGTAAGCCTCGACAACACGACAACACTCGGAAAAGCACTATTTGCCGAGAGCCAAGGCGCGTCCACACGGAAAAGATTTTCCAGGTGGCATCTCTGCAAACACATGATATTGCTGAAAGTAGGCCTCGACAACACAAAAACACTCGGCAAAGCACTATTTTCCGAGAGCCAAGCAGCGTCGGCAGGGCAAAGTTTTTCCACGTGGCATCTCGGCAAACACATGATATTATCGAAAGTAGGCCTCGACAACACGACAACACTCGGCAAAGAACTATTTGCCGAGAGCCAAGCAGAGTTCGCACGACAAAGTTTTTCCACGTGGCATTTTAGCAAACACATGATATTACCGAAAGTAGGCCTCGACAACACGACAACACTCGGCAAAGCACTATTTGCCAAGATTCAAGCAGCGTTTGCACCACAAAGGTTTTCCACGTGGCATCTCAGTAACACATGATATTACCGAATGTAGGCCTCGACAACACGAAAACACACGGCAAAGCACTATTTTTTGAGAGCCAAGCAGCGTTTGCACGGCAAAGTTTTTCCACATGGCATCTCGGCAAACACATGATATTCCCAAAAGTAGGCCTCGACAACACGAGAACACTCGGCAAAGCACTAATTGCCGAGAGCCAAGCAGAGTTTGCATGAAAAAGTTTTTCCACGTGGCATCTCAGCAAACACATGATATTACCGAAAGTAAGCCTCGACAACACGACAACACTCGAAAAAGCACTATTTGGCGAGAGCCAAGGCGCGTCCACACGGAAAAGGTTTTCCAGGTGGCATCTCTGCAAACACATGATATTGCTGAAAGTAGGCCTCGACAACACAAAAACACTCGGCAAAGCACTATTTTCGGAGAGCCAATCAACATTCGCATGACAAAGTTTTGCCGCATGGCATCTCGGCAAACGCGTGATATTCCCGAAAGTAGGCCTCGACAACATGACAACCCTTGGCAAAGCACTACTTGCTGAGAGCTAAGCAGCGTCCACAAGGCAAAGTTTTTCCACGTCGCATCTCGGCAAACACATGATATTGCCGAAAGTAGGCCTCGACAACACGACAACACTCGGCAAAGCACTATTTTCCAAGATCTAAGCAGCGTCCGCACGGAAAAGTTTTTTCACGTGGCATCTCGGAAGACACACGATATTGCAAAAAGTAGGACTCGACAACACGACAACACTCGTCAAAGCACTATTTGCGGAGATCCAATGAGCATCCCCACGGTAAAGTCTTTCCACGTGGCATCTCGGCAAACACATGATATTGCCAAAAGTAGGACACGACAACACGACAACACTCAGCAAAGCACTATTTGAGGAGAGCCAAGCAGCGTTTGCAAGACAAAGTTTTTCCATGTGGCATCTCGGCAAACACATGACATTCCCGAAAGTAGGCCCCGACAACACGACAACACTCGGCATAGCACTATTTGCCGAGAGCCAAGCAGAGTTCGCACGATAAAGTTTTTCCACGTGGCATCTCGGCAAACACATGATATTCCCAAAAGTAGGCCTCGACAACACGACAACACTCGGCAAAGCACTATTTGCCGAGAGCCAAGCAGAGTTTGCATGAAAAAGTTTTTCCACGTGGCATCTCAGCAAACACATGATATTACCGAAAGTAAGCCTCGACAACACGACAACACTCGGAAAAGCACTATTTGCCAAGAGCCAAGGCACGTCCACACGGAAAAGATTTTCCAGGTGGCATCTCTGCAAACACATGATATTGCTGAAAGTAGGCCTCGACAACACAAAAATACTCGGCAAAGCACTATTTGCCGAGAGCCAAGCAGCGTCGGCAGGGCAAAGTTTTTCGACGGGGCATCTCGGCAAACACATGATATTCTCGAAAGTAGGCCTCGACAACACGACAACACTCGGCAAAGAACTATTTGCCGAGAGCCAAGCAGAGTTCGCACGACAAAGTTTTTCCACGTGGCATCTCAGCAAACACATGATATTACCGAAAGTAGGCCTCGACAACACGACAACACTCGGCAAAGCACTATTTGCCGAGATTCAAGCAGCGTCCGCACGACAAAGGTTTTCCACGTGGCATCTCAGTAAACACATGATATTACCGAATGTAGGCCTCGACAACACGAAAACACACGGCAAAGCACTATTTTCCGAGAGCCAAGCAGCGTCTGCACGGCAAAGTTTTTCCACGTGGCATCTCGGCAAACACATGATATTCCCAAAAGTAGGCCTCGACAACACGACAATACTCGGCAAAGCACTAATTGCCGAGAGCCAAGGAGAGTTTGCATGAAAAAAAATTTCCACGTGGCATCTCAGCAAATACATGATATTACCGAAAGTAAGCCTCGACAACACGACAACACTCGGAAAAGCACTATTTGCCGAGAGCCAAGGCGCGTCCACACGGAAAAGATTTTCCAGGTGGCATCTCTACAAACACATGATATTGCTGAAAGTAGGCCTCGACAACACAAAAACACTCGGCAAACCACTATTTGCCGAGAGCCAAGCAGCGTCGGCAGGGCAAAGTTTTTCCACGTGGCATCTCGGCAAACACATGATATTCTCGAAAGTAGGCCTCGACAACACGACAACACTCGGCAAAGAACTATTTGCCGAGAGCCAAGCAGAGTTCGCACGACAAAGTTTTTCCACGTGGCATTTTAGCAAACACATGATATTACCGAAAGTAGGCCTCGACAACACGACAACACTCGGCAAAGCACTATTTGCCAAGATTCAAGCAGCGTTTGCACGACAAAGGTTTTCCACGTGGCATCTCAGTAAACACATGATATTACCGAATGTAGGCCTCGACAACACGAAAACACACGGCAAAGCACTATTTTTTGAGAGCCAAGCAGCGTTTGCACGGCAAAGTTTTTCCACGTGGCATCTCGGCAAACACATGATATTCCCAAAAGTAGGCCTCGACAACACGACAACACTCGGCAAAGCACTATTTGCCGAGAGCCAAGCAGAGTTTGCATGAAAAAGTTTTTCCACGTGGCATCTCAGCAATCACATGATATTACCGAAAGTAAGCCTCGACAACACGACAACACTCGGAAAAGCACTATTTGCCGAGAGCCAAGGCGCGTCCACACGGAAAAGGTTTTCCAGGTGGCATCTCTGCAAACACATGATATTGCTGAAAGTAGGCCTCGACAACACAAAAACACTCGGCAAAGCACTATTTTCCGAGAGCCAATCAACGTTCGCATGACAAAGTTTTGCCACATGGCATCTCGGCAAACGCGTGATATTCCCGAAAGTAGGCCTCGACAACATGACAACCCTTGGCAAAGCACTACTTGCTGAGAGCTAAGCAGCGTCCACAAGGCAAAGTTTTTCCACGTCGCATCTCGGCAAACACATGATATTGCCGAAAGTAGGCCTCAACAACACGACAACACTCGGCAAAGCATTATTTTCGAAGATCTAAGCAGCGTCCGCACGGAAAAGTTTTTTCACGTGGCATCTCGGAAGACACACGATATTGCAAAAAGTAGGACTCGACAACACGACAACACTCGTCAAAGCACTATTTGCGGAGATCCAATGAGCGTCCCCACGGTAAAGTCTTTCCACGTGGCATCTCGGCAAACACATGATATTGCCAAAAGTAGGACACGACAACACGACAACACTCAGCAAAGCACTATTTGAGGAGAGCCAAGCAGCGTTTGCAAGACAAAGTTTTTCCATGTGGCATCTCGGCAAACACATGACATTCCCGAAAGTAGGCCTCGACAACACGACAACACTCGGCATAGCACTATTTGCCAAGAGCCAAGCAGAGTTCGCACGACAAAGTTTTTCCACGTGGCATCTCAGCAAACACATGATATTACCGAAAGTAGGCCTCGACAACACGACAACACTCAGCAAAGCAGTATTTTCCGAGATTCAAGCAGCGTCCGCACGACAAATGTTTTCCTCGTGGCATCTCAGAAACACATGATATTACCGAATGTAGGCCTCGACAACACGAAAACACACGGCAAAGCACTATTTTCCGAGAGCCAAGCAGCGTCTGCACGGCAAAGTTTTTCCACGTGGCATCTCGGCAAACACATGATATTCCCAAAAGAAGGCCTCGACAACACGACAACACTCGGCAAAGCACTATTTGCCGAGAGCCAAGCAGAGTTTGCATGAAAAAGTTTTTCCACGTGGCATCTCAGCAAACACATGATATTACCGAAAGTAAGACTCGACAACACGACAACACTCGGAAAAGCACTATTTGCCAAGAGCAAAGGCGCGTCCACACGGAAAAGATTTTCCAGGTGGCATCTCTGCAAACACATGATATTGCTGAAAGTAGGCCTCGACAACACAAAAACACTCGGCAAAGCACTATTTGCCGAGAGCCAAGCAGCGTCGGCAGGGCAAAGTTTTTCGACGGAGCATCTCGGCAAACACATGATATTCTCGAAAGTAGGCCTCGACAACACGACAACACTCGGCAAAGAACTATTTGTCGAGAGCCAAGCAGAGTTCGCACGACAAAGTTTTTCCACGTGGCATCTCAACAAACACATGATATTACCGAAAGTAGGCCTCGACAACCCGACAACACTCGGCAAAGCACTATTTGGCGAGATTCAAGCAGCGTCCGCACGACAAAGGTTTTCCACGTGGCATCTCAGTAAACACATGATATTACCGAATGTAGGCCTCGACAACACGAAAACACACGGCAAAGCACTATTTTCCGAGAGCCAAGCAGCGTCTGCATGGCAAAGTTTTTCCACGTGGCATCTCGGCAAACACATGATATTTCCAAAAGTAGGCCTCGACAACACGACAACACTCGGCAAAGCACTAATTGCCGAGAGCCAAGCAGAGTTTGCATGAAAAAAAAATTCCACGTGGCATCTCAGCAAACACATGATATTACCGAAAGTAAGCCTCTACAACACGACAACACTTGGAAAAGCACTATTTGCCGAGAGCCAAGGCGCTTCCACACGGAAAAGATTTTCCAGGTGGCATCTCTGCAAACACATGATATTGCTGAAAGTAGGCCTCGACAACACAAAAACACTCGGCAAAGCACTATTTGCCAAGAGCCAAGCAGCGTCGGCAGGGCAAAGTTTTTCCACGTGGCATCTCGGCAAACACATGATATTCTCGAAAGTAGGCCTCGACAACACGACAACACTCGGCAAAGAACTATTTGCCGAGAGCCAAGCAGAGTTCGCACGACAAAGTTTTTCCACGTGGCATTTTAGCAAACACATGATATTACCGAAAGTAGGCCTCGACAACACGACAACACTCGGCAAAGCACTATTTGCCGAGATTCAAGCAGCGTCTGCACGACAAAGGTTTTCCACGTGGCATCTCAGTAAACACATGATATTACCGAATGTAGGCCTCGACAACACGAAAACACACGGCAAAGCACTATTTTTTGAGAGCCAAGCAGCGTTTGCACGGCAAAGTTTTTCCACGTGGCATCTCGGCAAACACATGATATTCCCAAAAGTAGGCCTCGACAACACGACAACACTCGGCAAAGCACTATTTGCCGAGAGCCAAGCAGAGTTTGCATGAAAAAGTTTTTCCACGTGGCATCTCAGCAAACACATGATATTACCGAAAGTAAGCCTCGACAACACGACAACACTCGGAAAAGCACTATTTGCCGAGAGCCAAGGCGCGTCCACACGGAAAAGGTTTTCCAGGTGGCATCTCTGCAAACACATGATATTGCTGAAAGTAGGCCTCGACAACACAAAAACACTCGGCAAAGCACTATTTTCCGAGAGCCAATCAACGTTCGCATGACAAAGTTTTTCCACATGGCATCTCGGCAAACGCGTGATATTCCCGAAAGTAGGCCTCGACAACATGACAACCCTTGGCAAAGCACTACTTGCTGAGAGCTAAGCAGCGTCCACAAGGCAAAGTTTTTCCACGTCGCATCTCGGCAAACACATGATATTGCCGAAAGTAGGCCTCGACAACACGACAACACTCGGCAAAGCATTATTTTCGAAGATCTAAGCAGCGTCCGCACGGAAAAGTTTTTTCACGTGGCATCTCGGAAGACACACGATATTGCAAAAAGTAGGACTCGACAACACGACAACACTCGTCAAAGCACTATTTGCGGAGATCCAATGAGCGTCCCCACGGTAAAGTCTTTCCACGTGGCATCTCGGCAAACACATGATATTGCCAAAAGTAGGACACGACAACACGACAACACTCAGCAAAGCACTATTTGAGGAGAGCCAAGCAGCGTTTGCAAGACAAAGTTTTTCCATGTGGCATCTCGGCAAACACATGACATTCCCGAAAGTAGGCCTCGACAACACGACAACACTCGGCATAGCACTATTTGCCGAGAGCCAAGCAGAGTTCGCACGACAAAGTTTTTCCACGTGGCATCTCAGCAAACACATGATATTACCGAAAGTAGGCCTCGACAACACGACAACACTCAGCAAAGCAGTATTTTCCGAGATTCAAGCAGCGTCTGCACGACAAATGTTTTCCTCGTGGCATCTCAGAAACACATGATATTACCGAATGTAGGCCTCGACAACACGAAAACACACGGCAAAGCACTATTTTCCGAGAGCCAAGCAGCGTCTGCACGGCAAAGTTTTTCCACGTGGCATCTCGGCAAACACATGATATTCCCAAAAGTAGGCCTCGACAACACGACAACACTCGGCAAAGCACTATTTGCCAAGAGCAAAGGCGCGTCCACACGGAAAAGATTTTCCAGGTGGCATCTCTGCAAACACATGATATTGCTGAAAGTAGGCCTCGACAACACAAAAACACTCGGCAAAGCACTATTTGCCGAGAGCCAAGCAGCGTCGGCAGGGCAAAGTTTTTCGACGGAGCATCTCGGCAAACACATGATATTCTCGAAAGTAGGCCTCGACAACACGACAACACTCGGCAAAGAACTATTTGTCGAGAGCCAAGCAGAGTTCGCACGACAAAGTTTTTCCACGTGGCATCTCAACAAACACATGATATTACCGAAAGTAGGCCTCGACAACCCGACAACACTCGGCAAAGCACTATTTGGCGAGATTCAAGCAGCGTCCGCACGACAAAGGTTTTCCACGTGGCATCTCAGTAAACACATGATATTACCGAATGTAGGCCTCGACAACACGAAAACACACGGCAAAGCACTATTTTCCGAGAGCCAAGCAGCGTCTGCACGGCAAAGTTTTTCCACGTGGCATCTCGGCAAACACATGATATTCCCAAAAGTAGGCCTCGACAACACGACAACACTCGGCAAAGCACTAATTGCCGAGAGCCAAGCAGAGTTTGCATGAAAAAGTTTTTCCACGTGGCATCTCAGCAAACACATGATATTACCGAAAGTAAGCCTCGACAACACGACAACACTCGGAAAAGAACTATTTGCCGAGAGCCAAGGCGCGTCCACACGGAAAAGATTTTCCAGGTGGCATCTCTGCAAACACATGATATTGCTGAAAGTAGGCCTCGACAACACAAAAACACTCGGCAAAGCACTATTTGCCGAGAGCCAAGCAACGTCGGCAGGGCAAAGTTTTTCCACGTGGCATCTCGGCAAACACATGATATTCTCGAAAGTAGGCCTCGACAACACGACAACACTCGGCAAAGAACTATTTGCCGAGAGCCAAGCAGAGTTCGCACGACAAAGTTTTTCCACGTGGCATCTCAGCAAACACATGATATTACCGAAAGTAGGCCTCGACATAACGACAACACTCGGCAAAGCACTATTTGCCGAGATTCAAGCAGCGTCTGCACGACCAAGGTTTTCCACGTGGCATCTCAGTAAACACATGATATTACCGAATGTAGGCCTCGACAACACGAAAACACACGGCAAAGCACTATTTTTTGAGAGCCAAGCAGCGTTTGCACGGCAAAGTTTTTCCACGTGGCATCTCGGCAAACACATGATATTCCCAAAAGTAGGCCTCGACAACACGACAACACTCGGCAAAGCACTATTTGCCGAGAGCCAAGCAGAGTTTGCATGAAAAAGTTTTTCCACGTGGCATCTGAGCAAACACATGATATTACCGAAAGTAAGCCTCGACAACACGACAACACTCGGAAAAGCACTATTTGCCGAGAGCCAAGGCGCGTCCACACGGAAAAGGTTTTCCAGGTGGCATCTCTGCAAACACATGATATTGCTGAAAGTAGGCCTCGACAACACAAAAACACTCGGCAAAGCACTATTTTCCGAGAGCCAAGCAACGTTCGCATGACAAAGTTTGGCCACATGGCATCTCGGCAAACGCATGATATTCCCGAAAGTTGGCCTCGACAACATGACAACCCTTGGCAAAGCACTACTTGCTGAGAGCTAAGCAGCGTCCACAAGGCAAAGTTTTTCCACGTCGCATCTCGGCAAACACATGATATTGCAGAAAGTAGGCCTCGACAACACGACAACACTCGGCAAAGCACTATTTTCCAAGATCTAAGCAGCGTCCGCACGGAAAAGTTTTTTCACGTGGCATCTCGGAAGACACACGATATTGCAAAAAGTAGGACTCGACAACACGACAACACTCGTAAAAGCACTATTTGCCGAGATCCAATGAGCGTCCCCACGGTAAAGTCTTTCCACGTGGCATCTCGGCAAACACATGATATTGCCAAAAGTAGGACACGACAACACAACAACACTCAGCAAAGCACTATTTGAGGAGAGCCAAGCAGCGTTTGCAAGACAAAGTTTTTCCATGTGGCATCTCGGCAAACACATGACATTCCCGAAAGTAGGCCTCGACAACACGACAACACTCGGCATAGCACTATTTGCCGAGAGCCAAGCAGAGTTCGCACGACAAAGTTTTTCCACGTGGCATCTCAGCAAACACATGATATTACCGAAAGTAGGCCTCGACAACACGACAACACTCAGCAAAGCACTATTTTCCGAGATTCAAGCAGCGTTCGCACGACAAAGGTTTTCCTCGTGGCATCTCAGAAACACATGATATTACCGAATGTAGGCCTCGACAACACGAAATCACACGGCAAAGCACTATTTTCCGAGAGCCAAGCAGCGTCTGCACGGCAAAGTTTTTCCACGTGGCATCTCGGCAAACACATGATATTCCCAAAAGTAGGCCTCGACAACACGACAACACTCGGCAAAGAACTATTTGCCGAGAGCCAAGCAGAGTTCGCACGACAAAGTTTTTCCACGTGGCATTTTAGCAAACACATGATATTACCGAAAGTAGGCCTCGACAACACGACAACACTCGGCAAAGCACTATTTGCCGAGATTCAAGCAGCGTTTGCACGACAAAGGTTTTCCACGTGGCATCTCAGTAAACACATGATATTACCGAATGTAGGCCTCGACAACACGAAAACACACGGCAAAGCACTATTTTTTGAGAGCCAAGCAGCGTTTGCACGGCAAAGTTTTTCCACGTGTCATCTCGGCAAACACATGATATTCCCAAAAGTAGGCCTCGACAACACGACAACACTCGGCAAAGCACTATTTGCCGAGAGCCAAGCAGAGTTTGCATGAAATTTTTTTTCCACGTGGCATCTGAGCAAACACATGATATTACCGAAAGTAAGCCTCGACAACACGACAACACTCGGAAAAGCACTATTTGCCGAGAGCCAAGGCGCGTCCACACGGAAAAGGTTTTCCAGGTGGCATCTCTGCAAACACATGATATTGCTGAAAGTAGGCCTCGACAACACAAAAACACTCGGCAAAGCACTATTTTCCGAGAGCCAAGCAACGTTCGCATGACAACGTTTGGCCACATGGCATCTCGGCAAACGCGTGATATTCCCGAAAGTTGGCCTCGACAACATGACAACCCTTGGCAAAGCACTACTTGCTGAGAGCTAAGCAGCGTCCACAAGGCAAAGTTTTTCCACGTCGCATCTCGGCAAACACATGATATTGCCGAAAGTAGGCCTCGACAACACGACAACACTCGGCAAAGCACTATTTTCCAAGATCTAAGCAGCGTACGCACGGAAAAGTTTTTTCACGTGGCATCTCGGAAGACACACGATATTGCAAAAAGTACGACTCGACAACACGACAACACTCGTCAAAGCACTATTTGCCGAGATCCAATGAGCGTCCCCACGGTAAAGTATTTCCACGTGGCATCTCGGCAAACACATGATATTGCCAAAAGTAGGACACGACAACACGACAACACTCAGCAAAGCACTATTTGAGGAGAGCCAAGCAGCGTTTGCAAGACAAAGTTTTTCCATGTGGCATCTCGGCAAACACATGACATTCCCGAAAGTACGCCTCGACAACACGACAACACTCGGCATAGCACTATTTGCCGAGAGCCAAGCAGAGTTCGCACGACAAAGTTTTTCCACGTGGCATCTCAGCAAACACATGATATTACCGAAAGTGGGCCTCGACAACACGACAACACTCAGCAAAGCACTATTTTCCGAGATTCAAGTAGCGTCCGCACGACAAAGGTTTTCCTCGTGGCATCTTAGAAACACATGATATTACCGAATGTAGGCCTCGACAACACGAAATCACACGACAAAGCACTATTTTCCGAGAGCCAAGCATCGTCTGCACGGCAAAGTTTTTGCACGTGGCATCTCGGCAAACACATGATATTCCCAAAAGTAGGCCTCGACAACACGACAACACTCGACAAAGAACTATTTGCCGAGAGCCAAGCAGAGTTCGCACGACAAAGTTTTTCCACGTGGCATCTCAGCAAACACATGATATTACCGAAAGTAGGCCTCGACAACACGACAACACTCGGCAAAGCACTATTTGCCGAGATTCAAGCAGCGTCCGCACGACAAAGGTTTTCCACGTGGCATCTCAGTAAACACATGATATTACCGAATGTAGGCCTCGACAACACGAAAACACACGGCAAAGCACTATTTTCCGAGAGCCAAGCAGCGTCTGCACGGCAAAGTTTTTCCACGTGGCATCTCGGCAAACACATGATATTCCCAAAAGTAGGCCTCGACAACACGACAACACTCGGCAAAGAACTAATTGCCGAGAGCCAAGCAGAGTTTGCATGAAAAAGTTTTTCCACGTGGCATCTCAGCAAACACATGATATTACCGAAAGTAAGCCTCGACAACACGACAACACTCTGAAAAGCACTATTTCCCGAGAGCCAAGGCGCGTCCACACGGAAAAGGTTTTCCAGGTGGCATCTCTGCAAACACATGATATTGCTGAAAGTAGGCCTCGACAACACAAAAACACTCGGCAAAGCAGTATTTTCCGAGAGCCAAGCAGCGTCGGCAGGGCAAAGTTTTTCCACGTGGCATCTCGGCAAACACATGATATTCTCGAAAGTAGGCCTCGACAACACGACAACACTCGGCAAAGAACTATTTGCCGAGAGCCAAGCAAAGTTCGCACGACAAAGTTTTTCCACGTGGCATTTTAGCAAACACATGATATTACCGAAAGTAGGCCTCGACAACACGACAACACTCGGCAAAGCACTATTTGCCGAGATTCAAGCAGCGTCGGCACGACAAAGGTTTTCCACGTGGCATCTCAGTAAACACATGATATTACCGAATGTAGGCCTCGACAACACGAAAACACACGGCAAAGCACTATTTTTGAGAGCCAAGCAGCGTTTGCACGGCAAAGTTTTTCCACGTGTCATCTCGGCAAACACATGATATTCCCAAAAGTAGGCCTCGACAACACGACAACACTCGGCAAAGCACTATTTGCCGAGAGCCAAGCAGAGTTTGCATGAATTTTTTTTTCCACGTGGCATCTGAGCAAACACATGATATTACCGAAAGTAAGCCTCGACAACACGACAACACTCAGAAAAGCACTATTTGCCGAGAGCCAAGGCGCGTCCACACGGAAAAGGTTTTCCAGGTGGCATCTCTACAAACACATGATAGTGCTGAAAGTAGGCCTCGACAACACAAAAACACTCGGCAAAGCACTATTTTCCGAGAGCCAAGCAACGTTCGCATGACAACGTTTGGCCACATGGCATCTCGGCAAACGCGTGATATTCCCGAAAGTTGGCCTCGACAACATGACAACCCTTGGCAAAGCACTACTTGCTGAGAGCTAAGCAGCGTCCACAAGGCAAAGTTTTTCCACGTCGCATCTCGGCAAACACATGATATTGCCGAAAGTAGGCCTCGACAACACGACAACACTCGACAAAGCACTATTTTCCAAGATCTAAGCAGCGTACGCACGGAAAAGTTTTTTCACGTGGCATCTCGGAAGACACACGATATTGCAAAAAGTAGGACTCGACAACACGACAACACTCGTCAAAACACTATTTGCCGAGATCCAATGAGCGTCCCCACGGTAAAGTCTTTCCACGTGGCATCTCGGCAAACACATGATATTGCCAAAAGTAGGACACGACAACACGACAACACTCAGCAAAGCACTATTTGAGGAGAGCCAAGCAGCGTTTGCAAGACAAAGTTTTTCCATGTGGCATCTCGGCAAACACATGACATTCCCGAAAGTAGGCCTCGACAACACGACAACACTCGGCATAGCACTATTTGCCGAGAGCCAAGCAGAGTTCGCACGACAAAGTTTTTCCACGTGGCATCTCAGCAAACACATGATATTACCGAAAGTGGGCCTCGACAACACGACAACACTCAGCAAAGCACTATTTTCCGAGATTCAAGCAGCGTCCGCACGACAAAGGTTTTCCTCGTGGCATCTCAGTAAACACATGATATTACCGAATGTAGGCCTCGACAACACGAAATCACACGACAAAGCACTATTTTCCGAGAGCCAAGCAGCGTCTGCACGGCAAAGTTTTTGCACGTGGCATCTCGGCAAACACATGATATTCCCAAAAGTAGGCCTCGACAACACGACAACACTCGACAAAGAACTATTTGCCGAGAGCCAAGCAGAGTTCGCACGACAAAGTTTTTCCACGTGGCATCTCAGCAAACACATGATATTACCGAAAGTAGGCCTCGACAACACGACAACACTCGGCAAAGCACTATTTACCGAGATTCAAGCAGCGTCCGCACGATAAAGGTTTTCCACGTGGCATCTCAGTAAACACATGATATTACCGAATGTAGGCCTCGACAACACGAAAACACACGGCAAAGCACTATTTTCCGAGAGCCAAGCAGCGTCTGCACGGCAAAGTTTTTCCACGTGGCATCTCGGCAAACACATGATATTCCGAAAAGTAGGCCTCGACAACACGACAACACTCGGCAAAGAACTAATTGCCGAGAGCCAAGCAGAGTTTGCATGAAAAAGTTTTTCCACGTGGCATCTCAGCAAACACATGATATTACCGAAAGTAAGCCTCGACAACACGACAACACTCTGAAAATACTATTTGCCGAGAGCCAAGGCGCGTCCACACGGAAAAGGTTTTCCAGGTGGCATCTCTGCAAACACATGATATTGCTGAAAGTAGGCCTCGACAACACAAAAACACTCGGCAAAGCACTATTTTCCGAGAGCCAAGCAGCGTCGGCAGGGCAAAGTTTTTCCACGTGGCATCACGGCAAACACATGATATTCTCGAAAGTAGGCCTCGACAACACGACAACACTCGGCAAAGAACTATTTGCCGAGAGCCAAGCAAAGTTCGCACGACAAAGTTTTTCCACGTGGCATTTAAGTAAACACATGATATTACCGAAAGTAGGCCTCGACAACACGACAACACTCGGCAAAGCACTATTTGCCGAGATTCAAGCAGCGTCGGCACGACAAAGGTTTTCCACGTGGCATCTCAGTAAACACATGATATTACCGAATGTAGGCCTCGACAACACGAAAACACACGGCAAAGCACTATTTTTTGAGAGCCAAGCAGCGTTTGCACGGCAAAGTTTTTCCACGTTGCATCTCGGCAAACACATGATATTCCCAAAAGTTGGCCTCGACAACACGACAACACTCGGCAAAGCACTATTTGCCGAGAGCCAAGCAGAGTTTGCATGAAAAAGTTTTTCCACGTGGCATCTCAGCAAACACATGATATTACCGAAAGTAAGCCTCGACAACACGACAACACTCGGAAAAGCACTATTTGCCGAGAGCCAAGGCGCGTCCACACGGAAAAGGTTTTCCAGGTGGCATCTGTGCAAACACATGATATTGCTGAAAGTAGGCCTCGACAACACAAAAACACTCCGCAAAGCACTATTTTCCGAGAGCCAAGCAACGTTCGCATGACAAAGTTTGGCCACATGGCATCTCGGCAAACGCGTGATATTCCCGAAAGTTGGCCTCGACAACATGACAACCCTTGGCAAAGCACTACTTGCTGAGAGCTAAGCAGCGTCCACAAGGCAAAGTTTTTCCACGTCGCCTCTCGGCAAACACTTGATATTGCCGAAAGTAGGCCTCGACAACACGACAACACTTCGCAAAGCACTATTTTCCAAGATCTAAGCAGCGTCCGCACGGAAAAGTTTTTTCACGTGGCATCTCGGAAGACACACGATATTGCGAAAAGTAGGACTCGACAACACGACAACACTCGTCAAAGCACTATTTGCCGAGATCCAATGAGCGTCCCCACGGTAAATTCTTTCCACGTGGCATCTCGGCAAACACATGATATTGCCAAAAGTAGGACACGACAACATGACAACACTCAGCAAAGCACTATTTGAGGAGAGCCAAGCAGCGTTTGCAAGACAAAGTTTTTCCATGTGGCATCTCGGCAAACACATGACATTCCCGAAAGTAGGCCTCGACAACACTACAATACTCGGCATAGCACTATTTGCCGAGAGCCAAGCAGAGTTCGCACGACAAAGTTTTTCCACGTGGCATCTCAGCAAACACATGATATTACCGAAAGTAGGCCTCGACAGCACGACAACACTCAGCAAAGCACTATTTTCCGAGATTCAAGCAGCGTCCGCACGACAAAGGTTTTCCTCGTGGCATCTCAGAAACACATGATATTACCAAATGTAGGCCTCGACAACACGAAAACACACGGCAAAGCACTATTTTCCGAGAGCCAAGCAGAGTTTGCATGAAAAAGTTTTTCCACGTGGCATCTCAGCAAACACATGATATTACCGAAAGTAAGCCTCGACAACACGACAACACTCGGAAAAGCACTATTTGCCGAGAGCCAAGGCGCGTCCACACGGAAAAGATTTTCCAGGTGGCATCTCTGCAAACACATGATATTGCTGAAAGTAGGCCTCGACAACACAAAAACACTCGGCAAAGCACTATTTGCCGAGAGCCAAGCAGCGTCGGCAGGGCAAAGTTTTTCGACGGGGCATCTCGGCAAACACATGATATTGCCGAAAGTAGGACTCGACAACACAACGAGACTCAGCAAAGCACTATTTGCCGAGATCCAAGGAGCGTCCGCACGACATGGGTTTTCCACGTGGCATCTCAGTAAACACATGACATTGCCGAATGTGGGCCTCAACAACACGAAAACACATGGCAAAGCACTATTTGCCGAGAGCCAAGCAGCGTCGGCAGGGCAAAGTTTTTCCACGTGGCATCTCGGCAAACACATGATATTCTCGAAAGTAGGCCTCGACAACACGACAACACTCGGCAAAGAACTATTTGCCGAGAGCCCAGCAGAGTTCGCACGACAAAGTTTTTCCACGTGGCATCTCAGCAAACACATGATATTACCGAAAGTAGGCCTCGACAACACGACAACACTCGGCAAATCACTATTTGCCGAGATTCAAGCAGCGTCCGCACGAGAAAGGTTTTCCACGTGGCATCTCGGTAAACACATGATATTACCGAATGTAGGCCTCGACAACACGAAAACACACGGCAAAGCAGTATTTTCCGAGAGCCAAGTAGCGTCTGCACGGCAAAGTTTTTCCACGTGGCATCTCGGCAAAGACATGATATTCCCAAAAGTAGGCCTTGACAACACGACAACACTCGGCAAAGCACTATTTGCCGAGAGCCAAGCAGAGTTTGCATGAAAAAGTTTTTCCACGTGGCATCTCAGCAAACACATGATATTACCGAAAGTAAGCCTCGACAACACGACAACACTCGGAAAAGCACTATTTGCCGAGAGCCAAGGCGCGTCCACACGAAAAAGGTTTTCCAGGTGGCATCTCTGCAAACACATCATATTGCTGAAAGTAGGCCTCGACAACACAAAAACACTCGGCAAAGCACTATTTTCCGAGAGCCAAGCAACGTTCGCATGACAAAGTTTTGCCACATGGCATCTCGGCAAACGCGTGATATTCCCGAAAGTAGGCCTCGACAACATGACAACCCTTGGCAAAGCACTACTTGTTGAGAGCTAAGCAGCGTCCACAAGGCAAAGTTTTTCCACGTCGCATCTCGGCAAACACATGATATTGCCGAAAGTAGGCCTCGACAACACGACAACACTCGGCAAAGCACTATTTTCCAAGATCTAAGCAGCGTCCGCACAGAAAAGTTTTTTCACGTGGCATCTCGAAATACACACGATATTGCAAAAAGTAGGACTCGACAATACGACAACACTCGTCAAAGCACTATTTGCCGAGATCCAATGAGCGTCCCCACGGTAAAGTCTTTCCACGTGGCATCTCGGCAAACACATGATATTGCCAAAAGTAGGACACGACAACACGACAACACTCACCAAACCACTATTTGAGGAGAGCCAAGCAGTGTTTGCAAGACAAAGTTTTTCCATGTGGCATCTCGGCAAACACATGACATTCCCGAAAGTAGGCCTCGACAACACGACAACACTCGGCATAGCACTATTTGCCGAGAGCCAAGCAGAGTTCGCACGACAAAGTTTTTCCACGTGGCATCTCAGCAAACACATGATATTACCGAAAGTAGGCCTCGACAACACGACAACACTCAGCAAAGCACTATTTTCCGAGATTCAAGCAGCGTCCGCACGACAAAGGTTTTCCTCGTGGCATCTCAGAAACACATGATATTGCCGAATGTAGGCCTCGACAACACAAAAACACATGGCAAAGCACTATTTGAGGAGAGCCAAGCAGCGTTTGCATGACAAAGTTTTTCCACGTGGCATCTCGGCAAACACATGATATTCTCGAAAGTAGGCCTTGACAACACGACAACACTCGGCAAAGCACTATTTCCCGAGAGCCAAGCAGAGTTTGCATGAAAAAGTTTTTCCACGTGGCATCTCAGCAAACACATGATATTACCGAAAGTAAGCCTCGACAACACAACAATACTCAGAAAAGCACTATTTGCCGAGAGCCAAGCCGCGTCCACACGGAAAAGGTTTTCCAGGTGGCATCTCTGCAAACACAAGATATTCCTTAAAGTAGGCCTCGGCAACACGACAACACTCGACAAAGCACTGTTTGCCGGTATCCAAGGAGCATCCCGACGGTAATATTTTTCCACGTGGCATCTCGTCAAACACATGATATTGCCGAAAGTAGGACTCGACAACACAACGAGACTCAGCAAAGCACTATTTGCCGAGATCCAAGCAGCGTCCGCACGACATGGGTTTTCCACGTGGCATCTCAGTAAACACATGACATTGCCGAATGTGGGCCTTGACAACACGAAAACACATGGCAAAGCACTATTTGCCGAGAGCCAAGCAGCGTCGGCAGGGCAAAGTTTTTCCACGTGGCATCTCGGCAAACACATGATATTCTCGAAAGTAGGCCTCGACAACACGACAACACTCGGCAAAGAACTATTTGCCGAGAGCCCAGCAGAGTTCGCACGACAAAGTTTTTCCACGTGGCATCTCAACAAACACATGATATTACCGAAAGTAGGCCTCGACAACACGACAACACTCGGCAAAGCACTATTTGCCGAGATTCAAGCAGCGTCCGCACGACAAAGGTTTTCAACGTGGCATCTCAGTAAACACATGATATTACCGAATGTAGGCCTCGACAACACAAAAACACAAGGCAAAGCACTATTTTCCGAGAGCCAAGCAGCGTCTGCACGGCAAAGTTTTTCCACGTGGCATCTCGGCAAACACATGATATTCCCAAAAGTAGGCCTCGACAACACGACAACACTCGGCAAAGCACTATTTGCCGAGAGCCAAGCAGAGTTTGCATGAAAAAGTTTTTCCACGTGGCATCTCAGCAAACACATGATATTACCGAAAGTAAGCCTGGACAACACGACAACACTCGGAAAAACACTATTTGCGGAGAGCCAAGCCGCGTCCACACGGAAAAGGTTTTCCAGGTGGCATCTCTGCAAACACATGATATTCCTTAAAGTAGGCCTCGACAACACGACAACACTCGACAAAGCACTATTTGCCGGTATCCAAGGAGCATCCCCACGGTAATGTTTTTCCACGTGGCATCTCGGCAAACACATGATATTGCCGAAAGTAGGAGTCGACAACACAACGAGACTCAGCAAAGCACTAGTTGCCGAGATCCAAGCAGCGTCCGCACGACATGGGTTTTCCACGTGGCATCTCAGTAAACACATGATATTGCCGAATGTGGGCCTCGACAACACGAAAACATATGGCAAAGCACTATTTGCCGAGAGCCAAGCAGCGTCGGCAGGGCAAAGTTTTTCCACGTGGCATCTCGGCAAACACATGATATTCCCGAAAGTAGGCCTCGACAACATGACAACACTCGGCAAAGAACTATTTGCCGAGAGCCAAGCAGAGTTCGCACGACAAAGTTTTTCCACGTGGCATCTCAGCAAACACATGATATTACCGAAAGTAGGCCTCGACAACACGACAACACTCGGCAAAGCACTATTTGCCGAGATTCAAGCAGCGTCCGCACGACAAAGGTTTTCCACGTGGCATCTCATTAAACACATGATATTGCCGAATGTAGGCCTCGACAACACGAAAACACACGGCAAAGCACTATTTTCCGAGAGCCAAGCAGCGTCTGCACGGCAAAGGCTTTCCACGTGGTATCTCGGCAAACACATGATATTCCCAAAAGTAGGCCTAGACAACACGACAACACTCGGCAAAGCACTATTTGCCGAGAGCCAAGCAGAGTTTGCATGAAATTTTTTTCCACGTGGCATCTCAGCAAACACATGATATTACCGAAAGTAGGCCTCGACAACACGACAACACTCAGCAAAGCACTATTTGCCGAGATTCAAGCAGTGTCCACACGACAAAGGTTTTCCTCATGGCATCACAGTAAACACATGATATTGCCGAATGTAGGCCTCGACAACACAAAAACACACGGCAAACCACTATTTGCCGAGAGCCCAGTAGCGTCTGCACGGCAAAGTTTTTCCACGTGGCATCTCGGCAAACACATGATATTCCCGAAAGTAGGCCTCGACAACACGACAACACTTGGCAAAGCACTATTTTCCGAGAGCCAAGCAGAGTTTGCATGAAAAAGTTTTTCCACATGGCATCTCAGCAAACACATGATATTACCGAAAGTAAGCCTCGACAACATGACAACACTCGGAAAAACACTATTTGCCGAGAGCCAAGCCGCGTCCACACGGAAAAGGTTTTCCAGGTGGCATCTCTGCAAACACATGATATTCCTTAAAGTAGGACTCGGCAACACGACAACACTCGACAAAGCACTGTTTGCCGGTATCCAAGGAGCATCCCCACGGTAATGTTTTTCCATGTGGCATCTCGGCAAACACATGATATTGCCGAAAGTAGGACTCGACAACACAACGAGACTCAGCAAAGCACTATTTGCCGAGATCCAAGCAGCGTCCGCACGACATGGGTTTTCCACGTGGCATCTCAGTAAACACATGATATTGCCGAATGTGGGCCTCGACAACACTAAAACACATGGCAAAGCACTATTTGCCGAGAGCCAAGCAGCATCGGCAGGGCAAAGTTTTTCCACGTGGCATCTCGGCAAACACATGATATTCCCCAAAGTAGGCCTCGACAACACGACAACACTCGGCAAAGAACTATTTGCCGAGAGCCAAGCAGAGTTCGCAGGACAAAGTTTTTCCTCGTGGCATCTCAGCAAACACATGATATTACCGAAAATAGGCCTCGACAACACAACAACACTCGGCAAAGCACTATTTGCCGAGATTCAAGCAGCGTCCGCACGACAAAGGTTTTCCACGTGGCATCTCAGTAAACACATGATATTGCCGAATGTAGGCCTCGACAACACGAAAACACACGGCAAAGCACTATTTTCCGACAGCCAAGCAGCGTCTGCAGGGCAAAGTTTTTCCACGTGGCATCTCGGCAAACACATGATATTCCCAAAAGTAGGCCTCGACAACACTCGGCAAAGCACTATTTGCCGAGAGCCAAGCAGAGTTTGCATGAAAAAGTTTTTCCACGTGGCATCTCAGCAATCACATGATATTACCGAAAGTAAGCCTCGACAACACGACAACACTCGGAAAAGCACTATTTGCCGAGAGCCAAGCCGCGTCCATACAGAAAAGGTTTTCCAGGTGGCATCTCTGCAAACACATGATATTGCTGAAAGTAGGCCTCGACAACACAAAAACACTCGGCAAAGCACTATTTTCCGAGAGCCAAGCAACGTTCGCATGACAAAGTTTTGCCACATGGCATCTCGGCAAACACATTATATTCCCGAAAGTAGGCCTCGGCAACATGACAACCCTCGGCAAAGCACTACTTGCTGAGAGCTAAGCAGCGTCCGCAAGGCAAAGTTTTTCCACGTCGCATCTCGGCAAACACATGATATTGCCGAAAGTAGGCCTCGACAACACGACAACACTCGGCAAAGCACTATTTTCCAAGATCTAAGCAGCGTCCGCACGGAAAAGTTTTTCCACGTGGCATCTCGAAGACACACGATATTGCAAAAAGTAGGACTCGACAACACGACAACACTCGTCAAAGCACTATTTGCCGAGATCCAATGAGCGTCCCCACGGTAATGTTTTTCCACCTGGCATCTCGACAAACACATGATATTGCCAAAAGTAGGACACGACAACACGACAACACTCAGCAAAGCACTATTTGACGAGAGCCAAGCTGCGTCCGTACAGCAAAGTTTTTCAACGTGGCATCTCGACAAACACATGATATTGCGTAAAGTAGGCCTCGGGAACACGACAACACTCGGCATAGCACTATTTGCCGAGAGCCAAGTAGCGTCCGCACGGCAATGTCTTTCCACGTGGCATCTTGGCAAACACATGATATTGCCGAAAGTAGGCCTCAACAACATGACAACACCCGGCTAAGCACTATTTGCCGTGAGCCAAGCAGCGTCCGCACAGCAAAGGTTTTCCTCGTGGCATCTCGGCAAACACATGATATTGCCAAAAGTAGGCCTCTACAAAACAACAACACTCTCCAAAGCACGATTTGTCGAGAGCCAAGCAACGTCCGCACGGCAAAGTTTTGCCAGGTGGCATCTCGGCAAACACATGATATTCCTGAAAGAAGGCTTCGACAACACGACAACACTCGGCAAAGCACTGTTTGCAGATATCCAAGGAGCGTCCCCACGGTATAGTTTTTACACGTGGCATCTCGCCAAGCACATGATATTGCCGAAAGTAGAACTCGACAACACGACAAGACTCGGCAAAGCACTATTTGCCGAGATCCAAGCAGCGTCCGCACGACAAAGGTTTTCCACGTGGCATCTCAGTAACCACATGATATTCCCGAATGTGGGCCTCGACAACACGAAAACACATGGCAAAGCACTATTTGCCGAGAGCCAAGCAGCGTCTGCAGGGCAAAGTTTTTCCACGTGGCATCTCGGCAAACACATGATATTCCCAAAAGTAGGCCTCGACAACACGACAACACACGGAAAGCACTATTTGCCGAGAGCCAACCAGAGTTCGCACGACAAAGTTTTTCCACGTGGCATCTCAGCAAACACATGATATTACCGAAAGTAGGCCTCGCCAACAAGACAACACTCGGCAAAGCACTTTTTGCCGAGATCCAAGGAGCGTCCGCACGACAAAGGTTTTCCACGTGGCATCTCAGTAAACACATGATATTGCCGAATGTAGGCCCTGACAACACGAAAATACACGGCAAAGCACTATTTGCCGAGAGCCAAGCAGCGTCTGCATGGCAAAGTTTTTCCACGTGGCATCTCGGCAAACACATGATATTCCCGAAAGTAGGCCTCGACAACACGACAACACTCGGCAAAGCACTATTTGCGGAGAGCCAAGCAGAGTTCGCACGAAAAAGTTTTTCCTCGTGGCATCTCAGCAAACACATGATATTACCGAAAATAGGCCTCGACAACACGACAACACTCGGGAAAGCACTATTTGCCGAGAGCCAAGCCGCGTCCCCACAGAAAAGGTTTTCCAGGTGGCATCTCTGCAAACACATGATATTGCTGAAAGTAGGCCTCGACAACACAAAAACACTCGGCAAAGCACTATTTTCCGAGAGCCAAGCAACGTTCGCACGACAAAGTTTTGCCACATGGCATCTCTGCAAACACATGATATTCCCGAAAGTAGGCCTCAACAACATGACAACCCTTGGGAAAGCACTGTTTGCTGAGAGCCAAGCAGCACCCGCAAGGCATAGTTTTTCCACGTGGCATCTTGGAAAACACATGATATTGCCGAAAGTAGGCCTCGACCACATGACAACACTCGGCAAAGCACTATTTGCCGTGAGCCAAGCAGCGTCTGCACAACAAAGTTTTCCTCGTGGTATCTCGGCAAACACATGATATTGCCGAAAGTAGGCCTCGACAACACGACAACACTCGGCAAAGCACTATTTTCCAAGATCTAAGCAGCGTCCGCACGGAAAAGTTTTTCCACGTGGCATCTCGAAGACACACGATATTGCAAAAAGTAGGACTCGACAACACGACAACACTCGTCAAAGCACTATTTGCCGAGATCCAATGAGCGTCCCCACGGTAATGTTTTTCCACCTGGCATCTCGACAAACACATGATATTGCCAAAAGTAGGACACGACAACACGACAACACTCAGCAAAGCACTATTTGACGAGAGCCAAGCTGCGTCCGCACAGCAAAGTTTTTCAACGTGGCATCTCGACAAACACATGATATTGCGTAAAGTAGGCCTCGGGAACACGACAACACTCGGCATAGCACTATTTGCCGAGAGCCAAGTAGCGTCCGCACGGCAATGTCTTTCCACGTGGCATCTTGGCAAACACATGATATTGCCGAAAGTAGGCCTCAACAACATGACAACACCCGGCTAAGCACTATTTGCCGTGAGCCAAGCAGCGTCCGCACAGCAAAGGTTTTCCTCGTGGCATCTCGGCAAACACATGATATTGCCAAAAGTAGGCCTCTACAAAACAACAACACTCTCCAAAGCACGATTTGTCGAGAGCCAAGCAACGTCCGCACGGCAAAGTTTTGCCAGGTGGCATCTCGGCAAACACATGATATTCCTGAAAGAAGGCTTCGACAACACGACAACACTCGGCAAAGCACTGTTTGCAGATATCCAAGGAGCGTCCCCACGGTATAGTTTTTACACGTGGCATCTCGCCAAGCACATGATATTGCCGAAAGTAGAACTCGACAACACGACAAGACTCGGCAAAGCACTATTTGCCGAGATCCAAGCAGCGTCCGCACGACAAAGGTTTTCCACGTGGCATCTCAGTAACCACATGATATTCCCGAATGTGGGCCTCGACAACACGAAAACACATGGCAAAGCACTATTTGCCGAGAGCCAAGCAGCGTCTGCAGGGCAAAGTTTTTCCACGTGGCATCTCGGCAAACACATGATATTCCCAAAAGTAGGCCTCGACAACACGACAACACACGGAAAGCACTATTTGCCGAGAGCCAACCAGAGTTCGCACGACAAAGTTTTTCCACGTGGCATCTCAGCAAACACATGATATTACCGAAAGTAGGCCTCGCCAACAAGACAACACTCGGCAAAGCACTTTTTGCCGAGATCCAAGGAGCGTCCGCACGACAAAGGTTTTCCACGTGGCATCTCAGTAAACACATGATATTGCCGAATGTAGGCCCTGACAACACGAAAATACACGGCAAAGCACTATTTGCCGAGAGCCAAGCAGCGTCTGCATGGCAAAGTTTTTCCACGTGGCATCTCGGCAAACACATGATATTCCCGAAAGTAGGCCTCGACAACACGACAACACTCGGCAAAGCACTATTTGCGGAGAGCCAAGCAGAGTTCGCACGAAAAAGTTTTTCCTCGTGGCATCTCAGCAAACACATGATATTACCGAAAATAGGCCTCGACAACACGACAACACTCGGGAAAGCACTATTTGCCGAGAGCCAAGCCGCGTCCCCACAGAAAAGGTTTTCCAGGTGGCATCTCTGCAAACACATGATATTGCTGAAAGTAGGCCTCGACAACACAAAAACACTCGGCAAAGCACTATTTTCCGAGAGCCAAGCAACGTTCGCACGACAAAGTTTTGCCACATGGCATCTCTGCAAACACATGATATTCCCGAAAGTAGGCCTCAACAACATGACAACCCTTGGGAAAGCACTATTTGCTGAGAGCCAAGCAGCACCCGCAAGGCATAGTTTTTCCACGTGGCATCTTGGAAAACACATGATATTGCCGAAAGTAGGCCTCGACCACATGACAACACTCGGCAAAGCACTATTTGCCGTGAGCCAAGCAGCGTCTGCACAACAAAGTTTTCCTCGTGGTATCTCGGCAAACACATGATATTGCCGAAAGTAGGCCTCGACAACACGACAACACTCGGCAAAGCACTATTTTCCAAGATCTAAGCAGCGTCCGCACGGAAAAGTTTTTCCACGTGGCATCTCGAAGACACACGATATTGCAAAAAGTAGGACTCGACAACACGACAACACTCGTCAAAGCACTATTTGCCGAGATCCAATGAGCGTCCCCACGGTAATGTTTTTCCACCTGGCATCTCGACAAACACATGATATTGCCAAAAGTAGGACACGACAACACGACAACACTCAGCAAAGCACTATTTGACGAGAGCCAAGCTGCGTCCGCACAGCAAAGTTTTTCAACGTGGCATCTCGACAAACACATGATATTGCGTAAAGTAGGCCTCGGGAACACGACAACACTCGGCATAGCACTATTTGCCGAGAGCCAAGTAGCGTCCGCACGGCAATGTCTTTCCACGTGGCATCTTGGCAAACACATGATATTGCCGAAAGTAGGCCTCAACAACATGACAACACCCGGCTAAGCACTATTTGCCGTGAGCCAAGCAGCGTCCGCACAGCAAAGGTTTTCCTCGTGGCATCTCGGCAAACACATGATATTGCCAAAAGTAGGCCTCTACAAAACAACAACACTCTCCAAAGCACGATTTGTCGAGAGCCAAGCAACGTCCGCACGGCAAAGT
This sequence comes from Hordeum marinum, assembly GCA_022496015.1. Taxonomy (NCBI): domain Eukaryota; kingdom Viridiplantae; phylum Streptophyta; class Magnoliopsida; order Poales; family Poaceae; genus Hordeum; species Hordeum marinum. Next base: position 585,839 of record JAAAWK010000935.1, read on the forward strand.
TTTGCCAGGTGGCATCTCGGCAAACACATGATATTCCTGAAAGAAGGCTTCGACAACACGACAACACTCGGCAAAGCACTGTTTGCAGATATCCAAGGAGCGTCCCCACGGTATAGTTTTTACACGTGGCATCTCGCCAAGCACATGATATTGCCGAAAGTAGAACTCGACAACACGACAAGACTCGGCAAAGCACTATTTGCCGAGATCCAAGCAGCGTCCGCACGACAAAGGTTTTCCACGTGGCATCTCAGTAACCACATGATATTCCCGAATGTGGGCCTCGACAACACGAAAACACATGGCAAAGCACTATTTGCCGAGAGCCAAGCAGCGTCTGCAGGGCAAAGTTTTTCCACGTGGCATCTCGGCAAACACATGATATTCCCAAAAGTAGGCCTCGACAACACGACAACACACGGAAAGCACTATTTGCCGAGAGCCAACCAGAGTTCGCACGACAAAGTTTTTCCACGTGGCATCTCAGCAAACACATGATATTACCGAAAGTAGGCCTCGCCAACAAGACAACACTCGGCAAAGCACTTTTTGCCGAGATCCAAGGAGCGTCCGCACGACAAAGGTTTTCCACGTGGCATCTCAGTAAACACATGATATTGCCGAATGTAGGCCCTGACAACACGAAAATACACGGCAAAGCACTATTTGCCGAGAGCCAAGCAGCGTCTGCATGGCAAAGTTTTTCCACGTGGCATCTCGGCAAACACATGATATTCCCGAAAGTAGGCCTCGACAACACGACAACACTCGGCAAAGCACTATTTGCGGAGAGCCAAGCAGAGTTCGCACGAAAAAGTTTTTCCTCGTGGCATCTCAGCAAACACATGATATTACCGAAAATAGGCCTCGACAACACGACAACACTCGGGAAAGCACTATTTGCCGAGAGCCAAGCCGCGTCCCCACAGAAAAGGTTTTCCAGGTGGCATCTCTGCAAACACATGATATTGCTGAAAGTAGGCCTCGACAACACAAAAACACTCGGCAAAGCACTATTTTCCGAGAGCCAAGCAACGTTCGCACGACAAAGTTTTGCCACATGGCATCTCTGCAAACACATGATATTCCCGAAAGTAGGCCTCAACAACATGACAACCCTTGGGAAAGCACTATTTGCTGAGAGCCAAGCAGCACCCGCAAGGCATAGTTTTTCCACGTGGCATCTTGGAAAACACATGATATTGCCGAAAGTAGGCCTCGACCACATGACAACACTCGGCAAAGCACTATTTGCCGTGAGCCAAGCAGCGTCTGCACAACAAAGTTTTCCTCGTGGTATCTCGGCAAACACATGATATTGCCGAAAGTAGGCCTCGACAACACGACAACACTCGGCAAAGCACTATTTTCCAAGATCTAAGCAGCGTCCGCACGGAAAAGTTTTTCCACGTGGCATCTCGAAGACACACGATATTGCAAAAAGTAGGACTCGACAACACGACAACACTCGTCAAAGCACTATTTGCCGAGATCCAATGAGCGTCCCCACGGTAATGTTTTTCCACCTGGCATCTCGACAAACACATGATATTGCCAAAAGTAGGACACGACAACACGACAACACTCAGCAAAGCACTATTTGACGAGAGCCAAGCTGCGTCCGCACAGCAAAGTTTTTCAACGTGGCATCTCGACAAACACATGATATTGCGTAAAGTAGGCCTCGGGAACACGACAACACTCGGCATAGCACTATTTGCCGAGAGCCAAGTAGCGTCCGCACGGCAATGTCTTTCCACGTGGCATCTTGGCAAACACATGATATTGCCGAAAGTAGGCCTCAACAACATGACAACACCCGGCTAAGCACTATTTGCCGTGAGCCAAGCAGCGTCCGCACAGCAAAGGTTTTCCTCGTGGCATCTCGGCAAACACATGATATTGCCAAAAGTAGGCCTCTACAAAACAACAACACTCTCCAAAGCACGATTTGTCGAGAGCCAAGCAACGTCCGCACGGCAAAGTTTTGCCAGGTGGCATCTCGGCAAACACATGATATTCCTGAAAGAAGGCTTCGACAACACGACAACACTCGGCAAAGCACTGTTTGCAGATATCCAAGGAGCGTCCCCACGGTATAGTTTTTACACGTGGCATCTCGCCAAGCACATGATATTGCCGAAAGTAGAACTCGACAACACGACAAGACTCGGCAAAGCACTATTTGCCGAGATCCAAGCAGCGTCCGCACGACAAAGGTTTTCCACGTGGCATCTCAGTAACCACATGATATTCCCGAATGTGGGCCTCGACAACACGAAAACACATGGCAAAGCACTATTTGCCGAGAGCCAAGCAGCGTCTGCAGGGCAAAGTTTTTCCACGTGGCATCTCGGCAAACACATGATATTCCCAAAAGTAGGCCTCGACAACACGACAACACACGGAAAGCACTATTTGCCGAGAGCCAACCAGAGTTCGCACGACAAAGTTTTTCCACGTGGCATCTCAGCAAACACATGATATTACCGAAAGTAGGCCTCGCCAACAAGACAACACTCGGCAAAGCACTTTTTGCCGAGATCCAAGGAGCGTCCGCACGACAAAGGTTTTCCACGTGGCATCTCAGTAAACACATGATATTGCCGAATGTAGGCCCTGACAACACGAAAATACACGGCAAAGCACTATTTGCCGAGAGCCAAGCAGCGTCTGCATGGCAAAGTTTTTCCACGTGGCATCTCGGCAAACACATGATATTCCCGAAAGTAGGCCTCGACAACACGACAACACTCGGCAAAGCACTATTTGCGGAGAGCCAAGCAGAGTTCGCACGAAAAAGTTTTTCCTCGTGGCATCTCAGCAAACACATGATATTACCGAAAATAGGCCTCGACAACACGACAACACTCGGGAAAGCACTATTTGCCAAGAGCCAAGCCGCGTCCCCACAGAAAAGGTTTTCCAGGTGGCATCTCTGCAAACACATGATATTGCTGAAAGTAGGCCTCGACAACACAAAAACACTCGGCAAAGCACTATTTTCCGAGAGCCAAGCAACGTTCGCACGACAAAGTTTTGCCACATGGCATCTCTTCAAACACATGATATTCCCGAAAGTAGGCCTCAACAACATGACAACCCTTGGGAAAGCACTATTTGCTGAGAGCCAAGCAGCACCCGCAAGGCATAGTTTTTCCACGTGGCATCTTGGAAAACACATGATATTGCCGAAAGTAGGCCTCGACCACATGACAACACTCGGCAAAGCACTATTTGCCGTGAGCCAAGCAGCGTCTGCACAACAAAGTTTTCCTCGTGGTATCTCGGCAAACACATGATATTGCCGAAAGTAGGCCTCGACAACACGACAACACTCGGCAAAGCACTATTTTCCAAGATCTAAGCAGCGTCCGCACGGAAAAGTTTTTCCACGTGGCATCTCGAAGACACACGATATTGCAAAAAGTAGGACTCGACAACACGACAACACTCGTCAAAGCACTATTTGCCGAGATCCAATGAGCGTCCCCACGGTAATGTTTTTCCACCTGGCATCTCGACAAACACATGATATTGCCAAAAGTAGGACACGACAACACGACAACACTCAGCAAAGCACTATTTGACGAGAGCCAAGCTGCGTCCGCACAGCAAAGTTTTTCAACGTGGCATCTCGACAAACACATGATATTGCGTAAAGTAGGCCTCGGGAACACGACAACACTCGGCATAGCACTATTTGCCGAGAGCCAAGTAGCGTCCGCACGGCAATGTCTTTCCACGTGGCATCTTGGCAAACACATGATATTGCCGAAAGTAGGCCTCAACAACATGACAACACCCGGCTAAGCACTATTTGCCGTGAGCCAAGCAGCGTCCGCACAGCAAAGGTTTTCCTCGTGGCATCTCGGCAAACACATGATATTGCCAAAAGTAGGCCTCTACAAAACAACAACACTCTCCAAAGCACGATTTGTCGAGAGCCAAGCAACGTCCGCACGGCAAAGTTTTGCCAGGTGGCATCTCGGCAAACACATGATATTCCTGAAAGAAGGCTTCGACAACACGACAACACTCGGCAAAGCACTGTTTGCAGATATCCAAGGAGCGTCCCCACGGTATAGTTTTTACACGTGGCATCTCGCCAAGCACATGATATTGCCGAAAGTAGAACTCGACAACACGACAAGACTCGGCAAAGCACTATTTGCCGAGATCCAAGCAGCGTCCGCACGACAAAGGTTTTCCACGTGGCATCTCAGTAACCACATGATATTCCCGAATGTGGGCCTCGACAACACGAAAACACATGGCAAAGCACTATTTGCCGAGAGCCAAGCAGCGTCTGCAGGGCAAAGTTTTTCCACGTGGCATCTCGGCAAACACATGATATTCCCAAAAGTAGGCCTCGACAACACGACAACACACGGAAAGCACTATTTGCCGAGAGCCAACCAGAGTTCGCACGACAAAGTTTTTCCACGTGGCATCTCAGCAAACACATGATATTACCGAAAGTAGGCCTCGCCAACAAGACAACACTCGGCAAAGCACTTTTTGCCGAGATCCAAGGAGCGTCCGCACGACAAAGGTTTTCCACGTGGCATCTCAGTAAAGACATGATATTGCCGAATGTAGGCCCTGACAACACGAAAATACACGGCAAAGCACTATTTGCCGAGAGCCAAGCAGCGTCTGCATGGCAAAGTTTTTCCACGTGGCATCTCGGCAAACACATGATATTCCCGAAAGTAGGCCTCGACAACACGACAACACTCGGCAAAGCACTATTTGCGGAGAGCCAAGCAGAGTTCGCACGAAAAAGTTTTTCCTCGTGGCATCTCAGCAAACACATGATATTACCGAAAATAGGCCTCGACAACACGACAACACTCGGGAAAGCACTATTTGCCGAGAGCCAAGCCGCGTCCCCACAGAAAAGGTTTTCCAGGTGGCATCTCTGCAAACACATGATATTGCTGAAAGTAGGCCTCGACAACACAAAAACACTCGGCAAAGCACTATTTTCCGAGAGCCAAGCAACGTTCGCACGACAAAGTTTTGCCACATGGCATCTCTGCAAACACATGATATTCCCGAAAGTAGGCCTCAACAACATGACAACCCTTGGGAAAGCACTGTTTGCTGAGAGCCAAGCAGCACCCGCAAGGCATAGTTTTTCCACGTGGCATCTTGGAAAACACATGATATTGCCGAAAGTAGGCCTCGACCACATGACAACACTCGGCAAAGCACTATTTGCCGTGAGCCAAGCAGCGTCTGCACAACAAAGTTTTCCTCGTGGTATCTCGGCAAACACATGATATTGCCGAAAGTAGGCCTCTAATATACGACAAAACTCGGCAAAGCACTATTTGTCGAGAGCCAAGCAACGTCCGCACGGCAAAGTTTTTCCAGGTGGCATCTCGGCAAACACATGATATTCCTGAAAGTAGGCCTCGACAACACGACAACACTCGGCAAAGCACTATTTGCCGATCTCTAAGGAGCGTCCCCACAGTAAAGTTTTCCACGTGGCATCTCGACAAACACATGATATTGCCGAAAGTAGGACTCAACAACACGACAACACTCGGGAAAGCACTATTTGCCGAGAGCCAGGCAGCGTCCGCACGGCAAAGGTTTTCCACGTGGGATCTCGGCAAACACATGATATTGCCGAAAGTAGGTCTCAACAACATGAAAACACTCGGCAAAGAACTATTTGCCGACTGCCAAGCAACGTTCGGAGGACAAAGTTTTGCCACATGGCATCTCGGCAAACACATTATATTCTCGAAAGTAGGCCTCGACAACACGACAACCCTTGGCAAACCACTATTTGCTGAGAGCCAAGCAGCGTCCACAAGGCAATGTTTTTCCATGTGGCATCTCGGCAAGCACATTCTATTGGCGAAAGTAGGCCTCTAACATGACAACACTCGGCAAAGCACTATTTGCCAGGAGCCAAGCAGCGGCCGCACGACAAAGTTTTTCCATGTGGCATCTCGGCAAACACACGATACTGCCGAAAGTTGGACTCGGCAACACGACAACAATCGGCAAAGCACTATTTGCCAAGATCCAAGTAGCGTCCGCACGACAAATGTTTTCCACGTGGCTTCTCAGTAAACACATGATATTGTCGAATGTAGGCCTCAACAACACGAGAACAAACGGCAAAGCACTAGTTGCAGAGAGCCAAGCAGCGTCTGCACGGCAAAAATTTCCACGTGGCACTAGGCAAACACATGATATTCCCGAAAGTAGGCCTCGACAACACGACAAGACTCGGCAAAGCACTATTTGCCGAGAGCCAAGTAGCGTTCGCACGACAAAGTTTTTCCGCGTGGCATCTCAGCAAACACATGATATTAACGAAAGTAGCCCTCGACAACACGATAACACTCGGCAAAGCACTATTTGCCGAGAGCCAAGCCGCGTCCACACGGAAAAGGTTTTCCAGGTGGCGTCTCGGCAAACACATGATATTGCTAAAAGTAGGCCTCGACAACACAAAAACACTTGGCAAAGCACTATTTTCCGAGAGTCAAGCAACGTTCGCACGACAAAGTTTTGCCACATGGCATCTCGGCAAACACATGATATTCCCGAAAGTAGGCCTCGACAACATGACGACCCTTCGCAAAGCACTATTTGCTGAGAGCTAAGTAGCACAGCAAAGTTTTTCCACATCGCATCTCGGCAAACACATGATATTGCCAAAAGTAGGCCTTGACAACACGACAACACTCGGCAAAGCACTATTTTCCAAGAGCTAAGCAGCGTCCGCACGGAAAAAATTTCCACGTGGCATCTTGGCAAACACACGATATTCCAAAAAGTAGGACTCGACAACACGACAACACTCGACAAAGCACTATTTGCCGAGATCCAACGAGCGTCCCCATGGTAAAGTTTTTCCATGTGGCATCTTGGCAAACACATGATATTGCCAAAAGTAGGACATGACAACACGATAACACTCAGCAAAGCACTATTTGACGAGAGCCAAGTAGCGTCCGCACAGCAAAGTTTTTCAACGTGGCGTCTCGGCAAACACATGATATTGCGAAAAGTAGGCCTCGACAAAACGACAACACTCGGCATAGCACTATTTGCCGAGAGCCAAGCAGCGTTCGCACGGCAAAGTCTTTCCATGTGGCATCTTGGCAAACACATGATATTGCCGAAAGTAGGCCTCGATAACATGACAACACTCGACAAAGCACTATTTGCCGTGATCCAAGCAGCGTCCGCACAGCAAAGGTTTTCCTTGTGGCATCTCGGCAAACACATGATATTGCCGAAAGTAGGCCTGTACAAAACACAGGTTTGTTGAGAGCCAAGCAACGTCCGCACGGTATAGTTTTTCCACGTGGCATCTCGCCAAACACATGATCTTGCCGAAAGTAGAACTCGACAACACGACAAGACTCAGCATAGCACTATTTGCCGAGATCCAAGCAGCGTCCGCACGACAAAGGTTTTCCACGTGGCATCTAAGTAAACACATGATATTGCCTAATGTGGACCTCGACAACACGAAAACACATGGCAAAGCACTATTTGTCGAGAGCCAAGCAGCGTCTGCAGGGCAAAGTTTTTCCACGTGGCATCTCGACAAACACATGATATTCCCGAAAGTAGGCCTCGACAACACGACAACACTCGGCAAAGCACTATTTGCCGAGAGCCAAGCAGAGTTCGCACGACAAAGTTTTTCCACGTAGCATCTCAGCAAACACATGATATTACCGAAAGTAGGCCTCGACAACACGACAACACTCGGCAAATCACTATTTGCCGAGATCCAAGTAGCGTCCGCACGACAAAGTTTTTCCACGTGGCATCTCAGTAAACACATGATATTGCCGAATGTAGGCCTCGACAACACGAAAACACACGGCAAAACACTATTTGCCGAGAGCCAAGCAGCGTCTGCACGGCAATGTTTTCCCACGTGGCATCTCGGCAAACACATGATATTCCTGAAAGTAGGCCTCGACAACACGACAACACTCGGCAAAGCACTATTTGCCGAGAGCCAAGCAGAGTTTGCACGAAAAAGTTTTTCCAAGTGGCATCTCAGCAAACACATGATATTACCGAAAGTAGGCCTCAACAAGACGACAACACTCGGCAAAGCACTATTTACCGAGAGCCAAGCCGCGTCCACACGCAAAAGGTTTCCCACGTGGCATCTCTCCAAACACACGATGTTGCTGAAAGTAGGCATCGACAACACAAAAGCACTCGGCAAAGCACTATTTTCCGAGAGCCAAGCAACGTTCGCACGACAAAGTCTTTCCACGTGGCATCTTGGAAAACGCATGATATTGCCGAAAGTAGGCCTCGACAACATGACAACACTCGGCAAAGCACTATTTGCCGTGAGCCAAGCAGCGTCCGCACAACAAAGGTTTTCCGTGTGGCATCTCGGCAAACACATGATTTGCCGAAAGTAGGCCTCTACAAAACAACAACACTCTCCAAAGCACGATTTGTCGAGAGCCAAGAAACGTCCGCATGGCAAAGTTTTGCCAGGTGGCATCTCGGCAAACACATGAGACTCCTGAAAGAAGGCTTCGACAACACGGCAACACTCGGCAAAGCACTGTTTTCCGATATCCAAGGAGTGTCCCCACGGTATAGTTTTTCCACGTGGCATCTCGCCAAACACATGATATTGCCGCAAGTAGAACTCGACAACACGTCAAGACTCGACAAAGCACTATTTGCCGAGAGCCAAGCAGCGTCTGCACGGCAATGTTTTTCCACGTGGCATCTTGGCAAACACATGATATTGCTGAAAGTTGGCCTCGAGAACACGACAACACTAGACAAAGGACTGTTTACCGAGAGCCAAGCAACGTCCGCACGGCAAAGTTTTTCCAGGTGGCATCTCGGCAAACACATGATATTCCCGAAAGTAGGCCTCGACAACACGACAACACTCGGCAACGCACTGTTTGCCGAGAGCCAAGTAGAGTTCGCACGACAAAGTTTTTCCACGTGGCATCTCAGCAAACACATGATATTACCGAAAGTAGTCCTCGACAACACGACCACACTCGGTAAACCACTATTTGCCGAGATCCAAGCATCGTCCGCACGACAAAGGTTTTCCACGTGGCATCTCAGTAAACACATGATATTGCCGAATGTAGGCCTCGACAACACGACAACACTCGGCAATGCACTATTTTCCAAGAGCTAAGCAGCATCCGCACGGAAAAGTTTTTCCACGTGGCATCTCGGCAAACACACGCTATTGCAAAAAGTAGGACTCAACAACACGACAACACTCGGCAAAGCACTATTTGCCGAGATCCAAGGAGCGTCCCCATGGTAATGTTTTTCCATGTGGCATCTTGGCAAACACATGATATTGCCAAAAGTAGGACACGACAACACGACAACACGAGAACACTCAGCAAAGCACTATTTGACGAGAGCCAAGCAGCATCCGCACAGCAAAGTTTTTCAACGTGGCATCTCGGCAAACACATGATATTGCAAAAAGTAGGCCTCAACAACACGACAACACTCGGCATAGCACTGTTTGCCGAGAGCCAAGCAGCGTCCGCACGGCAAAGTCTTTCCACGTGACATCTTGGCAAACACATGATATTCCCGAAAGTAGGCCTCGACAACACGACAACACTCGGCAACGCACTGTTTGCCGAGAGCCAAGTAGAGTTCGCACGACAAAGTTTTTCCACGTGGCATCTCAGCAAACACATGATATTACCGAAAGTAGTCCTCGACAACACGACAACACTCGGCAAAGCACTATTTGCCGAGAGCCAAGCAGAGTTCGCACGAAAAAGTTTTTCCATGTGGCATCTCAGCAAACACATGATATTACCGAAAGTAGGCCTTGACAACACGACAACACTCGGCAAAGCACTATATGCCGAGAGCCAAGCCGCGTCCACACGGAAAAGGGTTTCCAGGTGGCATCTCTGCATACACATGATATTGCTGAAAGTAGGCCTCGACAACACAAAAACACTCGGCAAAGCACTATATTCCGAGAGCCAAGCAACGTTCGCACGGCAAAGTCTTTCCACGTGGCATCTTGGCAAACACATGATATTGCCGAAAGTAGGCCTCAACAACATGACAACACTTGGCAAAGCACTATTTGCCGTGAGCCAAGCAGCGTCCGCACAACAAAGGTTTTCCTTCTGGCATCTCGGCAAACACATGATATTGCTGAAAGTAGGCCTCTACAAAACAACAACACTCTCCAAAGCACGATTTGTCGAGAGCCAAGCAACGTCCACACGGCAAAGTTTTGCCAGGTGGCACCTCGACAAGCACATGATATTCTTGAAAGAAGGCTTCGACAACACGACAACACTCGGCAATGCACTGTTTGCCGATATCCAAGGAGCGTCACCACGGTATAGTTTTTCCACGTGGCATCTCGCCAAACACATGATATTGCCGAAAGTAGAAATCGACAACACGACAAGACTCGGCAAAGCACTATTTGCCGAGATCCAAGCAGCGTCCGCACGACAAAGGTTTTCCACGTGGCATCTCAGTAAACACATGATATTCAAGAATGTGGGCCTCGACAACACGAAAACACATGGCAAAGCACTATTTGCCGAGAGCCAAGCAGCGTCTGCACGGCAAAGTTTTTCCACGTGGCATCTCGGCAAACACATGATATTCCCGAAAGTAGGCCTCGACAACACGACAACACTCGGAAAAGCACTATTTGCCGAGAGCCAAGCAGAGTTCGCACGACAAAGTTTTTCCACGTGGCATCTCAGTAAACACATGATATTGCCGAATGTAGGCCTCGACAACATGAAAACACACGGCAAAGCACTATTTGCCGAGAGCCAAGCAGCGTCTGCACGGCAAAGTTTTTCCACGTGGCATCTCGGCAAACACATGATATTCCCGAAAGTAGGCCTCGACAACACGACAACACTCGGCAAAGCACTATTTGCCGAAAGCCAAGCAGAGTTGGCATGATTTTTTTTTTCTCCGTGGCATCTCAGCAAACACATGATATTTCCGAAAGTAGGTCTCGATAACACGACAACAATCGGCAAAGCACTATTTGCCAAGAGCCAAACCGCGTCCACACGGAAAAGGTTTTCCAGGTGCGATCTCTGCAAACACTTGATATTGCTGAAAGTAGGCCTCGACAACACAAAAACACTCGGCAAAGCACTATTTTCCAAGAGCCAAGCAACGTTCGCATGACAAAGTTTGGCCTCATGGCATCTCGGCAAACACATGATATTACCGAAAGTAGGCCTCGACAACATGACCACCCTTGGCAAAGCAGTATTTGCTGAGAGCCAAGCAGCATCCGCAAGGCATAGTTTTTCCACGTGGCATCTTGGAAAACACATGATATTGCCGAAAGTAGGCCTCGACAACATGACAACACTCGGCAAAGCACTATTTGCCGTGAGCCAAGTAGCGTCAGCACAACAAAGGTTTTCCTCGTGGCATCTCGGCAAACACATGATATTGCCGAAAGTAGGCCTCTACAATACGACAACACTCGGCAAAGCACTATTTGTCGAGAGCCAAGCAACGTCCGCACGGCAAAGTTTTGCCAGGTGGCATCTCGGCAAACACACGATATTCCTGAAAGTAGGCCTCGACAACACGACAACACTCAGCAAAGCACTGTTTGCCGATCTCCAAGGAGCGTCCCCACAGTAAAGTTTTTCCACGTGGCATATCGACAAACACATGACACTGCCGAAAGTAGGACTCAACAACACGACAACACTCGGCATAGCACTATTTGCCGAGAGCCAAGCAGCGTTCGCACGGCAAAGGTTTTCCACGTGGCATCTCGGCAAACACATGATATTGCCGAAAGTAGGCCTCAACAACACGAAAACACACGGCAAAGCACTATTTGCCGAGTGCCAAGCAACATTCGCACGACAAAGTTTTGCCACATGGCATCTCGGCAAACACATGATACTCCTGAAAGTAGGCCTCGACAACACGACAACCCTTGGCAAACCACTATTTGCCGAGAGCCAAGCAGCGTCCACAAGGCAATGTTTTTCCACGTGGCATCTCGGCAAGCACATTATATTGGGAAAGTAGGCCTCGACAACATGACAACACTCGGCAAAGCACTATTTGCCAAGAGCCAAGCAGCGTCCGCACGACAAAGTTTTTCCATGTGGCACCTTGGCAAAGCACGATTTGTCGAGAGCCAAGCAACGTCCGCAAGGCAAAGTTTTGCCAGGTGGCATGTCGGCAAACACATGATATTCCTAAAAGTAGGCTTTGACAACACGATAACACTCGGCAAAGCACTGTTTGCCGATATCCAAGCAGCGTCCCCATGGCATAGTTTTTCCACGTGGCATCTCGCCAAACACATGATATTACCAAAAGTAGGCCTCGACAACACGAAAACAGTCGGCAAAGCACAACTTGCCGAGAGCCAAGCCGCGTCCACACGGAAAAGGTTTTCCAGGTGGCACCTCGGAAAACACATGATATTGCTAAAAGTAGGCCTTGGCAACACAAAAACACTCGACAAAGCACTATTTTCCGAGAGTCAAGCAACGTTCGCACGACAAAGTTTTGCCACATGGCATCTCGGCAAAAACATGATATTCCCGAAAGTAGGCCTCGACAACATGACGACCCTTGGCAAAGAACTATTTGCTGAGAGCTAAGCAGTGTACGCAAGGCAAAGTTTTTCCACGTCGCATCTCGGCAAACACATGATATTGCTGAAACTGTGCCTCGACTACACGACAACACTCGGCAATGCACTATTTTCCAAGAGCTAAGCAGCGTCCGCACGGAAATGTTTTTCCACGTGGCATCTCGGAAAACACACGCTATTGCAAAAAGTAGGACTCGATAACACGACAACACTCGGCAAAGCACTATTTGCCGAGATCCAAGGAGCGTCCCCATGGTAATGTTTTTCCATGTGGCATCTTGGCAAACACATGATATTGCCAAAAGTAGGAGACGACAACACGACAACATGAGAACACTCAGCAAAGCACTATTTGACGAGAGCCAAGCAGCGTCCGCACAGCAAAGCTTTTCAACGTGGCATCTCGGCAAACACATGATATTGCAAAAAGTAGGCCTCGACAACATGACAACACTCGGCAAAGCACTATTTGCCAAGAGCCAAGCAGCGTCCGCACGACAAAGTTTTTCCATGTGGCACCTTGGCAAAGCATGATTTGTCGAGAGCCAAGCAACGTCCGCAAGGCAAAGTTTTGCCAGGTGGCATGTCGGCAAACACATGATATTCCTAAAAGTAGGCTTTGACAACACGACAACACTCAGCAAAGCACTATTTGCCGATATCCAAGCAGTGTCCCCACGGCATAGTTTTTCCACGTGGCATCTCGCCAAACACATGATATTACCGAAAGTAGGCCTCGACAACACGAAAACAGTCGGCAAAGCACTACTTGCCGAGAGCCAAGCCGCGTCCACACGGAAAAGGTTTTCCAGGTGGCACCTCGGAAAACACATGATATTGCTAAAAGTAGGCCTCGGCAACACAAAAACACTCGACAAAGCACTATTTTCCGAGAGTGAAGCAACGTTCCCACGACAAAGTTTTGCCACATGGCATCTCGGCAAAAACATGATATTCCCGAAAGTAGGCCTCGACAACATGACGACCCTTGGCAAAGAACTATTTGCTGAGAGCTAAGCAGTGTACGCAAGGTAAAGTTTTTCCACGTCGCATCTCGGCAAACACATGATATTGCTGAAACTGTGCCTCGACTACACGACAACACTCGGCAATGCACTATTTTCCAAGAGCTAAGCAGCGTCCGCACGGAAAAGTTTTTCCACGTGGCATCTCAGAAAACACACGCTATTGCAAAAAGTAGGACTCGACAACACGACAACACTCGGCAAAGCACTATTTGCCGAGATCCAAGGAGCGTCCCCATGGTAATGTTTTTCCATGTGGCATCTTGGCAAACACATGATATTGCCAAAAGTAGGACACGACAACACGACAACATGAGAACACTCAGCAAAGCACTATTTGACGAGAGCCAAGCAGCGTCCGCACAGCAAAGCTTTTCAACGTCGCATCTCGGCAAACACATGATATTGCAAAAAGTAGGCCTCGACAACACGACAACACTCGGCATAGCACTGTTTGCCGAGAGCCAAGCAGCATCCGCACGGCAAAGTCTTTCCACGTGACATCTTCGCAAACACATGATATTCCCGAAAGTAGGCCTCGACAACACGACAACACTCGGCAACGCACTTTTTGCCGAGAGCCAAGTAGAGTTCGCACGACAAAGTTTTTCCACGTGGCATCTCAGCAAACACATGATATTACCGAAAGTAGTCCTCGACAACACGACCACACTCGGTAAAGCACTATTTGTCGAGATCCAAGCATCGTCCGCACGACAAAGGTTTTCCACGTGGCATCTCAGTAAACACATGATATTGCCGAATGTAGGCCTCGACAACACGAAAACACACGGCAAAGCACTATTTGCCGAGAGCCAAGCAACGTCTGCATGGCTAAGTTTTTCCACGTGGCATCTCGGCAAACACATGATATTACCGAAAGTAGGCCTCGACAACAGGACAACACTCGGCAAAGCACTATTTGCCGAGAGCCAAGCAGAGTTCGCATGAAAAAGTTTTTCCATGTGGCATCTCAGCAAACACATGATATTACCAAAAGTAGGCCTCGACAACACGACAACACTCGGCAAAGCACTATTTGCCGAGAGCCAAGCCGCGTCCACACGGAAAAGGCTTTCCAGGTGGCATCTCTGCATACACATGATATTGCTGAAAGTAGGCCTCGACAACACAAAAACACTCGGCAAAGCACTATTTTCCGAGAGCCAAGCAACGTTCGCACGGCAAAGTCTTCCCACGTGGCATCTTGGCAAACACATGATATTGCCGAAAGTAGGCCTCAACAACATGACAACACTCGGCAAAGCACTATTTTCCATGAGCCAAGCAGCGTCCACACAACAAAGGTTTTCCTTGTGGCATCTCGGCAAACACATGATATTGCTGAAAGTAGGCCTCTACAAAACAACAACACTCTCCAAAGCACGATTTGTCGAGAGCCAAGCAACGTCCGCACGGCAAAGTTTTGCCAGGTGGCATCTCGACAAAAACATGATATTCTTGAAAGAAGGCTTCGACAACACGACAACACTCGGCAAAGCACTGTTTGCCGATATCCAAGGAGCGTCACCATAGTATAGTTTTTCCACGTGGCATCTCGGCAAACACATGATATTGCCGAAAGTAGAACTCGATAACACGACAAGACTCGGCAAAGCACTATTTGCCGAGATCCAAGCAGCATCCGCACGACAAAGGTTTTCTACGTGACATCTCAGTCAACACATGATATTCAAGAATGTGGGCCTCGACAACACGAAAACACATGGCAAAGCACTATTTGCCGAGAGCCAAGCAGCGTCTGCACGGCACAGTTTTTCCACGTGGCATCTCGGCAAACACATGATATTCCCGAAAGTAGGCCTCGACAACACGACAACACTTGGAAAAGCACTATTTGCCGAGAGCCAAGCAGAGTTCGCACGACAAAGTTTTTCCACGTGGCATCTCAGTAAACACATCATATTGCCGAATGTAGGCCTCGACAACATGAAAACACACGGCAAAGCACTATTTGCCGAGAGCCAAGCAGCGTCTGCACGGCAAAGTTTTTCCACGTGGCATCTCGGCAAACACATGATATTCCCGAAAGTAGGCCTCGACAACACGACAACACTCGGCAAAGCACTATCTGCCGAAAGCCAAGCAGAGTTCGCACGAATTTTTTTTTCTAAGTGGCATCTCAGCAAACACATGATATTACCGAAAGTAGGCCTCGACAACACGACAACAGTCGGCAAAGCACTATTTGCCGAGAGCCAAGCCGCGTCCACACGGAAAAGGTTTTCCAGGTGCCATCTCTGCAAACACTTGGTATTGCTGAAAGTAGGCCTCGACAACACAAAAACACTTGGTATTGCTGAAAGTAGGCCTCGAGATCCAAGCAACGTTCGCATGACAAAGTTTGGCCACATGGCATCTCGGCAAACACATGATATTCCCCAAAGTAGGCCTCGACAACATGACCACCCTTGGCAAAGCACTATTTGCTGAGAGCCAAGCAGCATCCGCAAGGCATAGTTTTTCCACGTGGCATCTTGGAAAACACATGATATTGCCGAAAGTAGGCCTCGACAACATGACAACACTCGGCAAAGCACTATTTGCCGTGAGCCAAGCAGCGTCCGCATAGGAAAGGTTTTCCTCGTGGCATCTCGGCAAACACATGATATTGCCGAAAGTAGGCCTCTACAAGACGACAACACTCGGCAAAGCACTATTTGTCGAGAGCCAAGCAACGTCCGCACGGCAAAGTTTTGCCAGGTGGCATCTCGGCAAACACACGATATTCCTGAAAGTAGGCCTCGACAACACGACAACACTCAGCAAAGCACTGTTTGTCGATCTCCAAGGAGCGTCCCCACAGTAAATTTTTTCCACGTGGCATCTCGACAAACACATGATACTGCCGAAAGTAGGACTCAACAACACGACAACACTCGGCAAAGCACTATTTGCCGAGAGCCAAGCAGCGTTGGCACGGCAAAGGTTTTCCACATGGCATCTCGGCAAACACATGGTATTGCCGAAAGTAGGCCTCAACAACACGAAAACACACGGCAAAGCACTATTTGCCGAGTGCCAAGCAACATTCGCACGACAAAGTTTTGCCACATGGCATCTCGGCAAACACATGATACTCCCGAAAGTAGGCCTCGACAACACGACAACCCTTGGCAAAGCACTATTTGCCGAGAGCCAAGCAGCGTCGACAAGGCAAAGTTTTTCCACGTGGCATCTCGGCAAGCACATTATATTGGGAAAGTAGGCCTCGACAACATGACAACACTCGGCAAAGCACTATTTGCCAAGAGCCAAGCAGCGTCCGCACGACAAAGTTTTTCCATGTGGCACCTTGGCAAAGCACGATTTGTCGAGAGCCAAGCAACGTCCGCAAGGCAAAGTTTTGTCAGGTGGCATGTCGGCAAACACATGATATTCCTGAAAGTAGGCTTTGACAACACGACAACACTCGGCAAAGCACTGTTTGCCGATATCCAAGCAGCGTCCCCATGGTATAGTTTTTCCATGTGGCATCTCGCCAAACACATGATATTACCGAAAGTAAGCCTCGACAACACGACAACAGTCGGCAAAGCACTATTTGCCGAGAGCCAAGACGCGTCCACACGGAAAAGGTTTTCCAGGTGGCACCTCGGAAAACGCATGATATTGCTAAAAGTAGGCCTCGACAACACAAAAACACTCGACAAAGCAGTATTTTCCGAGAGTCAAGCAACGTTCGCACGACAATGTTTTGCCACATGGCATCTCGGCAAAAACATGATATTCCCGAAAGTAGGCCTCGACAACATGACGACCCTTGGCAAAGCACTATTTGCTGAGAGCTAAGCAGTGTACGCAAGGCAAAGTTTTTCCACGTCGCATCTCGGCAAACACATGATATTGCTGAAACTATGCCTCGGCTACACGACAACACTCGGCAATGCACTACTTTCCAAGAGCTAAGCAGCGTCCGCACGGAAAAGTTTTTCCACGTGGCATCTCGGCAAACACACGCTATTGCAAAAAGTAGGACTCGACAACACGACAACACTCGGCAAAGCACTATTTTCCGAGATCCAAGGAGCGTCCCCATGGTAATGTTTTTCCATGTGGCATCTTGGCAAACACATGATATTGCCAAAAGTAGGACACGACAACACGACAACACGAGAACACTCAGCAAAGCACTATTTGACGAGAGCCAAGCAGCGTCCACACAGCAAAGTTTTTCAACGTGGCATCTCGGCAAACACGTGATATTGCGAAAAGTAGGCCTCGACAACACGACAACACACGGCATAGCACAGTTTGCCGAGAGCCAAGCAACATCCGCACGGCAAAGTCTTTCCACGTGGCATCTTGGCAAACACATGATATTGCCGAAAGTAGGCCTCGACAACATGACAACACTCGGCAAAGCATTATTTGCTGTGAGCCAAGAAGCATCCACACAACAAAGGTTTTCCTTGTGGCATCTCGGCAAACACATGATATTGCGGAAAGTAGGCCTCTACAAAACAACAACACTCTCCAAAGCACGATTTGTCGAGAGCCAAGCAACGTCCGCAAGGCAAAGTTTTGCCAGGTGGCATCTCGGCAAACACATGATATTCCTGAAAGTAGGCTTTGACATAACGACAACACTCGGCAAAGCACTGTTTGCCGATATCCAAGCAGCGTCCCCACGGTATAGTTTTTCCACGTGGCATCTCGCCAAACACATGATATTGCCGAAAGTAGAACTCGACAACACGACAAGACTCGGCAAAGCACTATTTGCCGAGACCCAAGCAGCATCCACACGAAAAAGGTTTTCCATGTGGCATCTCGGCAAACACATGATATTGCTCCAAGTAGGCCTCAACAACACGAAAACACTCGGAAAAACACTATTTGCCGAGAGCCAAGCAACGTTCGCACGACAAAGTTTTGCCACATGGCATCTCGGCAAACACATGATATTCCCGAAAGTAGGCCTCGACACCACGACAACGCTTGGCAAAGCACTATTTGCCGAGAGCCAAGCAGCGTCCGCAAGGCATAGTTTTTCGACGTGGCTTCTCGGCAAACACGTTATATTGGCCAAACTAGGCCTCGACAACATGACAACACTCGGCAAAGCACTATTTGCCGAGAAGCAAGCACCGTCCGCATGGCAAAGTTTTTCCACGAGGCATCTCGGCAAACACACGATACTGCCGAAAGTAGGACTCGACAACATAACAACACTCGGCAAAGCACTATTTGCCGAGATCTAAGCAGCATCCGCACGGCAAAGGTATTCCACATGGCATCTCGGTAAACACATGATATTGCCGAAAGTAGGCCTCAACAACACGAACACACGTCAAAGCACTATTTGCCAAGAGCCAAGCAGCGTCTGCATGGCAAAGTTTTTCCACATGGCATCTCGGCAATCACATGATATTCCCGAAAGTAGGTCTCGACAACACAACAACAGTCGGCAAAGCACTATTTGCTGAGAGCCAAGCAGCGTCCGCACGACAAAATTTTTCCACGTGGCATCTCAGCAAACACAGGATATTACCAAAAGTAGGCCTCGACAACAGGACAACACTCGACAAAGCACTATTTGCCGAGAGCCAAGCAACGTCCGCACGACAAACTTTTGCCACGTGGCATCTTGGCAAACAAATGATATTCCCGAAAGTAGGCCTCGACAACATGACAACCCTTGGCAAAGCACTATTTGCCAAGAGCTAAGCAGCGTCCGCACGGAAAAGGTTTTCCACGTCACATCTTGGCGAACACATGATATTGCCGAAAGTAGGCCTCGACAACACGACAACACTCGGCAAAGCACTATTTGCCAAGAGCTAAGCAGCGTCCGCACACAAAAGTTTTTCTACGTGGCATCTCGGCAAACACAGGATATTGCCAAAAGTAGGACTCGACAACACGACAACACTCGGCAAAGCACTATTTGCCGAGATCCAAGCAGCGTCTGCATGGCAAAGGTTTTCCATGTGGCATCTCGGCAAACACATGATACTGCCGAAAGTAGGCCTCCACAACATGACAACACTCGGCAAAGCACTATTTGACGAGAGCCAAGCAACATCCGCACGACAAACTTTGACCACGTGGCTTTTGGAAATATGCCCTAAAGGCAATAATAAATTAGTTATTATCATATTTCCTTGTTCATGATTATCGTTTATTATCCATGCTATAATTGTATTGATCGGAGACTTACATGCATGTGTGGATACATAGACAAAACCATGTCCCTAGTATGCCTCTAATGGACTAGCTCGTTGATCAAAGGATGGTTAAGGTTTGCTAGCCATGGACATGAGATGTCATTTGATAACTGGATCACATTATTAGGAGAATTATGTGATGGATAAGACCTAAACTACAAACATAGCATATGATCGTGTCAGTTTATTGCTACTGTTTTCTGCATGTCAAGTATATGTTCCTATGACCATGAGATCATGCGACTCATGGATATCGGAGGAGTGCCTTGTGTGTATCAAACATCGCAACGTAACTGGGTGACTATAAAGGTGCTCTACAGGTATCTCCGATGGTGTCTGTTGAGTTGGCATGGATCGACACTGGGATTTGTTACTCCTTGTGACGGAGAGGTATCTCAGGGCCCACTCGGTAATAGAACATCACAACAAGCCTTGCAAGCAATGTGGCTAAGTGTTAGTCATGGGATCTTGTATTACAGAACGAGTAAAGAGACTTGCCAGTAACGATGTTGAAGTAGGTATGGAGATACCGACAATCGAATCTCGGGCAAGTAACATACCGAAGAACAAAGGGAACGTTATACGGGATTAACTAAATCCTTGACATAGAGGTTCGACCAATAAAGATCTTCGTAGAATATGTAGGAACCAATGTGGACGTCCAGGTCCCGCCATTGGTTATTGACCGTAGAGGTGTCTCGGTCATGTCTACATAGTTCTCGAACCTGCAGGGTCTGCACACTTAAGGTTCGGTGACGTTTCGGTAGTGTAGAGTTATGTATGGTGGTGACCGAAGTTTGTTCGGAGTCCCGGATGAGATCCCGGACGTCACGAGGAGCTCCAGAATGGTCCGGAGGTAAAGATTCATATATAGGAAGTCCCAATTTGGTTTCCGGAAAAGTTTCGGGCTCATCGGTTGTGTACCGGGAGTGCCGGTAGTGTACCGGGAGTGCCGGTAGTGTACCGGGAGACCTCCGGGAGGGGTATTTCGACCCCAAGATGTCCATGGGCTGTGCGAGAATAATAACCAGCCCTTAGTGGGCTGGGAAAACATCCACAAAGGCCCATGGCGTAGGAGATAAAGTCCTAAAGCAAAAAGGGGGAAATCAGCCAATAGGAGGCAATCCTACTCCAACTAGGATTGGAGGTGAAGTAGGATTGCTCCCACCTCCTATTTCGGCCGACCCAAAGGCCTTGGCTGCCTATACTCTCCTCTCCTCCTATATATACTAGTGGATTGGGTGGTTTTTGGACAGAATTTCCGGCCACGTGCTACCCGTTCCACCGGTGCATAGTTTCTCCTCTAGATCGTAGTTCTGCAGTGCTTAGGCGAAGCCCTGCCGGAATTGCTCCACCACCATCACCGGAGCACCGTCACGCTGCCGGTGAACTCTCTCTCCTCTCCACCTCCTCTTGCTAGATCAAGATGGTGGAGATCGTCATCAAGATGCACGTGTGCTGAATGCAGAGGTGCCGTCTGTTCGGCGCTATATCGGAAGGACCGTGATCGAGATCGCGAGACGGTTCGTGATGTGATTACAGAACGGATCATGATGAGTTCGCGAGACAGATCATGATTAAGATCGTGAGACGGATCGTGATGAGTTCACGGGACGGATCATGATGTGTTCGCGGGATGGATCGTGATTGGATCACGGGACGGATCGTGATGAGATCGCGGGACGCTCGGCAATTTGGGTCATGAAGATGTTCGACTACACCAACCGTGTTTCTTAACGCTTCCCGCTTAGCGATCTACAAGGGTACGTAGATCCACTCTCCCTCTCGTAGATGCTCATCACCATGGATAGGTTTGCGTGTGCGTAGGAAAAAATTTGTTTCCCATGCGACGTTCCCCAACAGTGGCATCATGAGCTAGGTTGATGGTTCGATGAGATCTCGAGTAGAACAAAAAAGGTTTGTGGGCCTTGATGCTTAGATTGCTTCCTCCCTTGGTCGGATTTCGGTTCAGCGGGATTGTGAGATGAAGCGGCCCGGACCAACATTACTCGTACGCTTACGAGAGACCGGTTCCCTCGACGCAACTTGTTGCTTAGATGGCTTGCGGGTGACAGTTTCTCTCACTTTAGTTGGATCGGATCCGACAAAGGCGGTCCTTGAGAAGGTTCAAAAGCAACCTATGTATCACCGTTGTGGTTTATGCATAGGTGAGAATCGTTCTTGCTAGATACCCGTAGCAGACACATAAAACATGCAACAACAATTAGAGGACGTCTAACTTGTTTTTGCAGGGTATGTTGTGATGTGATATGGCCAATTACATGATGAGATATATGTGATGTATGAGATGATCATGTGATGTATAGAATTTCACGACTTACATGTCGTTGAGTACGGCAACCGGCAGGAGCCATAGGGTTGTCTTTAATTATCGTATGACCTGCGTGTCAATCATTAAGCGCTATGTAATGCTTTACTTTATCGCTAAGCAGTAGCAATAGAAGTAGAAGCAGGGCTGGCGCCACAACCCCAATGGCAACACATTGATGGAGAACAAGATGATCGAGATCATGGTGTTATGCCGGTGACGATGGAGATCATGCCAGTGTTTCGAAGATGGAGATCTTAAACACAAGTTCATGGCCATATCATGTCACTTATGATTTGCATGTGATGTTAATCCTTTTTATGCACCTTATTTTGTTTAGGACGACGGTAGCATTATAAGGTGATCCCTCACTCAATTTCAAGCTAAATTGTGTTCTCCCCGAGTGTGCACCGTTGCGAAAGTTCGTCGTGTTGAGACACCACGTGATGATCGGGTGTGATAGACTCTACGTTCACATACAACGGGTGCAAGCCAGTGTTGCACATGCAGAACACTCGGGTTAAACTTGACGAGCCTAGCATGTACAGACATGGCCTCGGAACACAAGAGACCGAATGGTCGAACATGAGTCATATAGTAGATATGATCAACATGATGATGTTCACCATTGCAGCCACCTCAACTCACGTGATGATCGGACTTGAGTTGGTGAATTTGGATCATGTATCACTTGAATGATCGGAGGGATGTCAATTTGAGTGGGAGTTCTTAAGTAATATGATTAATTGAACTCATTATCATGAACATAGTCAAAGTGTCTTTGCAAATTATGTTGTAGATTACTAGCTCGCGCTGTAGCTCCCTTGTATTTTTATATGTTCCTAGAGAAATATAATTGAAAGATGTTGGTAGCAAAATTGCGGACTGGGTCCGTGATCTGAGGATTGTCCTCATTGCTGCACAGAAGGCTTATGTCCTTAATGCACCGCTCGGTGCGCCACCCCATCTAGCGTCGTCTCTAGATGTTGTGAACATCTGAGAGGCACGTTTCGATGACTACTTGATAGTTTAGTGCGTCATGCATTACTGCTTAGAATTGAGGCTCCGAAACATTTTGAACGTTATGGAACATATGAGATGTTCTAAGAGCTGAGATTGTGATCTCAGGCTCGTGCCCGAGTTGCGAGATATAGGATCTCCAACGAGATTCTTTGCCTGCAAGATGAAAGATATAAGATAGTGATTGATGTAGTTCTCCAAGTCACTATCACTGAGCTACTAGAACTTAGTGATTAACTATAAAATGCCAGGGAAAGAAATGTTGATCCCTGAGCTGTTCGCGATGTTTGACACCGCAAAGGTAGAAATCAAGAAGGAGCGTCAAGTGTTGATGGTTAATCAAACCACTAGTTTCGAGAAGGGCAAAAGCAAGGAGGGAAACTTCATGGATAGCAAGTCAGTTGCTGCTCCAGTGAAGCAACCCAAAGTTGAACTCAAACCCTAGATACTTGGTAGATAAGAAGGCTGGCAACATTAATAGAAGTATATTTGATATACAAGTTATTAATGTGTACCTTGCTAGTACTCTTAGTAGCACCTGGGTATTGGATACCGGTTCGGTTGCTAAATGTTAGTAACTCGAAATAAAAGCTACGGAATAAACGGAGAACTAGCTAAGGGCAAGGTAATGATGTGTGTTGGAAATGTTTCCAAGGTTGATGTGATCAACATCGCACGCTCTCGCTACCTTCGGGATTAGTGACGAACCTAAATAAATGTTATTTGGTGTTTTGCGTTGAGCATGAACATGATTAGATCATGTTTGTTGCAATACGGTTATTCATTTAAGTCAGAGAATAATAGTTATTCTGTTTACATGAATAATGCCTTCAATGGTCATGCACCCAGTGAGAATGGTTTGTTGAAATCTTGATCGTAGTAATACACATGTTCATAACATTGATGTCAAAAGATACAAAGTTAAATAATGATAGTACCACATACTTGTGGCACTGCCGCAAAATGTCATATTGGTATAAAGCGCATGAAGAAACTCCATGCTGATGGATATTTGGACTCATTCGATTTCGAATCGGTTGAGACATGCAAACCATGCCTCTTGGGCAAGATGACTAAAGGACCCCGTTGGATGGAGCGGGCAAGTGATTCATTGGAAATGATACATGTTGATGTATGCAATCTAGTGAGTCTTGTAGCGTGCAGTGGATATCGTTATTTTCTTACCTTCACTGATGATTTTAGTAGATATAGTGCATATTTACTTAATGAAACACAAGTCTGAATCGTTTGAAAGGTTCAAGAAAATTCAGAATGAAGTTCAAAGATCATCGTGACAAGCAGATAAAAATGACCGCGATATGATCATGGAGGTAAATATCTGAGTCACGAGTTTGGCATACAACTTAAGACAATGTGAAAGTTGTTTCACAACTAAACGCCACCTGGAACACCATAGTGTGATGGTGTGTCCGAACATCATAGTTATGCTCTATTGGACATGGTGCGTGCTATGATGTCTCTTGTCGTTTTACTACTATAATTTTGGGGTTATGCATTAGAGACAACTACATTCACTTTAAATAGGGCATCATCTAAATCCGTTGAGATGACACCGTGTGAATTATGATTTGATAGAAACCTAAGCTGTCATTTCTTAATATTTGGGGCTGTGACACTTGTGTGGAAAATGTTTTCACCTAATGAGGTCGAACCCAAGGCGGACAAATGCATCTTCATAGAATACCCTAAGATCAGTTGGGTGAACCTTCAATCTCAGATCCTAGTACAAAGTGTTTGTTGCTTAAACGGATCCTTTCTCGAGGAAATGTTTCTCTCGAAAGAATTGAGTGGGAGGAAGATAGAACTTGATTAGGTTGTTAAACCTTTGTTCAACCAGAGAGTAGCGCAGCGCAGAAAGATGTTTCTATGAAGCCTAGGTTAGTTGAAGAGGAAGTTAATGATGATGATCATGAAGCTTCAGGATCAAGTTACTATCGAACTTCGTAGGTCGACAAGGATGTGTACTGCTCCTAAGTGGTACGACAACTCTGTCTTGGAGATCATGTTGTTGGACAATGATGAACCTACGAGCTATGGAGAAGCGATGATGGGCCCGGATTCCGACAAATGGTTAGAGGCCATGAAATCCGAGATAGGATCCATGTATGAAAACCAAGTATAGACTTTGGTAGACTTGCTCGTTAGACGGCAGGTCGTTGAGTACAAATGGACCTTTAGAATGAAGACATACACTGATGGTGAATGTCACCATTTGTAAAGCTCGACTTGTTGCAAAGTTGTTTGTGACAAGTTCAAGGAGTTGACTACGATGAGGCTTTCTCACTCGTAGCGATGCTAAAAGTCTGTTGGAATTATGTTAGCAGTTGCTGCATTTTCAATTATGAAATCTGGCAGATGGATGTCAAAACATCGTTTCCTTAACGGTTTACTTAAGGAAAGGTTGTATGTGATACAACCAGAAGGTTTTGTCAGTCCTAAGGATGCTAAAGGATGAGCAAGCTTCAGTGATCCTTCTATGGACTGAAGCAAGCATCTCGGAGTTGGAAGTTACACTTTGATGAGGTGATCAAAGTTTTTGTAGTTTATTACAAAGCTTACGAGAAACTTGTATTTGCAATAAAGTGAGTGGGAGCACTATAGAGTTTCTGATAAGTATATGTGGTTGACATATTGTTGATCGGAAATAATGTAGAATTTCTAGAAGGCATAAAAGGTTGTTTGAAAAGTGTTATTCAAAGGAAGACCTGGATAAAGCTACCTAATTGTTGAGCATCAAAATCTATAGAGATAGATCAAGATGCTTGATGAGACTTTCAATGAGTGCATACCTTGACAAGATTTTGAAAGAGTTCAAAATGGATCAGCCAGAGAAATAGTTCTCGTCTGATTTATAAGGTGTAAAGTTGAGTGAGACTCAAAGCTCGACAACGGCAGAAGAAAGAGAAAGGACGAACGTCGCCCCGTATGCCTTAGCCATGCTGTGTACCGCACCTTTGTGTGCCTTGCCATGAGTCTGTCAAGGGGTACAAGAGTTGTCCAGGGGTAGATCACTGGACAGCGGTCGGAATTATCCTTAGTAACTAGAGGACTAAGGAAATGGTTCTTGATTATGGAGGAGATAAAGAGTTCGTCGTAAATATTTACCTCGATGCGAGCTTTAACACCTATCCGGATGACTAGTAGTAGCAATCTGGATACGTATAGTGGAGCAGCCATTTGGAAATAGTACCAAGTGGAGTGTGGTAGAAGTGTTTACGGTTTGACACCGAGATTTGCAAAGTACACACGGATCTGAATATCGCCATTGGTTATTGACCGTAGAGGTGCCTCGGTCATGTCTACATAGTTCTCGAACCCGCAGAGTCTGCACACTTAAGGTTCGGTGACGTTTCGGTAGTGTATAGTTATGTATGGTGGTGACCAAAGTTTGTTCGGAGTCCCGGATGAGATCCCGGATGTCACGAGGAGCTCCGGAATGGTACGGAGGTAAAGATTCATATATAGGAAGTCCCAATTTGGTTTCCGAAAAAGTTTCGGGCTCATCGGTAGTGTACCGGGAGTGCCGGTAGTGTACCGTGAGTGCCGGTAGTGTACCAGGAGACCTCCGGGGGGGGGGGGGATTTCGACCCCAAGATGTCCATGGGCTGTGGGAGAATAATAACCATCCCTTAGTGGGCTAGGAAAACAGCCACAAAGGCCCATGGCGCATGAGAGAAAGTCCTAAAGAAAAAAGTGGAAAATCAGCCAATAGGAGGCAATCCTACTCCAACTAGGATTGGAGGTGAAGTAGGGTTGCTCCCACCTCCTATTTCGGCCGACCCAAAGGCCTTGGCTGCCTCTCCTCTCCTCTCCTCCTATATATACTAGTGGATTGGGTGGTTTTTGGACAGAATTTTCAGCCACGTGCTACCCGTTCCACCGGTGCATAGTTTCTCCTCTAGATTGTAGTTCCGCAGTGCTTAGGCGATGCCCTGCCGGAATTGCTCCACCACCATCACCGGAGCGCCGTCACGCTGCCGGTGAACTCTCTCTCCTCTCCACCTCCTCTTGCTGGATCAAGATGGTGGAGATCGTCATCAAGCTGCACGTGTGCTGAACGCAGAGGTGCCGTCCGTTCAGCGCTAGATCGGAAGGACCGTGATCGAGATCGCGAGACGGTTCGTGATGTGATCACGGAACGGATCGTGATGAGTTCACGGGACAGATCATGATCAGGATCATGAGACGGATCGTGATGAGTTCGCGGGACGGATCATGATGTGTTCGCGGGACGGATCATGATTGGATCACAGGACGGATCGTGATGAGATCGCGGGACGCTCGGCGATTTGGATCGTGAAGATGTTCGACTACACCAACCGCGTTTCTTAACGCTTCCCGCTTAGCGATCTACAAGGGTACATAGATCCACTCTCCCTCTCATAGATGCTCATCACCATGGATAGGTTTGCGTGTGCGTAGGAAAATTTTTGTTTCCCATGCGACGTTCCCCAACAGTGGCATCTCGGCAAACACATAATATTCCCGAAAGTCGGTCTTGACAACAACAAAACACTTGGCAAAGCACTATTTACCGAGAGCCAAGCAGCGTCTGCACGGCAAAGTTTTTCCACATGGCATCTTCCGAAACACATGATATTGCTGAAAGTTGGCCTCGACAACATGACAACAGTCGGCGAAGCACTATTTTCCGAGAACCAAGCAACGTCTGCATGGCAAAGTTTTGCAACGTGGCATCTCGGAAAACACATGATATTGCCAAAAGTAGGCCTCGACAACACGAAAACACTTGGCAAAGCACTATTTGTCAAGAGCCAAGCAGCGTCTGCATGGCAAAGTTTTTGCACGTGGCATCTGGGCAAACACATGATATTCCCGAAAGTAGGCCTCAACAACATGACAACCTTGGCACAACACTATTTGCCGAGAGCCAAGCAGCGTCCGCGAGGCAAAGTTTTTCCATGTGGCATCTTGGTAAACACATGATATTGCCGAAAGTAGGCCTCGACAACATGACAACACTCGGCAAAGCACTATTTACCGAGAGCCAAGCAGCGTCCGCACGGCAAAGTTTTTCCACGTGGCATCTCGGAAACACATGATATTGCCGAGAGTCGGCCTCAAAAACATGAAAACACTCGGCAAAGCACTATTTGCCGAGAGCAAAGCAACATTCGCACGACAAAGTTTTTCCACGTTGCATTTCGGCAAACTCATGATATTGGCGAAAGTAGGCCTCGACAACACGACAACACTCGGCAAGGAACTATTTGCCGGGAGCCAAGCAGCGTACGCACGGCAAAGGTTTTCCACATGGCATCTCGGCAAACACATGATATTGCCAAAAGTAGGGTTCAACAACACGACAACACTCAGCAAAGCACTATTTGCCGAGAGCAAAACAACATCCGCACGGAAAAGGTTTTCCACGTGGCATCCCGGCAAACACATGATATTGCTGAAAGTAGGCCTCGACAACAAGACAACACTCGACAAAGCACTATTTGCCGAGAACCAAGCAACGTCCTCACAACAAAGTTTTGCCACGTGGCATCTTGACAAACACATGATATTGCCAATAGGAGGCGTCGACAACATGACAACACTTGGCAAAGAACTATTTGCCGAGAGCCAAGCAGCGTCCGCATTGCATAGTTTTTCCACGTGGCATCTCGAAAAACACATGATATTGCCGAAAGTAGGGCTCGACAACACAAAAACACTCGGCAAAGCACTATTTTCCAAGAGCCAAGAAGCGTCTGCACGGCAAAGTTTTTCCACATGGCGTCTCGGCAAACACATGATAATTCCAAAAGTAGGCCTCGAAAACACGACAACACTCGGCAAAGCACTATTTGCCGCGAACCAAGCAGCGTCTGCGCAGCAAAGGCTTTTCACGTGGCATCTCGGTAGACTCATTATATTGCCGAAAGTAGGCCTTGACAACATGAAAGCACTCGGCAAAGCACTGTTTGTCGAGAGCCAAGCAGCGTCTGCACGGCAAAGTTTTTCCATGTGGCATCTCGAAAAACACATGATATTGCCGAAAGTAAGCCTCGACAACACAACAAGAATCGGCAAAGCACTATTTGCTGAGAGCCAAGAAGCATCTGCACAGCAAAGTTTTTTCATGTGGCATCTCGGCAAACACATGATAATTCCAAAAGTAGGCATCGATAACATGACAACACTTGGCAAAGAACTAGTTGCCGAGAGCCAAGCAGCGTCCGCAAGGCAAAGTTTTTCCATGTGGCATCTCGAAAAACACATGATATTGCCGAAAGTAGGCCTCGACAACACAAAAACACTCGGCAAAGCACTATTTGCCAAGAGCCAAGAAGTGTCTGCACGGCAAAGTTTTCCACATGGCATCTCGGCAAACACATGATAATTCCAAAAGTAGGCCTCGACAACACGACAACACTCGGCAAAGCACTATTTGCCGCGAACCGAGCAGAGTCTACGCACCAAAGGCTTTCCACGTGGCATCTCGGTAGACTCATTATATTGCCGAAAGTAGGCCTTGACAACATGAGAGCACTCGGCAAAGCACTATTTGCCGAGAGCCAAGTAGCGTCTGCACGGCAAAGTTATTCCACATGGCATCTCGGCAAACACATGATATTGCTGAAAGTTGGCCTCTATGACACGACAACACTCGGCAAAGCACTATTTGCCGAGAGCCAAGAAACGTCCGCATGGCAAAGGTTTTCCACATGGCATCTCAGAAGACTCATGATATTGCCGAAACTAGGCCTCGACAACACGAAAACACTCGGCAAAGCACTATTTGCAGAGAGCCAAGCAGCGTCTGCATGGCAAAGTTTTTCCATGTGGCATCTGGGCAAACACATGATATTCCCGAAAGTAGGCCTCGACAACACGACAACCTTGGCAAAGCACAATTTGCCGAGAGCCAAGCAGCGTCCGCGAGGCAAAGTTTTTCCATGTGGCATCTTGGTAAACCCATGATATTGCCGAAAGTAGGCCTCAAAAACATGACAACACTCGGCAAAGCACTATTTGCCGAGAGCCAAGCAGCGTCCGCACGGCAAAGTTTTTCCACGTGGTATCTCGGAAACACATGATATTGCCAAAAGTCGGCCTCAAAAACATGAAAACACTCGGCAAAGCACTATTTGCCGAGAGCAAAGCAACGTTCGCACGAATAAAATTTTCCACGTTGCTATTCGGGAAACACATGATATTGCCGAAAGTAGGCCTCGACAACACGACAACACTAGGCAAAGCACTATTTGCCGGGAGCCAAGCAGCGTACGCACCGCAAAAGTTTTCCACATGGCATCTTGGCAAACACATGATATTGCCAAAAGTAGGCCTCAACAACACGACAACACTCAGCAAAGCACTATTTGCCGAGAGCAAAACAACATCCGCACGGAAAAGGTTTTCCACGTGGCATCTCGGCAAACACATGATATTGCTGAAAGTAGGCCTCGACAAAAAGACAACACTCGACAAATCACTATTTGCCGAGAGCCAAGCAACGTCCGCACAACAAAGTTTTGCCATGTGGCATCTCGACAAACACATGATATTGCCAATAGGAGGCCTCGACAACACGAAAACACTCGACAAAGCACTATTTGCCAAGAGCCAAGAAGCGTCGGCAAGGAAAAGTTTTTCCATGTGGCATCTCGAAAAACACATGATATTGCCGAAAGTAAGCCTCAACAACACGACAACAATCGGCAAAGCACTATTTGCCGAGAGCCAAGAAGCGTCTGCACAGCAAAGTTTTTCCATGTGGCATCTCGGCAAATACATGATAATTCCAAAAGTAGGCATCGATAACATGACAACACTTGGCAAAGAACTATTTGCCGAGAGCCAAGAAGCGTCCGCAAGGCAAAGTTTTTCCATGTGGCATCTCGAAAAACACATGATATTGCCGAAAGTAGGCCTCGACAACACAAAAACACTCGGCAAAGCACGGCAAAGTTTTTCCACATGGCATCTCGGCAAACACATGATAATTCCAAAAGTAGGTCTCGACAACACGACAACACTCGGCAAAGCACTATTTGCCGTGAACCAAGCAGCGTCTGCGCAGCAAAGGCTTTTCACGTGGCATCTCGGTAGACTCATTATATTGCCGAAAGTAGGCCTTGACAACATGAAAGTACTCGGCAAAGCACTATTTGTCGAGAGCCAAGTAGCGTCTGCATGGCAAAGTTTTTCCACATGGCATCTCGGCAAACACATGATATTGCTGAAAGTTGGCCTCTACAACACGACAACACTCGGCAAAGCACTATTTGCCGAGAGCCAAGCAATGTCCGCATGGCAAAGGTTTTCCACATGGCATCTCAGCAGACTCATGATATTGCCGAAACTAGGCCTCGACAACACGAAAACACTCGGCAAAGCACTATTTGCCAAGAGCCAAGCAGCGTCTACACGGCAAAGTTTTTCCACGTGGCATCTGGACAAACACATGATATTCCCAAAAGTAGGCCTTGACAATTCGACAACCCTTGGCAAATCACTGTTGGCCGAGAGCCAAGCAGCGTCCGCGAGGCAAAGTTATTCCATGTGGCATCTCGGCAAACACATGATTTTGCCGAAAGTAGGCCTCGACAACATGACAACACCAGGCAAAGCACTATTTGCCGAGAGCCAAGCAGCGTCCGCACGGCAAAGTTTTTCCACGTGGCATCTCGGCAAACACATGATATTGCCAAAAGGAGGCCTCGACAACATGACAACACTTGGCAAAGAACTATTTGCCGAGAGCCAAGCAGCGTCGGCAAGGCAAAGTTTTTCCATGTGGCATCTCGAAAAACACATGATATTGCCAAAAGTAAACCTCGACAACACGACAACAATCGGCAAAGCACTATTTGCTGACAGCCAAGAAGCGTCTGCACAGCAAAGTTTTTCCATGTGGCATCTCGGCAAACACATGATAATTCCAAAAGTAGGCATCGACAACACGACAACACTTGGCAAAGCACTATTTGCCGCGAACCAAGCAGCATCTGCGCGGCAAAGGCTTTCCACGTGGCATCTCGGTAGACTCATTATATTGCCGAAGGTAGGCCTTGACAACACGAAAACACTCGGCAAAGCGTTATTTTCCGAGAGCCAAGCAGCGTCTGCACGGCAAAGTTTTTCCACATGGCATCTCGGCAAACACATGATATTGCTGAAAGTTGGCCTCTACAACACAACAACACTCGGCAAAGCACTATTTGTCGAGAGCCAAGCAACGTCCACATGGCAAAGGTTTTCCACATGGCATCTCAACAGACTCATGATATTTCCGAAAGTAGGCCTCGACAACACGAAAACACTCGGCGAAGCACTATTTGTCGAGAGCCAAGCAGCGTCTGCACGGCAAAGTTTTTCCACGTGGCATCTGGACAAACACATGATATACCTGAAAGTAGGCCTCGACAATTCGACAACCCTTGGCAAATCACTGTTGGTCGAGAGCCAAGCAGCATCCGCACGGCAAAGTTTTTCCACGTGGCATCTCGGAAACACATGATATTGCCGAAAGTCGTCCTCAAAAACATGAAAGCACTCGGCAAAGCACTATTTGCCGAGAGGAAAGCAACGTTCGCATGACAAAGTTTTTCCAAGTTGCATTTCGGGAAACACATGATATTGCCGAAATTAGGGCTCGACAACACGACAACACTCGGCAAAGCACTATTTGCCGGGAGCCAAGCAGCGTACGCACGGCAAAGGTTTTCCATATGGCATCTCGGCAAACACATGATATTGCCAAAAGTAGGCCTCAACAACACGACAACACTCAGCAAAGCACTATTTGCCGAGAGCAAAACAACATCCGCACGGAAAAGGTTTTCCATGTGGCATCTCGGCAAACACATGATATTGCTGAAAGTAGGCCTCGACAACAAGACAATACTCGACAAAGCACTATTTGTCTAGAGCAAAGCAACGTCCGCACAACAAAGTTTTCCCACGTGGCATCTCGACAAACACACGATATTGCCAATAGGAGGCCTCGACAACACGAAAACACTCGACAAAGCACTATTTGCCGAGAGCCAAGCAGCGTCGGCAAGGCAAAGTTTTTCCATGTCGCATCTCGAAAAACACATGATATTGCCGAAAGTAGGCCTCGACAACACAGAAACACTCGGCAAAGCACTATTTGCCAAGAGCCAAGAGGCGTCGGCACGGCAAAGTTTTTCCACATGGCATCTCGGCAAACACATGATAATTCCAAAAGTAGGTCTCGACAACACGACAACACTCGGCAAAGCACTATTTGCCGCGAACCAAGCAGCGTCTGCGTAGCAAAGGCTTTTCACGTGGCATCTCGGTAGACACATTATATTGCCGAAAGTAGGCCTTGACAACATGAAAGCACTCGGCAAAGCACTATTTGTTGAGAGCCAAGTAGCGTCTGCACGGCAAAGTTTTTCCACATGGCATCTCGGCAAACACATGATATTGCTGAAAGTTGGCCTCTACAACACGACAACACTCGGCAAAGCACTATTTGCCGAGAGCCAAGCAATGTCCGCATGGCAAAGGTTTTCCACATGGCATCTCAGAAGACTCATGATATTGCCGAAACTAGGCCTCGACAACACGAAAACACTCGGCAAAGCACTATTTGTCGAGAGCCAAGCAGCGTCTGCATGGCAATGTTTTTCCACGTGGCATTTGGGCAAACACATGATATTCCTGAAAGTAGGCCTCGACAACACGACAACCTTGGCAAAGCACTATTTGCCGAGAGCCAAGCACCGTCCGCGAGGCAAAGTTTTTCCATGTGGCATCTTGGTAAACACATGATATTGCTGAAAGTAGGCCTCAAAAACATGACAACACTCGGCAAAGCACTATTTGCCGAGAGCCAAGCAGCGTCCGCACGGCAAAGTTTTTCCACGTGGCATCTCGGAAACACATGATATTGCTGAAAGTCGGCCTCAAAAACTTGAAAACACTCGGCAAAGCACTATTTGCCGAGAGCAAAGCAACGTTCACACGACAAAGTTTTTCCACGTTGCATTTCGGGAAACACATGATATTGCCGAAAGTAGGCCTCGACAACACGACAACCCTCGGCAAAGCACTATTTGCCGGGAGCCAAGCAGCGTACGCACGGCAAAGGTTTTCCACATGGCATCTCGGCAAACACATGATATTGCCAAAAGTAGGCCTCAACAACACAACAACACTCAGCAAAGCACTATTTGCCGAGAGCAAGACAACATCCGCACGGAAAAGGTTTTCCACGTGGCATCTCGGCAAACACATGATATTGCTGAAAGTAGGCCTCGACAAAAAGACAACACTCAACAAAGCACTATTTGCCGAGAGCCAAGCAACGTCCGCACAACAAAGTTTTGCCACGTGGCATCTCAACAAACACATGATATTGCCAATAGGAGGCCTCGACAACACGAAAACACTAGACAAAGCACTATTTGCCGAGAGCCAAGCAGCGTCGTTAAGACAAAGTTTTTCCATGTGGCATCTCGAAAAACACATGATATTGCCGAAAGTAAGCCTCGACAACACGACAACAATCGGCAAAGCACTATTTGCCGAGAGCCAACAAGCGTCTGCACAGCAAAGTTTTTCCATGTGGCATCTCGGCAAACACATGATAATTCCAAAAGTAGGCATCGATAACATGACAACACTTGGCAAAGAACTATTTGCCGAGACCCAAGCAGCGTCCGCAAGGCAAAGTTTTTCCATGTGGCATCTCGAAAAACACATGATATTGCCGAAAGTAGGCCTCGACAACACAAAAACACTCGGCAAAGCACTATTTGCCAAGAGCCAAGAAGCGTCTGCACGGCAAAGTTTTTCCACATGGCATCTCGGCAAACACATGATAATTCCAAAAGTAGGTCTCGACAACACGACAACACTCGGCAAAGCACTATTTGCCGCGAACCAAGCAGCGTCTGCACAGCAAAGGCTTTCCACGTGGCATCTCGGTAGACTCATTATATTGCCGAAAGTAGGCCTTGAGAACATGAAAGCACTCGGCAAAGCACTATTTGTCGAGAGCCAAGTAGCGTCTGCACGGCAAAGTTTTTCCACATGGCATCTCGGCAAACACATGATATTGCTGAAAGTTGGCCTCTACAACACGACAACACTCGGCAAAGCACTATTTGGCGAGAGCCAAGCAACGTCCGCATGGCAAAGGTTTTCCACATGGCATCTTAGAAGACTCATGATATTGCCGAAACTAGGCCTCGACAACACGAAAACACTCGGCAAAGCACTATTTGCCGAGAGCCAAGCAGCGTCTGCATGGCAAAGTTTTTCTACGTGGCATCTGGGCAAACACATGATATTCCTGAAAGTAGGCCTCGACAACACGACAACCTTGGCAAAGCACTATTTGCCGAGAGCCAAGCACCGTCCGCGAGGCATAGGTTTTCCATGTGCCATCTTGGTAAACACATGATATTGCTGAAAGTAGGCCTCAAAAACATGACAACACTCGGCAAAGCACTATTTGCCGAGAGCCAAGCAGCGTCCGCACGGCAAAGTTTTTCCACGTGGCATCTCGGAAACACATGATATTGCTGAAAGTCGGCCTCAAAAACTTGAAAACACTCGGCAAAGCACTATTTGCCGAGAGCAAAGCAA
This sequence comes from Hordeum marinum, assembly GCA_022496015.1. Classification (NCBI taxonomy): domain Eukaryota; kingdom Viridiplantae; phylum Streptophyta; class Magnoliopsida; order Poales; family Poaceae; genus Hordeum; species Hordeum marinum. The sequence continues at coordinate 621,650 of JAAAWK010000935.1, forward strand.
CGTTCACATGACAAAGTTTTTCCACGTTGCATTTCGGGAAACACATGATATTGCCGAAAGTAGGCCTCGACAACACGACAACACTCGGCAAAGCACTATTTGCCGGGAGCCAAGCAGCGTACGCACGGCAAAGGTTTTCCACATGGCATCTCGGCAAACACATGATATTGCCAAAAGTAGGCCTCAACAACACAACAATACTCAGCAAAGCACTATTTGCCGAGAGCAAAACAACATCCGCACGGAAAAGGTTTTCCACGTGGCACCTCGGCAAACACATGATATTGCTGAAAGTAGGCCTCGACAACAAGACAACACTCAACAAAGCACTATTTGCCGAGAGCCAAGCAACGTCCGCACAACAAAGTTTTGCCACGTGGCATCTCGACAAACACATGATATTGCCAATAGGAGGCCTCGACAACACGAAAACACTAGACAAAGCACTATTTGCCGAGAGCCAAGCAGCGTCGGCAAGGCAAAGTTTTTCCATGTGGCATCTCTAAAGACACATGATATTGCCTAAAGTAAGCCTCGACAACACGACAACAATCGGCAAAGCACTATTTGCCGAGAGCCAAGAAGCGTCTGCACAACAAAGTTTTTCCATGTGGCATCTCGGCAAACACATGATAATTCCAAAAGTAAGCATCGATAACATGACAACACTTGGCAAAGAACTATTTGCCGAGAGCCTAGCAGCGTCCGCAAGGCAAAGTTTTTCCATGTGGCATCTCGAAAAACACATGATATTGCCGAAAGTAGGCCTCGACAACACAAAAACACTCGGCAAAGCACTATTTGCCAAGAGCCAAGAAGCGTCTGCACGACAAAGTTTTTCCACATGGCATCTCGGCAAACACATGATAATTCCAAAAGTAGGTCTCGACAACACGACAACACTCGGCAAAGCACTATTTGCCGCAAACCAAGCAGCGTCTGCGCAGCAAAGGCTTTTCACGTGGCATCTCGGTAGACTCATTATATTGCCGAAAGTAGGCCTTGACAACATGAAAGCACTCGGCAAAGCACTATTTGTCGAGAGCCAAGTAGCGTCTGCACGGCAAAGTTTTTCCACATGGCATCTCGGCAAACACATGATATTGCTGAAAGTTGGCCTCTACAACACGACAACACTCGGCAAAGCACTATTTGCCGAGAGCCAAGCAATGTCCGCATTGCAAAGGTTTTCCACATGGCATCTCAGAAGACTCATGATATTGCCGAAACTAGGCCTCGACAACACGAAAACACTCGGCAAAGCACTATTTGCCGAGAGCCAAGCAGCGTCTGCACGACAAAGTTTTTCCACGTGGCATCTGGACAAACACATGATATTCCCAAAAGTAGGCCTTGACAATTCGACAACCCTTGGCAAATCACTATTGGCCGAGAGCAAAGCAGCGTCCGCGAGGCAAAGTTTTTCCATGTGGCATCTCGGCAAACACATGATTTTGCCGAAAGTAGGCCTCGACAACATGACAACACCCGGCAAAGCACTATTTGCCGAGAGCCAAGCAGCATCCGCACGGCAAAGTTTTTCCACATGGCATCTCGGCAAACACATGATATCGCCAAAAGGAGGCCTCGACAACATGACAACACTTGGCAAAGAACTATTTGCCGAGAGCCAAGAAGCGTCGGCAAGGCAAAGTTTTTCCATGTGGCATCTCGAAAAACACATGATATTGCCGAAAGTAAGCCTCGACAACACGACAACAATCGGCAAAGCACTATTTGCCGAGAGCCAAGAAGCGTCTGCACAACAAAGTTTTTCCATGTGGCATCTCGGCAAACACATGATAATTCCAAAAGTAGGCATCGACAACACGACAACACTTGGCAAAGCACTATTTGCCGCGAGCCAAGAAGCATCTGCGCGGCAAAGGCTTTCCACGTGGCATCTCGGTAGACTCATTATATTGCCGACGGTAGGCCTTGACAACACAAAAACACTCGGCAAAGCGTTATTTGCCGAGAGCCAAGCAGCGTCTGCACGGCAAAGTTTTTCCACATGGCATCTTGGCAAACACATGATATTGCTGAAAGTTGGCCTCTACAACACAACAACACTTGCCAAAGCACTATTTGCAGAGAGCCAAGCAACATCCGCATGGCAAAGGTTTTCCACACGGCATCTCAGCAGACTCATGATATTTCCGAAAGTAGGCCTCGACAACACGAAAACACTCGGCGAAGCACTATTTGTCGAGAGCCAAGCAGCGTCTGCACGGCAATGTTTTTCCACGTGGCATCTGGACAAACACATGATATTCCCGAAAGTAGGCCTCGACAATTCGACAACCCTTGGCAAATCACTATTGGCCGAGAGCCAAGCAGCGTCCGCGAGGCAATGTTTTTCCAGGTTGCATCTCGGCAAACACATGATATTGCCGAAAGTAGGCCTCGACAACATGACAACACTCGGCAAAGCACTATTTGCCGAGAGCCAAGCAGTGTCCGCACGGCAAAGTTTTTCCACGTGGCATCTGGGCAAACATATGATATTCCCGAAAGTAGGCCTCGACAACACGACAACCTTGGCAAAGCACTATTTGCCGAGAGCCAACCAGCGTCCGCGAGGCAAAGTTTTTCCATGTGGCATCTTGGTAAACACATGATATTGCCGAAAGTAGGCCTCAAAAACATGACAACACTCGGCAAAGCACTATTTGCCGAGAGCCAAGCAGTGTCCGCAGGGCAAAGTTTTTCCACGTGGCATCTCGGAAACACATGATATTGCCGAAAGTCGGCCTCAAAAAACTGAAAACACTCGGCAAAGCACTATTTGCCGAGAGCAAAGCACCGTTCGCACGACAAAAATTTTCCACGTTGCATTTCGGGAAACACATGATATTGCCGAAAGTAGGCCTTGACAACACGACAACACTCGGCAAAGCACTATTTACCGGGAGCCAAGCAGCGTACGCACGGCAAAGGTTTTCCACATGGCATCTCGGCAAACACATGATATTGCCAAAAGTAGGCCTCAACAACACGACAACACTCAGCAAAGCACTATTTGCCGAGAGCAAAACAACATCCGCACGGAAAAGGTTTTCCACGTGGCATCTCGGCAAACACATGATATTGCTGAAAGTAGGCCTCGACAAAAAGACAACACTCGACAAAGCACTATTTGCCTAGAGCCAAGCAACGTCCGCACAACAAAGTTTTGCCACGTGGCATCTCGACAAACACATTATATTGCCAATAGGAGGCCTCGACAACACGAAAACACTCGACAAAGCACTATTTCCCGACAGCCAAGCAGCGTCGGCAAGGCAATGTTTTTCCATGTGGCATCTCGAAAAACACATGATATTGACGAAAGTAAGCCTCGACAACAAGACAACAATCGGCAAAGCACTATTTGCCAAGAGCCAAGAAGCGTGTGCACAGCAAAGTTTTTCCATGTGGCATCTCGGCAAACACATGATAATTCCAAAAGTAGGCATTGATAACATGACAACACTTGGCAAAGAACTATTTGCCGAGAGCCAAGCAGCGTCCGCAAGGCAAAGTTTTTCCACGTGGCATCTCGAAAAACACATGTTATTGCCGAAAGTAGGCCTCGACAACACAAAAACACTCGGCAAAGCACTATTTTCCAAGAGCCAAGAAGCATCTGCATGGCAAAGTTTTTCCACATGGCATCTCGGCAAACACATGATAATTCCAAAAGTAGGTCTCGACAACACGACAACACTCGGCGAAGCACTATTTGCCGCGAACCAAGCAGCGTCTGCGCAGCAAAGGCTTTTCACGTGGCATCTCGGTAGACTCATTATATTGCCGAAAGTAGGCCTTGACAACATGAAAGCACTCGGCAAAGCACTATTTGTTGAGAGCCAAGTAGCGTCTGCACGGCAAAGTTTTTCCACATGGCATCTCGGCAAACACATGATATTGCTGAAAGTTGGCCTCTACAACACGACAACACTCGGCAAAGCACTATTTGCCGAGAGCCAAGCAATGTCCGCATGGCAAAGGTTTTCCGCATGGCATCTCAGCAGACTCATGATATTGCCGAAACTAGGCCTCAACAACACGAAAACACTCGGCAAAGCACTATTTGCCGAGAGCCAAGCAGCGTCTGCATGGCAAAGTTTTTCCACGTGGCATCTGGACAAACACATGATATTCCCAAAAGTAGGCCTCGACAATTCGACAACCCTTGGCAAATCTCTATTGGCCGAGAGCCAAGCAGCGTCCGCGAGGCAAAGTTTTTCCATGTGGCATCTCGGCAAACACATGATTTTGCCGAAAGTAGGCCTCGACAACATGACAACACCCGGCAAAGCACTATTTGCCGAGAGCCAAGCAGCGTCCGCACGGCAAAGTTTCTCCACGTGGCATCTCGGCAAACACATGATATTGCCAAAAGGAGGCCTCGACAACATGACAACACTTGGCAAAGAACTATTTGCCGAGAGCCAAGCAGCGTCCGCAAGGCAAAGTTTTTCCATGTGGCATCTCGAAAAACACATGATATTGCCGAAAGTAAGCCTCGACAACACGACAACAATCGGCCAAGCCCTATTTGCCAAGAGCCAAGAAGCGTCTGCACAGCAAAGTTTTTCCATGTGGCATCTCGGCAGACACATGATAATTCCAAAAGTAGGCATCGACAACACGACAACACTTGGCAAAGCACTATTTGCAAGGAACCAAGCAGCATCTGCGCGGCAAAGGCTTTCCACGTGGCATCTCGGTAGACTCATTATATTGCCGAAAGTAGGCCTTGACAACACGAAAACACTCGGCAAAGCGTTATTTGCCGAGAGCCAAGCAGCGTCTGCACGGCAAAGTTTTTCCACATGGCATCTCGGCAAACACATGATATTGCTGAAAGTTGGCCTCTACAACACAACAACACTCGGCAAAGCACTATTTGCCGAGAGCCAAGCAACGTCCGCACGGCAAAGGTTTTCCACGTGGCATCTCAGCAGACTCATGATATTGCCTAAAGTAGGCCTCGACAACACGAAAACACTCGGCAAAGCACTATTTGTCGAGAGCCAAGCAGCGTCTGCACGGCAATGTTTTTCCACGTGGCATCTTGGCAAACACATGATAATGCTAAAAGTTGGCCTCGACACCACGACAACACTCGGCAAAGGACTGTTTACCGAGAGCCAAGCAACGTCCGCACGGCAAAGTTTTTCCACGTGGCATCTCGGCAAACACATGATATTCCCGAAAGTAGGCCTCGACAACACGAAAACACTCGGAAAGCACTATTTGCCGAGAGCCAAGAAGCGTCTGCACGGCAAAGTTTTTCCACGTGGCATCTCGGCAAACACATGATATTGCTAAAAGTAGGCCTCGACAACACGACAACACTCGGCAAAGCATTATTTGCCCCGAGCCAAGCAACGTCTGCGCGGCAAAGGCTTTCCACGTGGCACCTCGGTAGACTCATTATATTGCCGAAAGTAGGCCTCGACAACAGGAAAACACTCGGCAAAGCACAATTTGCCGAGAACCAAGCAGCGTCTGCACGGCAAAGGTTTTCCACATGGCATCTAGGCAAACACATGATATTCCCGAAAGTAGGCCTCGACAACACGACAAACCTTGGCAAAGCACTGTTGGCTGAGAGCCAAGCAGTGTCCGCGAGGCAAATTTTTCCATGTGGCATCTCGGCAAACACATGATATTGCCGAAAGTAGGCCTCGACAACATGGCAACACTCGGCAAAGCACTATTTGCCAAGAGCCAAGCAGCGTCCACACGACAAAGTTTTTCCACGTGGCATCTCGGCAAACACAAGATATTGCCGAAAGTAGGCCTCGACAACACGAAATCACTCGGCAAAGCACTATTTTCCGAGAGCGAAGCAACGTTCGCGCGACAAAGTTTTTCCACGTGGCATTCCGGTAAACACAGGATATTGCCGAAAGTAGGCCTCGACAACACGAGAACACTCGGCAAAGCACTATTTGCCGGGAGCCAAGCGGCGTACGCACGGCACAGGTTTTCCACATGGCATCTTGGCAAACACATGATATTGCCAAAATTAGGCCCCAACAACAACACAACACTCGGCAAAGCACTATTTACCGAGAGCAAAGCAGCGTCCGCACGGAAAAGGTTTTGCACGTGGCATATTGGCAAACACATGATATTACTGAAAGTAGGCTTCGACAACACGACAACACTCGACAAAGCACTATTTGCCGAGAGCCAAGCAACGTCCACACAACAAAGTTTTGCCACGTGGTATCTCGACAAACACATGATATTGCCAAAAGGAGGCCTCGACAACATGACAACACTTGGCAAAGCACTATTTGCCGAGAGCCAAGTAGCGTCCGCAAGGCAAAGGTTTTCCATGTGGCTTCTCGAAAAACACATGATATTGCCGAAAGTAGGCCTCGACAACACGACAACACTCAGCAAAGCACTATTTTCCGAGAGCCAAGAAGCGTCTGCACGGCAAATTTTTTCCACGTGGCATGTCGGCAAACACATGATATTGCCAAAAGTAGGCCTCGACAACACGACAACACTCGGCAAAGCACTATTTTCTGCGAGCCAAGTAGTGTCTACGCGGCAACGGTTTTCCACGTGGCATCTCGGTAGACTCATTATATTGTCGAAAGTGGGCCTCCACAACACGAAAACACTCGGCAAAGCACTATTTGCCGAGAGCCAAGCAGCGTCGTCATGGCAAAGTTTTTCCACATGGTATCTCGTTAAACACATGATATTGCTGAAAGTTGGCCTCTACAACATGACAACACTCGGCAAAGCACTATTTGCTGAGAGCCAAGCAACGTCTGCACGGCAAAGGTTTTCCACGTGGCATCTCAGCAGACTCATGATATTGCCGAAAGTAGGCCTCGACAACACGAAAACACTCAGCAAAGCACTATTTGCCGAGAGCCAAGCAGCGTCTGCACGGCAATGTTTTTCCACGTGGCATCTTGGCAAACACATGATATTGCTGAAAGTTGGCCTCGAGAACACGACAACACTACGCAAAGGACTGTTTACCGAGAGCCAAGCAACGTCCGCACGGCAAAGTTTTTCCACGTGGCATCTCGGCAAACACAAGATATTCCCGAAAGTAGGCCTCGACAACACGGCAACACTCCGCAAAGCACTATTTGCCGAGAGCCAAGCAGAGTTCGCACGAAAAAGTTTTTCCACGTGGCATCTCAGCAAACACATGATATTACCAAAAGTAGGCCTCGACAACACGACAACACTCGGTAAAGCACTATTTGCCGACAGCCAAGCCGCGTCCACACGGAAAAGGTTTTCCAGGTGGCATCTCTGCAAACACTTGATATTGCTGACAGTAGGCCTCGACAACACAAAAAGACTAGGCAAAGCACTATTTTCCGAGAGCCAAACAACGTTCACACGACAAAGTTTTGCCACATGGTATCTCGGAAAACACATGATATTCCCGAAAGTAGGCCTCGACAACATGACCACCCTTGGCAAAGCACTATTTGCTGAGAGCCAAGCAGCATCCGCAAGGCATAGTTTTTCCATGTGGCATCTTGGAAAACACATGATATTGCCGAAAGTAGGCCTCGACAAAATGACAACACTCGGCAAAGCACTATTTGCCATGAGCCAAGCAGCGTCCGCACAGCAAAGGTTTTTCTCGTGGCATCTCGGCAAACACATGATATTGCCGAAAGTAGGCCTCTACAATACGACTACACTCGGCACAACACTATTTGTCAAGAGCCAAGCAATGTCCGCACGGCAAAGTTTTGCCAGGTGGCATCTCGGCAAACACATGATATTCCTTAAAGTAGGCCTTGACAACACGACAAAACTTAGCAAAGCACTGTTTGCCGATCTCCAAGGAGCGTCCCAACAGTAAAGTTTTTCCACGTGGCATCTCGACAAACACATGATATTGCCGAAAGTAGGACTCAACAAAACGACAACACTCGGCAAAGCACTATTTGCCGAGAGCAAACAGCGTCCGCACGGAAAAGGATTTCGACGTGGCATCTCGGCAAACACATGATATTTCTGAAAGTAGGCTTCGACAACACGACAACACTCGACAAAGCACTATTTGCCGAGAGCCAAGCAACGTCCACACTACAATGGTTTTCCATGTGGCATCTCGAAAAACACATGATATTGCCGAAAGTATGCCTCGACAACACGACAACACTCGGCAAAGCACTATTTGCCGAGAGCCAAGAACCGTCTACACGGCAAAGTTTTTCCATGTGGCATCTCGGCAAACACATAATATTGCCAAAAGTAGGCCTTGAAAACACGACAACACTCGGCAAAGCACTATTTGCCATCAGCCAAGCAGCGTCAACGCGGCAAAGGTTTTCCACGTGGCATCTCGGTAGACTCATTATATTGCCGAAAGTAGGCCTCGACCACATGAAAACACTTGGCAAAGCACTATATGCGAAGAGCCAAGCAGCTTCTGCACGGCAAAGTTTTTCCAAATGGCATCTCGGCAAACACATGATATTGTTGAAAGTTGGCCTCTACAACATGACAACACTCGGCAAAGCACTATTTTCCGAGAGCCAAGCAACGTCTGCACGGCAAAGGTTTTCCACGTGGCATCTCAGCAGACTCATGATATTGCCTAAAGTAGGCCTCGACAACACGAAAACACTCGGCAAAGTACTATTTGCCGAGAGCCAAGCAGCGTCTGCACGGCAATGTTTTTCCACGTGGCATCTTGGCAAACACATGATATTGCTGAAAGTTGGCCTCGACACCACGACAACACTCGGCAAAGGACTGTTTACCGAGAGCCAAGCAATGTCCGCACGGCAAAGTTTTTCCACGTGGCATCTCGGCAAACACATGATATTCCCGAAAGTAGGCCTCGACAACACGACAACACTCGGAAAGCACTATTTGCCGAGAGCCAAGAAGCGTCTGCACGGCAAAGTTTTTCCACGTGGCATCTCGGCAAACACATGATATTGCTAAAAGTAGGCCTCGACAACATGACAACACTCAGCAAAGCACTATTTGCCCCAAGCCAAGCAGCGTCTGCGCGGCAAAGGCTTTCCACGTGGCATCTCGGTAGACTCATTATATTGCTGGAAGTTGGCCTCGACAACACGACAACACTCGGCAAATTACTGTTTGCCGAGAGCCAAGCAACGTCCGCACGACAAAGTTTTTCCATGTGGCATCTCGGCAAACACTTGATAATCCCGAAAGTAGGCCTCGATAACATGACAACACTCGGCAAAGCACTATTTGCTGAGAGCCAAGCAGCGTCCGCACGGCAAAGTTTTTTAACGTGGCATCTCGGGAAACACATGATATTGCGAAAAGTACGCCTCGACAACACGACAACACTCGACATAACACTATTTGCCGAGAGCCAAGCAGCGTCTGCACGGCAAAGTCTTTTCACGTTGCATCTTGGCAAACACATGATATTGCCGAAAGTAGGCCTCGACAACATGACAATAATCGGCAAAGCACTATTTGCCGAGAGCCAAGCAGCGTCCGCACAGCAATGGTTTTCCACGTGACATCTCGGCAAACACATAATATTGCCGAAAGTAGGCCTCGACAATATGACTACACTCCGCAAAGCACTATTTGTCGAGAGCCAAGCAACGTTTGCATGGCAAAGTTTTGCCAGGTGGCATCTCGGCAAACACATGATATTGCTGAACGTAGGCCTCGGCAACATGACAACACTCGGCAAAGCACTGTTTGCCGATATCCAAGGAGCATCCCCACGGTAAAGTTTTTCCATGTGGCATCTCGGCAAACACATGATATTGCCGAAAGTAGGACTCGACAACACAACAACCCTCGGCAAAGCACTATTTGCCGAGAGCCAAGCAGCCTCCACACGGCAAAGTTTTTCCATGTGGCATCTCGTTAAACACATGATATTGCCGAAAGTAGGCCTCAACAACACGAAAACACTCGGCAAAGCACTATTCCCCGAGAGCCAAGCAGCATCCGCAAGGCAAAGTTTTTCCATGTGGCATCTCGGGAAACACATGATATTGCCGAAAGTACGCCTCGACACCACGACAACACTCGGCAAAGCACTATTTGCCGAGAGGCAAGCTGCGTCCGCACGGCAAAGTTGTTCCACATGGCATCTCGGCAAACACACGGTATTGCCGAAAGTAGGACTCGGCAATACGACAACACTCGGCAAAGCACTATTTGCCTACATCCAAGTAGCATCCGCACGGCAAAGGTTTTCCACGTGGCATCTTGGTAGACACATGATATTGCCGAAAGTAGGCCTCAACAACACAAAAAGACTTGGCAAAGCACTATTTTCCGAGAGCCAAGCAACGTCTACACGGCAAATTTTTTCCACGTGGCATCTCGGCAAACACATGATATTCCCGAAAGTAGGCCTCCACAACACGACAACACTCGGGAAAGCACTATTTGCCAAGAGTCAAGCAGCGTCCGCACGACAAAGGTTTTCCACGTGGCAAATCGGCAAACACATGATATTGCCGAAAGTAGGCCTCGACAACACGAAAACACTCGGCAAAGCACTATTTGTCGAGAGCCAAGCAACGTTCGCATGACAAAGTTTTGCCACATGGCATCTCGGCAAACACATGATATTTCCGAAAGTAGGCCTCGACAAAATGACAACCCTTGAAAAAGCAGTATTTGCTGAGAGCCAAGCAGCATCCGCAAGGCAAAGTTTTTCCACGTCGCATCTCGGAAAACACATGATATTGCGGAAAGTAGGCCTCGACAATACGACAACACTCGGAAAAGCACTATTTGCCAAGAGGTAAGCAGCGTCCGCCTGGCAAAGTTTTTCCACGTAGAATCTTGGCAAACACACGATATTCCAGAAAGTACGACTCGACAACACGACAACACTCGGCAAAGCACTATTTGCCGAGATCCAAGCAGCATCCGCATGGCAAAGGTTTTCCACGTGGCATCTCAGTAAACACATGATATTGCCGAAAGTAGGCCTCGACAACATGACAACCCTTGGCAAAGCACTATTTGCCGAGAACCAGGTAGCGTTTGCTCGGCAAAGTTTTTCCACGTGGCATCTCGGCAAACACACGATATTCCCAAAAGTAGGCCACGACAACACGAAAACACTCGGCAAAGCACTATTTGCCGAGAGCCAAGGAACGTTCACACGACAAAGTTTTTCCACGTGGTGTCTCGGCAAACACATGATATTGCCGAAAGTAGGCCTCGACAACACGAAAACACTCGGCAAAGAACTATTTGTACAGAGCCAAGCAGCGTAAGCACGGAAAAGATTTCCACGTGGCATCTCGGCAAACACATGATATTGCCGAAAGTAGGCCTCAACAACACGACAACACTCGGCAAAGCACTATTTGCTGAGAGCCAAGCAGCGTCCGCACGGAAAAGGTTTTCCACCTGGCATCTCAGCAAACACATGATATTGCTGAAAGTAGGCCTCAACAACACGACAACACTCGACAAAGCACTATTTGCCAAGAGCCAAGCAACGTCCGCACGACAAAGTTTTGCCACGTGGCATCTCGACACACACATGATATAGACAAAAGGAGGCCTCGACAACACGACAAAGCACTATTGGCCGAGAGCCAAGCAGTGTCCGCAAGGCAAAGTTATTCCACGTGGCATTTCGGCAAACACATGATATTGCCGAAAGTAGGCCTCGACAACACGACAACACTCGGCAAAGCACTATTTTCCGGGAGCCAAGCAGCGTACGCATGGCAAAGGTTTTCCACATGGCATCTCGGCAAACACATGATATTGCCGAAAGTAGGCCTCAACAACACGACAACACTCGACAAAGCACTATTTGCCGAGAGCAAAGCAGCGTCCGCACGGAAAAGGTTTTCCACGTGGCATCTCGGCAAACACATGATATTGATGAAAGTAGGCCTTGACAACACGACAACACTCGACAAAGCACTATTTGCTGAGAGCCTAGCAACGTCCGCACAACAAATTTTTGCCACGTGGCATGTCGACAAACACATGACATTGCCAAAAGGAGGCCTCGACAACATGACAACACTCGGAAAAGCACTATTTGCCGAGAGCCAAGCAGCGTCCGCAAGGCAAAGTTTTTCCACATGGCATCTCGAAAAACACATGATATTGCCGAAAGGAGGCCTCAACAACTCGACAACACTCGGCAAAGCACTATTTGCCGAGATCCAAGCAGCGTCTGCACGGCAATGTTTTTCCACTTGGCATCTTGGCAAACACGTGATATTGCTGAAAGTTGGCCTCGACAACACGTCAACACTCGGCAATTTACTGTTTGCCAAGAGCCAAGCAACATCCGCACGGCAAAGTTTTTCCACATGGCATCTCGGCAAACACATGATATTCCGAAAAGTAGGCCTCGACATCACGACAACACTCGGCAAAGCACTATTTGGTGAGAGCCAAGCAGCGTCCGCACGGCAAACTTTTTCAACTTGGCATCTCGGTAAACACATGATATTGTCAAAAGTAGGCCTCGACAACACGACAACACTCGACATAACACTATTTGCCGAGATGAAAGCACCGTCTGAACGGCAAAGTCATTTCACGTTGCATCTTGACAAACACATGATATTGCCGAAAGTAGGCCTCGACAACCTGACAATAATCGGCAAAGCACTATTTGCCGAGAGCCCAGCAGCGTCCGCACAGCAATGGTTTTCCACGTGACATCTCGGCAAACACATAATATTGGAGAAAGTAGGGCTCGACAATACGACCACACTCGGCAAAGCACAATTTTTCGAGATCCAAGCATAGTCCGCACGGCAAAGTTTTGCCAGGTGGCATCTCGGGAAACACATGATATTCCTTAAAGTAGGCCTCGACAACACGACAACACTCAGCAAAGCATTGTTTGCTGATATCCAAGGAGTATCCCCACAGTAATGTTTTTCCACGTGGCATCTCGACAAACACATGATATTGCCGTAAGTAGGACTGGACAACACAATTACATTCGCCAAAGCACTATTTGCCGAGAGCCAAGCAGCCGCCGCACGGCAAAGTTTTTCCACGTGGCATCTCGGTAAACACATGATATTGCCGAAAGTAGGCCTCAACAACACGAAAACACTCGGCAAAGCACTATTTGCCGAGAGCCAAGCAGCATCCGCAAGGCAAAGTTTTTCCACGTGGCATCTCGGGAAACACATGATATTGCCGAAAGTAGGCCTCGACAACACGACAACACTCGGCAAAGCACTATTTGCCGAGAGGCAAGGAGCGTTCGCATGGCAAAGTTTTTCCACATGGCATCTCGGCAAACACACGATATTGCCGAAAGTAGGACTCGGCAATACGACAACACTCGGCACAGCACTATTTCCCGATATCCAAGGAGCATCCGCACGGCAAAGGTTTTCCACGTGGCATCTTGGTAGACACATGATATTGCCGAAAGTAGGCCTCAACAACACGAAAAGACTTGGCAAAGCACTATTTGCCGAGAGCAAAGCAACGTCTGCACGGCAAAGTTTTTCCACATGGTATCTCGGTAAACACATGATATTTCTGAAAGTAGGCCTCGACAACACGACAGCACTCGGGAAAGGACTATTTGCCAAGAGCCAAGCAGCATCCGCACGACAAAGTTTTTCCACGTGGCATCTCAGCAACAACATGATATTGCCGAAAGTAGGCCTCGACAACACGACAACACTCGGCAATGCACTGTTTGCCGAGAGCCAAGCCGCGTCCGCACGGGAAAGGTTTTCCACGTGGCATCTCGGCAAACACATGATATTGCTGAAAGTAGGCCTCGACAACACGAAAATACTCGGCAAAGCACTATTTCCCGAGAGCCAAGCAACGTTCGCATGACAAAGTTTTGCCACATGGCATCTCGGCAAACACATGATATTCCCGAAAGTAGGCCTCGACAAAACTACAACCCTTGACAAAGCAGTATTTGCTGAGAGCCAAGCAGCATCCGCAAGGCAAAGTTTTTCCACGTCGCATCTCGGCAAACACATGATATTGCCGAAAGTAGGCCTCGACAACACGAAAACACTTGGCAAAGAACTATTTGTAGAGAGCCAAGCAGCGTACGCACGGCAAAGATTTCCACGTGGCATCTTGGCAAACACATGATATTGCCGAAAGTAGGCCTCAACAACACGACAACACTCGACAAAGCACTATTTGCTAAGAGCCAAGCAGCGTCCGCACGGAAAAGGTTTTCCACCTGGCATCTCAGCAAACACATGATATTGCTGAAAGTAGGCCTCAACAACACGACAACACTCGGCAAAGCACTATTTGCCGAGAGCAAAGCAGCGTCCGCATGGAAAAGGTTTTCCACGTGGCATCTCGGCAAACACATGATATTGATGAAAGTAGGCCTCGACAACACGACAACACTCGACAAAGCACTATTTGCCGAGAGCCTAGCAACGTCCGCACAACAAAGTTTTGCCACGTGGCATGTCGACAAACACATGACATTGCCAAAAGGAGGCCTCGACAACATGACAACACTCGGCAAAGCACTATTTGCCGAGAGCCAAGCAGCGTCCACAAGGCAAAGTTTTTCCATGTGGCATCTCGAAAAACACATGATATTGCCGAAAGGAGGCCTCGACAACACGACAACACTCGGCAAAGCACTATTTGCCGAGAGCCAAGCAGCGTCTGCACGGCAATGTTTTTCCACGTGGCATCTTGGGAAACACGTGATATTGCTGAAAGTTGGCCTCGACAACACGACAACACTCGGCAATTTACTGTTTGCCAAGAGCCAAGCAACATCCGCACGGCAAAGTTTTTCCACATGGCATCTCGGCAAACACATGATATTCCGAAAAGTAGGCCTTGACATCACGACAACACTCGGCAAAGCACTATTTGGTGAGAGCCAAGCAGCGTCCGCACGGCAAAGTTTTTCAACGTGGCATCTCGGTAAACACATGATATTGTCAAAAGTAGGCCTCGACAACACGACAACACTCGACATAACACTATTTGCCGAGATCAAAGCACCGTCTGAACGGCAAAGTCTTTTCACGTTGCATCTTGACAAACACATGATATTGCCGAAAGTAGGCCTCGACAACCTGACAATAATCGGCAAAGCACTATTTGCCGAGAGCCCAGCAGCGTCCGCACAGCAATGGTTTTCCACGTGACATCTCGGCAAACACATAATATTGGAGAAAGTAGGGCTCGACAATACGACCACACTCGGCAAAGCACTATTTTTCGAGATCCAAGCAACGTCCGCACGGCAAAGTTTTGCCAGGTGGCATCTCGGCAAACACATGATATTCCTTAAAGTAGGCCTCGGCAACACGACAACACTCAGCAAAGCATTGTTTGCTGATATCCAAGGAGCATCCCCACAGTAATGTTTTTCCACGTGGCATCTCGAAAAACACATGATATTGCCGAAAGTAGGACTGGACAACACAATTACATTCACCAAAGCACTATTTGCCGAGAGCCAAGCAGCCGCCGCACGGCAAAGTTTTTCCACGTGGCATCTCGGTAAACACATGATATTGCTGAAAGTAGGCCTCAACAACACGAAAACACTCGGCAAAGCACTATTTGCCGAGAGCCAAGCAGCATCCACAAGGCAAAGTTTTTCCACGTGGCATCTCGGGAAACACATGATATTGCCGAAAGTAGGCCTCGACAACACGACAACACTCGGCAAAGCACTATTTGCCGAGAGGCAAGGAGCGTTCGCATGGTCAAGTTTTTCCACATGGCATCTCGGCAAACACACGATATTGCCGAAAGTAGGACTCGGCAATACGACAACACTCGGCACAGCACTATTTGCCAAGATCCAAGGAGCATCCGCACGGCAAAGGTTTTCCACGTGGCATCTTGGTAGACACATGATATTGCCGAAAGTAGGCCTCAACAACACGAAAAGACTTGGCAAAGCACTATTTTCCGAGAGCGAAGCAACGTCTGCACGGCAAAGTTTTTCCACATGGTATCTCGGCAAACACATGATATTTCTGAAAGTAGGCCTCGACAACACGACAACACTCGGGAAAGCACTATTTGCCAAGAGCCAAGCAGCATCCGCACGACAAAGTTTTTCCACGTGGTATCTCAGCAACAACATGATATTGCCGAAAGTAGGCCTCGACAACACGACAACACTCGGGAATGCACTGTTTGCCGAGAGCCAAGCCGCGTCCGCACGGGAAAGGTTTTCCACGTGGCATCTCGGCAAACACATGATATTGCTGAAAGTAGGCCTCGACAACACGAAAACACTCGGCAAAGAACTATTTCTCGAGAGCCAAGCAACGTTCGCATGACAAAGTTTTGCCACATGGCATCTCGGCAAACACATGATATTCCCGAAAGTAGGCCTCGACAAAACTACAACCCTTGACAAAGCAGTATTTGCTGAGAGCCAAGCAGCATCCGCAAGGCAAAGTTTTTCCACGTCGCATCTCGGCAAACACATGATATTGCCGAAAGTAGGCCTCGACAACACGAAAACACTTGGCAAAGAACTATTTGTAGAGAGCCAAGCAGCATACGCACGGCAAAGATTTCCACGTGGCATCTCGGCAAACACATGATATTGCCGAAAGTAGGCCTCAACAACACGACAACACTCGACAAAGCACTATTTGCTGAGAGCCAAGCAGCGTCCGCACGGAAAAGGTTTTCCACCTGGCAGCTCAGCAAACACATGATATTGCTGAAAGTAGGCCTCAACAACACGACAACACTCGGCAAAGCACTATTTGCCGAGAGCAAAGCAGCGTCCGCACGAAAAAGGTTTTCCACGTGGCATCTCGGCAAACACATGATATTGATAAAAGTAGGGCTCGACAACACGACAACACTCGACAAAGCACTATTTGCCGAGAGCCTAGCAACGTCCGCACAACAAAGTTTTGCCACGTGGCATGTCGACAAACACATGACATTGCCAAAAGGAGGCCTCGACAAGATGACAACACTCCGCAAAGCACTATTTGCCGAGAGCCAAGCAGCGTCCGCAAGGCAAAGTTTTTCTACGTGGCATCTCGAAAAACACATGATATTGCCGAAAGGAGGCCTCGACAACACGACAACACTCGGCAAAGCACTATTTGCCGAGAGCCAAGCAGCGTCTGCACGGCAATGTTTTTCCACGTGGCCTCCTGGGAAACACGTGATATTGCTGAAAGTTGGCCTCGACAACACGACAACACTCGGCAATTTACTGTTTGCCGAGAGCCAAGCAACGTCCGCACGGCAAAGTTTTTCCACATGGCATCTCGGCAAACACATGATATTCCGAAAAGTAGGCCTCGACATCACGACAACACTCGGCAAAGCACTATTTGGTGAGAGCCAAGCAGCGTCCGCACGGCAAAGTTTTTCAACGTGGCATCTCGGTAAACACATGATATTGTCAAAAGTAGGCCTCGACAACATGACAACACACGACATAACACTATTTGCCGAGAGCCAAGCAGCGTCTGAACGGCAAAGTCTTTTCACGTTCCATCCTGGCAAACACATGATATTGCCGAAAGTAGGCCTCGACAACCTGACAATAATCGGCAAAGCACTATTTGCCGAGAGCCAAGCAGCGTCCGCACAGCAATGGTTTTCCACGTGACATCTCGGCAAACACATAATATTGGAGAAAGTAGGGCTCGACAATACGACTACACTTGGCAAAGCACTATTTTTCGAGAGCCATGCAACGTCCGCACGACAAAGTTTTGCCAGGTGGCATCTCGGCAAACACATGATATTCCTTAAAGTAGGCCTCGGCAATATGACAACACTTGGCAAAGCACTGTTTGCCGATATCCAAGGAGCATCCCCACGGTAATGTTTTTCCACGTGGCATCTCGGCAAACACATGATATTGACGAAAGTAGGACTGGACAACACAACTACACTCGCCAAAGCACTATTTGCCGAGAGCCAAGCAGCCTCCGCACGGCAAAGTTTTTCCACGTGGCATCTCGGTAAACACATGATATTGCCGAAAGTAGGCCTCAACCACACGAAAACACTCGGCAAAGCACTATTTGCCGAGAGCCAAGCAGCATCCGCAAGGCAAAGTTTTTCCACGTGGCATCTCGGGAAACACATGATATTGCCGAAAGTAGGCCTCGACAACACGACAACACTCGGGAAAGCACTATTTGCCGAGAGGCAAGGAGCGTTCGCACGGCAAAGTTTTTCCACATGGCATATCGGCAAACACACGATATTGCCGAAAGTAGGACTCGGCAATACGACAACACTCGGCAAAGCACTATTTGCCGAGAGCCAAGCAGCCTCCGCACGGCAAAGTTTTTCCATGTGGCATCTCGGCAAACACAAGATATTGCCGAAAGTAGGACTCGACAACACAATAACCCTCGGCAAAGCACTATTTGCCGAGAGCCAAGCATCCTCCGCACGGCAAAGTTTTTCCATGTGGCATCTCGTTAAACACATGATATTGCCGAAAGTAGGCCTCAACAACACGAAAATAATCGGCAAAGCACTATTTCCCGAGAGCCAAGCAGCATCCGCAAGGCAAAGTTTTTCCATGTGGCATCTCGGGAAACACATGATATTGCCGAAAGTACGCCTCGACACCACGACAACACTCGGCAAAGCACTATTTGCCGAGAGGCAAGCTGCGTCCGCACGGCAAAGTTGTTCCACATGGCATCTCGGCAAACACATGATATTCCGAAAAGTAGGCCTCGACATCACGACAACACTCGGCAAAGCACTATTTGGTGAGAGCCAAGCAGCGTCCGCACGGCAAAGTTTTTCAACGTGGCATCTCGGTAAACACATGATATTGTCAAAAGTAGGCCTCGACAACATGACAACACACGACATAACACTATTTGCCGAGAGCCAAGCAGCGTCTGAACGGCAAAGTCTTTTCACGTTCCATCCTGGCAAACACATGATATTGCCGAAAGTAGGCCTCGACAACCTGACAATAATCGGCAAAGCACTATTTGCCGAGAGCCCAGCAGCGTCCGCACAGCAATGGTTTTCCACGTGACATCTCGGCAAACACATAATATTGGAGAAAGTAGGGCTCGACAATACGACCACACTCGGCAAAGCACTATTTTTCGAGATCCAAGCAACGTCCGCACGGCAAAGTTTTGCCAGGTGGCATCTCGGCAAACACATGATATTCCTTAAAGTAGGCCTCGGCAACACGACAACACTCAGCAAAGCATTGTTTGCTGATATCCAAGGAGCATCCCCACAGTAATGTTTTTCCACGTGGCATCTCGAAAAACACATGATATTGCCGAAAGTAGGACTGGACAACACAATTACATTCACCAAAGCACTATTTGCCGAGAGCCAAGCAGCCGCCGCACGGCAAAGTTTTTCCACGTGGCATCTCGGTAAACACATGATATTGCCGAAAGTAGGCCTCAACAACACGAAAACACTCGGCAAAGCACTATTTGCCGAGAGCCAAGCAGCATCCACAAGGCAAAGTTTTTCCACGTGGCATCTCGGGAAACACATGATATTGCCGAAAGTAGGCCTCGACAACACGACAACACTCGGCAAAGCACTATTTGCCGAGAGGCAAGGAGCGTTCGCATGGTCAAGTTTTTCCACATGGCATCTCGGCAAACACACGATATTGCCGAAAGTAGGACTCGGCAATACGACAACACTCGGCACAGCACTATTTGCCGAGATCCAAGGAGCATCCGCACGGCAAAGGTTTTCCACGTGGCATCTTGGTAGACACATGATATTGCCGAAAGTAGGCCTCAACAACACGAAAAGACTTGGCAAAGCACTATTTTCCGAGAGCGAAGCAACGTCTGCACGGCAAAGTTTTTCCACATGGTATCTCGGCAAACACATGATATTTCTGAAAGTAGGCCTCGACAACACGACAACACTCGGGAAAGCACTATTTGCCAAGAGCCAAGCAGCATCCGCACGACAAAGTTTTTCCACGTGGTATCTCAGCAACAACATGATATTGCCGAAAGTAGGCCTCGACAACACGACAACTCTCGGGAATGCACTGTTTGCCGAGAGCCAAGCCGCGTCCGCACGGGAAAGGTTTTCCACGTGGCATCTCGGCAAACACATGATATTGCTGAAAGTAGGCCTCGACAACACGAAAACACTCGGCAAAGAACTATTTCTCGAGAGCCAAGCAACGTTCGCATGACAAAGTTTTGCCACATGGCATCTCGGCAAACACATGATATTCCCGAAAGTAGGCCTCGACAAAACTACAACCCTTGACAAAGCAGTATTTGCTGAGAGCCAAGCAGCATCCGCAAGGCAAAGTTTTTCCACGTCGCATCTCGGCAAACACATGATATTGCCGAAAGTAGGCCTCGACAACACGAAAACACTTGGCAAAGAACTATTTGTAGAGAGCCAAGCAGCATACGCACGGCAAAGATTTCCACGTGGCATCTCGGCAAACACATGATATTGCCGAAAGTAGGCCTCAACAACACGACAACACTCGACAAAGCACTATTTGCTGAGAGCCAAGCAGCGTCCGCACGGAAAAGGTTTTCCACCTGGCAGCTCAGCAAACACATGATATTGCTGAAAGTAGGCCTCAACAACACGACAACACTCGGCAAAGCACTATTTGCTGAGAGCAAAGCAGCGTCCGCACGGAAAAGGTTTTCCACGTGGCATCTCGGCAAACACATGATATTGATAAAAGTAGGGCTCGACAACACGACAACACTCGACAAAGCACTATTTGCCGAGAGCCTAGCAACGTCCGCACAACAAAGTTTTGCCACGTGGCATGTCGACAAACACATGACATTGCCAAAAGGAGGCCTCGACAAGATGACAACACTCCGCAAAGCACTATTTGCCGAGAGCCAAGCAGCGTCCGCAAGGCAAAGTTTTTCCACGTGGCATCTCGAAAAACACATGATATTGCCGAAAGGAGGCCTCGACAACACGACAACACTCGGCAAAGCACTATTTGCCGAGAGCCAAGCAGCGTCTGCACGGCAATGTTTTTCCACGTGGCCTCCTGGGAAACACGTGATATTGCTGAAAGTTGGCCTCGACAACACGACAACACTCGGCAATTTAGTGTTTGCCGAGAGCCAAGCAACGTCCGCACGGCAAAGTTTTTCCACATGGCATCTCGGCAAACACATGATATTCCGAAAAGTAGGCCTCGACATCACGACAACACTCGGCAAAGCACTATTTGGTGAGAGCCAAGCAGCGTCCGCACGGCAAAGTTTTTCAACGTGGCATCTCGGTAAACACATGATATTGTCAAAAGTAGGCCTCGACAACATGACAACACACGACGTAACACTATTTGCCGAGAGCCAAGCAGCGTCTGAACGGCAAAGTCTTTTCACGTTCCATCCTGGCAAACACATGATATTGCCGAAAGTAGGCCTCGACAACCTGACAATAATCGGCAAAGCACTATTTGCCGAGAGCCAAGCAGCGTCCGCACAGCAATGGTTTTCCACGTGACATCTCGGCAAACACATAATATTGGAGAAAGTAGGGCTCGACAATACGACTACACTCGGCAAAGCACTATTTTTCGAGAGCCAAGCAACGTCCGCACGACAAAGTTTTGCCAGGTGGCATCTCGGCAAACACATGATATTCCTTAAAGTAGGCCTCGGCAACATGACAACACTTGGCAAAGCACTGTTTGCCGATATCCAAGGAGCATCCCCACGGTAATGTTTTTCCACGTGGCATCTCGGCAAACACATGATATTGACGAAAGTAGGACTGGACAACACAACTACACTCGCCAAAGCACTATTTGCCGAGAGCCAAGCAGCCTCCGCACGGCAAAGTTTTTCCACGTGGCATCTCGGTAAACACATGATATTGCCGAAAGTAGGCCTCAACAACACGAAAACACTCGGCAAAGCACTATTTGCCGAGAGCCAAGCAGCATCCGCAAGGCAAAGTTTTTCCACGTGGCATCTCGGGAAACACATGATATTGCCGAAAGTAGGCCTCGACAACACGACAACACTCGGGAAAGCACTATTTGCCGAGAGGCAAGGAGCGTTCGCACGGCAAAGTTTTTCCACATGGCATATCGGCAAACACACGATATTGCCGAAAGTAGGACTCGGCAATACGACAACACTCGGCAAAGCACTATTTGCCGAGAGCCAAGCAGCCTCCGCACGGCAAAGTTTTTCCATGTGGCATCTCGGCAAACACATGATATTGCCGAAAGTAGGACTCGACAACACAATAACCCTCGGCAAAGCACTATTTGCCGAGAGCCAAGCAGCCTCCGCACGGCAAAGTTTTTCCATGTGGCATCTCGTTAAACACATGATATTGCCGAAAGTAGGCCTCAACAACACGAAAATAATCGGCAAAGCACTATTTCCCGAGAGCCAAGCAGCATCCGCAAGGCAAAGTTTTTCCATGTGGCATCTCGGGAAACACATGATATTGCCGAAAGTACGCCTCGACACCACGACAACACTCGGCAAAGCACTATTTGCCGAGAGGCAAGCTGCGTCCGCACGGCAAAGTTGTTCCACATGGCATCACGGCAAACACACGATATTGCCGAAAGTAGGACTCGGCAATACGACAACACTCGGCAAAGCACTATTTGCCGACATCCAAGTAGCATCCGCAGGGCAAAGGTTTTCCACGTGGCATCTTGGTAGACACATGATATTGCCGAAAGTAGGCCTCAACAACACAAAAAGACTTGGCAAAGCACTATTTTCCGAGAGCCAAGCAACGTCTGCACAGCAAATTTTTTCCACGTGGCATCTCGGCAAACACATGATATTCCCGAAAGTAGGCCTCCACAACACGACAACACTCGGGAAAGCACTATTTGCCAAGAGTCAAGCAGCGTCCGCACGACAAAGGTTTTCCACGTGGCAAATCGGCAAACACATGATATTGCCGAAAGTAGGCCTCGACAACACGAAAACACTCGGCAAAGCACTATTTGTCGAGAGCCAAGCAACGTTCGCATGACAAAGTTTTGCCACATGGCATCTCGGCAAACACATGATATTTCCGAAAGTAGGCCTCGACAAAATGACAACCCTTGAAAAAGCAGTATTTGCTGAGAGCCAAGCAGCATCCGCAAGGCAAAGTTTTTCCACGTCGCATCTCGGCAAACACATGATATTGCGGAAAGTAGGCCTCGACAACACGACAACACTCGGAAAAGCACTATTTGCCAAGAGGTAAGCAGCGTCCGCCTGGCAAAGTTTTTCCACGTGGAATCTTGGCAAACACATGATATTCCTGAAAGTACGACTCGACAACACGACAACACTCGGCAAAGCACTATTTGCCGAGATCCAAGCAGCGTCCGCACGGCAAAGGTTTTCCACGTGGCATCTCAGTAAACACATGATATTGCCGAAAGTAGGCCTCGACAACATGACAACCCTTGGCAAAGCACTATTTGCCGAGTACCAGGTAGCGTTTGCTCGGCAAAGTTTTTCCACGTGGCATCTCGGCAAACACACGATATTCCCAAAAGTAGGCCACGACAACACGAAAACACTCGGCAAAGCACTATTTGCCGAGAGCCAAGCAACGTTCACACGACAAAGTTTTTCTACGTGGTGTCTCGGCAAACACATGATATTGCCGAAAGTAGGCCTCGACAGCACGAAAACACTCGGCAAAGAACTATTTGTACAGAGCCAAGCAGCGTAAGCCCGGAAAAGATTTCCACGTGGCATCTCGGCAAACACATGATATTGCCGAAAGTAGGCCTCAACAACACGACAACACTCGGCAAAGCACTATTTGCTGAGAGCCAAGCAGCGTCCGCACGGAAAAGGTTTTCCACCTGGCATCTCAGCAAACACATGATATTGCTGAAAGTAGGCCTCAACAATACGACAACACTCGACAAAGCACTATTTGCCAAGAGCCAAGCAACGTCCGCACGACAAAGTTTTGCCACGTGGCATCTCGACACACACATGATATAGACAAAAGGAGGCCTCGACAACATGACAACACTTGTCAAAGCACTATTGGCCGAGAGCCAAGCAGTGTCCGCAAGGCAAAGTTATTCCACGTGGCATTTCGGCAAACACATGATATTGCCGAAAGTAGGCCTCGACAACACGACAACACTCGGCAAAGCACTATTTTCCGGGAGCCAAGCAGCGTACGCATGGCAAAGGTTTTCCGCATGGCATCTCGGCAAACACATGATATTGCCGAAAGTAGGCCTCAACAACACGACAACACTCGACAAAGCACTATTTGCCGAGAGCAAAGCAGCGTCCGCACGGAAAAGGTTTTCCACGTGGGATCTCGGCAAACACATGATATTGATGAAAGTAGGCCTCGACAACATGACAACACTCGACAAAGCACTATTTCCCGAGAGCCTAGCAACGTCCGCACAACAAAGTTTTGCCACGTGGCATGTCGACAAACACATGACATTGCCAAAAGGAGGCCTCGACAACATGACAACACTCGGAAAAGCACTATTTGCCGAGAGCCAAGCAGCGTCCGCAAGGCAAAGTTTGTCCACATGGCATCTCGAAAAACACATGATATTGCCGAAAGGAGGCCTCAACAACTCGACAACACTCGGCAAAGCACTATTTGCCGAGATCCAAGCAGCGTCTGCACGGCAATGTTTTTCCACTTGGCATCTTGGCAAACACGTGATATTGCTGAAAGTTGGCCTCGACAACACGACAACACTCGGCAATTTACTGTTTGCCAAGAGCCAAGCAACATCCGCACGGCAAAGTTTTTCCACATGGCATCTCGGCAAACACATGATATTCCGAAAAGTAGGCCTCGACATCACGACAACACTCGGCAAAGCACTATTTGGTGAGAGCCAAGCAGCGTCCGCACGGCAAAGTTTTTCAACGTGGCATCTCGGTAAACACATGATATTGTCAAAAGTAGGCCTCGAGAACACGACAACACTCGACATAACACTATTTGCCGAGATCAAAGCACCGTCTGAACGGCAAAGTCATTTCACGTTGCATCTTGACAAACACATGATATTGCCGAAAGTAGGCCTCGACAACCTGACAATAATCGGCAAAGCACTATTTGCCGAGAGCCCAGCAGCGTCCGCACAGCAATGGTTTTCCACGTGACATCTCGGCAAACACATAATATTGGAGAAAGTAGGGCTCGACAATACGACCACCCTCGGCAAAGCACTATTTTTCGAGATCCAAGCAACGTCCGCACGGCAAAGTTTTGCCAGGTGGCATCTCGGCAAACACATGATATTCCTTAAAGTAGGCCTCGGCAACACGACAACACTCAGCAAAGCACTGTTTGCTGATATCCAAGGAGCATCCCCACAGTAATGTTTTTCCACGTGGCATCTCGACAAACACATGATATTGCCGTAAGTAGGACTGGACAACACAATTACATTCGCCAAAGCACTATTTGCCGAGAGCCAAGCAGCCGCCGCACGGCAAAGGTTTTCCACGTGGCATCTCGGTAAACACATGATATTGCCGAAAGTAGGCCTCAACAACACGAAAACACTCGGCAAAGCACTATTTGCCGAGAGCCAAGCAGCATCCGCAAGGCAAAGTTTTTCCACGTGGCATCTCGGGAAACACATGATATTGCCGAAAGTAGGCCTCGACAACACGACAACACTCGGCAAAGCACTATTTGCCGAGAGGCAAGGAGCGTTCGCATGGCAAAGTTTTTCCACATGGCATCTCGGCAAACACACGATATTGCCGAAAGTAGGACTCGGCAATACGACAACACTCGGCACAGCACTATTTGCCGAGATCCAAGGAGCATCCGCACGGCAAAGGTTTTCCACGTGGCATCTTGGTAGACACATGACATTGCCGAAAGTAGGCCTCAACAACACGAAAAGACTTGGCAAAGCACTATTTTCCGAGAGCGAAGCAACGTCTGCACGGCAAAGTTTTTCGACATGGTATCTCGGCAAACACATGATATTTCTGAAAGTAGGCCTCGACAACACGACAAAACTCGGGAAAGCACTATTTGCCAAGAGCCAAGCAGCATCCGCACGACAAAGTTTTTCCACGTGGTATCTCAGCAACAACATGATATTGCCGAAAGTAGGCCTCGACAACACGACAACACTCGGGAATGCACTGTTTGCCGAGAGCCAAGCCGCGTCCGCACGGGAAAGGTTTTCCACGTGGCATCTCGGCAAACACATGATATTGCTGAAAGTAGGCCTCGACAACACGAAAACACTCGGCAAAGCACTATTTCCCGAGAGCCAAGCAACGTTCGCATGACAAAGTTTTGCCACATGGCATCTCGGCAAACACATGATATTCCCGAAAGTAGGCCTCGACAAACCTACAACCCTTGACAAAGCAGTATTTGCTGAGAGCCAAGCAGCATCCGCAAGGCAAAGTTTTTCCACGTCGCATCTCGGCAAACACATGATATTGCCGAAAGTAGGCCTCGACAACACGAAAACACTTGGCAAAGAACTATTTGTAGAGAGCCAAGCAGCGTACGCACGGCAAAGATTTCCACGTGGCATCTCAGCAAACACATGATATTGCCGAAAGTAGGCCTCAACAACACGACAACACTCGACAAAGCACTATTTGCTAAGAGCCAAGCAGCATCCGCACGGAAAAGGTTTTCCACCTGGCATCTCAGCAAACACATGATATTGCTGAAAGTAGGCCTCAACAACACGACAACACTCGGCAAAGCACTATTTGCCGAGAGCAAAGCAGCGTCCGCACGGAAAAGGTTTTCCACGTGGCATCTCGGCAAACACATGATATTGATGAAAGTAGGCCTCGACAACACGACAACACTCGACAAAGCACTATTTGCCGAGAGCCTAGCAACGTCCGCACAACAAAGTTTTGCCACGTGGCATGTCGACAAACACATGACATTGCCAAAAGGAGGCCTCGACAACATGACAACTCTCGGCAAAGCACTATTTGCCGAGAGCCAAGCAGCGTCCGCAAGGCAAAGTTTTTCCACTTGGCATCTCGAAAAACACATGATATTGCCGAAAGGAGGCCTCGACAACACGACAACACTCCGCAAAGCACTATTTGACGAGAGCCAAGCAGCGTCTGCACGGCAATGTTTTTCCACGTGGCATCTTGGGAAACACGTGATATTGCTGAAAGTTGGCCTCGACAACACGACAACACTCGGCAATTTACTGTTTGCCAAGAGCCAAGCAACATCCGCACAGCAAAGTTTTTCCACATGGCATCTCGGCAAACACATGATATTCCGAAAAGTAGGCCTCGACATCACGACAACACTCGGCAAAGCACTATTTGGTGAGAGCCAAGCAGCGTCCGCACGGCAAAGTTTTTCAACGTGGCATCTCGGTAAACACATGATATTGTCAAAATTAGGCCTCGAGAACACGACAACACTCGACATAACACTATTTGCCGAGATCAAAGCACCGTCTGAACGGCAAAGTCTTTTCACGTTGCATCTTGACAAACACATGATATTGCCGAAAGTAGGCCTCCACAACCTGACAATAATCGGCAAAGCACTATTTGCCGAGAGCCCAGCAGCGTCCGCACAGCAATGGTTTTCCACGTGACATCTCGGCAAACACATAATATTGGAGAAAGTAGGGCTCGACAATACGACCACACTCGGCAAAGCACTATTTTTCGAGATCCAAGCAACGTCCGCACGGAAAAGTTTTGCCAGGTGGCATCTTGGCAAACACATGATATTCCTTAAAGTAGGCCTCGGCAACACGACAACACTCAGCAAAGCATTGTATGCTGATATCCAAGGAGCATCCCCACAGTAATGTTTTTCCACGTGGCATCTCGAAAAACACATGATATTGCCGAAAGTAGGACTGGACAACACAATTACATTCACCAAAGCACTATTTGCCGAGAGCCAAGCTGCCGCCGCACGGCAAAGTTTTTCCACGTGGCATCTCGGTAAACACATGATATTGCAGAAAGTAGGCCTCAACAACACGAAAACACTCGGCAAAGCACTATTTGCCGAGAGCCAAGCAGCATCCGCAAGGCAAAGTTTTTCCACGTGGCATCTCGGGAAACACATGATATTGCCGAAAGTAGGCCTCGACAACACGACAACACTCGGCAAAGCACTATTTGCCGAGAGGCAAGGAGCGTTCGCATGGTAAAGTTTTTCCACATGGCATCTCGGCAAACACACGATATTGCCGAAAGTAGGACTCGGCAATACGACAACACTCGGCACAGCACTATTTGCCGAGATCCAAGGAGCATCCGCACGGCAAAGGTTTTCCACGTGGCATCTTGGTAGACACATGATATTGCCGAAAGTAGGCCTCAACAACACGAAATGACTTGGCAAAGCACTATTTTCCGAGAGCGAAGCAACGTCTGCACGGCAAAGTTTTTCCACATGGTATCTCGGCAAACACATGATATTTCTGAAAGTAGGCCTCGACAACACGACAACACTCGGGAAAGCACTATTTGCCAAGAGCCAAGCAGCATCCGCACGACAAAGTTTTTCCACGTGGCATCTGAGCAACAACATGATATTGCCGAAAGTAGGCCTCGACAACACGACAACACTCGGCAATGCACTGTTTGCCGAGAGCCAAGCCGCGTCCGCACGGGAAAGGTTTTCCACGTGGCATCTCGGCAAACACATGATATTGCTGAAAGTAGGCCTCGACAACACGAAAACACTCGGCAAAGCACTATTTCCCGAGAGCCAAGCAACGTTCGCATGACAAAGTTTTGCCACATGGCATCTCGGCAAACACATGATATTCCCGAAAGTAGGCCTCGACAAAACTACAACCCTTGACAAAGCACTATTTGCTGAGAGCCAAGCAGCATCCGCAAGGCAAAGTTTTTCCACGTCGCATCTCGGCAAACACATGATATTGCCGAAAGTAGGCCTCGACAACACGAAAACACTTGGCAAAGAACTATTTGTAGAGAGCCAAGCAGCATACGCACGGCAAAGATTTCCACGTGGCATCTCGGCAAACACATGATATTGCCGAAAGTAGGCCTCAACAACACGACAACACTCGACAAAGCACTATTTGCTGAGAGCCAAGCAGCGTCCGCACAGAAAAGGTTTTCCACCTGGCATCTCAGCAAACACATGATATTGCTGAAAGTAGGCCTCAACAACACGACAACACTCGGCAAAGCACTATTTGCCGAGAGCAAAGCAGCGTCCGCACAGAAAAGGTTTTCCACGTGGCATCTCGGCAAACACATGATATTGATGAAAGTAGGCCTCGACAACACGACAACACTCGACAAAGCACTATTTGCCGAGAGCCTAGCAACGTCCGCACAACAAAGTTTTGCCACGTGGCATGTCGACAAACACATGACATTGCCAAAAGGAGGCCTCGACAACATGACAACACTCGGCAAAGCACTATTTGCCGAGAGCCAAGCAGCGTCCGTAAGGCAAAGTTTTTCCACGTGGCATCTCGAAAAACACATGATATTGCCGAAAGGAGGCCTCGACAACACGACAACACTCGGCAAAGCACTATTTGCCGAGAGCCAAGCAGCGTCTGCACGGCAATGTTTTTCCACGTGGCCTCCTGGGAAACACGTGATATTGCTGAAAGTTGGCCTCGACAACACGACAACACTCGGCAATTTACTGTTTGCCAAGAGCCAAGCAACGTCCGCACGGCAAAGTTTTTCCACATGGCATCTCGGCAAACACATGATATTCCGAAAAGTAGGCCTCGACATCACGACAACACTCGGCAAAGCACTATTGGTGAGAGCCAAGCAGCGTCCGCACGGCAAAGTTTTTCAACGTGGCATCTCGGTAAACACATGATATTGTCAAAAGTAGGCCTCGACAACATGACAACACACGACATAACACTATTTGCCGAGAGCCAAGCAGCGTCTGAACGGCAAAGTCTTTTCACGTTCCATCCTGGCAAACACATGATATTGCCGAAAGTAGGCCTCGACAACCTGACAATAATCGGCAAAGCACTATTTGCCGAGAGCCAAGCAGCGTCCGCATAGCAATGGTTTTCCACGTGACATCTCGGCAAACACATAATATTGGAGAAAGTAGGGCTCGACAATACGACTACACTCGGCAAAGCACTATTTTTCGAGAGCCAAGCAACGTCCGCACGACAAAGTTTTGCCAGGTGGCATCTCGGCAAACACATGATATTCCTTGAAGTAGGCCTCGGCAACATGACAACACTTGGCAAAGCACTGTTTGCCGATATCCAAGGAGCATCCCCACGGTAATGTTTTTCCACGTGGCATCTCGGCAAACACATGATATTGACGAAAGTAGGACTGGACAACACAACTACACTCGCCAAAGCACTATTTGCCGAGAGCCAAGCAGCCTCCGCACGGCAAAGTTTTTCCACGTGGCATCTCGGTAAACACATGATATTGCCGAAAGTAGGCCTCAACAACACGAAAACACTCGGCAAAGCACTATTTGCCGAGAGCCAAGCAGCATCCGCAAGGCAAAGTTTTTCCACGTGGCATCTCGGGAAACACATGATATTGCCGAAAGTAGGCCTCGACAACACGACAACACTCGGGAAAGCACTATTTGCCGAGAGGCAAGGAGCGTTCGCACGGCAAAGTTTTTCCACATGGCATATCGGCAAACACACGATATTGCCGAAAGTAGGACTCGGCAATACGACAACACTCGGCAAAGCACTATTTGCCGAGAGCCAAGCAGCCTCCGCACGGCAAAGTTTTTCCATGTGGCATCTCGGCAAACACATGATATTGCCGAAAGTAGGAGTCGACAACACAATAACCCTCGGCAAAGCACTATTTGCCGAGAGCCAAGCAGCCTCCGCACGGCAAAGTTTTTCCATGTGGCATCTCGTTAAACACATGATATTGCCGAAAGTAGGCCTCAACAACACGAAAATAATCGGCAAAGCACTATTTCCCGAGAGCCAAGCAGCATCCGCAAGGCAAAGTTTTTCCATGTGGCATCTCGGGAAACACATGATATTGCCGAAAGTACGCCTCGACACCACGACAACACTCGGCAAAGCACTATTTGCCGAGAGGCAAGCTGCGTCCGCACGGCAAAGTTGTTCCACATGGCATCACGGCAAACACACGATATTGCCGAAAGTAGGACTCGGCAATACGACAACACTCGGCAAAGCACTATTTGCCGACATCCAAGTAGCATCCGCAGGGCAAAGGTTTTCCACGTGGCATCTTGGTAGACACATGATATTGCCGAAAGTAGGCCTCAACAACACAAAAAGACTTGGCAAAGCACTATTTTCCGAGAGCAAAGCAACGTCTGCACAGCAAATTTTTTCCACGTGGCATCTCGGCAAACACATGATATTCCCGAAAGTAGGCCTCCACAACACGACAACACTCGGGAAAGCACTATTTGCCAAGAGTCAAGCAGCGTCCGCACGACAAAGGTTTTCCACGTGGCCAATCGGCAAACACATGATATTGCCGAAAGTAGGCCTCGACAACACGAAAACACTCGGCAAAGCACTATTTGTCGAGAGCCAAGCAACGTTCGCATGACAAAGTTTTGCCACATGGCATCTCGGCAAACACATGATATTTCCGAAAGTAGGCCTCGACAAAATGACAACCCTTGAAAAAGCAGTATTTGCTGAGAGCCAAGCAGCATCCGCAAGGCAAAGTTTTTCCACGTCGCATCTCGGCAAACACATGATATTGCGGCAAGTAGGCCTCGACAACACGACAACACTCGGAAAGCACTATTTGCCAAGAGGTAAGCAGCGTCCGCCTGGCAAAGTTTTTCCACGTGGAATCTTGGCAAACACATGATATTCCTGAAAGTACGACTCGACAACACGACAACACTCGGCAAAGCACTATTTGCCGAGATCCAAGCAGCGTCCGCACGGCAAAGGTTTTCCACGTGGCATCTCAGTAAACACATGATATTGCCGAAAGTAGGCCTCGACAACATGACAACCCTTGGCAAAGCACTATTTGCCGAGTACCAGGTAGCGTTTGCTCGGCAAAGTTTTTCCACGTGGCATCTCGGCAAACACACGATATTCCCAAAAGTAGGCCACGACAACACGAAAACACTCGGCAAAGCACTATTTGCCAAGAGCCAAGCAACGTTCACACGACAAAGTTTTTCTACGTGGTGTCTCGGCAAACACATGATATTGCCGAAAGTAGGCCTCGACAACACGAAAACACTCGGCAAAGAACTATTTGTACAGAGCCAAGCAGCGTAAGCCCGGAAAAGATTTCCACGTGGCATCTCGGCAAACACATGATATTGCCGAAAGTAGGCCTCAACAACACGACAACACTCGGCAAAGCACTATTTGCTGAGAGCCAAGCAGCGTCCGCACGGAAAAGGTTTTCCACCTGGCATCTCAGCAAACACATGATATTGCTGAAAGTAGGCCTCAACAACACGACAACACTCGACAAAGCACTATTTGCCGAGAGCAAAGCAGCGTCCGCACGGAAAAGGTTTTCC
Organism: Hordeum marinum; assembly: GCA_022496015.1. Taxonomy (NCBI): domain Eukaryota; kingdom Viridiplantae; phylum Streptophyta; class Magnoliopsida; order Poales; family Poaceae; genus Hordeum; species Hordeum marinum. The sequence continues at coordinate 654,056 of JAAAWK010000935.1, forward strand.
ACGTGGGATCTCGGCAAACACATGATATTGATGAAAGTAGGCCTCGACAACACGACAACACTCGACAAAGCACTATTTCCCGAGAGCCTAGCAACGTCCGCACAACAAAGTTTTGCCACGTGGCATGTCGACAAACACATGACATTGCCAAAAGGAGGCCTCGACAACATGACAACACTCGGAAAAGCACTATTTGCCGAGAGCCAAGCAGCGGTCGCAAGGCAAGTTTGTCCACATGGCATCTCGAAAAACACATGATATTGCCGAAAGGAGGCCTCAACAACTCGACAACACTCGGCAAAGCACTATTTGCCGAGATCCAAGCAGCGTCTGCACGGCAATGTTTTTCCACTTGGCATCTTGGCAAACACGTGATATTGCTGAAAGTTGGCCTCGACAACACGACAACACTCGGCAATTTACTGTTTGCCAAGAGCCAAGCAACATCCGCACGGCAAAGTTTTTCCACATGGCATCTCGGCAAACACATGATATTCCGAAAAGTAGGCCTCGACATCACGACAACACTCGGCAAAGCACTATTTGGTGAGAGCCAAGCAGCGTCCGCACGGCAAAGTTTTTCAACTTGGCATCTCGGTAAACACATGATATTGTCAAAAGTAGGCCTCGACAACACGACAACACTCGACATAACACTATTTGCCGAGATCAAAGCACCGTCTGAACGGCAAAGTCATTTCACGTTGCATCTTGACAAACACATGATATTGCCGAAAGTAGGCCTCGACAACCTGACAATAATCGGCAAAGCACTATTTGCCGAGAGCCCAGCAGCGTCCGCACAGCAATGGTTTTCCACGTGACATCTCGGCAAACACATAATATTGGAGAAAGTAGGGCTCGACAATACGACCACCCTCGGCAAAGCACTATTTTTCGGGATCCAAGCAACGTCCGCACGGCAAAGTTTTGCCAGGTGGCATCTCGGCAAACACATGATATTCCTTAAAGTAGGCCTCGCAACACGACAACACTCAGCAAAGCACTGTTTGCTGATATCCAAGGAGCATCCCCACAGTAATGTTTTTCCACGTGGCATCTCGACAAACACATGATATTGCCGTAAGTAGGACTGGACAACACAATTACATTCGCCAAAGCACTATTTGCCGAGAGCCAGCAGCCGCCGCACGGCAAAGTTTTTCCACGTGGCATCTCGGTAAACACATGATATTGCCGAAAGTAGGCCTCAACAACACGAAAACACTCGGCAAAGCACTATTTGCCGAGAGCCAAGCAGCATCCGCAAGGCAAAGTTTTCCACGTGGCATCTCGGGAAACACATGATATTGCCGAAAGTAGGCCTCGACAACACCGACAACACTCGGCAAAGCACTATTTGCCGAGAGGCAAGGAGCGTTCGCATGGCAAAGTTTTTCCACATGGCATCTCGGCAAACACACGATATTGCCGAAAGTAGGACTCGGCAATACGACAACACTCGGCACAGCACTATTTGCCGAGATCCAAGGAGCATCCGCACGGCAAAGGTTTTCCACGTGGCATCTTGGTAGACACATGATATTGCCGAAAGTAGGCCTCAACAACACGAAAAGACTTGGCAAAGCACTATTTGCCGAGAGCGAAGCAACGTCTGCACGGCAAAGTTTTTCCACATGGTATCTCGGCAAACA